>JAUCMX010000009.1:18075569-18675569 GCA_033459395.1 Hemibagrus guttatus | reverse complement strand
GCTGGAGCGTCAGGTTTGATCGTAAAGATCAGGATCAGTCAGTTACACATACAAATCAGGTCTGTACTCATGGAAACATCCTTTGTGCTCATGCACTGGTACTCTAGAGGATGTTTACTCCTCCCGGTGGGGTCTCTCACTCACGCTGGTGTTACATGATGGAGAGCGACTGCATGAATGTCAGTAAGTCACCTAGGATGTGACCAGGCACTTTAATAGGAACACCGGTCTGTCTGCTCATTCATGCAGTAATCAGTCAGCCAATTACAGTGTGTGAAATATCAGACATTAGGTTAATGTTCACTTCAGACATCAGGTTGGGGAGAATTTTGATTTCCGTAACCTTTTGTTTTGAGCATTTGGGAAACTGCTGATCTCTTGAGATCATCAACAAAAAAAGCATTGCCTGGTCTTTTTTCCCATCTTCAGCTGTCCAGTTTTGGTCTGTGCCTCACTTGTAGCCTCAGATTTCTCTTCCAGGCTGACAGGAGTGAAAACTGATGTGGCCTTCTGAGTCCATCCACCGAATTGTCTGATGCTTTTCTGCTCAACAAGGTTGTAAAGAGTGGTTATTGGAGTTACCATATCCTTGCTGACAGCTTAATCATGTCCGGCCATTCTCCTCTGACAAAGCGTTTCTCCCCACAGCTTCAACTGCTGTTCACTCGCACCATTATGTGAAAACTCTAGAGACTGTTGTGCGTAAAATTCCCACGTCAGCAGTTTTTGAAATATATATATATACATACTCTAATTGGTTCCTGTCTTTCTGGACACACTGTATATAAGAGCAGCCAGTGAGTGTGTGTGTGTGTGTGTATGTATATATATATATATATAATTATACTCACTATATATTCACTGGCTGCTTTTATATACAGTGTGTCCAGAAAGACAGGAACCAATTAGAGTAATACTACATACACTATATTGCCAAAAGTTTTGGGACACCTCTTTAAATCATTGAATTCAGGGGTTGGACTCGGCCCCTTAGTTCCAGTGAAAGGAACTCTTAATGCTTCAGCATACCAAGACATTTTGGACAATTTCATACTCCCAACTTTGTGGGAACAGTTTGGGGATGACCGCTTCCTGTTCCAACATGACTGCACACCAGTGCACAAAGCAAGGATCATAAAGACATGGATGAGCGAGTTTGGTGTGGAGGAACTTGAGTCCTGACCTCAACCTGATAGAACACCTTTGGGATGAATTAGAGTGGAGACTGCGAGTCAGAGGCTTCTCGACCAACATCAGTGCCTGACCTTACAAATATGCTTCTAGTGGAATGGTCAAAAATTCCCATAAACACTCCTAAACCTTGTGGAAAGCCTTCCCAGAAGAGTTGAAGCTGATATAGCTGCAAAGGGTCGGGCCAACTCTATATTACATTCATGTGCATGTAAAGGCAGATGTCCCAAAACTTTTGGCAATTTAGTGTATACTTAACTGTTTTTAGATTTTTGCTCAACATATACTCAGAACAAGATATTTGCTCAACACATTCCAACTGATTCACCATTTAAGGATATTGTGGGAATTTTGTAGGTGGCATTTAATTAATAAGCATACTTCCGGTACAAAGGGTTTAGAAGCATTTCTCTGTGTGTATGGATGTTTTAGAAATGTCTTGTAGGAACTTTCACAAAACATTTGTACACCCACACGATCCTATTACACACGTCTTTATTAAATGATACGTCTGTGCTATAGAAAAAATCCACAAATCTGCAACGAGAGCAGCTGAGAGTGTGGTTGTTTAAACCTACTCATTCATAGATGTGGTAGCATGTGTTTCAGAGTGAAAAGCCTCCTGACGTGACCCGATACACAGCATTCAGGCTGTTTGCAGGAATCGGAGCTATTGTCATGAATACGGGGAATTCATGAACACTACTGTCCTGGACTCATGCTAAGTGCACGTTTTGACAATCTTCCATGCCGGATGCGTGCACCGAATTGTAAGATCTGTGACACAATGGTGTTATGATTTCCTTACTTATCATCTTACTGCACCGGCTCTGGTTCAGGAATCATCAGGACGTCCTGTACCGATAGAATCCATCAAAAACAAAGTCTTTCATCTTGGTTACCAAGATGGTCTTGGTTAGCCTGCTGCATTATTGTCAGCTGTGATCATGTTGCATCTTATTTCTAATTAGTAAGAAATATTTCTTGCAGTGCTTATAGAGCTTATATAGATTTGGAGCAGTTGAACATGAATCAGCTTAGATGAACACACACACACGAACAGATGCAGGGGCTGTGTGTTCATTAAATTCTGTTTATTTGTGATTAGATTTATTTTTCAGTATTTAAGCTCTGTGTGTGGGGGGGAAAAATGCATGCTTGATTGAGGTTTTTTTTCAATAGTCTTGACCTTGCCATATAACCATGTGCACTAATACCCCCAGCAGCTGAGTGTGTGTTATCAGTGCATTTATAATGGAAATCCTTGTACACACAGTAAGTGAGGTATAACTTTTTAGTGCTCCAGGAGTCACACTGGCTCAGGGTCACTCTCCCTTGTCACCTACTGTCCCTGCAGCCTACAACACACCCTGCCCAAACAGGAAACTCGACCACTTTACTGTTTATTGTCTTTCAGACGTCTATCCATGGAGCCGTAAAGAAGACTAGTCCTGCAGGTGTAATAGTGGTAGTATGGGAAACTTTTCATAAGGCATGTAAATAAAGTCCTGGCATTGTTTGTTGGACACTGATACTATCAGATATCAAGAGTTCTGAATTGTATGCAGTGTTATATTTATGTTGTAGGAACAGAGCAAAGTAAGTGTGTGTGTGTGGATAGGTTGTGAGGAGTCCCAGGAGATCACATTCAGCTCAGATCGCCTCCCAATAGCGGGCTTGAGTTTTAAATTGTCATAATATCATGGTAACACGTCAGTAACATCTGCTTACACATTTGTTCAGTTGTTTGTTGTTGTCACAGAGATACAACAGAACAGATGTCTAGCTTTCTTCAAACGATGCAGCAGGAGAAAAAAGTTTAAAATTGCTATAATATATATATATATATATATATATATATATATATATATATATATATATATATTTTCAGTAGTACAGAACAATTCACCTATAGGATGGTGTATAATTACTATTTCTAATTGGTTATTTGTAATGTTTGCATAATCTGTTGCAAGTAAAGAGACACAGACACCACACATCATGCACAGCATCTTCATGCGCTCACATTTAACTCGTGATCAAAAGCATGTTAAAGTACCTTACTGTATATCTAATCGATTATTTAGAATTCCATCATATTATGTTTTACAGTGGTAATTGGCAGGAAATTATAGCATAATATGGTCATTTTAGCTTGAGTGGGATTGATTGTTTGTAATATCTTAAAAAATGAAGATTGCAGGAATCATATGCCTCTGTGTTTGACGACATTACTCAGTCCCGGCCTCTGCGTTGAGGCGCGAGGAAGTGTCATGCATTATGAATGAGTTTCCTCTCTACAAGCTGATAATTAATTTCAGGAACACAAGCACAATAGAGCTCAGTAATAGGCCCTGCTGAGTCAAGCTCCTGACTTTTCTCACTCCGCCCAGGCACTGAAAGCAGTGCACCAGCTAGTGCACTCTGCAGAGACCGAGACTTTCAGCACCTACTTGACGTGTTTACTGTTTTCTCTGACATACGGAGCCTTTTAGGTCTTCATTCAATATTAATGCCCGAGCCACCATAATGTGCCCAAGAGGAAGCACTTGGTAAATAGTGGCAGGCGTCAGATAATGAAGTTATGAAGTCACCCGTGAACAGTGGCAGCATGTCACTGATATACTTCCATAACAATGGGCTTATGCTCAGGACTAGATTGGGTGCCATAATGTGTCCCCGGGAAGCTTTCACACTGTTTTCAATTCCAGGACCATCCTCCAGGAGAGCACTTTACCAAGTCGCTGAGACAGTTTGCACATGTTTCTTTAAGAAAAAAATCTTAATTGGATTTTTTGCCAGTGTGGCTCTGAGTCATGGCACACCAGAGATGAGGTCCGATGTACCAATACCCAGTACCCATACTGCCACAACAGGAAACGGGGCCTTGTTTACCCTACTGTGTAATTGTGTTTTGTCCTTGTACGCATGACTCTAAATATCCTACAGGAGTGACATGGGGCATTATGGGAATTAGGGTTATAACCCTCTTGTTCTGTATATTCAAGATATCAGAGCTCTGGGAATCAGCTAATCCTTATTCAGTTCTGATAGACATCCTCTTACATATCAAGCCATGTGAAACAGATATCAACATAACGCACGTTAATGGCATTACATTGATCGGTTAGGAAAATATGTCAAACCTGCACCATTATCGATCCTGCAAATAGCCAGCCGTCCTTTAAAAGGTGCCAGATCCGAATGTCAGAATGCAGAGCTCTCTCACACCACCACAAATGTTTCAGTGCATCCATCGAGCAGATCTCTGCCTGGATTCCAGTTCATTTATCAACATCTGCTCCGTGCTGAAGCTTCAGGCGGATGGAGGTGGAGGGGAGAGTATGGGTCTAATTGGCTGTGCTGCTGTGGAGATGGAGGTAGATGAGAGGTCATGAGTTTCCAGCAGGGAGGGAGGCTTATGCTGTGGCTGTTAAGAGCCAGCTGCCTGTGTTTCCCATGATCTCACCTGGCACTAGGGCTCATCAGCAACCTCATCCACCCTAACCCCTGGGTCTCGTCCTCTCGGATTGATAAAAGCACTAGAGAGCAGGCAGGGAGGGGTACAGCTGGACGTGATGCACTCTGACAGGCATGTAGCATACACGCCTAGTTTTGAAAAAGACTTGCACATTCATGCAGTGTCTGGATTTTTTACTCTCTCTCTGTCTCTCTACATTTTACAGGATTTTAAAAAGCAGGCATGACAGACGTACACTGAGTGGTGCATGTGAATATTCACATTTCTTTCAAGTGTTCTGTATAAGCTGTTATCTGCCTGAACAGAGTAGCACAGCTACAGTACAAGAAGCCAGAAACATCCTTTTATTTCTTCATCATAAAGTAAAAGCTAGGTTTCTGCATTTTATGACAAAATGCTTGTCAAACTTTAATTAGCTGCCGCACCTAAATGCTCAGCAGTCTTTGGCATAAACAGTCGAGACATCAGCGTTGTCAAGATTTCCATATTTTAGCATGAACATTCTCTCTCCTTGATTCATTTATGATAATCACGTTAGACTCCAACCAGAACACTACAGTGTGTTTTAATAAATGTGTCACTAACCTCACCACACTGTTCACTGGCGGTGTTTACATGCGAAAATTTGCACTAATCAATTGAATTCATTTCAGCTCGAAATAGACACTCCTCGTTTATATGCACGTAACATGTCATTTGATCCAAAACAGTGTGTTCATGGAGAGAGGCTAACTAGCAAAAGGTCTCATTTATCAAGCTGAATATGAATGGATTTATTGGTAAATCATTTGCATGAGTGAGGTTTGATCGGTTGTTTTTATTACAGTTATTGCACTTAGCAGATGCTCAAGTGCTCTAGCTATCAAAATCACATCCTCATGCTAGTTCACTAGGTCAGGGATATAAATGAGGACAAATAAAACGAATCATTTAATTATGAATGAGAAATAGCATGTATGAATAGCCAGGCTATAGGCTACAAACAAACACCTAGACTGATGAACGATTTAGTGTTTTATTATTAAAATTAATTACTAATACATTTTTGTTTCTCTTTAAATTAAAGATTACATTTGTTGAGCCTTAACACTGATTGTTCATGCTTCCGGTTCATCACACATGAACTTTTATGGAGTTCTTTGGGCGTCACAGCATACAGACTCGAGGACGAAGAAAATCAGCAATTCCAAAACCATTTGGAAATCCTGGATGAAGTTTTAGTTGGAGTTGGCTTACACAATCATTTACACATAATCATCTTATTTTAAATTAGTTTTATCTCACCAAAACATCCTCCAACTCTGATCTTTAAATGGACATTGAGTAGTAGAGTTTGTAAGCACAGAGATTTCACAGCATCTCACATCTGCCTGAGGTTCAGCAACAAGCGGGCTTTAGTCGTTGAAAATAGCACACATTATTCAACACTAAATCAGATATGTATGCGAAAATACCTTTACAAAAATAACAAAATAAATATAAAGTATACTAAGCAAAGGTTTTTGTAACAGGTTTAAGTACTGAGGTTAGGTTCACATCCTGCATCTGCCTTAGAATGATAGATTGATTTCAGCCCAGTCTCCAAAGTATTGTAAACCGATAAAAATCTGTCAAACAAACTATTTTTCCTTACACAGCTGCTGTACAAGGAGTGCACTGAGAACTAAACACGTGCAAAAAGCGCACGCTGTTCCAAATAGGAAAGCAATTGGACACAAAGGGTTACATGGCTATTATTTTTCTATCTCACTGCATTATTAAATGATCTCCCACCACGTTCTTTGTGATGGAAATGGCATTTAAATTGGCCTCAGTTGTTTTATTCAGATTAAGGTATCTACATGAACAACGTTTATTCCGATCGAATGTGTAGTCTGATTTTTAGGCTGTAGCCAGGGACCTCATCCCTGCTTTTCAGATCCCCTGGGTTCTCTTTGTGAAGAGGCAGAACGAGCAAGGTGAAGGAGAAAGAGGAGGATGAAGAGCAAAGTCGTTTTGGCTGCATGGCTAACAGTCCTCAGCTCAGCCACGACGTTCTCCTCAGCCGAGCACGGCGAGCGCACTCCCACTCACTCCAGATCAGCTGTATTATAGTACTGCTGAAAAAAGCCCCACTCTCCACACTGCATAATCCATCAACACAAGCATGTGTCTCTCTACAGCTGATGAAAAAGTGGTGGTGCTTTTAATTGAGCAGTTGTTACTAAACAATACCATCTAATTTCATCTCGATTAAGCTCGGGCGAACACGGACAGCGATGCTTTCCATATTTTACGCCTGCTTAAGCAGCGGGGCTCGGGAGAGTTGTTGTAGGAGAAATGTATCGGGGATGGACGTGGGAGAAGACGTCGGTCTTGGCCTCCATGATACCGGACACTTCCAGCTGCCTTACAGTAGCTTTTTATTTTTATCACCCTGGCATGAGTGGGCTCTTCTACATAACTAACACAAAACAGACAAAAGTGAGCTTATCAAGCATACACACACCCACACGCATACAGGATCCATTACGTGCAGTTTAACCTGCATTCTGGTGACCTGCAGTGCTGAATGGAAATAGATGCGAGGGATGTAGGAGTGTAGCGTGTGTGTGTGTGTGTGTGTGTGTGTGTGTGTGTGTGTGTGTGTGTGTGTGTGTGTGTGTGTGTGTGTGTGTGTGTAAACTAGTTTAATTCTTTCCTTGCATTCAGGTTAATACACCATTATTTTGAATAGTGGATTATCTGTGTGGATCTGTTTCAAGGCTTTTGTTACTTTAAGCATGTATAACAACAAAAACAACAATAATAATAATTATAGTCACTGACTAAGCTGCTGTAACACAAGAATTTCTCTCATGGGAATCAATATCAATCTGTCTGCCTGTCTATCTGTCTACCTAATATAAATCATATTTTGATTAAGTGAACACTGTGAGGCAGTTCTGTTAGGAAAGCATATGATCATTTTCTATTCTCCTTTATGGCGTATCACAAGCTCGACTATGCATTCATCTTATACAGTGCACACAATTTATGTACATAAACATACCAAAGCTCGCACACTCTAGAACTGTGTCACAGTTATTCTTGTAATGAATTAAACAAAAGCTTGTTCGGTTAAACACAAATTAGAAACCAGAAGAGCTAGGCATTTCAGTGTAAAGAATCAATAAGACATTGAGACGTGGCCAAAAACAACAATGCCTTCTCCCCACCCTCCTGCCTTAAGGAAATACCAAACGTTACAGATGCGTATAAATAGAAGCATCTTCCTTTCCTCAACCTCATGCAGGATGGGAACTAAATCCTTTTGCATGATTTCACAGTAACATCTCTCACAAACAGCTGTTCGTTTATTAATACGAAGGTGTTCTCGATGCAGGTGTTCATGACAGAGCTGTAAATGATGAGACGTGTGCAGCTCCATTACCAGCCCATCAACCCACAGCTTAGTTTTAAATGTATTACACAAAGTCTTAAATTATCTCAAACAGAGGAACCTTATCAAGGGAATCGTTCACCGAAGGGAACACACCAATACATCCAATCACATGTCGTTAATACCATGTGCCTCATTCATTTTATTCGAACTGGTCTCACTGGCCTACTACAAGACTGCACAGGTTGTAGCAATGTAACGTTATACAGTGAAAACCAAATGGCTGTAACCTCTTGTTGACATTTGGTAGGCTTCACATCAGCATCATTTATCTCTCTTTCATCTGTGACTGAGAGCAGACTGTTGCGTTTCGAGAGCTGCAATTAGCAGTTGTCCATCCGTAGCTGCCCAGTACACTGGCCGTATTTTGTTACGATGATTGGTTTCACAGAGCTTTTGAATATTAACTTTTTGCACATGGCTACTTGCTGGGAGCAAATTAAACAAGCAGGTTTCTGGTTGATTTCCCAGAAGAAACACAGCATTGTCCATTTTTCTTGCTACACTCTGCATTCCGAATCCAACATTAGGGGTTTTTTTTTCATGCACAATCTGTATGTTTACATTAGTGCCTGTGTGCCTGAAATAATGGCAAAGCACCAAATAATGCCGAGACATTACCTCTAGCGGATACATAAGTAACCGTATCTGCTAGATAAAGTGATCTGTAATGATGTTCCTCCCATATTTGACTTCTTATCCTGTGTTTTTTGTTTGGTCAATTGTGAGAGATTTCATTATTTAGTCTAAATATTGAATGTTGTTCATGTTTTAGATCCGTGGTACAAAATAAAACTCAGTTTTTGATAACTGGCC
The DNA here is from genome assembly GCA_033459395.1 of Hemibagrus guttatus. NCBI lineage: Eukaryota > Metazoa > Chordata > Actinopteri > Siluriformes > Bagridae > Hemibagrus > Hemibagrus guttatus. The sequence goes on along the minus strand of JAUCMX010000009.1, from coordinate 18,666,660 downwards.
AAGCAACAATGTCATGGGTTGTGATCCGTGCAGATCATTTGTCTTGCAAGAGAGAGATCTCTCAAAGTTTTTGCAGAAAACAAAATCTATTTTCACATCCTTATGTTTGATGTTTCCAGGCTTTTATAACTTTTTACTGTGTAAATAAAACTAGATCAAACACAATGCTTTAGCTCACATGGTGATCTATGTCACATTTGGGTGTTGTTAAAATAGCAACACATTGATTAATGTAATTTTCTATATCATTCAGGCTTCATTAGCATTATTCCACTGATGCTCATGTGTCTTTCAATGGCTTTCATCAGCCAAGCTCCTTACACAATGTTGAAGGAAGCGCTGCGGACCATTACAGCCATCATGTGAACTAGGATAGAAGAAGTTGCTTTCGGCTGCTCCCTGTTCGGGGTCGCCACAGCGGACCAACTGGTCCGCACAACAACTTGGCAAATGTTTTACGCCGGATGCCCTTCCTGACGCAACACCCCCCATTTTTCCGGGCTTGGGAACGGCACTGCATCCAGTGGCTGGGGTTGAGGCATTGGCTGGGAATCGAACCCGGAATCATGTGAACTGGGATACCAGGTTTTAAACATCGGATCATGCTTTCCAGGCTTGTTTTCCTCTCCAGTGTTTAAAGTGAAAAGGGTTAAATTCAAGCCTGAAGTGTAAGGAGAGACTGCAGGGAGATGCAGGGGAGGGGGAATAATATATCTAACATCTCTCATCAGTATGACGACTCTCATTAAACACAGCGTGTACTGTGCCAGGGTTGGCTGCTTGGCCGTCATCCAGCATGTAAAAGATAGAATCTGTGCATCAGGTCAGAAACAGCTCAAAGAAAAAGTGCTGTGAAAAGACTGCCAAACACTTGAGATGTAGCACGAGAGCCAGGCTTCGAGTGATGACGCTTCTGTTGTTTTCAACTGAAAAAAAAAGAAATGTGTAGTGTGTAGATTCCCATCAGTCACAGCCCTACAAGAGGAGAAAAATGACTGTCACTGCACAATTTCTGCATATTTGGAGATGTAATAGATAGATGTAATAAATCACAGACGAGTGTACCTGAACAGGTCAAAAATAAGCTGAGTTTGGTGAAAAACAGGAGGCAATTCGGCCTGCGATGTCTCAGAGGAGGACAGAGGAAAAAAGACAACACGGCTGATCCAGGAGCGAATCAAAACACACAGGAGCTCCTGTGAAATAGCAGATGACCCCGTGTAAATGTAATCCTGTCCAAATAGTGCTTAAGTCTAAATGTTTTGTCTGATTTTATTTAGCAGTATACAGTTTGCTGTTCTGCCAAGAATTGAGTTCATTTCTCATGTTACTTGTAGTTCTGTCGCTTGTAGGCGTGTATTGTCTGGCAGGGTTTGTTTTGTTTTGTTTTTTTAATAGCCTACAGCCCAGTATACAAATTATATATGTCACTTTTGTATAATATGTATCTACAGTTGGTGCATGTAAGTATTTGGGCAGTGACGCACGAAAAAACAGAAATTTAAACAAATAAGATGCGATTAAAGTGGTAAAACTGCAGAGACCTGGCAACGCACCTCAAAGGAGGAAACTCAACATTTGGTGATGTCCATGAGTTCCAGATTTTAGGCAGTCTTTGACTGATTTGCATCCAAGTATTAAAAATCATCCTTATTTATTTATTTATTTATTTATTTTTTATAATCGTTAGTTTGTTCAGTTACTTTTGAGCCTGTGAAAATGGAGTGTCTGCACTCATATTGATGCAATATTTTTGCGAAAGCCTTTAAATTCATACACTTTATTCACATCTTGATTGGTCCATTTCGAATCCATTATGATGGTGCACAGAGAGAATATTGTGCCGCTGTCCAAATACTTACGGACCCGACTGTAAGTTTGGAGAGTGTTATGTTACATATGAGCTCAGTATGTGAGGTGAATCTCCACATGAAACTAATCACATGATCCAGTATACACTATATTGCCAAAAGTTTTGGGACACCCCTCCAAATCATTGAATTCATGTTTTAAGGCTTGGCCCCTTAGTTCCAGTGAAAGGAACTCTTAATGCTTCAGCATACCAAGACACTTTGGACTATTTCATGCTCCCAACTTTGTGGGAACAGACAAAGCAAGGTCCATAAATACATGGATGAGAGAGTTTGGTGTGGAGGAACTTGACTGGCCTGCACAGAGGAATGGTCAAAAATTCCCATAAACACACTCCTAAACCTTGTGGAAAGTCTCCCCAGAAGAGATGAAGCTGTTATAGCTGCATAGTGCGGGCCAACTCCATATCGCATTCATGTACATGTAAAGGCAGACGTCCCAAATCTGCAGATTTGTCACTCCTTGAGTTTATTGTCAGTAAATTACTCTCCGAAGCAAATGAACATGACGACCTGTCAGAATACTGAAACCCATCACTGGTGCACAGCCAACGGGAAAGAAAAGTGAGAGTGAAAATGAAACTGTGTTTACAAGTGAGATGTAACTAAAGGATTTGCTGCAGCTTCTGCAAATGTTTACACACTTATTGATCAGCTGGTTATTGTCCGTCATCAGAGACTAGCAGAGCAATAATAAAGCAGACCTTCCAAATGGCTCTTTTCAGTTAGCGTTCTCCTAAAACACAGCATGTAATGGAAATCATTCGGCTCTAAATTGGCAGTTGGACTTTTCAAGAAATGAAAGTGGTTTTTTGTTGTTGGTTTTTTTTTTTTTGACATAAAGAGAATGAAGAGTGAAGTAGAAATTGGCAAATCTTGCCACATCATCTTTTGTGATTGAGAATTGACTCTCATGCTCTAAGAGGAACGACAAAATCAAAGTCTATTTATTTTCTCCGAGACGCGCGCCCATGGTGCCAGAGCTCAATCAGAAAAGAGTTTGATATTCTTTCCTTGTATCACTCTTCTGAAATACCTCAGTGAAGCAACACAACTCTTCAGAGGACACAGCGATAATGAGAGAGGAGGTCTGTGACCATTTCAAATTTGTTGTATTTTTTTCTCAGAGTCTTGAAAAACAGGGGATAACGGTTGAGAGTTAACCTCCGGGACACAGCCAGTGGGGTTATTCCACCGTTTTGGGTTTTCTTTCCCGCTTGCTGTTCTTTAAACCATGCTAAATATCTTATAAGCTTTTGCATTGCATTCCATATCCCAGTTTTGTTCTTAGCACAGCAGAAGCACATCAATAACAGAAGTGCTTTGGGGTGAGTACGAGCGTGTGTAGAGGCTCTATACTGTGCTCAGGCACGATAAGACACAGCTTGAGCTAAGAGCATTAGGGAAATGACAGGACGTCTGAAGGTCTTAACTTCATTGTGTTGGGTAAAGGTGCGGTTGAGTACAGCTCTGGCAATAGCAGACTGATTAAAATGATGAGCAGAACCTCACTTTGTTGTTTTAACTCAGGAAACTGTGGTGCCGTGTGATGGCTTCGTCTCGAGTAGGAGATATCGTGCTGGAAGCTGAGGACAGGAATAAGGCTTTCTCTGTGGTTTTGACACTTTCCTTGTTTGTTCTCTTGCTTTAGAAGAAAACAAACAAGTAAAGTGTTGTTTTAGATAGTGGTGCATGCATAATTTCTACTTTAAGTGAATTACAGATAATACTCAGCGCGTCGTATAAGCCAGTTGTGGAGGAGAGTTACGAAAACTAATATTGATTTTTGCCAGTTGCCAAAAAATGGAATTTGCACCCGTTTTGTTGTGTTCATGTTCAGCATTGAATTTCTTTGTAGTGTCGCACTCTACAGTAATGGTTAATGACTCATATGAAAGGAGAAACTCAGCACTTTAAGAATTTCTAGTTTTTCAGAAGAGTTTCTTTTTTTACATAGCCTACTACAGGCCATATATTCATAGAAAACTTCCAACAAAAAAAAAACCAGCAAGGTTAGGCTTTTTTCCCCAAATGTCTTCAAAGCAAATGGTGAGGTCAAACCCATTGTGCTTGTTCATAAGCATCAAAAATCTGAAGGCGTTATATTCAACCACTAAAATTCTGAGTAAGGTTATCTCAACAGAGGTAAAAACATGTAATATTGAGAGCCAACATTGTCCTGATTAATTTTCTATCAGACTTGCGCCCATAAAAAGATTCATTTGTTTATACAGATTAAAAACGTCTGATAAGCCGATTTCTATTCCAGCGGCAGAATAGGATGTCGGTATACTGTTAAAACGGGTCAAGACAGCTGTTTAATGATGCCTGAAGCTAGGAGCTGGCAATGTGATGTGATATGATGTTAATAACTTGGTAAATGCAAGTACGCTTCTCTGAGATCTTTTTATGACATGTTTTTAAGTAATTTCTTTTAAATATACTAACACTAACACCAACCATCGCACCAATGCTTTCGTCTTCTCAAAGCTGTTTGCCCAAAGTTGAAAGGTCAGAAAATGTCTTTGTATGCTGTAGCATTCAAATTTAACTTCAGTGGAAGTAACATGCACAAACATGTTCTAGCTTGGCAATGACCCTGTGCGCAACGCAAGCTCCGTGAAGGCTGGTGTGCCAGGGTTCGAGTGGAAGAGCTTAATTGGAACGCAGACCACTCCCCAGACCTCCTCGAACCAACATCCGTGCCCAATTTCACTCAGGCTCTTATGACTGAATGAGCAAATCCCCACAGCTTCACTCCATAACCTAGCGGAAAGCCTTCCCAGAAGAGTGGAGCTTATTATAACCACAGAGGAGGCCTGAATCTGAAATGGGATGTGCATATAATATTACATATGATATTGTGTGAAAATTAGATATTTAGATATTTTTATATATATATATATATATATATATATATATATATATATATATATATATATATATATATATATATATATGTATATGTATGTATGTGTGTTATCTTTTAATTAAAAAATCTGCATAACAATTTGTAAAGATAGATAGATAGATAGAAAGACGGACGGATGGATGGATGGATGGACGGATGGACAGACCGACAGATAGAATTGTGTGCTTCCTCCAAAACAGGTGTGACAAATGTTATCCACAAATGGCTGGTGTAGGTGCAGGTTTTCATTCCAGTCAGTCAGGAGCCTGATTCTACCTGTTCAATCACCTGTTCTTGGCTTTCAGTAGACTCAGGTGTGGCTTCTGCTCAGTTGGAATGAAAACCTGCTGCACCCATAAGATTTGACACCCCTGCTCTAAAACACGTGACGCCAACCTCCATGTCTTTTCAAACACACTCAACTGAAAGCACTGTCTGCCTTCTTCCACATACATGAGCTCACAGAGACCTCTGATCCCTCCCATCCTCCAGTTTCGCTTTCCAGGCTCCCAGCCACATATGGTTATGGCATAGTACGGATAAAGACTCACAATCGTCCAGCATTAAGACGAACACTTTTCTGTATTGCTGTCAGTTTGTGAGTAAACCTACATCGTAATACATTTTGTGCATGATAGAAATGGTATCAAAGAATCGTGATATTTTTGTCATATAGCTCATCCATGCTTTCAATTGTTTGCTGTTTTTTCCCCCCTAAATCCATATTGTTTTTGCAAATATAATTTCAAAGATTTATGACACAGCTTTGACATGCAAGGGGAACCTCTGTTTAATATCTTAGTTTCCAGGATTAAGTACATGCTACAGCCAGGCACCCATCACTTCACAGTCCCACTGTTCACTGGCAGAGCAGCAGATGGGCTTCGACCTGGATCTGGCTGTGCTAAATGTGAAGGTTAGCCAGTCATGTTTGTGCAGGGCAAATGCCAAAAGAGCTCAGCCTCTGACCAGGCTCAACTTACAGCGAAACACAACTGCTAGTCCACATCGCTGTGTACATTCTATGAATAGAAATGGCATTTTCTTTAGGCCAGGCCAGCATTAAAGAGAGGATGTGGAAAACCAGCAGCCACAATGACCCCTGACAGCAGGACAATAGACGCTTGGACGCTTGCATGGAAAATTACACTTTCCGTGCGATTTCCTAGGTCATTGTGCCAAAAAAAAATTTTCTCCCAGTATTTTCACGATTGTTACGACTGTATTCATACAGAGCATCCTATCACGATTTGTCTTAAATCGGCTAATGAGCAGCAGATACTCTCACCGGTTTAGACTAAATCCTTACAGATTGATAGCTCAATATTTCTGCCTGTAGGCTGACTGCTGCAGCATGTGCTCTGAAGATTCAGACTTCACAAAAGTAACTGCTACAAAGTGTAGGAGGGAACTCTCTCTGGATTAACAAATTCTCAGTGGCACCGCGTGTTTATCATAATCCGACAGTTTCAAATAGACTCGCTTATGTGGGTTCTGACACCGTCTGACTTACTGTTATAAAAATGACACATTTTCTACCTGAACACCGTCAGTGCAGCCAAAGTCTTAATCACAACACTGTTCCTCAGACTGTTAGTGAGTTGTGTAGCTCCAGTATACACAACTAAAGGCACAGCATATAGACACAAAACATGTATGATGTGATGTTGCTCTAACTTACTGCATATTGAACCTTTATTTTTTTTATTTCACCCACAAAGCTATTTCTTTCCGCTGAAACTGAACGAGCTTGTAGATTAATCCCATCATATGCGATTAACACTCAGAGGTTGTTTACTGCATACTAAATCTTGCTTGTCCTGTACTGAACTCGTATCTGACACCTGTCCTTTGTCAGGTTACATCACCCAGCTTCACAGTCACATGTGCAGCGCTAATGTAGTAGAAAGTGCACTTATCCAAACACATCGATTTTCAATGTCCGTGCACGTCGAGTTGCATGCACGTCGAGTTTGGGGGTTTTTTTTTGTTTGTTTTTTTTGCCCGACAGTGTTTATTAGGAGTGAGAGAAAGTGCATAGTGCAAGTGTGCTATGCTTGAATGAGCTACAGTTCCAGGGAGAGTCATTTCGCCTCAAACACACCTGCTTGCTTTGTTAATCCCTCGCTTTCTCCTGGGATTAGCTTCTGCTGTAAACACAACCCACACTCGAGGCTTGTTATGGTAATTGAGGTTTGTTTAAAAAAACACACACAACAGTTAGAGATGTCAGGAATTGCTTGTGAGGCTGCAGAGGATTTTAATGGTAGGGGACTGTAAGAGTCATTTCCATTTCTTGTATGTGTTCTGGGTTTTCAACTCAAATTTGTAAAGCTCCAGTTACATAAAGCGACTTGATTACAAAGATCCGGATAAGCAACTAGAATGAATGTTTACCTTTTAACGTTTAACCACTAGTGATTAGTTCATGACTATAAATGAGACATCAGTTTGAAGTGGCCATGTTTTGTTTTGTAGTGGTGAGTCACATTACCACATTTGAACAGACGACACGTCAAGCAAAGAATAAACGCATACTTCTCTAGTCAATCATATTTAACCATTGCTTTCATTGTCAGCTTTTCTTCTTTTTTTTTTTCGAGCAAGCATTTCATCAGTGTCCTACTCACGAGAGAGAAAATGAAAATTCTATGAAAGTCTGTGAAAACTCTTTCTTTTCTCATCAAGCTGCCTTCAGCTGAATAATTTACATAAATGAACGACTGGATGTAACTCCGCTACAAAAGCTGAACTAGGTCAACTACAGGCAATTCTTTTTTATACCTTGTTCATTTTCTAGAGTATTTTTCGAGCTTTCAGGTACTTCCACTCAAATCCGGACTGCAGTCCTCCAATTAACCAAAAGGCCAAAGGACTGAAATACTTTTAAATTATGAATACAAATATTAATAACCATCTATCATTACCGTTTCTAAGGGGAATAAAGAGACCCAAACATGTTCCATGAAGACACGGTTTGTCGTAGGTGATGTGCAACAACTCGGATGACCTGCGCAGAGCCCTGACCTCAACCCCACTGAATACATTTGGGACAAAACAGCGACTACATGCTAGAACTCCTTGGCAGACATCAGTGTCTCACTTCACTCATGCTCTTATGGCTGAATGATCCAATCCTCACAACCACACTCCAAAATCTAGTGGAAAGCCTTCCCAGAAGTGTGAAGATTATTATAACAGCAAAATGGGGGACTACATCTGGAATGGTATGTTTGGAATGGTGTGAACATATTTTTGGCTCTATAGTGTGTATTCCAGAGGTGGTAATATTAATGCAGCTCCTGTACTGTGCCACCTCCCTAGGTCATTCACCACAGATACAGAATGATAAGTTGGGTACAGACTCGGCTCCTGTCTGAATAATGTGGCAGAAAGAGCCCAGTAGGTTGCGTGGCACGCCCTAAATGGATGGCTGCTCTAGTATCGCTGGAGTGAACTTCACTGCTTTAACATCTCCAGTTCGGGGGCTCCACCAAAACATGTGGAGCTGGTATCCAGCTGCAGGCTGACAGAAGATAAATTGCTCTATTAGAGAGTCTGGGCCAGCAGGCGAGATCTGACCCACAAGCTCAGCCAGAAGTACGGCCACAAACTCCTATCTTCACACACACACACACACACCCACACACACCAGGGACTTAAGCACTTGTACTCAGTGGCTCTTAGACTGGCTATAGCAGGCTAAAATTGTGTCATCAGGTATGTAGGTCAGTCACTGGATTTCCAAAATATCAGATCCTCTTGTTGTTGAAATACTAAATAGATGATACAGAAATGTAATTATATCCACCTTTACAGACTCATGGTATGATCACAGCATCATGGAGAACTGTATATAGTTGTCACAAAGCATGATTGTGATTCCAACAACATAGCTGTGTGTCTCATATATCCAACCAAGACTGGATAGACTGGAAAAATCATTAGTTTGGAGTCTTTTATGGGCTTTTCAATAGGATTAAGAACATGTCTTGACGCTGTTGCTAAACTCTGGCACCTTGTAAATGTTTTTCCCCTCTTACCGTTTTATCATTACATTATAGTTAGAATAAACATAATAAATGTATAATGTTTGTAACACTGATCAATTCTGGTTACTGGAGTGAATTAGCTTTTACTGTGTATTGTGTTATAATCCTTGTACAAATATAATTCAAGGAAGAGCTGCTCTACAAGTCACTGTTACAAATGAATTGTCCCTATTGTTTGGACAAGGCTAATTGTCATTGTTCCAAAAATGCCACACCGTGACGCATGCATTTTGTTTGCGCATTCACAGTGGGAGTGAGCACAGCAGCGGCACAGAAAGTCCCCCATGGGGTTTGCTGTACCTTTAAAATAAGCATCCAGGCTCCTTCAGCTCAGTCAGGACGCTCATGATCACTAAGTGATTGTCTCACATGAACCAGCTGAACAGTAACAGAGACTGTTATAGTGTCGAGGATCTTGTGAGTGATACATCACTAATTGTTTAGAAATAGATTTTTATTTCAAGCTAATAACAATGGGGACATGTCAGGACAACGAACAACACTTGACCTTTTATGGAGTTTTGTGGGACGTCACTACATGCAAATGAACTGTGTCGTGTATGCACTTTGGCATTCGTCATCGTACACATTTGCACACAAGTTTGCTAAAAGGTGTGTGTGTGTGTTTTAGTGTGCAAGCATGAAATGTCCTTTTCTTTTTCTAAAACCAAAGGAAGTGACCAGGCTGTACGTATGTATGTATGTGTGTGTGTATGTGTGTGTATATATATATATATATATATATATATATATATATATTCTTATTTTCTTTCTCTCTTTTTCCACGCCCAGAATCCTCCTGTATCTCATGTCAGAATGTGAGATCTAAGTAAATTACTAAGGTCAGCGTTTGACAGTGACATGTGAAGATTTTTTAACGTATGCTCCATCTCCTGACCTTCTGAAATTAAGATAACTTTTTTTTTTTTTTAAAACTACCCAAACCAATACAGCACCATCTGATGGAGCAGGCAGCAAGGTGAAGGTTACACAAGGACGTTGCCTCTTATCACCGTGCTGTCTACTCGATTGGATCAAGCAGCTTATTTATTTTTCCAGTAATGAATTTAGCGGGCAGCCTGGCGCCACTTTAATCATGGTGACTCGACATGGGAAGAAGTGATCACAGGAGACTGTGCAGTCCAGTCAGCTTGCAGTGCTGCTGTGAAAGAGCTACAGACTTAAGCCTGAATTTGTCTAATAAACTCTGTGTGTGTGTTTCTGTGTTTGTGTGTGTGTGTGTGTGTGTGTGTGTGTCATACTGGAATTCATGTATACATATCAACAAGCCCAGGGCAAGACGTGTTATAATTTGATTGGAAAAGTCTGAGTAGAGGAGATGCATTAAGATGGGATGCATGCTGTATTTTTTATTTTTTTTTGCATTTATTTCTGTTCCTTATTTAGACGTATGTTTGATTTTGGATACATGATACAGAATATGGAAATCATTGAAACGACTGTGCTCTGAGGTCCAAATCAATAAGAAGCCAAAGTGCTGAACGATTTGCAGCAGAGAGTTCTTACAAGAGCAAGAAATATTAATGAAGTCGTATTAACGATGTTCACCAGCTTTAATTCCCTTTATTCATGCTGCTAACTTGGTTTCCCTGAGCAGATTTCTGTGTGCGTATGTGTGTGTGTGTGTGTGTGTGTGTTTCTATAAGGGAAAGTGTGTGCGAGGTTTTTACAGGGTGTTTTTCACCCTTTATTACCGGCTTCCAAACGTCTCATAAAACACTGAATCAACACTTTGATTGTGTCACTGAGTATAAAACCAACACTAAAACTGATCGGTTTTCATTGTTTCTTCCCAGAGCGTTTCTTTAGAATTTTTATTTTCTCGTAAATTTAGACAGTAATATAAACCTGCCATAGAGGAAGTGTATATGAGCTCGAGGTCGGTGAATGAAGTACCAGAGTGCAGTGCTTTCTCTACGCAGCACAGCACAACTGCCTGGAGACGTTCAAGGCCGCGGACGAGCTAATCATTCCTCTGATGTCCTGATAAAAATCCTGCTCAAGGTGATTTACTAATTAGGAATATGACAGCAAGTGAAACACTTCCTTTGATTGTAAAAAGCGCTCAATGCCTGGATGTTGTTGTTGTTTTTTTAAATACGTGAGCATTTGGGGCTTCCCAAAAACAATTCTGCTTAATCACAGGTGTTTAACTTGTAACAGATAGCTATAATACCCTTTTTTTTTTTCTTTTTTTTCTTTTTTTTGAAGGATACAGGCTTATTTTTAATCTTGTCCCCTGACAGCCACTACTGAAAGGTTTTGCTGTACTGCATAACAACATATCCTATTCATACAGTGCCAATCAGGCACCTTTCATATTCCAGGCCAGCTCAAATGAGTCAGAACTCCTGTTTCCAACGTAGCTCACTTGGGCTATTACAGAGACACGAGCAGCTGAAATGAAAAGGGAAGGGGAAAAAAGTAGAGTGGTTTTATCTCAGAAAGAAGCAGTTCATTTTCTAAAGAGTTTGTTGTCTTGGCTCAGAGACGCACGCTGAGATCTTGGGCATGGTGTGTGTGTGTGTGTGTGTGTGTGTGTGTGTGTGTGTGTGTGTGTGGGGGAGAGAGAGAGAGAGAGAGAGACGGGGGCATGTTTTTATGTTTTGGTTTATATCAATGATAGGAATATCTGACAGTAGCTGAGGTTAGACTTGGGTGAAGGCATAGCATTCATTTGCTACAATAATTATGTCTAGTATAGAATAAGACAAGTGTGTATGTGTAAGTGTGTTTGTGTGTCATATCTGTGCAAATGTCGCAGCTGTTACTACCACGTCCATAAGCTCACCCTGCTTGACCCTGCCTTGCTATGTAATAAGAGGCAATGCACAGATGGGTGACAAATTAAAGGAAAGTAACGAAATGTTTGGTTTGAAAGGTAAAGGCGGTCAGTCAGAGGAACTTTATATTGATTTGTAAGAGGCACAAGAGGACCCTTACCACACCAGCAAAGCATAACAGAGTTAGCAGTGTTTCTTTTAATTTGTCACCCGTCTCTAACTCTAATCTCCCGTGTGATTGAGAGGAAATTACTGTACGTCCTCATTTTGTGATATTGAAGTCTACAGATATGTTTTCCACAAAGCCCATTAAAGTGTGCTGATACAACCGAATGCCGCCGTCACCTCATCTGTTTGTCAATATTAACCAGCCTGCTTTATGTCAAAGTGACATTCCACTCCAAGGGTTTCAGATATCGTCCTAGTAGTCCAGCGGTTTGAACAGGGACTGCACCAGGACCTTATTCGTAACTTGGAGTGGAATGTCACTTTAGCTGCCCCCTCACCCCCTCTATGCTGCCTGGGTGCAGAGGGGTGCCAGCTTGCCACTAACCCCTTGGCTATCTGCCACGCAGGTGACTCACCAGCTTCTGTGGGATTTGATGTCGCCTTTAGATCGGGCCCACTGAAGATGGAAACCCTGGAGTCGGAGCTGACATGCCCGATCTGCCTGGAGCTGTTTGAGGACCCGCTGCTACTTCCTTGCGCCCATAGCCTGTGCTTCAGCTGTGCCCATCGCATCCTGGTCTCCCACTGTTCCGGCGCAAAGCCGCTTGAGTCTGTGTCGGCATTCCAGTGCCCAACGTGCCGCCACGTCATCACGCTCAGCCCACGCGGTCTTGACGGCCTGAGACGCAATGTGACACTGCAGAACATCATTGACCGTTTCCAGAAGGCCTCGTTCAGCGGGCCCGGCTCACCCAGCGAGAGCCGCCTTCGCCCCCCGCCCCGGCCCCGCAGCGCAACACCCACCGGGGGCAGCGCTAACGCCAGCACGATGTCAGCCGAGCTGCGTGTACCCTGCCAGTTCTGCGAGCAGGAGCCTCCTCGTGATGCCGTGAAGACGTGTGCCACATGCCAGGCATCATACTGCGAGCGCTGCCTGCGTGCCACACATCCCAACAAGAAACCATTCACCAGCCACCGGTTGCTGGAGCCAGCGGGTGATGGGCACCTGCGCGGCCTGGCCTGCCTCGAGCACGACAGCGAGACAGTGAGCCTGTACTGTGCTACAGATGAACAGCTTATCTGTACCCTCTGCAAGCTGGTTGGCAGACACCGTGAGCACCATGTCACCTCTCTCAGCGAGCGTTTCGACAAACTCAAGGTAAGCCCATGCCTTTTCTCCTTTTTTTCCCTCTCTGCAGAACGATGTTGTATGTATGCCAAGTTTCTAGGGGTTAGTGTGTAATGGTAGTGAAATAGGATGAACACTATGACATGCTGGCAAAGGAAAAAAAAATCCCCGAAAGAGACAAATACACAAATGTAGCAGGTAATCAGCTAATATAGACTATATTTCTAAAGGAAAAGAGTAGGTTACAAATATATTAGCAATTTTTCTAGTGGAGATAAATACTTACCCCGCCACAGCAAGATGTACAATGTAATTCTATTCGCTTTGAAAGTATGTAGCTGTAAGAAGATACTGTAATATATCCTGAAAACTGATTTCACAATAGAGGATATCATCTAGATGATGACGTTCTGGCGCTTCAGGAACTTTGCCAGAAATCACAGTGAACTGCTTTATTTCCTCAGCTCTGACTAGATGAATCATTTCTACATTAAGCTTTACATTATGTTTTTCAGGCTTTTTTGCTGACATTAGATGGTTCATTGGCTCCGTTTCAGCTGAGTCCAGCTGATCTCTATCATTGTACTTTTCATAAACGTGGAATTTCCTGTTGGTTTTCCCCTCGGCTGTTCGAGTTAATTCTGTGTTCAATTACAAGATGCAGAAGCGTTCATCTTGGCTGAACGTTCTTCATATGATCTCCATGATTTTCTTTTTAGGTTTTTTATCCACTCCACTCATTTTGCCATATTTCACACATGGTCTAAGCATCCTTTCTACATTTACATCTTGTTTGCAAGTGTGTTTACAGTACTCAAAGGGAAGTGTGGAAGAGATAGCAAGCCTGACCAGCTGCTCTTTTGAGCTAGAGTTATTATCATAGTAGATGAGTCTGCACTCTGATAAAGCCAGCCTTTGATCAGCGCTCGACCACCACAAAGCACAATACTGCTGAATCAGGACCAAAACACTGAGGCACAACCCAGAACTCAGCTGAAGCTGACACACCCACACACATACACACACACACACACAGAGAAAGAGAGAGAGAGATGCACACACATCATCATCACACAAACTGAACTGCTGTCAATTACATCAGCCAAAAATATATGAATTTATTCAGATTGAACAGATAATGTTTTAATTTTTTTTTTTTTTTTTGCATCAGAGAACGTTTCACAAGGCATCTAGTTGATTGGATTGCGACCAACAGCTGTTGGGATGCAACAAAAAAAGTCACACACTTTTTAGTAGATACAATCAAGCACTCGGATATGAAGCTCACCACATTACACACTGCATTTATAGTGTTTATTTACATGCTGCACATTGATAGGGCTTGCGTTTTTATGGGTTTTTTTTCCCCCACTGTTTCTGGTGACATAATCCTTCTTCTTTACACCACACCTACATCAGGTTAAACCACAAATGCAGATGAATATTTGGACACTAAACAGACACAAAAATAGTGGCATTGTTTTTACAACCCTAGCAGGTACAGACTTCTGGTGAATTACCGGAAAGGCAGAAACAGCATCAGTACAACAGAACTAATTTGGTTATGTGAGTAACGTCTTTGTTTTCACTGGAGCTCCGGTTAAAAAGAATGTGATGTTGTGTTAGCGTGAAATATCGTTTATAGTGTTATAGCCCTAATGTTTTATAGGGCTTGACTCTAAAGGCTCATAAAATATTACTTGCCCATTAGGTGGTAATCACTATGGGATTTGTATTACAGGCAGTGAGCAGGTTAAGGTTCCTGCAGTATAAGCAGTCTACCGCTCCTCACCGGCTGGACGCGTGAATACTAGCCATGCTGAAGGCCATAATCTATTCTCACAAAGAGCCTGCTATTAAGTGTGTGCATCATTATATTAGTGGCGAGCACAGAAAGCATATGTGATCTCTCTGTGATCACCTATTCATGTTGACCTCTTTGTTCACACACCTGCCTATAAAGGAAATTCTAAGCATTGATGTTTTCCCCCTCCGGTCCTCAAGTATATGAATACGGCCATGCTGGGAAGGCCTTAATTGTTTGAAATGAGAAGCATTGTGTACTGCATGGAAGAAAGTCGATACCTGAGAAAGTTCCACTTCTTTTGTCCGGCGATTCTCTCACATGGAAAAAGAAACTGGCGTGACTCACTGGGACAAGATTTCATTTCTGCATGCTGTTCCCAGTGGCCTGAAAGAAGTCCTGTAACTTACACCGGCTCAGTGGTCTAATTATCTGCAGTGTTTAAACGTGTGTTTTCAGCTGCAGGAGCAGTAGTACAGTTCTCTGGCTTTGCTGGATTCGTCAAAGCCAGCATTAAAGACAGCTCATTCTGAATGCACTTTTATGTGCAGGCTTCTCGTGCAGCATGTCGGCTGCTGACGCAGTGTCTCTCTCCACTGCTGCAGCTCATTTTGAATGTTTCCCCACTGCAACTTTGAACTTGCTTGACTTTGAACACCCAAACCAAAACCTGAGGAGAGCGAGAGAGGGGATGTTGCTGAACTAAGAGCAGCAAACCTTTAATCTTCTTGTGTGTCGAGTTAAAGTTGAAGTTCTCGTTTCCAGCACTGTTGCAGAAGGGCTGTAGCCTTGGAGTGATTTGGGACTGCTGGAGTCTTGATCTCCCAAATCTTTGCTAACACACTGCATCTCATGCAGCTCTGACTGAAGGCAGATTCTTCTGTGCTCTGCTCGTATGATCTTTTTAATAAGCCTCTATCCTTTTATGCAAGCATTAAAGCACAACCAGGCAAGATGCTACTGGTGAATGATGAATGACAGAGTTTTGTGATTGTGTTGTTACTATGCCAGAAATACAATAACAGCATAACAACATTGATCGAATTGCTTTTACACGTTGTTGCTTAAAGTAATATTTAATGTTGTGGAATGTCTGCGACACAAGTTACTTCCTGTTACGTTATCAAAACTAGAAACAGACATTCCCACACCAGCATCTTTTATTTCCTCTCTCTTTAAAATGAATCAGATTTTTTTTAATGCAGATAGTCATATTACCGAGAAGCTGGAAAACCCTCTTGTCACGGAATATTTTCAAAAGTTTTTCAACAGCTTTTCGTCTGGAGACTTCCTCCAAAAAAACTGAAAAGTTCACCATCAGCTTTATGGAGTAAAGTCTTATAAAATAAAACCTTCATTACACTTTATTAAAGACACCAGGCACAGATGAAGATGAATAATACATTTAGGTGTTTACGCTCATTGATTCTGAGCGTCCACCAAACTCTGACTGATTCCACCACTTTCACACGTTGGACGTGACTTCCATAAAGAAGGACACTAATGCTTTCAAAGCATATGAGCCATGTTTTAATACATACCCAGGGATTACATTCTGTGTGTGTGTGTGTGTTTAATGGAAAATATGACATATGAAAAAAAAAAAGGTTATTAATGGCTTAATTTTTATGTTGGCAGTTGCAAGTCACAGCAGTCTTTCAGCTTGCTGTTGATTTGAGTTCCAGCTCATTTGTCAGGGCCTCTTATGTTAAGCTCTTCAGAGAAGCTGTTTATGACCTCCTGATGATAAGAACTGAGCTGAGCAAACACCATTCCTCTTACTTCCTCTACATTCTCCTCGTCACCGAGATGCTCAGGTCACTTTCTAAACGCTGCTATTACTGGCTTGTTCCGAGCCTGCGAGTGTGCGGCAGAGGAGCCAGGTCATTATGCTAAGCTCTGTAGTGAGTGTAGTGGGTTCTCCTCTCACACACTCCCAGGACAGATTTTGCTTCTTTTTTTTTTTTTTTTTAAGTAACTGACCTAGTTCCACCCATTCTATAGAGAAAGGTGCTGGAGAGAGATATGAGCTCAGGACTTTGCTAATGTATTAGTGTGTATTGCCCTCTACATAGTTAGACGTGATCATACTGACCCTTTGACCTGCAAGAATAATCCTAATTTACAGGTTGTCTTTAAATATCACAGGCTTATGTTTGGAATGAATCAAGGAAGGGGAAAGCATGCATTTGGCAATTATTTCTTGTCTGTTTCTTGTCTTTTTTTGGAAACTCGCTCTTCACTCTTTGGAATATACTCAACTATTTGATTAAAATTCAGTCACTTCTGATGCCTTTTTGAAGAGTGTGTGAGTAAGATAGACCAAATCCCTGTCTAGAGATAAATGTCAGGGCTGCATTCCCATACAAAAACTGCTTCCCATACATAATTAATGCAGTTACCAGAGTCACAGTGTGAAGTTATCCCTGTGTGATGCAATGATATTCTACAGAGCTATAACTAGTCCTTAAGTTTCTAGATCCAGAAGTTTCTCATTCATTGTTCTTCGAGTGCACCAACATCACACTCAAGGCCTGTGGGCAAGGAAAAATTGCACAAACTTCTATTTGAAACAGCATGTAGTACTGCTCAACATTTTCTCACTAGCTAGAATTCACACCAACCTTTTAGCGTAGTGACCTGTGTATCATACGCATCACACACATACAGTTCACTTGTGCTCTCATTTCAGAGTGCTAATAAAATTCAACATCTGTCTGCTGCCTTGTGTGAAAGTCAGCACGGTGTAGGAAAAAAAGATTCAGAAACAGGTTTGGTGTTGACCTTTAGTCTGATTCAGTGAATGTATCACTTAGTGTAGAGACCTACAATGAACCAAAAGATCGTAGCCATCTGACCACCAAACCCATATGTGTTTTGTGAACATGCCTTTCCAGATTTAGTTCGCACTTAGCTGTTATAATCACCCCCAAATCCTCTAGGAAGCTTCAAGACAGCTTTCTAGTGTATCCCAAAGGTGTTCATTGAGCTTGAGGTCAGGGCAGAGTCAGAGTTCTTCCACACCAGCTATGACAAACCATGTGTTCATGGAGCTCTGTTTTGTGCACAGGGGCATTGTCATGCTGGAACGGGTATAGGCCTTCTAAGTCTCACTGAAGGGAAATTGTAATGCTACAGAATACAGAGACTTTCTAGACGATTCTGTGTTTCTCACTAGGCAACAGCTTGGGGAAGAACCCTCATGTGGGTTTGATGGTCAGGGGTCCACATACTGTTGTTGATGGAGTGCGAAGGCAAGAGAGATGGAAGGCTATAAACACATGTATTCTTATTAGAGAGTGCAAGTTCTTAAATGTCTAGAAAACAGATACGTAGATTTTGCTTTCATGCTGTCAAAGCCTAGGTTATTGGTGTTAATCAGTAGTATATATGATATGCTGAAAAATTAAATGCATAGTCCTACATTTTGGCCAATCAAAGGGTCACAAAAATGCTGGTGTGGCCAAGGGAAGAAAGTGTGTTTGACACTCCTGTTCTAGCGTATTTCTGTGTTTCAGTACTGTATCCTGAAGTCTGCAGGGTACGGCTGAACAAATATCATTCTTTATCAGCAAACAGAAGCAGTCACTTCTACACTGCACAGAGAGGCATTAAAAGCTGTAGTAACCTTGGTTTTAAAAGATTATTTCATACAATCTGGCTGCCCTTTGAAATAGGATTTGTATTAGTGATTCAAGGGAAGTTTCAAGCTTGCAATCATATTGTCATTCCTCCTTTCTAGCCTTGTCAAAATACGGTATGCTGAGGGTCTTGTGAAGTAACCTTTCATTACTCTTTTTCAGAGGAGCATGTAGGTGGCAGCATTGGCGTGAGCTGAGGTCGTTATGCACGTGGATGCATATTTGACAATGCAATGAAAGATTAACCCAAACAAAGAACAATTTTTAAACCGCTCTGTTTCTGTTGTGAGCTATTTTGATCCTTCCGCTCAGGGCCTCGCCTAGCCTTGTGTCACCACCGCACTTCCAAAGATGCTTTGAGTTTTTCCGTTGTGCTCTGGAATGTCAGAGGCCAAACCAGGGCAGGTATTTCCTGTGGCTTGTCTTCGTCTCAAACTGCTGCTGACATCATAGTATATTCCGCCTGCTGTTCAGGAGATGCTCTTAACTTCATGGCATCCCTTCTGGGAGACAATACACACCAGCAAACGAGAGACAGGCCACAAATCTGCATTATCAGAGGTCTGAGACCCCATCATCTTTGACCTCACAGTAATCTCAGATATCCTCTTCCTATTCTCCAGGGACCAAGAAACCCATGACAAAGTCTTCAATTTAATCGTCTCTGCTGCTCTTATCTCTCACTCTTTCAATGAGCTGTGGTGGAAGACAGAGGGCCTGTATCTTATCTCCCTTCTACTGAGGTCAGTGTGAAGGCTGGACATGTCAAAACAAGATATCCTCAAGGAAAGAAACCGGGAATAAACAAGGAGTATCCACTCATTGGCCACTTTATTATGAGCACAATACCAGTTACCTTTTGCCCACGCCTTTAACACCAGCAGCAGCAGTCTGAACTGTTAACAGAGAGCAGGTTGGGTCAGTGGATTCACGTCTAGTAAATCCAATCAAACCTATGATTTTTGATGTTTGTAAGAAACACAGGAATGACGTGGCACCTGTAATGTCTCAGTGACGCCATATGTGAATTGAATAGGAGCAGTCTGAAAGGAGTACCTGCTGAAAGGCTGTGCTTTCTACACCACGACTTGGGGTTATGCAATTGGGACTCCCGTGGGGATACGCGTTGAACAGTTGTACGAGTACCTATGTACCTAATTTATTGGCCGGTGAATGTTGCTCTCACTTGGTAGCTATTTTTTTCCTCATCTGGTATGAAAGTGGATAAGCAGGATGAGAAATCTAATTTAATCTAAATGTACTAAGAATAAGGCTGACTTCAGCCACAACCTTCATGAATATGGCTGTGTATAATTTAACATACAGTCTACTACCGTTTACACTCCTCTACCGAAAAAATATATTATGAACAGCATCAAACAATGACCTGTCCGATGGCAGGAAATCACAGGAAGCCGGCAGAGTATATGACCTGCAAGGAAGCGGTCCGCCCCTTTTACATTACTTTCGTGGAGGCTGTTCAAAAACAGAAACATTGTGCTGTTCGTGCATGCTTTATAGCACAGAGCTCTCCTTTAATGGGCTGCTAAAAACAGCCGCATCACCTCTCAGCTGTTTGGAAAGCCGGCGACAGAGAGCAACACAAGAGCCTCACAAGAGCTGCTGAGTTGTTCACAGTCTCAGTGTGCAGCCTCAACCCCCATCCTGCCTGTTTATCTGATACGCTAACACCAAACCCTCCACTATGTGCACTAATATAATTACTTCAAGAAAATAAGACCCCAAGGAGTTAAAAATAGTTTGTGCTGTCAACATAATTGCACATACCGCATTACACGTGAAAGTCTTTCTGAGCAGGACTTGATGGTGCAAGTCAAAATCCATGAATCTTCAGCTGTCTTTTGTGTTAAAATGCTTTTATATGCATCAAGGACAAGCTGACGTACACAAGAAGTTGGTATAGCTTTTATTTACAACAGTGAATTTTGATTGATCAAAATTGGTGTCACAAATGTATAGAATATAAACGTATACTGATGATCAATCAACTATTGGTTTTATACACACATATATAAACCTCAACCATATAAAAGGAAGCCTGATTGATTTATGAGCCTTCAACGCAAGCCGATGCGACATATCCATCCTGTCCTCATTTTACATATCAATATCTCCGTCTGCAGCGTGTGCCCATCATCTCCCCACTGTCCATTTGTCATCTGTCAGTCACCGTCACTTTACTCCCAAAGGGGAGTTGTTCTGTGCAAACCCTGGCTGTTGCTAATTATCTGTTTCTGCCTGTGTGGATTAAATCTCTAATCCTCTGGCTGTTGGCCCACATGCATTCACTGAGACCAATATGCACAGATTTCTCACCCTATTGACTGCTAAACTGGAAGTGCTAATGTAATGTCTGCAGTTGGCAGTTCCTAAATACCCAGCACTTATTGTTGATCTGTCCCACTGTGACATGATGGGCCTGATATAGCCCTCTCTGTGCACAGCAGCTTTTTTTCACCACTCATTTGCGTTAGAATTCCTGACAGTTCAAAATGTACATCTCTGCGTTTCAGAAAATATGATCCAGATTGTGTGAAAAGGGGAAAAAAAGCATATTTTCAACCAATTAGGAACTGAGATCAGTTTTAGAGACCCGCCTCACAACATTAAACTCAGCCATGTTGCGCATCTCAAAAACCCGCTTTTTATGTTGTCTCCTGTGGCTCAAGAACTAGGCCATGTCTTTGCTGTGAACCCCCCAAGAAAGCAGCCCTCATCACTCTTGCTGTCAGTTTGCTGTTTCATCTTCCGTTCAAAACATGTTTACGCCGCATGCCAACAAGGCAATTTGCCTCTTGTGAAGACACTGAAGCTTGTCCTAAAGTTCGAAAGAACAGACACTACCTGTGTTTATACCACAGCGATGCTGGATGCTCGATTCTGATTGGTCAGATAGTGTTAGTTATTTTTCTATAACATGTGAATGTACTGTTTTTAATGATATGTTGTGGGGCAGCTTACACAGATTCGTGTTGTGCATAAACAGATTTTTTGGAGATTTAGTTGCCATTTTTGGAAGGAGTCTCGAGTGACCGCACAGATAAAGTTGTTCCAACATGGGAAAGTCTTCAGAATTGTTAAGGTGTAAATGATAACAGGAAATAGTTTGTATCACAGACATTCTGCAACACTAAACATGCATATAAATGGAAAAAAGTGTCATTTTTCCAAATAAATAAAAACATGTTATTGTTCAATTAATTCTTTTCTTTACTTAGTTTTAGAGATCAGACGATTTCATGATGTTTAGCTAGAAAACCACGAAAATATTCCAATGCCGCGTGAAAATGAGCAAGTTAACGCACACTGCATTGAAGTTCTCCTTAGCAGGGAACCTCTCTTCTCCAGTTTGAAGCCGTTCAGAGATTGGTGGAGCGAGTAGGACGAGGATGCAGAAGGACCCTCTGATCCTTCTGTTATTCTCAGTAAGACTTCAAATAGCAAGTCCTTACACATGCCACACCTCTCCTTAGATTTCATCTCTTCTCCAGCTGAGAGTTTTATTATTCAAGCAGGTTTCTCTACAGGTTTCACACTCTAAAATGTCTCTGTTTGCATTTTGTTAGGATGCCTTTTGTAGACAAGGAAACATAAGCAAGGCAGCATTTATATGTTTGCTCTTACAATGTCTCTTTTAAACATCCTGTACACAGTCATTTGTAGATATTAAAACATGCTGAGACATTAAAACATGCCTGAACACTCCAGTCACACCTTCCATAATGTTTCATAACAAGAGATCAACCAAGGAATATTAACGTTCAGTGGAACTACACACCTCTGTTAAAATGTCAGGTTTGTGTGATGTGAAAAAGGAAACCAGAATAAATCAGGCCAGATCTTTTTCTACCTTCTAATGTGAAATAGCAACCAACAAAAATCAAAAGGGAATGACAAACGGAAATATTTTAGAAAAGGAAAAAAAACCCTTCTGCACATGCTCAGAAATTAACCTGTCACATTCAAACTCACGTCCCACTGTAAATATCATTCTCCTGTCATCAGTGAAGTGATTCTGACCAACCCCAGTCATAGTTCTGGTGCTTCTGTAGGATTTTCTTGACATTATCTTGGTTTTCTTTTTGCATGGACTGTAGAGAGTTTCCAAAACATATGCAGGATCATACTGACAGGTATTGATCAGGAGAGGGCTGAAAAAGAATTTCCAAGCCTTTGAAGGAGGCCATCATTAGCCAGTGGAGAAAATAGTGCATCACAGTGACATTACCAAGAGCAGGATGTCTCTCCAAAATTGAGAAAAGGACAAAATGAACACTTATCAGGGAGGCTGCAAGAGACCTACAGTAACTTTAAAGTTTCTGCAGGAATATCTGCTCCTTCCCTGCATGTCCCAACAATCTCTCATGTTCTTCACATGTCTGGGCTGTGGGGGAATATAATTGTGTACACCAATCAGGCATAAAATTATGACCAGGTAAAGTGAATAAGACTGATTATCTCCTCATCATGGCACCTGTTAGTGACTGGGATATATTAGGCAGCAAGTGAGCATTTTGTCCTCAAAGTTCATGTGTTGGGCAAGCGTAAGGATTTGAGCGAGTTTGACAAGGGCCAAATTGTGATGGCTAGACGACTGGATCAGAGCATCTCCAAAACTGCAGCTCTTGTGGGGTGTTCCCGGTCTGCAGTGGTCAGTATCTATTAAAAGTATCCTTTAAGTCCTGTAAGTTGTGAGGTAGGGACCATGGAGACCCCATCTCGCCACTAACAGGACTTAAAGGATCTGCTGCAAGCATATTTGGTGCCAGATACCACAGCACACCTTCGGGATCTAGTGGAGTCCATGCCTCAACGGGTCAGGGCTGTTCTGGCAGCAAAAGGGGGACCAACACAATATTAGGCAGGTGCTCATAATGTTATGCCTGTTCGGTGTATGTGTAAGCAACCAACTATTTCACCCAAAGAACACCACACCCTCAGTGAAGCATGGTGGTGGCAGCATTGTGCTATGGGGCTTTTCTTCAGCTAGAACTTTAGTCAAGATAGAGAAATGAATTGCACCAAATACCAATTTATTTTAGCACAGAACCTACAGGCCTCGGTTAGACAGCTGGAGATGAAGACAAATTTCATCTTCCAGCAGCATAACAACCCAAAGCACAAATCCAAGCAAAAGAAAATGGCTTGAGAAGAAGATCAATGTTTTGCAATGGCCCGGCCAGAGCCCAGGTCTAAATCCTATCAAAAATCTGTGGAAGGAGGAGAAGGAGGTGCACGAAAGATCCCCTCACAATTTGATAGATCTGGAGCATTTTTGGAATAAAATAGTGGAATAAAATTTCCAAATCAAATAGCTTACAAGGTATACCACAAGCCTGTGTGCTGTATCACAAGCGAAAGTCACAAGGCGGTTATTGCCACCTATAAAAACATTTTTTTTTAACTTTAATTTTTGTGCTTTCTGTGTCACAGTAAATGTGGAAAAAGATCTGACATGATGATGTATCGTGTACACCACAAAAACCTGCAATAAAACAGAGGTTTCTATATCCACTGTGTTCATTTATTTTTAAAGGTAAATGATGTATACTAAAGGAACAAAAGTCATGCCCATGGTTGTTACCCCTCAGCGACTAGAAAAAACGCATAGTGGTACCTTTTATTTCTGCGAGTGTACATAGATACCAAGCCGGTTATAGCGGGACATTGCAGACATAAACATTATCTGACGTTTAATTAAAAAATACTGTTGTGAGTGCTTTACAGTAGTCTGATTTCCTGTGATTTCTTAACTTGATTTCCCAGTGATTTCGTTTCCCATACCGCAATGATTCATTCAGCTGTAATGACAAGCCGTGACAAATGATTTACTGCAACCTCCACCCTCTCCCTCTCTCCCTCTCTCTCTCCCTCTCTCTCTCTCTCTCTCTCTCTCTCTCTCTCTCTCTCTCTCTCTCTCCCTCCCAATCCCTCTCTCTCTCTCTCTCTCTCTCCCTCCCTCTCTCTCTCTCTCTCTCTCTCCCTCCCAATCCCTCCCT
The DNA here is from genome assembly GCA_033459395.1 of Hemibagrus guttatus. Classification (NCBI taxonomy): domain Eukaryota; kingdom Metazoa; phylum Chordata; class Actinopteri; order Siluriformes; family Bagridae; genus Hemibagrus; species Hemibagrus guttatus. The sequence goes on along the minus strand of JAUCMX010000009.1, from coordinate 18,642,260 downwards.
CTCTCTCTCTCCCTCCCTCCCTCTCCCTCCCAATCCCTCCCTCTCTCTCTCTCCCTCCCTCCCTCTCTCTCTCTCTCTCTCTCCCTTCTTCTCTCTCTCTCTCTCTCTCTCTCTCTCTCCCTCCCTCCCTCCGTCTCTCTCTCTCTCCCTCCCTCTCCCCCCCCTCTCTCCCTCCCCCCCCCCCCCCCCCCTTCTCTGTCAGGTAAATGAGTCTTTAGGAACAGCAAACTCCTGCATTCCTGGAGGATTACATAAGACAGGCACCTGTTTGTTGCATACAGCTTCATTGTTTTCTGCAGTTTTAATCTTTCCAAAAGATAACTCAACCCTGAGCATTGGAGCGCTCATCTCTTCTAGGAGAATTAAATCACTATGTCAGTCAAATTGCAGGGAAATTAATCAGCACCTAATGTCGTTGCACAGAATTAAATGTAAAGCCATTTACCCGACAAACCACGTGAGCCACTTTTTCAAATACTTCATGCTTGTTCAAACTGTTTCCGCTTAACTCACTGGCAGCAGAGCCAGGCTTATTTCTGCAAATTAATTTCCATTTGTTATGCTGCCTGTCAGAAGCTGGCCTGCAGCTTGTCTTGTGATGATTATTTTGGGATGCATGTGAGGTTACTGTTCAGTTATTAAAGAGCGCAATGGAGAAATCCGAGCTTTTTCACCTGTGCGGACTGTGCTCCATAGAAAAGACTGTCTTGCATCCGGGCTTGTTTCTTTGCCTGACCGATTGTTTGCTCACTCTCTTGTCCGATAACTCTAAGCTGCTAACTCTGGTTGCATATATTCTCTGCCAAACATATAACAATCCCAGCAGAGGAGGCACAGATAATGGTCTTGTTAGAAGAGAGGCCTGCCTGTCTGGCTCACAATCATGGATATAAGCTACGTTTTTATTTTAAAGCATCACCAGTGCTCGAGGATAACAGCAGGATCGACTCACCAAAAGCTAAATGTGCTTTTTTGATAGCTAATGACCGTGGAGCAATACTTTAGGCAAATCTGTCGAGCGGTTCCTTCCCCTTTAACGTCATGCGTGGGTATAATTAGCACGGCTAGATATTTTTCTTTTCAGTCCCTTTTCAAGAGACACAGGCCCTCCTCCTTCAGAGGAAGAAGAAGAAGAAATTAAAGAGGTCGTCGCTTGTCTCTTTAACCTTCATGCTGATAACACATGTCTGTATGATTAGATGTTCTGCATGTTGTTCTGAGGGAAGTGGCTGTTATGAACAAAACAAACCCCACATGAGCTGATTAACTACAGCATACAGGAAATGTGCTCCAGCAACTGGGCTTATTGACATGTAGACTGACTTTAACATGGCATGTGACAAAATAAGGTCATGAACAAAGGAAAGGAGAAAAGTCAGCCATGTTAAGCGCTTAATGGCACTGGCTATGCAAGAATTAAATAACAGATATGCAGGGCCTCACGGTTAATTTCTCAGAAATCAGTGAAGATTTCGCAATATGTTTTATTTCTATAATATTCAACATTCAATTTGTAAATCAGAACGAGTTTTGAATTTGTGAATCAGAAATGAGTTATTACGCAAGGTGTGTAAATACACTACAGGGCGGAATCACTAGGACACACTTGTAAACATTAGTCACACCGGTCCTTCACATCTCTAATTTCTCCACTGCAGTGGTCCAAAATTCAGGCTATAATGTGCTGTCTGGTGTGGTTTTGAAGGTAATGGTTCAGCAAATAGCTAACATTAGTCAGCTATCTGCAAGCAACAAGTGTCATTAGCTGAAAATTGCTATCTGAGACACTGATGTGACTGCTATTAAAGTCCACAAGAAATGGATTGTTAGCTGTGATGTGATTTCCGTATGCTGATATAGCTCCTTCTAAAGAAAAAAAAAAAAAAGAAACGCAAGTTAGTTGAACTAAGCGACTGAGACTACTGCTAAACGCATTCAAGATGCACCAAACCTCCAACAAATCTAAATATATCTATCAGTAGCTGGGCAGGCTTAGCTAAATATGAAGAACAAAGATTAGATTCAGAGAAGAATCCAGCTGATGGAGAAGACCGGTGGTTTAGATCGGTCGAATATTGAAGAGTTGTTAATACACAAGACCATCCTTTCTAATGAAAACAAATAAACTCCAACCATGTTTTCCTCAACGGTTTGGGGAAAATGCTCTGCCAAACACCAGCAAACCTTGTTTGGTGCTAAGAAGCTACTTCTGTAGAGCAAGAACCACCTCCAATAGCCAGAGTATTGTACTGGTATCCACAACGCTCTAGGAATAGCTCTAGAACACATGAGTTTTTATTTCAGGGGCTTTTTAAATAACACTTTCCCTGTTTAGTGTTTTTTCGGAAGGAATACTATGTTTTTCTGTTGGCTAATAGAACAGAAGTTTGCTTCACCCTGCTGAACTGAGCCTGAAGCAAAATTTACTGACTTTTGAGGGAATTTGTTATTAAAATGAAATACAGTAAAAAAAAAAAAAAAAAAAAAATTTTAAAAAAAAAACAGTAGTGGCTTCTGTGTAGAGTAATAACACTTTTCCACCAGACTGCAGCACGACTCGGCTCAGCAATTTAGCTATAATCCTCCACATTGTCACTGTTATCACGAGCCGTGTTATAGTTAAGTATCCGTGATGAATTTAGTTACCATTCTTGTCACTTTCTCCATGTTAATCAAGACATATGGTTAGTGCTGATCTTGAGTAGTAGGCTAGTGTAACGTCTTCCTGGAGTTTCTCACTCTTTTTCCAAAGTCCTCTTTCTGGTGGATTTAAGAGTCTAGTCACGGATTTTACATTTCTTGTGGGTGTGTGAGCTAACCTTTTACACGCTTGTTGTGTCTTGTGCTTATTAGTTCGGTTGATTACATAGAAATGCAGCCCCAGTGTGCATTTTAACTGGCTGCTTAGATTTTATAATAGTCCAGCCTCCTCACAGCTCCAGGGGCTCCAGTTTGATCCTGAGTTTCACTGACTATTATTATATGGGTTTCTTCTTGGTTTTCTGGTTTCCTCCGACATCCAAAAAAACATGCCGTCACGGGGACTAGCCAGGCTAAATTTATGCTAGGTGCAAACGAGTGTGTGCATGATGGCCTTGCTGGACTGGTGTTTTGTCCAGGATGTATTCCTGTAAGTCATCACTCTCACATGATTACTGAGAAGATTGTCCTCATACCTGTTCATTTATCACATGATCATCTCCAGAGAAACTCCTAATTTAAGGGGAAAATCAGCAGATGCAGTTGCACTTTTCAGTGGAGAAGCACAGTGTGAGAGTGTGTCTCCAGAGAGTCAGTGCTGTAAGCAGTATCAGCCAGCACACATTGACATGGCCGTGCATTAAAAACCATCCTGTATACCAAGTTATGTGGAGAGGTTGTTTCCTGTTGTCTTCCTGTTGTTTATTTCTGTTAATGACAGTCACTATGAATCCTTAATTATTTTTATTACCTTGATAGATTTTCCTTGTGCTTTGTTGTTTCTCTGTTCCCCAAACGAAAAGAAACAAAGCTTATGTAATAAGTGGCTAACTTCTACAAGCACACGCATCATTATTAATGAGTATTCTGAATGTTCTTGACAGTTGACACAGAGAGTCCATAGAGCAGCTGCGATTAAGAGTCTAGAGGACACCTGGAGGACCGAGGTTGACCGAGTGCTTGGAAGTATATACGTGTTTAGAGACCAGTGGTGCGTCCTCTCTTAGATGAGAAGAACATCTGGCCGTGTCTACACGTGATTACACCACATGTGCATGATAATAAGCAGGGTGATGTACAGCTGATGGGGTGTTGACAGGAATACAATACCTTTTCATGTACTGTCCTGCTCGCGCTCTCTCTCTCTCTCTCTCTCTCTCTCTCTCTCTCTCTCTCTCTCTCTCTCTCTCTCTCTCTCTACCTTTTCCCTCAGCCATTTTTTCACTCTCTCTTGCTCAACGTCAGAACTCTTCCTCGACTGCTCCATAGATCCCTCTCAAACAGCAGTAATGTCACTGCTCCTCCAAATGCAGACATCCCAAAACTTTTTCCTTCTCCTCCCCCCCCATCCCACTTCCCTTCTCCTTTTTTGTTCATTTCTCTGCTTTCTGTCCTGTCTGCCACGGTATTTCTCTCCCTTCTCTCCCTCTGTGTGCTGCCTGTTCTTGCATGGCTCAGGCTGAGGCTTTGAAGTCTGCTGTCTGCTTTAATGAGTGTATTTCTGAATGGCTCTGTGTGTGCTGCAGCAGATTTAGAGGACTGAGGGCACTGCAATGCTACCTTGCTCCAGGGAGCTGTTTCTCTCTCACTTTCTTTCTCTCCCCTCTCTATAAATTTCTACCTTTATCTCAATTTAATACTCTCTTTCTGTCTCAATTTCTCACTTACTCCTTCAGTGTCTCTCTGACTCTCTCTCTCTCTCTCTCTCTCTCTCTCTCTCTCTCTCTCTATTTTCTTCCCTTCACTCTTTCTTTCTCTCCATAATGCTACTTGAACAAGACTTCTGCCTTTCCTGCACTCCAGGGAAATGCTGCTTGGGTTTGATGTATAAATCATCCCCTTCTCGTTTGCTCTTTAATTAATGACCCCCATCTGTTCTCGCCTAGCCACTTAGAATTTGAAAATGCTGACAAGCCGCATGAATGGCTCTACTTGTTCGTCTGATGCAACCATCCAACAGCAGCTGCGTACAGGAAGCGTACCTGCTCCCAGGTGGCTCACACAGCAGAGAGAGTGAGAGAGTGAAAGGGAGAGGGAGACTGAAAGAGGCAGGAAGGCAGGGATGACTAGCTGCCACCAGTTCCAGGGAGCCAGCTATCCCAGTAAGGCTGTGTGTATGTGTGTGTGTTCGTAGGGTTTTCACGTGAGCCCTGGCAGAGTATCTGAAGCAGTTATGGAGGCATCAAAGACAAGCGCTGCGGTGAGTCACAGGCTACCTTGGCCCTTCTCTGTGTCGGAAGTGTGCGGGTGTCCACGATGCCCCGCATTGCTGACAGCAAGGGGATAGGTCGAGAGGGCCAGGCTGCATCCCACTTGCATGACTAGACATCAGAGGATGGACAGGCTCCAGCCTCTTTTCAGTGTGCCTATTTTATTGTTGTGTTTGTTTTGATCATGGCTGTTCTCATCACTCCACGCTTTTTGGAAACTTGTTTTATTTTATCTACCCATGTCATTACCACTTGCCGCCTGGCCAGGCACCATCTGTGTGCTTCTCTTTCATTCTCTCATTCTGATTCGGGGAGATACACGAGTTGCTAACCAGAGAGGCTGGGTTCATTCAGACCGACACATCTCTTGTGTTTTGTATTTTTCTCAAGCATGCACAGAAATTTCAGTTACAGCCTATAATTTCCCATCATAAATATAGGTGTTTGTTAGAGATTTGTCATGGCTAACAAAGAGAGCATGGGTCTTTTATGTACATGCTTTACAGTCTGTAACTTGGCAGAGAGAAATACAAATGGCCAGTGTCTGGCTAACCTTTACTTTATTACTGAGGATTACTAAGCAGCATGTTCTTCACAGTGGACACCAGGGTATAAGGAGTTCACCCACAGAATGTTTGCTCCTGATTTTTCGCCCTCACTGATAATGACTGTGTGAAACTAATTTGCCATTAGTTTTTTTTTACTGTTTTGAACTCATACTATCTGTGTCTCTCTTCAGTTTGTGATCATTGCTCTATATGTGTAATTCATTAAGGTGATTTTTTCGAAGCATCAAGGGCTTTTAGGATAATAGGTTAATACGAAATATGCTAATCAGTTTATGCTCTGTTGTTACTCTGTTTATGCTCCATGTAATTTGAAGATGAAATTTCAGTTTGAACCTGTAACCTTCAAAACCTACAGGATCAGGCAATTTTAACAAACTAAGTAATGTACAGCACTTCTTAATTTGAAGGCTTGATTACCTTCTGAACTCAATGCAGCATTTTGTTTCTTTCCAACAGCAAACCCTGGAGAATAACCTTACCAATCTGGTAAAAAGGAACAGTGAGCTGGAAAACCAGATGGCCAAACTCATCCAGATCTGCCAGCAGGTGGAGGTAAGTCCAGCCAAACTCACAGTACAGTATTACTCATCATCATCATCATCAACACCAGACAAAAAATGGCACTCTCGTCATAACAGTTGATTTTGGACACTTGGGCCCACCAATTCTGATAACACCTACACTAGAAATAAAAGGCAACTCTTTTATTCCTCTGTCATTTTCAGAGACTTAAATATTTTGAATATTTATTAAATTAAATGTATTAAAATATTAGTCCACTAAAGCAGAGAGTACTAAGGCAAATGATGAATGTCTCTTACAGGAAATGCAGCAATGTTTGTGCAGTCACTGTCATTTGTATAGTCACTTTTCTGCCCTTTTCCCCCTGATTATCAAATCACTCCTTATAATGGATTAAAGAACCTTGAAAATGGCTATAGAGCCCCTGTGAAACATACAAAATGCACTGTTCCTGTGGGATTTAACAAAGGTCTTGGACCAGGAGACAGAATGACTAACAAAAAGATCTAATTGATAACAGATTTCTTTAGTACTCTAGGTCTGTGCTTTATTGCCGTGCAGATGAGGCGTATTACTCTGATGCTCATATGTATGTGTATATATATATATATATATATATAAAATATATATATATATATATATATATATATATGTGTGTGTGTGTGTGTGTGTGTGTGTGTGTGTGTGTGTGTGTGTGTGGTGATTTGATTTGTCCATGAAATCCTATTGTACCCAAACAATCAGTCGATTACTAGGCAGATATTGTTTGTAATTGCACCAGAATAGATTTTTTTTTAGCACTGAAATGTTGTGTAATTGCCTGAAGAAAATAATTATACAAGTTTCTGGAAGCTTTGTTTATGCTGCACATGGTGCATAGGCACACTGGAAAACGTGTACACGCAACCTATTTATGTGACTAGAGACTAGAGCAGCGAGCTGGAGGGATCAGTAATGTTGTGTCTGTTTGATGTAAAATTGTAAGGCTATGTGACATCCAAGGTCAGAGACAATAATATGTGCTGATAAGAGTTAAAAAAAAACCTGACTTTGAGAGTTCTGCTCAAAGAAAGGCAAAGTGTAGTGACCAGCAAATAGCCAGGCAAATGTGCATAAGGTAGTTGTCTGCTCTCTTAGTTATTTTGAGCTATTTTAAACGTGCTCCTCTTCTACAAAAATACATGCTAAAAGATCCAGAGTTGTATCTCCTGCATCGTCTTCTTCCTTGATATAAACAAAACCTGCCATGGAGCTGTTTGTTGGTTTCTCCCCGATTTGGTCACTTGTTAATTCCCCCCATCAGCCAGTTCTCCTTCTATCATACAACAGCTAGCAACTGGGGAGTATGCATGCTAACACATGCTTCAGAAGACAATCTATCAAACCACATTCTTCATGAACTGCTGCTCATGCTGTGTCACAGGACATCAGAGTACACAGGAAAGCAGAGTATTAAAAATCCCTGAACTCTTCTGTATACATGAGCACACAGATGCCTACGACTGGTTAGTGTGGTCGTGATTGACAGGAAAGAGCCACAGATGGCTGTGGCATTGTCAGTATTCAAATTCACCATCTCTGCTGATGGGGCAATCACATTTCTGTTGCGACACTCAGGAGTTTATTGCTTTTAGCATGCATGTCTAAGCAAAGTTTGTGCATTAGCTGTGGCGTTCAAGTGAGCTCCATTAGAGAGTTGCGCCCTCTGAAAAAGAATAAAATGGGGTCATAAAAAGAGCTCTTATCTAGTCATCTATAAATTATGATAGATGATTTGGAGGGGTAGAGAAGTTTTTATAGCATAATGGCACCAGTGATCATGTTAATGGTCTCTACGCAGGGCTCTCAGTAGGAGTTTTCTGGTCAAATAAGGATGAAATGAATTTTAAATAATTTAGGTTTCATTCTGGTGCACCCCAATTCTTTAGTCTTAAGTGAAAAAATACCCCAAGAATTTTCTGGACTACTCCAGATTTTTAGGCTCTTAAGTCAAATTCCGCACCTTTTCCTTCCAATTGAACTTCTAAGCCATTGCAGTTTACTGTTTTACTTTAACAAAGTGGCTTTATGTGAATTGCACAAAACACAATGTGGCACTGGCCGCCACATTGCAGTCCATTTCTGCCTCATTCATTTTTAATAACGCGGTTCAGTATCTCACTCTCGGTTGACAACACAGCCCCAGGCCTCAGAGGATTGTTTCCTGGCCTTGCACTGGGGACTTCCTGTCCCATTTTGTCCTGAGATGTCTGTGCACAGAAAAGCCAAGCTGTAATCAGCAGCAGGACAAAAACAGAGCTCTCACTCTTGCTTGCATCTGCTCTGTGCTGTTAAGATTGTGTGCGTGTTTTTTCTGAGATGTCCCTCACTGGTGGCAGGCTGCAGGGACCCCCATGTCTGCAGATTAGCAGATTAAACGTACCGCAGGGTCTCGTTGAGACCAGGAGTCAGGCTTTGATGAGAGGAGCCATTAGCCAAACCCACTGCAATCAGCTCATGCTGCAACAGCTTCTTCTCACGGACTTAAATCAGAACTTGCACAGTCAAAGCTGGGTTGCTCAATCTGCCTTCGGTTAAATCTGTTAAAAACAGTGGGTGTGTAATATATTTCAAAGAAGTGAAGGAATTAGCCAAAGTTCCCTGCAGGCTTTGATGTATTTTTTTTTTTATTAATGCACAGAGACAACAGCAGGCCTGAAACCTCTTCAAAGTGTAGATCCCTAAAAGATTAATCAGATGGAAAACTGCGAGAGTGTGGAGCAAGGCAGCTGCGCTGTACCACATGTTGAAGGTGTCAGTGTGAATGAGATACCATGAACCTCCAACTCCAGGCTCCTATAATATATCCATGGAACATATGACATAGTCAGAATCAGTTGGAGCCCGAGAGGGTTAACAGGGTTATTGTCATTTATTTTATTTTAATCACTCCATTATTATGTCACTTGGCTTCTTTCATTTGTTGGCCTTTGGATTGTTACCCTCTTGAACTACTTACTTTTGCTAATGGGATCAAGGCCCGATGGAATTAATTGTATCGTGGTGTTTGTGTGTTTACTATGTGTGATTAAAACAGCTTAAGCAGCTCTAATGTGCATGGTGAGCTTTTGGTAAAGATTGGCATATGGTGCAAGGAAAGGGCAAGAGTGTGCAAAAGAGTCACAACTTTTTATTTTATCAAGGCTATGTTGCTTGAAAATGGAACGTCACAATGAAGGTCATACAGTGCTACAACCTCCCAAAATCCCCTGTAATGACGTAGCCCTCCTCACACAGTTAAATGTGCATCGTGCATACTGATGCACCCTGAACAGGAAGAAGTCAGTGGGGCAAACAGAAAGCAGGATTAGCATGCAGCACACTGCACTGCTCTGAGTTTAAGTGTCGTGACAGCATCTATGTGCTTTTTTTTTTCCTTCTTGCAGGTAAATACGGCCATGCACGAGGCCAAGCTGGTGGAAGAGTGCGATGAGCTGGTGGAAATCATTCGACAGAGGAAACAGGTCATCGCTGTAAAGATCAAAGAGTCAAAGGTACGCTAGCCCACACTCCTCCAAGTGTCCTCCAAGACTGCACACCAGGGAAATTAATTGCAAATTTGACTCAGCCCCAGAGGTGCTACGTCTGGCTGCGCCTGTGAGTCGCATGTCAATCAAGTACACCTAAAACAGGCTATTAAGTATTCAGAGCAAATGGTATGATCCAGCCAAAAGTTTCTTCAACCGTAGAAAAGGAATGAGCTGTAGAAGCAGGTTTTTAAACAGCATAGGCTACTCACAAGCTTCAGTTTCTTCTTTGTCTTTAAAGACCCATCTGTGCTCGCTCCCCAGCAACCTGTCAAATAGAGAGGCCCATATGGAGACGACAGCTCTCCGCTTACTCTCAAAACTCATCACTAGATTTGTGTCAGTGGAAGTGATGCTGCCGGACCCATCACTTGCCTTCTGTCCACGACACTTAAAATAAAGGGATGGATCGTTCATGAGCCTTCTGATAACAAAGCCTAAGTGATAAAAAAAATGTTTCCCCCTTTGGGAGATCTCTAAGGGCTTATGTTGCCTACTGTGAGATAAACCTGGAGAGATTGGGATATTGCCTTAGTTGAGGAAACTGTTCATCCAGGCACTCACAAAGCAGAGTGCTCAGAGGTGCTAGGCTTGAAGAGGAAAGAGGAGCTGAGAGAGGAAGCGAAAGGGAGGAACAATGCTCATGCGAGACCAATGAGATTAGACAGGGAGCCAGGCCCAGGTTCATTCCAGCCAGGCATGGTGTGTTGGTTCCAGCCATGTGAGATCACTTAACAAGCATCCTCTGGCGAGAATAAGCAGGGCTTTACTAATGCCAACCAGCACAAACAAGAAGGCCAGTCCACTGCACTGTTCTTTTCTAGGTTAAATTAACTGTTGGTGCACCAAAGGACTAGATTCAGGGTTTTTTTTTGTTGTTGTTGTTTTAAATAAACTAGCCAGGTGATATCCCTTAACCACTGATTTGTTCATTAATGCTAGTATTTTGGGGACTTTTTCTCTAAAATAATGATTCTGAGTTCTTGATCTTGAAATCTTTTTTATGTTTGTCCTTGCCAGCCGTTGTATGTAACTCGCCTCTCTTCAGTGCACCACTTCTTTATATAGAATCATAACATACTCTAAAGACTCTTACTGTTTACCGAACATGCACAACTCTATCACTAACAAGTTACTTAAACAGTGGGAATCTATGATTCCTGAGTGGACAGCAGGATAGCTGGATTGGTCACTGTCCACGGTTTTGAAAATGAGATGCAGGAAGACTAGACAGGTGTACTAATCTACAGCACTCATCTGTGAGCTTGATTCGATATGACTGGACTCTGGAAGCATGAAAATGCTGTTGAAATGATGTCACTGACCTTTCAAAATGGCCCTAAAAACAAGTCTTGAAAAACAGGAGCAGGTTGAGTCAAGTACAGATCATACCTTTATAGTAAACATGTCAATCCAGAGCCAGTGTGCTGTATCTCTCTTTTACTGCACGATAGATGATCTATTTAAAGGCATACTCTGTCTATCATCCTTTTGTCCGAGTGAAAATAATTGTATTAGTTATGCCACAATGTATTGACTGGTTACGCAAGAACATATTCAGTCTCGGTGTCAACAAGCTTGTTTAAGCAGGTCCGGGGTGTGTGCACAGCAATGTGGTCAGGCTTGCCAATTTTGCTCCCTGTGATTCCCACAGGTTTTAAAAGGGATGGATGGAGACAGAAAGAAAAAACAATAGTTCTGTAAGACGCTCCATTATGAACTTGGAAGAGGCGTATGTTTTTCTGCGAGAGAACAATGCATACCACTGTTCGTCTAGACACAGACATGCAGCGGGAGAATATTATCTGCATGTTTAAAGCTTCATCTGGAAAACAACAGAGAAATATTTCCAGCTGCTCCCAACTGTAGCACATTTACATCTTTGAAAGACAGCCTGTGCTAATATGTTTTATGAGAACTTGTTAGGACAAGTGCTGTCAATGTCATCATGAGTATTAAAGCCCAGTCATATGTCAGGATCCACAAAATCTCGCAAGGAAGGAAAACGATTAAGAATAAGGGCTGATCAGGTATGTGATGAGGAAAGCGTTTTGTATAGTTCGAGGCTGTCCTGTGATGAGATATTTTTACATTAATGGCCTAACCAAAGGACATCGTCATCAGTCGACTGGAAACCAGCATTTTTAATCAATTTTCTTATCAGCCTGCAGCTTACACAGCAATCATGTCTTTTCTGTGGCTGGATGAGCGCACGGGGTCTTATGAGGTTGGTTCAGGGAACATCTGTGCTTCATTCTCATGTGAATACTGAGAGGAGACATACTGGAAGAAATGTCCTTCCACATTAAATTTAACTGTATACATTTTTTTTATTCTGGTCATTGTGCTTTGATGCCTCACTCAGAACAACCAATCACCATTGCCATCATTGTTTGGGTTCTGCTTATATAACCATGAGTTTTTCAGAATCTATCTCAGTATTTTTATTGGTTATATTTTCTTTGGTTGTTACTCTGTTATTCATGAAAACATCCCATGTGAACTAAATACAAAATCCACTGAAAGGATTAAGTAGCAGCCAGATTGTACTGATAATATATAATTATTCATGTAATAATAATAGCAACAACAATAATAATGATACTTTTAGATAGATTAAGGTTGTGAATTTCAGTAAAATTACGTATTAGTATTATTCCAAAGTATTATTTAAATAATATTCAAACATTCAGCCTGGCACCCGCTCACAAAATGGACCAAATCCACCAAAAAATGAAAACGTTATGTTCTGTACTGTGTGTACAGAAGCACAGTGTGGTGTTTAAAGCTTCCACATGGTAGTGAGTTACTTTCAGCATTCAAGCATCTCCTTACAGTAAAGCCACGAAATCACTTCACTCCAGCAAAGCTAGTTTTTCTGTGGAGAGTTCAGTCAGCGCTTCAGGTTTTACACCTCGCAGCTCAATTAAACTTTAATCAAACTCAAATTTGACCCATTTGCCACTTGTTTTTGCCACACAAAAGTTCAAGCACTGAGACTGGCTGTTGTAGGAGAAGAAAAGGCTCAGTTTGTTCATACATGGGGAATAAAGTCTCTTCATTCTGCAGAATTGAATCATTGACACTGGGCTACTGCACAGAGATAGCAGGGTGAGTGAGTGCCAGCATTGAGAAAGACACAAAAAGACAACAGTGGTCCTGTGCCTTTCTATCTTAAATTGAAAGATGTTTTTATAAAATTGCACCCAAAATAATAGAACTGCTTTGAGCACTCCTTCATGATGCAGAGCTCACAACACTCATAAACTGCCAGCAGCCATACACCTCCACACTGATGACACACTTTCAGCAACTGCGATACATAATCTCACTAGTTCATAAGGGATTATTATCATAGTATACTCAGAAACATATCTTTTTTTTTTTTTTTTTTAAAGGTTCTCCAGTGTTCAGAAATATGGACCCCTGCCTATTAGAAAACATTTGCTATCAGTTACAACAACTCATGCAAGCTAGAGAACTATGAGATGTATTTACAGCAAAAACGATATAAAGCTCGTACATAAGGCTAGATTTATGAAATATCAGTGCACAAGTACAAATTGAACTCCTATGCTCATTAAATTGCTTTCAAGTTTGAAGGTCAACCAAGCTAGATGTAATATTAGGTGGCTACACATTGTGGAAAATCTACGCGTTGTATTAATATCAAAGTGCAATTTAGCAGGATTCAGGGTTTTTTTTCTCCAGGATTCATTGAAAAGGTAATCCATAGGGGTTTAAACACCATGCATCACTTCCATCATAGTGTAAACTAAAGGAGATGTGATATACCTTGTGGGAGTGTTGGATTGATTTATTTTTGTACATTGATAGATGAAAGAATGTGTGTGTGTGTCTCTCGCTCTGTCTCTGTAGGTGATGAAGCTTCGTAAGCTGGCTCAGCAGATCGCTAACTGTAGACAGTGTCTGGAACGCTCCAGTGTTCTTATCACACAAGCCGAGCAGAGTCTAAAAGAGAACGACCATGCTCGCTTCCTCCAGACTGCCAGAAATGTGGCAGAGAGGTGAGATATGTGCATAAACACATAAGGAGTCTCTCTACACCATACAGCGTTTCCCAGCATGATGTCAACTTTTAGCACATTTCCAACCTATGCACATTTAATATTCTCTGAGAGCTGCTGATCATGGTCTGCATTCAGTTCTGTCAATATTTTGAGCATATGGTCACACTGGATTTCGAAGAACCCTGAAGGGTGCTATGGCTTCTACAAAGTCTCTTATGCGTGCACAAGTGCCTGAATGCTGCACTTTCTTCCCATCAGGTTTAGCTTGCAGTGTCAAGCCTTATAATCTACAATGGATAAATAATTGTCTTTTCTTCAGATGTCTCACAGGCATGATATCAGCAAACCTCGCCTTTCAGCTGTTCAGTTTAGTTAACAGCATTGTAAGATTTATCCTTTGAACAAGGTTGCACACAAAGTACCTACAATACTACAGTGAGGATTTATAAGACCATGTGCCAAATACAAGTTCTCATGAAATGCCTGTGACTTGAATCCATATGTTAATTGACCTTCTTTTGCAACAGGAGCTAATTTTGTTGAAGTGCTTGACTAATTTACAGAACAGCCAGTAACATTCCTAGCAAAGATACACAACACCCATGCTGAATTTAAACAAACTTCACAGTAGTTTAGAAAAGTAACTATAGGCAATAAATGAAGTGTTTTAAAACTTTTTGCACCTGCCTTTATCCAGGTCTGTTGACTTCTACAAAAACGATACCCTAAATGACAAGATGCTGTGTGTTTCTAGAGCAGTTCATTACATATGTGAGTCTGGGTCCACTGTCAGTGGTGCCAGTGATGACAGAGCGTCATGGAGTCATCACTGGGATGTATCTGAGGTGTCCGAGTGGTAGATTTCATAATATTCTATATCAATGGATATAGAGATGCAATGTCTCGTGTATAGACACGAGACATTCCAGCATTATGGAGCCCCAAGTTGGTAAAACACTTCTTGGAAAAGTGCCACATAAACAAGATCTGTACATATTTCACGTTCTTCCAAATGAATAAACCCCAAACATTTTTCAGAAGGCACAGAGCCATGTAAACTCAGACAAAACATGTTTTTGTAATAACAAGACCTGCCCCTGCAGCAAAGAACTATATATTGTAAATAACATTTTCTCAAAGGAAAACAAAAGCAGTGTAGTGTGATTTACCAAAAAATAATTTACCAAATTTGTACCAAATTTACAAAACTATAAAATTAAAATTAGTATGTTTTTTTCCATCTTTAGCCTAGATATAGTATTATATTAGTGTGCATACGCCAGCACTACAGCCATGCATATGAGACTCATAATTGCCCCATGTAGTACCATTTCCAACAGTATTAAAGTCTCTTTGATTGTGCTCTCAGATGAGCTTGTAACACGGCTGTCACAGTAAAACGGTGCTAAATAAAGTTTAATGCGAGTGGAGCTTGCTTTCACATCTCTCTCCCTCTTGCTGACACCCAGGGTTGCCATGGCCACAGCCTCCTCACAGGTCCTTATCCCGGATGTCAATCTGAATGAGGCCTTTGACAATTTTGCCCTTGACTTCTCCCGAGAAAAGAAAATCCTGGAGGGGCTGGATTACCTGACAGGTGAGTCAGATACGCAGCATCCCGACAGTTCCTTTTCTGACCAAAAAAACATGATGCTGACAATGAGCTTTATATATTTCCAGCCCCTAATCCGCCATCTATACGAGACGAGCTCTGCACAGCCTCCCACGACACCATCACCGTGCACTGGACCTCTGAGGACGAGTTTAGTGTCACGTCTTATGAACTGCAGTACACTATTTACACAGGCCAAACCAACTTCATCAGTGAGTATTATATTACAATACAGTACAGTTTGGCATGTGCCTTTTACACATTCTGTTCTGCCTCATATGCAGCATTGTGTGATATTTTGGAGAATGGGTATTGAATTTGCTGTCCAAAATTAGAAATATGAGCTGCTAAAGTCAAGAATGTGCTTCTGCAGTGCAGTATGAGATCAAGCTTTATGTAAGTTAGAGCCCAGCAGAACAGTTTTTGTGCATGCTCTCTATTATATAACAAAGCTTCTTGTGAGGTCTGCTTTCCAGAGGATCCGCTGCTGACACGTAAAGCTTTCTGGCATCAGAAACATACTCGACTCTCATTATACAATTTATGATCTCCTACTACCGCGCCTTTTATTTACATGCATGTTAATGAAAGTCTTTTTTTGGAGTGGATAAAAGCAGTGACATCACAACGCTTAACGTGGGCTTGGCAAAGGAAGGCATTTAAGAGGAGAGAAAGTGAGAAGTGCAATCCAGAGACCCAGTGCTGGAGTGGCACTCAAAACAGCAGCGCTTCTTTCACATACTCCTGTACACTCCTACACAAATACACACTGTGCTCATCATTCCTTTACTCTATCTCACTTTTTTTGTTCTCCCACATGTTTCGCTGCCCTTTCCCTCTTTTTCTTACTCTCCATATGTCTCTGTTCCTCTCTCTCACTGTGCTGGAGTGAGCTGTTCTCATCCAGTTACAGCAGCACAGAAAGCACTTTTTTCAGCCACTAGACTTTTAGTCACCAGAGACTCGGGAGCACTGGTCTGGCCACTGTTACTGCAGCCTCCTCAGAGCATTCAAGCCGAGAAGCTGAGAAATGGAGAGGAATGCTTTCTTCCTGGATTGACAACTTTTTCCATCGCTCTCTGGATGCAAGCGCTTAAGTGAAGCCACTAGCGCTGGTTATTGGTAGCATTTGCTTTTATCCCTTGAGGAGAAATATGAGCCGTTTCCATTTTATTTTTGCTTGGTTTCTACACGAACAATCCATTCAGAAGACATCCACATTACGTTTTATTCCTAACCAAATCAAATTTGAGACTGTTATGTTTTTTTTAATGAGCTGTAAATGTTTGCTCTGATAGCTTTCAGAGGAATAGCGCAGAAGTGATTTGAAAAAATGTAAAAGGTTTCCTGGGACTGCATTGAATAAGCTTTGTTGATGCATTTAATTATTATCGATTTGACACAGGTAAAATGATATAACTTACAACAGTTTTCAGCTTTCAATTTTCTTTACTCCAGTTTTATTTCCAACATAAACAAGCATATGCTCTGTCCCTGTTTAAAACATGCAAAATAGCTATAGATTCACTCGGCCTTCCCCACAGGTCAGATATCAGCAATTACCCGTTTGGCACAGACACAAAGGCACCCCTTGGTGGCTAATTAAAAACAGCTCCAAAGACAGCTATCTCCGCCAGATCTCACACTAATAGGGTGGAAGTCGAGAAGTGAAAAGCTTTCTCCCTCTCTTGTTCAGGGACTGCACTCTTCCAGGCCAGTCATTAGCCCAAGCATGGAGGCTGGGTGAGCTTGCTGATTTTTCCACTCGTGTGAGTGCAGGTGCTGTCCTGGCATCAGGCACGATTACATCTGACCTGAGCTAATGCTCTTTACTCCGCTTTTATTGTGATGGTGATTGATTGTGATGAGTGTTGCTGGCGTTGCATGCTAAGCCAGCCGCAAAAGGCATTCCCACTCTCACAAGCACTCACACTTGTGCTACGTTGCACTAATTTACCTGTTTGTCCTTACCTCTCACCATATTCCAGAGTGGAGAGGACTGGGGGAGTGCTGATCTGCTATCAGGGTAAAATTTGTAATTATGGTGTTATAGTAAGCAGTGAAAAGAGTGATCTGATCAGCACGTGTCTAAGAGCTGATTCATATCTCAAGCTTATTCATGTATAATAGGTTTATTTGTATTTTGCTATTTGATTATCTTGCAGGTGGCTTATTCCACCTCAAAGCAGGGTTGAAATTAATCTTGTTATTGACTTCTACTCTTACAGCACAGTGTGTATCAAAAGATGGGTAAAGTGAGTGAAGGGACACAGAAATAATGACGCTGAGGACACAGCCAGTCCTTCACAATCAAATACAGTCATTACACATGAATGCTTTGAAATTGAGCATTTGCCAAGGAGAACATTTTCAACACATTTCCACATACTGAGAAAAGTTTATTCCAAATGTAATTATAATGGAAATCTAAAAGTTGTTGATGGTGCATCAATAAATATTTCTGCATAAATGTATGTGGAATGCTATCGTCAAATGTTTAGTCAGCTGTATTTTAAAATTGTTGCAATGTATTTGCTGGATATTCTTAATCTTTATTAGTAGGGCTTTGGTGGCTCAGTGGTAGGTTTCTCGCCTACCATGCGGAAGGCTCGGGTTCAGTTCCCAGCCAATGCCCAAACCCCAGCCACTGGTTGCAATGCTGGTCCCAATCCCGGAAAAATGGGAGGGTTGTGTCAGGAAGGGCATCTGGGGTAAAACCTGTGCCAAGTTGTTGTGAAGACCAGTTGGTCTGCTGTGGTGACCTCGAACAGGGAGCAGCAGAAAGCAACTTCTATTCTTAATCTTTATTAGTGGTTTAGCAAATGGTTATAAGTATGTTTTGAGGAAACAGGTTTCCTGTACTTTTTACAAAATTCTAAGAAATCAGAATTGGCAATTATACACTATATTGCCAAAAGTTTTGGACACCCCTCCAAAGCATTGAATTCAAGTGTTGTTTTTCAGGTGTTGTCCTTAGTTCCAGTGATAGGAATTCTTAATGCTTCAGCATACCAAGACATTTTGGACAATTTCATGCTCCCAACTTTGTGGGAACAGTTTGGGGATGACCCCTTCCTGTTCCAACATGACTGCACACCAGTGCGCAAAGCAAGGTCCATAAAGACATGGATGAGTGAGTTCCGTGTGGAGGAACTTGACTGGCCTGTACAGAGTCCTGACCTCAACCTGATAGAACATCTCTGGGATAAATTAGAGCGGAGACTGCGAGCCAGGCCTTCTCAGCCAACATCAGTGCCTGACCTCACAATTACGCATCTAGTGGAATGGTTAAAAATTCCCATAAACACTCCTAAACCTCGTGGAAAGCCTTCCCAGAAGAGTTGAAGCTGATATAGCTGCAAAGGGCGGGCCAACTCCATATTACATTCATGTGCATGTAAAGGCAGATGTCCCAAAATTTTTGCCAACATAGTGTATGTGCTACAGAAGCAGTGGATAGAGATTAGGTTAAACACTGGAGTATTCCTTTTAATAAACTTTAGCCATATTAAGCATCTCACTGATGTCTCATTTTTTTTCTTTTTCTCTCTTGATGTTAATAAGCTAATAAAAAAATATAGCAGAGTCCTCTGTCCTGAAGACTTTCCCTCAGTGGAAAACTTAAAGGAACAGCTTTATCATAAAGCTCTGACTTTCATAAATATCTAAATATCTCCTTACAGAAAGCCTCACTAGAATAATCTTAAATAATAACCGTTATTTTAAAGCTGCTTATTGTGTGGCATAATTTATGAGGCCATTGCCATACAAGTCCCAGTGAACGAGTTGTTACTATAGTTAGGATAACCTATTAGTACGGGCAGATTAATATACACTTGTGATTTGCCTTGCAGCAGGTACTCTTCTCAGAGCCCTGCTGTTACAGAGGATTAATCAACACAATTCAGACCACTTGGATTGAAGAATTCTACAGTGCTCAATGAAGTGCCTGATTAGGCTCGAAAATAATAATGTACACATGATGTCATTGTCCGAGTTCATACTGGGACAAGTTTCAGGGAAGCTTCTGCAGGCTTATTGGTGATAACATTGTCCATGACTCCTGCAAAAGCACGGTTCTTTATAGTGCAGATATTCATAAGCTGGGCTTTAGAGGATTGCTGAGAACAATGAGATGAGAATAAAGGCAGATTCCTCTGAGGCCACCTATGATAAGGGTTAGACTGAGTGTGATGGCAGGAACGGTATGTTTCTGCTTGGGTTATTGAGATGCAGAATACAAGCTGCTCACAGACATTACAGTCAGTGGCATCTTGTACATGGAAGCACACCTGCTTACCCACAAAAACACACACTGCATACATGCTGCTAGAGCATCAAAAACAGGTTTAGATTCACAGGCAGGAGCATCGCAGGACTCTTCAGATGTTTCCTCATTTTTTTATTTTTATGCTTTTATCTACCTACACACACACACACACACACACACACACACACACACACACACACACTAAAAAACTGGGAGTGATAATACTGACTGTATTCCATCTAGGTTCAGTGTCCTCTGCTTTTTTAACATTTCATACAGAACAGTCACCAGGTTTGAATTTCAATAATGTAACCTCATACTGTAGTCACTATACTAATAACCCTTTTTTTCTTTAATTTTACATGTTTATTAAAAATGATCCAAGAAACAGATGAACCTAAAGGCACACTTTAACTTTTTTAAGCTTTTAAGTATTCTCTGCTTTATTTATGACAACTTATTTATTTGTGACCACTGAAGTGACACCGATCAACCTTAACATTGTGAGCACTGAAAGGTGAAGTGAGTAACACTGATTATCTCCTCATCATGGCACCTGTTAGTGGGTGAGATATATTAGGCAGCAAGTGAACATTTTGTCCTCAAAGTTGATGTGTTAGAAGCAGGAAAAATGGGCAAGTGTAAGGATTTGAGCGAGTTTGACAAGGGCCAAATTGTGATGGCTAGACCACTGGATCAGAGCATCTCCAAAACTGCAGCTCTTGTGGGGTGTTCCCGGTCTGCAGTGGTCAGTATCTATCAAAAGTGGTCCAAGGAAGGAACAGTGGTGAACTGGTGACAGGGTCATGGGCAGTCAAGGCTCATTGATGCATGTGGGGAGTGAAGGCTGGCCCGTGTGATCCGACAGATGAGCTACTGTTGCTCAGATTGCTGAAGATGTTAATGCTGGTTCTGATAGAAAGGTGTCAGAATACGCAGTGCATCGCAGTTGGTGCGTAATCTGGCTGTTCCCAGTCAGGAGTGCCCAAGTGGTCATAATGTTATGCCTGGTCAGTGTATTTATCTACTTTGTACTGAATTATCTTGAGGAAGTCTATGGCCAAGGCAAGGTTTAAAGTGTTGAAGGATTTTCTTTCTCAGGGCGTGGTTGGTGAAGACGATGGCGTGACAGTGAATGTTTGACTGTGGCTGTTTGAAAGTGCATTTTTAATGCTGTTCAGCTGTCCTTTCTGGGCGACGTACTGGAATCTTGTTTTCTAGGTGTAAGCCGTTTGACATTTAATTTCAGTGATTTTGTAAGCGAGAGTGCTAATCCCCAGGGCTGACATATTGTGACTGCTCTGTGGAAAGGAAGCATGTCTGTAGCTCACACACTGGAAGTATTGACAGTCAGAGTCATGTCTATGCACTGATGTTCCCTCGAGATGCTTCGTATAAATCTTAGCACCATAAGAATCGGGGTTCGGGAAGTGTATATTGCTGTCTCTGTTTGCCTGAAACACACATCCTGGAACCCAACAGGGACAGATCGATATATCCACTACACATGGTGAAAAAACATTTGTTCTGTGGTAGAGGGTTGTTTTTTTTTGTGATAAGTAAAGCAAGATTTCATATGGCATTTCATAAAACAAAAATTCCATAAAATAAAACATTTGTATTCAAGTGACATTCTATGCAAGCCTTTGAAATAAGTGATTAACTAAGAAGAGTTTGTTTCTTTGTGTTTTCATTTGTTCTAACACATCTTGCCTCCCTCTCTCTTTATCTCGCTCTTTCTCCTCTCTCTGTCTGTAGGTCTGTATAACTCAGTGGACAGTTGGATGATTGTGCCCAACATCAAGCAGAATCATTACACCGTGCACGGGCTTCAGAGTGGTACCCGCTACATATTCTTTGTCAAGGCAATCAACCAGGCTGGCAGCCGTAATAGCGAGCCAGCACGCCTCAAAACCAACAGTAAGTTAAACACCACAGCAAGGATAAATACAAATATTTCTAAGCAAAACATCTAATGAATCACTTCAAACCCTTTATGTTCTTGCTTAGTATAATTTGTTCTTTTTCAAAATATGCATTTGGTCCATCAGTACCTAACTTCCAGAGGCTGTATGATTGATGAGATTTACTCATGTAGCTAATGAAAGATTGGTTGATTCAGCGTGTAGATCAATCTGTCAGTAAAGATGTGCAATCGTGTAAATTATGTAGAGCTGTCACACACCAGATTATCATTGTTCCATCATTAGAAAGAAACAGAGTCTGCTGATAATAATAGCACTGTTGTGCAGCCAGTGTGTTTGTGTCCAGATGTCACCTGCATGGTAACACCTCATCCCGCCTTCTCTCAATCATGTTACAAAACACCCACAAGCTGTAGCAGATATTATTTAAACGGATGACTGGATGATAGGCTTTGTGCTGCTCTGAGGTGCTTTAGGGGTGAAATACAGGCTATCTGGAAGCAAAAAGGTTAACGTTTCATCCTCTTATCGTATCCTCTATTTCTCGCTTCCTCCATGTATCACACCCAGACTGCGCTTTTCTTTTTTTTTTTTTTTGCTTTATTTGTCTGCCTGATCAAAGGCAGTCTGGATTCCTGTTGCGTTGGCTTGGGTTTCCAGTGTTGTTAGTTTACTCAGCACACAGCATGCATGGTAAAGACATGCTTTAAACAGTGACGGAGCTAAGGCCAGTTATGGGAATCTTTCCGTAAGGGTCGTGTTACTCAGCAGGTGGGTTTACCAGCAGTACTGTTGCATAGTGTAGCATTCAGGCTCGATAGTCTGGCTAAGGCCACGGTGTCTCCTGTCCATGTCCCTCATCTGTTTTTGTTTTTTTCTTCTCTTTGCCCCTACATGTACACTCTCACACAGCTACACACAAGTACACAATAGCGTAATCTAAAAAGTAGCGCTCCTATTTGAATCCATTTACGTAAGCGCTTTGTGTTTGATTAAGAGATTCAGAGCAAGCAGATTCTGAAACACCATTGTCTTTTGTTTCCAGCAAGTCTCTGTCTCAGCTTGATCAGCTGGCTGTAATTATCCAGAAGCAGAGCTGCTGGTAAATGCACCATTAAAGTCAAGTCTTGCTAAAAACAGCCCCACAAGTAGTCAGGTGTGAGTGGGGTGAATGTAGCTAACAACAAGAGTCAAGAAGAACTTGTCACAGGTCTTCTTGACTTTTATGCGTATATAAGTATGTAAAATCTCGGTCCACGTACAACGCAAGGTAAGGGCAAGAGTGCATTATTTAGGAATTACCCTCGTAGAGGTATTAATTGAATCAATTTAACATACAAGTCCATTGGGATATTAATAAATCCCCATCACATAGATTCTAAACGACTTGACACGTTCATGATTAATAACATGGCATTTGAGGTTCAACTATGATAAATGAGCGACTGGTGATACCTGTAAGAAATTTCCTTTACGTTTACTATTGACGAGTAATAGTACTTCTCAGGCAATTACTACACTTTTGTTTGTCTCAAGCAACAGCCAAAATGTTTAGTTGACAAATTTTTTGTTTTTTGATGCTGGCATTCAAGCCATTGTGTATTCAAGCCTTATGCCCTGTGATTTCATGTGTTTGCGTGTGTCTGTGTGTGTGTGTGTGTGTTGCACTATAGTATGTTATGGCATGTAAAATGAGAGTGTAAAATTAAGAAGTACATGAATCATTGCCATAGTTATATAAACCTAAACAAATTAACACATTGCATGTGATATGACCTAGTATGCTTCTCAAAAACTTTGGTGGGAGGGAGTTTAGACTGTGCTTTGTTGCTGGAGGTGGTGGTGGGGAACAGCAGGTTGTTAAGGAGTCTGTCAGCTTGGTAAAAGAAGCTGTTTCTGAGTCTGGCAGAAATGGCCTAAATGTTGCATGACCTTTCAGGAGATAGCAGGGGAGCAAAGAGACCCTAGGAGTAAATACGGCTTTACGGATGCAGTGCTTTTGATGCTCTCACCTGTTTTCAGCTTGTGTTACAGGTGTGAGACAGTGCAATTACCAGACACATTACCCATGTCAGACTTTAATACATCCTGTCAGGATGTTCTCAATAGTATGCCTGTAGAACACGGAGAAGACAGGGCTTAACCAACCCTTACTTTGAACCAGTAGTTACATCATGTCATATCATGACTTAAGGGCAACCAAGGAGAAGAAACATTGTATTTTGGGGGTTTGTAAGCTAGAAATCAAAGCTATAATGACAGAGGCCATACATGTGAAATAGCTGCCTCTGGGTATTTATCAGTGTCAGTAATATTCAGTATGTTTACATTTTCAAGCCTCAAATGAGTTCTATTTTCAGTCCAGCTTGAAGAGAGAGTGCAGTATATCTCAAATAGTCCTTTAAGCATGAACTTAAATGTCACTTCATCTTGTGAGGGATGAGAAATCAAGCTGTGCAAAAGTATATTCCAATTAGTGTGTTATCCTCAGTCAGCGAGCAACCTAAACAGCTGCAACTCCGTGGTATAAGTAATGTGTTTGTGTTGATCTTGATCAGCAGCAAGATTTTGTGTGTGTGTGTGTGTGTGTGTGTGTGTGTGTGCAACAGAAGGCTCTGTTTAATCAGCAGTGCTACAGTTGATGATGCACATGAAACCAAATGAAATGAACCCAAATGGGGCTTGTTGTTATAAAACTGACTCAGTTTCAGTATTATTATAGTTGATATTTAAATAATAAAAATAATTTTGATGCTTTATGCAGTTTTCTTATATATATATATATATAGTCATGCATTATTAGGCACAAGACATATCTGTTTTTGTCTTGGCACCTTCAGGTCAGTTAAAGCATTCATTTATTGTGTGTCGTAATTAGAATAAACAATGATCGGTGTGTGGAATACTTGATGAATTAAGCTGTTAAGTGTCTAAGAGTTACCTTGTCCTTGCACTTGTTTAATTGCTCAGGTTTGCATTATGAGACAGCACACTTCCTGAATGTCAGCAACTATTTTATTTTTTTTCAACACTTTAGAGTCATTGCACAAAAGAAAACCTTTGTAACCATGTAAGTCACATTAGGAAGACCAAGAAAATGTCCTTGTGCTATTCCCACTCGCATCGTGAGATGAAACACTCTTTCCTTCTAACTGCACTAATCAGCACTTATGTTTACATTGTGAACATGTTCTTATCAGATCAATTCAGAGTTCGAAATGTGGCAGTCTGTCCCAGCACTGAGCTCTGCTGTCAGCTAATATGGATGTTCCCACTGAATCACATGGCTTACTCCGCATTCTTTGAATTAAAGTTGTTGGTTCATTTGTTACAACAGGCTACAGATATTCTGCTTCAGTTACTCTGGCTATAGCATGCCACGTGTCTGCATGTGGGTACACAAGTAACCCTTGTTGCTTGCCAGACACCACCTCAATGAAAAGGCAAAACTGCGCATGTGTTTGGGGAGGACTGCGCATGTGTTTGGGGAGGACTGCGCATGTGTTTGGGGAGGACTGCGCATGTGTTTGGGGAGGACTGCGCATGTGTTTGGGGAGGACTGCACTCACCATGATAAGCAGTTCAAAGCACAAGAGCGCATTAATGGCATTAAAGTAGCACATTGCTTGAATGCCTCATAGCCAGAAGCCAAATATGCCAGCTGATCGCTGCACTGTGCTGTCAGTCATTAGTGAATCAGAAGCTTCACGTTTAAGTAAAATGTCAAGCCTGACCTGTGTTTAAAGCCCAATCCCAGACTTCTGTAGTGTGAGAGTAAGGGGTGGAAAACTAGATGAGGAGAAATATCCTCATCTAGGCTTGTAGTATCTCTCACTGATTTTCCTTTTCCACATTTCCACATTCTTTTTTTTTTTCTTCACATTTTACTAGTTACTTATAAACCAGTTACTTATAAACACTTATGAAAGACCGGGATTGCACTGAGGGTAATAAAGACATCATGAAAATAGCTCTTAGCAGTAAATGTATGCATAAGAAATCACAGACAATCTGTAATTTCATTTAAAACTAATTTTTTAATGAGTAGGAGCTTCATTGTTAAGTACATTTTACATATGTCTCCTAGGTTTGCATTTCCAGCCCTGGTCCTTGAGTGCCTCTAGACTGCATATTTTATTGTATGTCACAGCCATGTTAAAGGCTCACTAAGTTGATTCAAGTGTGCTTAACTTGTCCAAGCTCCAAAAACCTTGTCCTAGCCTAGTACCTGCTGTCTTTGGATTCAGTCATGTCTTCTCATCCACAGGCCAGCCTTTTAAACTGGACCCAAAGACGGCCCATAAGAAGCTGCGCTTGTCCAACGACTGCTTGACCATGGAGAAGGATGAGAGCTCTTTAAAGAAGAGCCACACACCAGAGCGCTTCAGTGGTACAGGTTCCTACGGCGCAGCTGGCAACGTATTCATCGACAGTGGCTGCCATTACTGGGAGGTGCTGTTAGGAGCGTCCACATGGTGAGTGAAAAATGGCACAGGAACAAGGCTCCTGAAACACATAACTGTTATGAGTTATGCACTGGTGTATGTTAGGGTGTACATGCCAGAAACTGACTTTTTCGCACCTGATTTTTAGAGGAAAAATGCCACCTATTCCTCACCCAATCAACATCTTTGTGTACAGCTGTCCTTCAAACCGATTTTAAACCCAGCAAGCTAACATAGTCACAGTTTTTTGTTGCTTAGCAGCCACTCCTATCTGTTTTTTTTTAACCGCTTTCCACTGAAAAGCCAAGATCAATTTAAATATCAATACTGATAGCATTTGTTTTATTTTTTTAATTCATCTAATGTACTAAGGGCCTTGTTGTACCTGAAACCAGTTCTAGTCCGTAAACAAATCTGTTTTGAAAAATTTGGACCTATATTGCAGTAAGCGTACATGGGCTAGCCTTTGGGGTTGAGTTTTAATCTGCCAAACTGAACACAGCAGTTGACTATTTTGAAAACACATCATGTTCTACAGGTACACCGTGGGTGTGGCGTACAAGTCGGCTCCGAAAAACGAGTGGAACGGCAAAAACTCGTCATCATGGGTGTTCTCCCGCTGCAACAATAACTTCCTGGTGCGGCACAACGGCAAAGAGATGCTGGTAGAGGCGTCGCTGCAGCTGCGGAGGCTCGGAGTGCTGCTGGACTATGACAACAACACGCTCTCCTTCTATGATGCCATGAACTCACAGCACCTGCACACCTTCGACATCTCCTTCCTGCTTCCTGTTGCCCCTACCTTTATGATCTCAAATAAATCATTGATGATCCTGTCTGGTCTGCCTGTGCCTGACTTTGTGGACTGCCCTGAGCAGCAGGACGGCAGCAGCCGGCAGCAAGAGTCTCCATATGGCCTGACTATGAAGAGCTGCAACTGAGACACTCACGCAGACTGTTCCAGAACGCTCCAGGAACTTTTCCTCTAGGGCCAGCAGGCTCATTTTGTCCACTCTGCTTCCTCACATTTATTTTGGCCCCACCACTGGCTCACATTGTTGATGGTGCAGATAGAATTGGTGGAGCTAGGTTTGAAGGATGTGCTCATTTTTCCTTGTTCATTGCAGTCAGGGGTGTTTGAGTGATGCATGACTAGTAGTCATGGATTTTGGGATCTTTAATGGAGTGGGAAAAGTATGTAAATTATTCACAACTAATAGTTTGGTTTGCTTCTTTTGTCAGTTTTACTGTTATCCCTAAAAGCACTTTTTTTGAACATTTTTGAGTGCCCCTGTGTGTAAAAACAGAAAAAAGAAACTTGACTTAGGACAGGGCTGAACATTGTTTGGATATAATATAGTGGATTTATCTTCTAATAGAAAAAGGGATATAGATATGGAGTTTCTACTGAGGTTAACGTTTAATAATATCTGATGAAACAAACTCACACTTTCATATTCAGGGAGGATAAGGAGAACATTTTCTTTGTGTTTTTTTTGTCTAGATAGCATGATATGTATTTCCTCTGTGATTTGTTCCACTATATTGGTTTCTTGTTCTGTATTTTGTGGAAAAGCATGATGGTCCCACTGCTGATTTTAGAGGCATGGATCTATACTGATCCATGTAGGGGTTTTTTTTGTTGTTGTTGTAAAGCTGAATCCATCTCACCAAATGAACCAACTCATAAAAGCGTTGTGGGTGAATTTAATCTCCAAAGGGCTTTATGGAATACATTTGATTTACATTTTTACATATAGACTCATTCCAACAGTTAAAAGGAGGGTCCGATTATAACGGTAATTGCTTCCATGCTCATTTTTTACTTGTTGCAAAAGGGAAATCTACGTTTTGATGAACAGGCCGTTCCATCTCATCACTGCTTTAGAACATTTCTTTTCCCTCATATATGATTTTCCTGAGTACAATATTCAGGGAGGAGTCAGTGAATGATGTCACAGACAATCATTTCTACCTTGTGGGCAAAAAATTATTGTGTAGCATGATAATGTATATTGGCAATAGTGTGTGATACTTGAGCCCCTCCTTGAAACAGAAATGGGCGTCCAACTGAGCTATGCTGTCTCTGTGCAGCCAAGAGAGCAGACATACTACTGATGGCACTCTCCTGCTGCTGCTGCTATAGTCATGTGTGGGGTCTCTCTCATTTATTTTTCTGTCCCTGTGGCTGCTCAGCTCAGCTCTCCCCTCTCCCATGGCCATTTTTGCTTTTCACTGTTTTTGTGCTAAAATCCCAGAGCATGCTTCTGATCACAGTGCTAATGCAATTTTTCACATAGCACAAGGTTACACCAAAATATTCTTTCTTGTGTGTTCTGTGAGGTTGTTATTATTAATACTATTGGAAACATACATGCACAATAAATGGGCAGTTGTCGCAAGGATTTTTTTTTTCTGTACAAGCTTGATGAATTTTCAGCTGTCCAATATGTTGATTCTTTATATTGTCGACTGAGTAGTTAAGATCCCATAGTGGACCCTAAACATGAAAGCAATATATGTGGATTAAGACAGTCCATTTTGAACATTTCCATTTCCATTTTATTTTTTTTATTTGTAATTCTGATGGCAGTTATATTCCAGAAGCCATTAAGGTTGGGTAAGAGGTAGGCAAAGGTTTTCCAAAATGCATAAATAAGTCTTATTCAGGGGATGTTCATCTCTATTGACAGGTTTGTATTGTTTGTTTGAGTGTGTCACTGGGTCCTTCTGACCAATTTTGAACCGCTTCCTATTAATATTCTATACTGTTTTGTAAGGAGAATGTGCAGCATAGAGATCACTGAACATTTTGCTATATTGCATATCGGGTTTACAACTAGCTGTGCATTTCTTTGCATTTAAAATAATAGACTGATGAACTATATACATTTCCATTGTTCATTGATTACTTTTGCATCTCCAGTAAGGAAAAAAAACAAACAAATAATTACACAGTTTCATCTTCTTTTTTTTTTTACTAGTCGATCAAACACTAGTGTGTTTATCATGTTTCTGTTTCAAACGATCTATCAGTTTTAGCAAGGAAAGGATGTAAATCATAGGGGGAAATATATATTATATGAAATTGTATAATATACAAATATATGAACATTGTTATTTATGTGAGCTGAAACCCAATTAAAAAATCTGATCCCAAACATCCAGGTTGAACTGTGTGTTGTCCTGCCCTTACATTTGTATTCTCTCTGTACACAGATTGTGTCACAGGAAGAGAAGGCTAATGATGCCAAGCAAGTGTGCTTACAAACCCCACAGGCATGAGAGGCTAGAGAGGAGTCTGCTGCACTGGCAGGGTGCTGAGTGCCCACAGTCAGGAGACGGGCATTGCCCATGCTCTTCAGCTGGCTCTCCTGGCACAGGGCACAGTTAGGCCAGAAAACCAAAGAGTGAGTTTTACTAAGATGGAACAAGTAGGAGGTGTAGAGAGAAAGAGGAATCCAACACTAGATGATCACGTTGGATACTATGCATAATATGGTCAAGAAGTGAGTTTATAGAAACAGAGAAGTTCAGGAAATATGAAGAACATTGTCTTGTATTTAGAAAATAGGTCAGGGGTGACCTGCATAAATAGTCTAGGAGGGTTAGACTCCCTGTCTTTCAAAGATAAAAAGACATCACTGTAAACTTTCATCAACCTCAGATTATTTACTGTTATCAAAATGCAGATTTTACAAAACCAGGTGCAACAGCACCACCAGTAGTCCTAAGAAAAATGCACAGAACTGTATGAAGAAGTGAGGCTTAGGCTGATTTCTTTCTAGCTCAAGCTATAGTAGCCTATCAGTCACGGTTATGTCAGGTGATTACCTAGAGTGAGACACATCCGTAGCATTGTTTGTGAGGTGTACGAGTTCCTCGTGTAATGAATATGAACCAAGTGAATTATTAAGTCTATTAGCATTTTTTTCTCCAAGATGCCTGTAGAGGAGCTTTAGGAGAACTAAAAGTATATAGACAGAGTATATGATGTCTGAAGTGCAAATTACACAAAAGGACAGAGAACAGAGCTGTTTTGCATTTGTCTGTTTAGTATTCTGAAAAATTACTTCCTAGTGTAGATCCGCTCATATTTTAACTTTATGTGTGTATAACAGTTGTGTAATAGCTCCACATCTTTCTTATTATGCAATCGATGACACCTTGATATGCAACAAATAACACACAATAGACTACAGACAGAAAACAATGCACAACTATTAACCAATCAGATTTGAACATTCAACCACACTGTGGCATAAAATGCATTGCTTAACACTAATAGTTTTTTTGTCAAGCTAGTCATAGATAACCTTCAGTCCTCCCATCTAATATCATGAGTAGTCTTCACTGTAAAAGGTGCTTTTTACTGTGTCTTCTTTCAGCATCTATTCAGCAGTGGTTATTTCCCCCAGAGCCACTGTGTCCTGCATCAGCCTCAGTAGACACTTTGATTATGGGGCTGCTCAATAATTCTGCTTATCAGCCACAATGCAAAAGCGCACAAATGGGGCTATATTCAAGGCTCTTTAGAGACACACACACAAGCCTCTTTAATTACTCCACCATTACTGCTTTGGAAGCTGCAAGGGCACTGAATTGAGATGTTCCCAGACGAAATGGCAATTGATTAAACTGGAGGAACTGGCAGGCAGACATTGTGGCTGTTGTGTAGATTATGTCACATGAAGCTGTTTTGCTCACTCAGTTAAAGATAGTGTTAATTCATCTTCCTGTGCTCTTCTTTAAACCCTTTTCCCTACTTGGAAGTTTATAATGAATACACGTTGTGTGTACAAAAGAGCTGAGACATTACACAGTTTTATATATGCTGTTACCATCAGCTTTTTTTCCCAAACTGCTATTTAAGAGCTGATCATGTGATAGTAGATGTTAATTCCAGTAGCATACACAAGCATAAACTGCAATCATTAGCTTAAAGCTTCTGCAGCACTTTTAGTGCAGTCTGACTGAATTGTACAAGCCTAAGGTTTTACTGTAATCAGGCATCTTCGAATTGTGCAGTAGATTCATCCTTTTTTATCGCAAGACAGATTTAGTGTTCTCTGGTGAAATGCCACTCTGCTGAAACGTTCAAAATTACTGTAATCCCCGTAGTGTATGGCTCTGCAGGATTTCAGACCTCTGCTTGTGTTATATTCCTACTGCAGCACTGTAGTCAATCTTGTGGATGAAGGTGTGGAATGGGATTTTAAAATGCCACGAGTGTTCATTCTAATCAACCTAACTAGCAGGTTGTAGCAAAGGATTTATGACTGAGATCCTAAGATTTTGTCTATCCTCATATCCTCAAACATTGTTTCTGACAGTCATTAACGTTGAAACAGGTAACAATTAACATGTACTGGTTTACTAACTAGCTATTCGCCTGTAGTGTAGAGCAGTATTTGAAAGCACTCCAGCAGAACTGACATTAAAGGGAAGCGCTGAAGAACAATCTATAGGATTTAAGCAATGCTAGATCCTATACTTAACTATATTTGTGGACCTATTTCTTGATAGTGGCTGGAGTAGATGCTCCTGATGTCTTCAGTAGTATACAGCTAATGGTGGTGCAGTAGCAGGACAGTAACAGGAATAGGATCTGTGATCAATAGATTCTTTTTGTTCTTCCAAGAAAAGAGACATATAAATTATAGCAGATCCCAATCAGCCTGGTACAGATAGTTAAGGAATTGTCAAGGGAAAAGAGAAAGGTTACTCTTGGGTAATGAGATGTTAGGAAAAAGATAAACAATTGTGCCAGACATGAGATTAAAACAACAAGATAGAAGGGAAAATGTAGATTTCAGCCAGAGTAAAGTCTGAATATGTCTGATAGATTGAAGAAAAATATGAAGAACGAATGGATGATGATGACATCCCAAGCAAAAGCTTTGGTGATCTCCTTGTAAAAAGGAGAAATGAATGAACACTGGAGTGCTGCAGTCAAACGAACAGATGTCTTCTTCTAATTGGACACTCATACACATGACATAGTGTCCGAACCAGAACTAACCAGAGAGTGATGGAGACTGGGGAGTCTGTCCCTTTGCTGTGGTAAAGTGCTGAAATCTAGAATGAACCAAGAGTGCCAACAATCCATTTCAGGTTGGAGATGAAAATCCACTTGTATTCCCCTTCAAAAGTATTGGAATGACAAGGCTAAGTCTTTTGTTTTGTGTATTTGTTTACATTCTGTATTTCGTTGTGAATTTGGTCTTCTAGATTCTTACTGCTGATGAGTGGTTTGCATCTTGTCCTGTGGCCTCTAGATTCGGACGGTGGATTGCGATACCTTCACCCGTGCCCTCTGGAGGGTATTGGTGAGGACACTGACTCTTGTTGATTTTTTGGCTGACCTGTTCAGTGTCTCATTGTTTGTACACCAGTGGTTTCCTTCTTTTTCAGGCCATTCCAAACTGTTATACTGGAACAAGAACATTCACAGGATCCAAAATTTCTGACAAACGGTGCAGTGTTCTGAGTTGTTTAATCTACCAAGATGTAAATATCAGGAAATGAAAGAACCCTTTGCATTCCAGTATTTCCAGAGAGAACTGTGTGTGACAGAAGTACACACTATTCAAAAAGTATATAGTAAAGCTAATACAGAAAGTGCTGTAGTTACTTCAAGAAGAAAAGATTTAATCAAAATCTCATTGAATGCATCCAAATGTGAATATGAAACTGTTGTTACAGAATCTTGGAGCATAAAGTGGCATCCGATACATCATTCCTCAGAAGTATTGCCTGCTAATACCTCTTACATACATATAGCAAACATTAGGGCCAAAATTGAACAGTTATGACAAGTAGTTAGCAATGCGAAGAACTAACAACCATCTTGTGTTCAGATTTTCTTGTGTATCTTGCGCAACACTATACTATTCAGTGTAATAACTCAAGAATCCTAAGGTCTTGCACGCAAACATGCTGATAAAAGAAACTTCTACACTTAAGGAACATCCACATGAAGGATAAGTATAGATGCAAGATAGTGAGACAACCATGCAGTGCTGGTCCAGGAATGTTCATGCTGGTCAGCCATCATGGCTACAATGGTAAAGCTGGCCTGATCATCCTGCTAGGTTCCTTCTTGCAGTCCACTTGCTTTACATTAATCCAAGCTGCTTTTTCCAAAGGGATCTGTCAGGCCCAATAGAGAGACATCAGTGTGCATGAAAAACAGTGAACTGTGAAACCTTGGAGTAATGGGATGTATACTTGTCACAGCTTCAGAGTTATAGTTGTGTGCATCCAGAAGGCTATTAGTCGACTCCAGGGTTGACAGCTCTCAGAATTTTGGCACAAAACTGATGCTTTCGGGTCATGTCTCATAGTTTTAAACCACCCAAACATATTTCTCAGCAGATCGTGAAAGATTTCAATTAAACCACTCTCAAATGAAGCTACAGAATGCAGCTCGAGGATCCTATCAGGTGCAAATAGAGGAAGAGGCTCTGTCCCGGAAAAACATAGTCCCTAAGGGGGAACAAAAGGTTACTGAGGAAGCTCATTCAAATGGAAAGCAGTGTTCATGCACACCAAAATCCCTGCGATGATAAACAGCAGTACATTTACACATGCTGAAGACTGAAGACATCACAAGGACCATGAAACAACTGCCAGAGCTTACTGAGCAAATATAATTATTGTAAACTGAATCCCTGATATAATGAGTATGTCAAATAATGAGGGCTCATTTGCATCTTGTTCTTGATGGTGAGCAAGAAGAAGATGCAAACCACGTTTCCCAAATTCAGGCCTGATTTATATAATGCTTCTAAGAATTACTTTTAGAAATGTAGAGGTCTACTTAATACCTTATGTGTTACTTCTTAACTTCTTAACACAATGCTCAGAACAAGCAGTTGGAGGTAATCCTAGGACATAAACTGCAAATCTAACTGATGCCTCTCAGATTCCTGGATCTAAAATCCTTTAGTCCGTGACATGGAAATCGATGATACTCTGCCATTTTTGCTTATGTACCAGTTCTTAAATTGCACTCTAAGGGATCAAGGAAACAAGGAGTTAGGTAGATTCTAGATCAAGGATAAGCAGGTGCTTTTCTATTGTAGCGTGTAAACCAGTTATAAATACTCCAAGAAGAAGGAGAAGAACCACAAATATATATATACTGCATTAATTAGGTAAAATAAACTACTGATATGTATAATAATAGGTGTAATAGTCCTTGCTTTAAAAACAGGCGTATAAGAAGTAGAATCTTGTTTAGTGTAAACTATCAGCACTCAAGTGTGTAATGCACAAATTCATCAGTGTTCACTTGTTCTAATCAATGTGTGAATTCATTTAAGCCCAGTTAAAATGATGTTTCCAGGACGCCTCATTTGTCCATGACTCCTCTTGTGCTCGTTCCTTGTCCGTTTTCCTCACTTCAATTTCCGAAACCACCTCAAGCCGCTATTAGATTGGACGGAAAGCATTGTTTAAAGCAGCACATTAAAGCTGGCGCTCAGTTTGTGCCAAGCTCTTTATTAATGTTAGGAACACATCATAGTGTTGTGAGTTTATCTTTTCTCTTTCAGCTAATGATTAAAATTTTCTATATGTGTAAGACCCATTAGCTACAAATTCCCAACATCTCCCAGTCTGGACTAGGAGCTCATCATAATTACATTTCTAATTGCACAAGTAATGAGCAGCTCTGAAGCAGCTTGTTATGTCATTTGTTGTCCCATCCCCTAATGTGGTGTAAACCAACAAGTTAATTAGATCTGCCTGAAAGCACCTTTAATCAAGGCTGAGACCTGTTTCCTGAGGATCTTACACGAGTTAAAAGAAGTCAAATGGACTTCAAGGACACGTATTAAAGCTACCGGTATCTAATTTTAAGCGCATCGACCATCTATAAAGCAGATGCTGGTAACTCAATAAGTGAAAATATTCGGTTCTGTTATCACTGATGGTGCTATTTTAAAAATGCAATACATGGTGGTATTACTAGTGTAGTGTCTGTAAATATTTGAATCAAATTAACACATTCATTCATTCATTCATTCATTGTCTACCGCTTATCCGAACTAGTCACGGGGAGCCTGTGCCTATCTCAGGCGTCATTGGGCATCAAGGCAGGATACACCCTGGACGGAGTGCCAACCCATCGCAGGGCACACACACTCTCACACTACGGACAATTTAGAGATGCCAATCAACCTACCACGCATGTCTTTGGACCGGGGGAGGAAACTGGAGTACCCGGAGGAAACCCCCGAGGCACGGGGAGAACATGCAAACTCCACACACACACGGCGGAGGCGGGAATCTCACCCCCAACCCTGGAGGTGTGAGGCAAACGTGCTAACCACTAAGCCACCGTGCCCCTCAAATTAACACATTTTGGCAATAATTCTGCCTAAGGAATGATCAATTAGAAATAAGAAACTATAACAAAAAGCATCCCTTTATATGGACAGCATCATCTCCTCCAGGCTTTCAGGCCCTTCTTCCCTTCTCCTATCACAACCACAGCCTCCGAGCACGGCTGAGTGCAGATCACTGATAAAAAAGAAATACAACACTATTCGTAACAATTCTGAATTCTACCGGCTGCAATATTTTCTGTATGTCATTAATGCAAAGCTTCTCATAGAAATAGAAATATCAATTTGAAACTTTATTCTGAATTTCTATATATTCCTATAAAAGCTGCTTTGAGACAATGTCCATTTTTAAAAGCGCTATACAAATGAAATAGAATTGAAAATCCATACAGCTTGTGTATTGCGTTAAACACAAACACATTTGCACGTTGAATATATGGATAAAATTCATATGTGACGCACATTTTTAAAAAGCAGCCCTTATCGAGTGTTTTTCACTGAAAAGATTAAGAGCAACGCAGTGAAAGTTTTACTTTTCAGTGTGACACGTTTGCTATTATTATTACAAAAGCCACGCTATACAACTAGAACACATTACAAGTTCATTGTTACTGACGTTCTCCATATAAAGCCAACAGTGTTTCAGGTCATTTATTTTAAAATGATTATTATTTCCATTTTTTAGTGCTTTTCTAGTTCTCCAAAATCCTGTTTTGTTTGGGTCTAGGCATAATTTGTGTCCAGAAAAGGTCAAAAAGTTGTTCAGCAATTCTGGCTGACAGTGTGGCATTTGCGTAGAGCAGGTGACATGCTCTTTCTCTCACTAAAAAGTGCACCGTTGGCATTTCACCAAAGTACAAATATAATCAAATTTTCTCGCCATCTGACCCATCAGCCTCTAAGCCTCTGTTCTTAATTCAAAGAGGCCTAACGTTATTTACTTGCTGCATAGCATATTATTTTAATAACATTAGTTGAAGGCTTTTTCACGAAGACTTCTCGGCATCCTTTAACAGCTGCATCTACTTCATGTCACTGACACCTCTGTAAAAAGCCCACTTTAGCTCCATCTGTTCCACTGAGATCTGTAGCACTCATTTCCCTTCACATTTTTGAAAAATGGGGAAAAAACAGCAGAACTTTTATAATTACAAGAACTCTAAATGAACCTCAAGGTGGAAAAGAAATTCTCTGTCAGTTCAGTGTGCTTTTATCTGCTGCTGGAATATATGTTGATTTTTATTTTATTTCATTTGCAGTGACAGATATCCGTTTAATATAGGTTGAATATAATATGTCTAATGGGATGTTATCCAGATATTCAGTAGTTGCACTATCTATTTAAAAAATTTCGACGAAATCACTCAAGTCCACTGAATTCAAGTGGAAGCTGTTTGATCTCTTTTGAGTTATAAACTGTTGACCTGTAGAATGACCTGTAGCTCTACCCAGTATAGAACGTGCTAGACTATATATCGGTATGAATTTGGTTCAGAACGTCGGGAGCTGTGAAGTGAGCTGAACGCTAACTGTCTCTAAGAGATGACTCAGTCTGGATGCAGTCCAGTAGTGATGGACATGTGCCCAGAATGTTGTCCAGTGAGGAGCTAAGCAGGTAGTAGATCTTTACAGACTCCAGATTAATCTTACAAGAGGACATCAATCACGCAAGCATCCTGGTTCCTCATCTCTTCATGGTAGAGTTGACAGAGACTGATCATCCTGTCTTTCTCTGAAATCTCAGCATAATCTATAGAAGAAGAAGGACACTAAAAGAAAGAAAGAGTGAGGTATCATGTGCTCATAAATCTGGTGTCTAAACTGAGATTCTACTCCACTTGATATCACCCTTGGATACTATGGTTTTTGTGATTGTTTCATCTCTTTCTCGGTGTATGACCTTGTGCTGACGTCAGATTCGATTTGGGGATTTTATTTCACGCAGTCCAGCTCTATGAGAATGGGATATTTTTTCCACTGCTTTGTATTGACCAGCTGATAACAGTGAAATGAAACAGTTGTTTCAGGAGCTCTTACTCAGCTGCTCTTCTGTGGCTGAAAACAAGCCGCTCATTTCTCATATTGATATTCCAAACACACATCCCAGGAAGAGTTGTTCATCCTTAAAGTAAAAATCCACCCTGAATGGCTTGCTTATTAATCTTTATAATTAGCATGTAATGAAATGAAATGGACTGGGATTTCTTTTGTTTTAGTTTAAACGTCCTAAGGAGCATAGGAACTTTTTTTTGTTTTTGTCTTTTTACCCACAATGCCTTTTACTATGAATTAGACCTTGCCTTGCCTTGCCTAGACATCTTTACCTTTAAAGGTTCTCAAATCAAGCAGGTCTACATTAACAAACATATCTGAGCTTTCATGAACATTTTTTTCTTTGGCACAATAATACATGTGTTATAGACATTTGATAGACACCAAGCAAACCCTGCACTTTCCCTTTTAGAACTTCCGATATTTTTAGACCACCACAGGTCCAATAATATTACTCCAGGTTCAGCTTGGATATCTAAATAGCGATCAGTTCACTCTGAGGCAGAGAGAAATGTGATGGAGCAGAGGTACAAGATCTGCTTCTTGATTGATGTGTATGTATAATAAACAAATGAATATGAGAGGACATTAGCATCTTCAGGCATTTTTTAATAGATTTAATGCCATGGATGATCCTGAAGGTCAGATTATTCTCTCAGATCCAGTTTTGGAATGTATTCTATAGGAAACGTGTACTGATATAAATACAGTGTATAAATGTCAGCTCTGGACAGCATGCTCCAAAACCGTCTGTGAGTAATGCTGCAGGCAGATGCATGCTTCACAGACCCACAGAGACAAGCCAAACCTTTCATGCATGATCTCAGGGGTCAGGCTGATGGTAATGTGAATGTCAGCCAATGAATGCATGAGATGGAGCACCTGAGCTCCTTCATCTGAGAGGCGCATGCTAAAGAAAAGTGCTTCTCCAAAAATACCTCTCCGTCCCCTGGTGACTGTTGCTCCCCTGGCCCTGATGGTTTTTATCAAACCCTTTGATATTTAATTAAATCAAGCTTTCATGTGGATAAAGAAGTATTGAGTATAAATTTATTCAGGGCTGAGTGTTTATCTAATTGGTTTCAGGGTTTACAATAAACAAGTTACATAATGTTTGTTTGGGTTTTTTTTTCTTTCAGATTTGGCAGTGCTGAAAATGTATTATTTTTGATTGAGATCATTTAAACAGCTATAACTTATGGAATAGAGATGTGATAATAATAAGAAAAATATTGTATAAAATATAGTGGATTAGTGATGCAATGATTAAACTTATTCCTGTTACATTAAATGTGTCACATCCACCCTGTGTCACGTCCAGGCGACCCCTGCCCTATGCGGGGCTCGAACCCGGACCTCCGTGGTGCTGCATGCATGCCCCTGCACGCCATGGAAGATAGACCCATATGCGGGATTCAAAGCAAAGCACTGCTTTATTCACATACACACAATACAGGGAGAAGACGAACCTAACTCGAAGACATGACGCTAATAAAACAAAACCTCACAGACAGAACATGGCCGACAAAGACAGATACAAAAGGATCCCTATTTATAAGGCTAAACATTAGGGCTTATTGGATAGAGGTGACACAATCAGGAATGAGAACAATGGGCAGGGAAACACACAGACAAGCAGGCTTCCAAGATTCACCTGCCAGCGCCCTCTCCAGGCCTTCCAGCTGTTCCTGACACCCTGAACATTACAAACTTTTTTTTTATCACCCATCACTTCCTG
The DNA here is from genome assembly GCA_033459395.1 of Hemibagrus guttatus. Lineage (NCBI taxonomy): Eukaryota > Metazoa > Chordata > Actinopteri > Siluriformes > Bagridae > Hemibagrus > Hemibagrus guttatus. The sequence goes on along the minus strand of JAUCMX010000009.1, from coordinate 18,603,267 downwards.
TTTCTTTCCAGTTCATTTGCATAAGTTCTCAGCTTTCTGATCTTACTTTCTGTGATTGCTATTTTTGTGTTTTTACCCTTGCCTTGCAGAACGACTATTATTAAGTTTTGCCTTTTTTCTGGACTATTCATTAAATTTCCATGTTTGAGCTCCTCCACATGGACTCTCACACATCTCTGTCTTGTCCATTGCAAAATGATCATCAGGCAAGTCTTTAAAAATAAAAAAAGCTGGATTTTCTAGACATGCTATCACGTGGTGTGTATGACTTAAATTAGTAGGCTATATTTGTCAAAGTTTACAAGTACCCCTCACTACAAAAAAAAAAAAAAAAAACAGGTTATGGTTATGGAGTCTGACTTGACCTGTGAGCTGGTCCAGATGCTGGAGTGTGTTCCAGACTGGACAAGTGTGTTTAAAATGTTGTTTTATGTTGTGCTGTGTTCTGTGGGGTCATGGTTTGGATTAGTGTATAGGAGGAGTTGGATCAGATTTGGCTCCACCCCCATTCTTCATGAAAGACTGTCTCAATATACAAGATTCCAGACAGAAATCTATACATGTAACACAAATATGGAACAGATATCAGCACCTGCAAACTGCAGCATTTGTTTGTGTGGACCCTTTGCAAATGTTTCTTGATATTATCCCTCAGAAGGAAATAGCTTTCAAAAGTCTGATAAGTCTCATTGATCAGCTTTGAGTTCCTGTGGGTAAAGTTGGAGTGCAAATGGCATCGCTCCACAGGAAACCGCTGCTGTCCATTCGGTGGTTCACAAGCACACGTGTTCAGCTCGGGGAATATAGACGAGCTGATGAAGGACTGAGAGCGAGTCTGCGCTTCTACATCAGTACTCTAAGCCTTATCTCCTCACTGCTTCCTGCTCTGCCTTTGATGTTCTGCATCTTATTAGTCTCAGTAACTGAGCGCGGCGCAATAATAAAGTGGAGGTTTTGAAGCTGATTTGGAACGGGTTGTAAAAGAGTATGAAGGCTCAGGCTGTATCCTTGCTGGAGTGTGTACTTTGGCAGCTCTTTTCGTGATCACCGTCTGAGAGGAAAATGTGGCAGCGTGCTGTATAAGCAGCTGGAACGTGTTTTTATGGCTTGTGGTATTTCGGTGGCCTTGCTTTAAACTTGATGTTTCCTCCAGAGCACTCCATATGAAATGCCATAACATTACCACAGTGAAATTATTACAGATGCCGGGTCTTTTTCTTTAGAGAAGATGGAATTTAGGCTGTTAAATCAGGGTTTGTTTGTTTTTGTTATGGCACTTTAGTCGTGCTAGTGATGATTTGCATATTCACATACCTTCCTTTTCAGTGCCATGTACTGTGTATAAGATGTGTAAGTGAACTGAGACTGGTTACACTGGAAAAAAAAGGAATATGTGATCAATCAGATTTAAGAAAAAAGATCACGTATAGTTTATATAAATATCACATTCCTCATCAAAACATAATTTCATTGTGTACACTAAACTTCATTTAAACATGTTTCTAATTACTAGACTGAATGATGTCGAGTGAGAGTGTTTAATTCAGATCATATTAAAGTAAACCAATTACATTGTGAAATCTCATGAGGATGTTTGCACTGATGGGAAATATAACTATAGTATTAAATTTAGGCAATTAAAGCACGCATGGTAGAACAGCACAGTGTAACGTGTCTGTTGTAAAACACCAGTGTTGTGGGTTTGATTTTATTCAGAGATTTGAAGATCCGCGCTCAAATCACGTTAGATGTATGAAAACAAATTGTGTTAATGTTACTCATTTGAATCACATCTGATCTGATGTACACATTTGAGTGAAGTAAATTCAGTGATTTTCTTTTCATGGCATTTTATGGCACTAGAACCTTTTGGTTCATAAAAACTTTCAGTGTTGAGAGTTAATATCACATACCTACAGCGCTGCTGCATTTTTCATTGTGGGGAAACGTGGAAGGTTGTGTGAAAAATGTTCACAATGTTTTATTGTGTTCTATTTTTAGAACATTGAAAAAGTTTTTCGATTTCTTTGGCCTTAACACCTTATAACAGGTTTAATAATGAATAAACCTTCTCATAACATTCTCTGTTACACTATATTGACGAAAGTTTTGGGACACCTCTCCAAAGCATTGAATTCAGGTGTTGTTTTTCAGGTGTTGGACTTGGCCCCTTAGTTCCAGTGAAAGGAACTCTTAATGCTTCAGCATACCAAGACATTTTGGACAATTTCATGCTCCCAACTTTGTGGGAACAGTTTGGGGATGACCCCTTCCTGTTCCAACATGACTGCACACCAGTGCATAAAGCAAGGTCCATAAAGACATGGATGAGTGAGTTTGGTGTGGAGGAACCTGACTGGCCTGCACAGAGTCCTGACCTCAACCTGATAGAACACCTTTGGGATAAATTAGAGCGGAGACTGCGAGCCAGACCTTCTCGACCAACATCGGTGCCTGACCTCACAAATGTGCTTCTAGTGGAATGGTCAAAAATTCCCATAAACACACTCCTAAACCTTGTGGAAAGCCTTCCCTGAAGAGTTGAAGCTGATATAGCTGCAAAGAGCGGGCCCACTCCATATTACATTCATGTACATGTAAAGGCAGACGTCCCAAAACATTTTGCAATGTAGTGTAGCTGGGTTCTTGGGTTCTTTTCTAGACGTGTGTTATGAAAGGAATAAAACACAATTTCATGTCAGACTGCACCAAACCACACCATGGGTGATCGTTTTCCAATAAAAGCACACTTTGAAGAGTGTATTTCTATTAAAATACAGCAATTTGCCAATGATTGCAATTATTTAGTAAAGAATGGCAAATTGTACTTTTTAATTGTTGTAGTTACATTTTATGTTGTGGAATGGAGTCAGTTCCTGTTATTGTTTAGATTATAACAGCTCTAAACAGCTGTTCTTTCACTCTGGAAGATGGAACAAATGCAACTTGTTTGAAATTGCAAATCCCTCCATCATTAAATTTCTCATGGCAGAAAACCTAAAGGAATACTCATAAAAAGCACAGACACTGAAACGTCTTCCATAGAGAGTATTCATTCATTCATTGTCTACCGCTTATCCGATCTATTCTCGGGTCACGGGGAGCCTGTGCCTATCTCAGGCGTCATTGGGCATCAAGGCAGGATACACCCTGGACGGAGTGCCAACCCATTGCAGGGCGCACACACACACACACACACACACACTCTCATTCACTCACACAGTCACACACTATGGACAATTTAGAGATGCCAATCAACCTACAATGCATGTCTTTGGACTGGGGGAGGCAACTGGAGTACCCGGAGGAAACCCCCGAGGCACGGGGAGAACATGCAAACTCCACACACACACGGCAGAGGCAGGAATCTCACCCCCAACCCTGGAGGTGTGAGGCAAACGTGCTAACCACTAAGCCACCGTGCCCCCCCTCCATAGAGAGTAAACAGCATTAAATAATGTTAAAGTCTCCTTATGGAAAGCTTCACCATATCAAAAATTTACTCACTTAAAGTAAGTGCCTCTCCTAGGAACACTGGGTCTGATGTGGCTATACACCTAGGATTGGAAACCAGTCCATCATGAGATACCAAATGTACACACATTCACACACTCATTGTAAATTGAGGGGGCATGGTGGCTTAGTAGTTAGCACGTTTGCCTCACACCTTCAGGGTTGGGGGTTCGTTTCCCGCCTCCACCGCGTGTGTGTGTGGAGTTTGCATGTTCTCCCCGTGCCTCTTCCGGGTACTCCGGTTTCCTCCCCCCAGTCCATAGACATGCGTGGTAGGTTGATTGGCATCTCTAAATTGTCCATAGTGTGTGATTGTGTGAGTGAATGAGAGTTTTTTGGGGGGGGGTGTGTGTGTGTGTGTGTGTGTGCCCTGCGATGGGTTGGCACTCCATCCAGGGTGTATCCTGCCTTGATGCCCAATGACGCCTGAGACGCCAGGCTCCCCGTGACCCGAGAATAGATCGGATAAGCGGTAGACAATGACTGACTAAATTGAATGGAATTGATCTGAATTGAATTGGATTGGATTGAATTGATCTGAATTGAATTTTATGGGACCCAGTGGAATCTCACACCGACATGGGAGAAGATGTAGAGAAATTCCACACAGACATTAACTTGACCTCAAGATCGAACCTGTGACCCTAAAGCTGTGAGGCAACAACACTACACCATCGTGCTGCACAGATGAACAGTCTCTTTGTTGAATAACAAAATTTTAATCTGGTTACTGTCAGCCTTAGATTATGACGAGGATCCACCATACATGTCCCTGTTCCTTGTGAATAATCTGTTACTATAGAAATGATAATGTATTATAGCGAGCTCATTAATATAAGCCTGAGATTTGAAGTACAGCCTGAGTAGTAATATGTCTTATATTAGCTTCTGTTTATTTAAAGACTCCTCTGGGATGTTTGCTCTCATATATCACATCTCTGTTGACTTTGTGTTATTCGCTTCTCCTAGCCTGTTCTAATAGCTGGATGAAACACAAGCTTCCTTGAATTTGTGCTTCAACTTAGAGAAATGGGTTCAATTATTGTGAGATTGAAGACTACAGGAAACACAAAAGCCAGCTCATTTGTTATAAGCCTTCATTAGGGTGAGAATTACAGTGTACCTCGTACAATGTTTAAGGAGTTAATGCTTAATTTTTAATCATATTTCTTTAGACTGTTGGCTGTTTCACTGCTTTTTTTTTGCTTTTTTTTTTGCTATCATTGTGTTATTGCTCTTGTGTCTTTCATCACTTCTATTGGTCCATCCACAAGACTATAATTTCAGATCAATTTTTTTAAACTGGAATGTTTATTATAGATTTTATTTGTATTTTCATTTCAAAACCATTGCACTGCTTTGCAAGCGATGGCTCCACTTCCATATAAATAGGTTGAATCACATAACTACTGCTGATGATACTCAGTTACTTAGCAATAGGTGATAATATGAAAGGGGTTACATAAACTCTAATCCACAGGTAGGTAGGTTAAGGACAAACTATAAGTGGGTTTCACAATGTCATGCTCATGATCTATAATATTCATAGTGGCATTTCAAGTATGTGTTGAGTTGTCAGTCAAAGCAGTGGCGGTGACAGGTCTATGATAGCGATGTTCCCTGGTGCTCTCAGAGCCTTGCTCCTAATGCCCTCTGTCAGTCATGTAAGTTAGACACACTTCCGAAGAGCTCGTTACGTCCGTGTCTGCTGGAGGTTTCAGAAATGAGGCTTTATTCCTGCCCTTGTTTGAATGACTGCTCTCTGCGCTCTGAGGGGATGATGGATAACCATGCTCATGTGAAAAAGAGCTGGGTGACAGCCGAACATGTTGATTTGGAATTAGAACTGGCAGGGTGATTCACTGCAGGATCTGGATCTAGCACTAAACTCTGTTATTACACTTCGGGGAGATAGTGAACTGTGTGTTGAAGGAAATTGAGTAGTTCAGTATAGTGTGCAAGTGTTTGTTTGTGTGTGTGTGTGTGTGTGTGTTTGGTATAACTACTCATCATTTGTACCTAAAGGTTCAAAAACACTAAACTTCTAAAACATTACAACCTACGAATTTTATTAATAAATACAATTGACTATTGAACATCAGACAGACTGATGAACATCTGGAACATTCCAGATGGTGAGCATTGTATATTTATCAGTGTAATAGACAGACAGGAAGACAGATGTATTTTACTCTTGCCCAAGGGAAGATGTGGGAAGTATAGCAGCCAAAGAACACATTATGTAATAATACATTTAATTACACATACACCCAGTGCTAAAAGATAAGTGCAGAAATTATTAAAAACTTCTCAATGGAAGAGAACAAATTATGCATTTTTGCAGTAATTGTGGTATTATTGAGATTCTATTCTATTTTTCAGAATAGAAGCAGACAGGCAGTAAGGGTCCAAATGTACACCAACATCACAGCAAAGAAAATGACAGACAGCTTAGCTATAGCAGCATATTGCACTGTAGAGCCTACTTTGGACTTTCCTGTCCACCACATTTGTGTGATCTGTCCAGTCCAGTATATAGTTTTAAAGCATTAAACCCTGTAATTGTACACTACACTCCCAGATTATACACTACATATTAAGGTAGCGTCTACAGCGCAATCGTTATTAATCAGTTGATTAATTGTAGGCTATACATCTACAGACCCATTCTGGGAAGGTGGTCATAATTATTCAGCACACTGAACATAGTTTGCATTTAGGAGTGCAAGTGTTTATATGCAACATCTGCATGCTTACATGAATATTAGTCATTTAATATTCTTAAATAAGATGAATGTGTACTTTTTTGGAACCTTTCTTCAAACATATAATGTTAGGATTGTTAGAATATTATCCAGCAAGATGGATAAAATGAGAGCAAAAGAGTGCTACGCTGTCATTTATCTTATCATTAAACAGCACTAGGTTTACAACTTATGTGAAACCAACCCATAAAAATAACTGTCTAAGGCAATTATGACCAGTTACTTAATTTAGATGATTTCTCTATGGTATGTCACTTAAATTTTGTGGGAGTCATGAACTGGGGAGAGACTGATGATTATATGAATGTCATTCTTCTTCAAGTGAAAAGGTTATCACTGGTCACTGTGTTGCTCATTCACTCAATCACTTTATCCCTGGAGTGTGAAGTGGGAATACAGCCTAAAGCAGGACAAAGGAAGCAGAGAATCCAGAAGAGACCCATGCAGATAAAGGAAGAGCTCCATACAGAAACTGCACAGAGACAGTAACACGAGCTCAGGATTGAACCTGGGACTCTGGAGCTGTGAGATAACAATGCTACCTGCTACACTACTGTATATCACTAAATAACCTTTTAGTTTGTTCTTCCACTCACTTATGCAATTATCGCTATTTAAAATTGTACAAATCTTATCCCTTTATAGACACTGCAGTAGAACTACAACTCTTTCACGTGAAGCACGTCCGTTTTTGTCGAGAGGTAAGCGTTTGGATTTGAGCAGTAAATAGCAATAATTTTTTGAGCATATTTATGTTGCTCTGAGTGGGGTTCAGCTTTAGTGCAAGTACTATCTATTATAAAGTAAATCTGTTATAGACAATAGATCCTCTGAAATGTAACTTTGAGCTGCTGAAGTATCAAAAAATCACTTTCAAAAGGGTTTCTTCATGAGACGACTTAACTTTGAAAGAAAATCAACTTCCACTGAAACCGAAACACCACTGAAAACTTTGTGATGCCTCCTGACTTTCTGACGTGTCTGAATATGAATAAGTGCGAGAATAACTTTCAGAGGTGAATAAAGTAACTCAAGACTGCCATGTATTAAAATTCCATTTGAAGATGTCAATTCAGTGCATTAAAAAAAGAACAATAAGACTTGCTGACTCGCCGAGCACCAGGTGGGCTACACTGGCATTGCGTTATTCAGATTTAAGTGAAGTTATACAATAGAAGAGTGTGAAAATCAAGGTGAATGAATCATGTTTCACTGAAACTTCTCTCCCTCTAATATTCCAAGATAATATATACAATTTCCTCAGGGATCTAAAAAAAAAAAATAATTCACATATCACAGTACATAGACTGTTAGAAATGTATAAGATGTTCTGCTCTTAAAGCATGCTCTTAATTCCCCTCGTTTTGAATGCTACATGATTATCTCACGCAGCAGAATAAGAGCCTGTCTGTATTTTTCTGAAGTGAGTACATCTGGTGTTTTGTTTGGCCTACATGTCTGTCTATAGCTGGGCCTTTCAAAATAGTGAGGAGTTTCAGGGTTGCAGGAAAAGGTCACTTTCTTAGATAAATGACTGGACAGAACGGGAGCAACATGCTACACTGAACTGGAACAGCATTATTAATTTACTCACATGGCCTCCATGTGTGAATGGAAATGCAAAGCCCCAGTTTTTTTCCCACCACAATGTTGGTCATGCTCTGGAAGATATGGATAGAACAAAAATGAATTTTGTACCAATACAAACTCCTTCCCAGTGGTCTTCTAAATCCAACCACCAGTTCCCAGTGTGTACACTCCTCATAAATAACCAGTGAATCTGCAAAGCCTCGCTCCTAGCACTCCACAAGCAGTCTTAATGAGCATTTTATAGCCATTGTTACCATTGTTGACAAGATATAAATATATAAAACTGTTCTAGATGACAGCACTGTGTGGCTGTGTAAAATTTAGACCAGTAAATATCCGAAGGTAATACATGTCTGATGTAAGCTAGATGAAATAATATTAAAGAATATTACATTTTTTATCATAGTCTAGACATGAGTTTTAAATAATATATGTGGACAGAGATATCTTCTATCTGTATCATGCCTCTACATTCAAATCTAAAAAAAGTGCTTCAACTCTACGTTAATGCTGCATTGATACACTGAGGTGGTATATGCTAACCAAAACAGCATGCTACTCAAAACGACACACACTACGAAGCGCCGGTATCCAGAGTACCATCACTAGTCTTACTGGTGGCCAGATACTCTGCATGTCTATCAACTTTGTTTTTGATTTAACCTTTTGGGTTTGTCTGCTTCATTCAGTAAATCTTGCACATTCAGCTAAACATGGTCAGTGCACCAAATTCACCTGGAGGTAAATATTTCCTTTACGTTTCACATGATCAAATGTAAGGTGGCACGGTGGCTTAGTGGTTAGCATGTTCGCCTCACACCTTCAGTGTCCTGGGTTCGAGTCTCGCTCCCAAAGTTTCCTCCCACAGTCCAAAGACATGCTTCTAGGCTGATTGGAGCCTCTAAATTGCCCTGGGTTCGAGTACCGCCCACTGTGTTTGGAGTTTGCATGGTGCTTGGTGGGTTTCCTCCGGGTGCTCCGGTTTGGACGGTGCTCCCACAGTCCAAAGACATGCTTCTAGGCTGATTGGAGTCTCTAAATTGTGTGAGTGAATGAGAGTGTGTGTGTACCCTGCGATGGGTTGGCACTCCATCCAGGGTGTATCCTGCCTTGATGCCCAATGATGCCTGAGATAGGCACAGGCTCCCCGTGACCCGAGAATAGATCAGATAAGCGGTCCAGACAATGGAATGGAATGGAATGATCAAATGTTGTGAATGTCTGTGATTAAATGTGACATACATGTGCAACAGTGCATGAACTCAAGTAAAGTGACATCATGCGAATCATGCCGGAAATTAAATCACATGTTAAACATTTGAAAAAGTTTTAAAAATGAATGAATAAATAAACAAACAAACAAATAAATAAATCACATGTGAAAATAAGTATGCATCATGTGGAAGAAATTCAATTAATTGTTTTTTTTTGTATAGGGCTTATAACAATGGACATTGTCTCAAAGCGGCTTTACAGAAGTATAGAAACAGAAAAAATGATAAAGTTTAGAGTTAAGTTACTATTTATCCCTAATGAGCAAGCCTGAGGCGAACGTGGCCAGGTAAAACTCCTATAAGGAAGAAACCTTGAGAGGAACCAGGCTCAGAACCAGGCTCACTCATTTGGGTGACAGTAAATAATGTAAATGTTGATAATGTTCTTTCTACAACAGCAACCAAGAGCTCTAGAGGAACTAATAGGTCAGTGTAGTTTCTGAGTTCATTATAGACTTAGCACTAATTCCTTCCTGCCGAAAGATGTGTTTTTACCCACAGCAGTCCCCTGGACAAATCAGTTGTGAAAATTGAATCCCTTGTAACAAATCACATGTTGGAATAACTGAAACACGAAAAAGTAACATCTGAAAATAAAAGATTCAAGAAAAGAATCATGTGATGTTAAAATTAATAAATACGTTGTGAATTAATCAATTAAGGGAAAAAAAATCATGTGAAAAATGCTTGTGAAATGTGTAAAGTGTCTAAAAAACACGTAAATTTCAATTTCTAAAATCGTGATTATTCACGTGACGTCTGTGTGAGTTTTCTGTAAGAGTTGTCTCTTTGAGAGCACAGGAAAAGGAAAGTCACACCTTGTCTGTCAGCTGAAATATATTCTCATAAAAACAAATGACTCCTGTACAAAGATTCAGTCAGGCAATTAGAACTTTCAGCAGAGTTGTATTGACGATGCACTTTCTGTAGTTTCTGTAGCTGTAATGCTTTGTTAACGCTTGAGCAAATCAGAATGGAAGGAGGAAAGATGCTGACCTGCACCATGGTGTAAAAGGTTATTTGTTAACGGTGCCTGTCTAACATATCCCTTCAGCCATAATTAAGAGTAAAATCCCCACTTGTGTTTTAAATCTGAAAAGGTTATTAACATCGCGCCCCACAGCACATGAAAGATGTCTGCCGTCATCATCCATTGTTTTTCAGGAAGAGTAAAATTCCCAATAGGCAATAATGAACTTTTATTACTTTCGCCTTCTGGACATTTCACCCTCTTCCCATTTGCCAAAATGTCTCAATTCGCCTCTGAATGAACAAGGGCTCATTAAAATTATAGCATAATAAAAACTGCAATATTTCACTGTCTCGTTATGCCTTTGGTATATTAAAAGGTTCTGTGGATAGAAAAAAAAAAAAAACACCCAGGATATCTTTTCAATCCAACTAAAAAAAGACTAATCCTTACTGGAGGCTTGGTTTTTAAATATTGACCGTTTTCTAATATTTTCACTTCACTGTTTGGTTAACACATTTCAGACCACAGCACTGCTGAATTCTTGATTGTGATTAACCAGAAAGTGTTGCTTTATTTTCTATAACAGCAGTTCTAACAGTAGTGTCTGACAATAATGTTTTAGATCAGTGTTCCTGTCATTGCTGTTGTTCTTCTTCTTTCAGCTGCTCCCTGTTTTGGGGTCACCACAGCGGATCATTTGGTGTGTATCTTTATCACAGGTTTTACACCAGGATCCCTTCCTCACGCAACCCTCCCATTTTTAATCCAGGCTTGGGACCGGCACTGAGATGTAACTCTTCAGTGGCTGGGTTAGCGTCCTGCCCAGGAATCGAACATGGACCACAGCAATGAGAGCACGGGATCCTGCCGCTGGACCACAAGGAGACCATTCCTGTGATTGCTGTACATGTGCAAAATCTAAGACTAATAATAAATGGATAAAAAATGTGTGTTTTCTTTAACCAAGGAAAAACATACGCTGACGAGGCATAACATTATGACCACCTGCCTACTATTGTATTGGTCCCCCTTTTGCTGCCAAAACAGCCCTGACCCGTCATGCACTATGTATTCTGACACCTTTCTATCAGAACCAGCATTAACTTCTTCAGCAATTTGAGCAACAGTAGCTCGTCTGTTGGATCGGACCACACGGGCCAGCCTTCACTTCCCACATGCATCAATGAGCCTTGGCCGCCCATGACCCTGTCGCCGGGTCACCACTGTTCCTTCCTTGGACCACTTTTGATAGATACTGACCACTGCAGACCGGGAACACCCCACAAGAGCTGCAGTTTTGGAGATGCTCTGATCCAGTCGTCTAGCCATCACAATTTGGCTCTTGTCAAACTCGCTCAAATCCTTACGCTTTTTTCCTGCTTCTAACACATCAACTTTGAGGACAAAATGTTCACCTGCTGCCTAATATATCCCACCCACTAACAGGTGCCATGATGAGGAGATAATCAGTGTTATTCACCTCACCTCTCAGTGCTCATAATGGTATGACTGATCTAACCTGAAATTTTCTGAGAAGTTGTTTTTGTCTCATTTACTTAAAGAAAGAGAATAGACAGGCTGGTTATGGAACTAATGTTCGAAAAAGGAGTGCATCCATCCTACTATTCATTTTCTGTCATTTGCTTATCCTACACAGGGTCTCTGGGAGTCTGGAGCCTATCACAGGGAACTCAGGGCTGCCAGTTCATCACAGGCCACAATCACACACTACAGTCAATTTAGAGATGCCAATCAGTCTACAATACATGTCTTTGGACTGGGGGAGATGGCAGCACTATGCAGTTTAGGATGCATTAAATGGAATGAAACAATTGTGATATATAATAAATAATAGCAATGATACAGTATATAGTAATGAGAATATTAAGAAACAATGTAGGTAATGAATAATAATAAACAGCATTATTTATTAATAATATCCATCCACACATCTATCCATTTTCTTTACACAGGGTTGCAGGAAAACCTGGAGTCTATCCCAAGGGACTAGGGGCACAAGGCAGAGGACCCTGGATCACACACTCACACACTACTGACAATTTAGAGTTGCTAAGCAGCCTACAAAGCATGTATTTGGATTGGAAAGGAATTCAGAGTACCCAGAGGAAACCCCTGAAGCACAGGGAGAACATGCAAACTCCTAAAGAGGAAAGAATCGAACCTCCAACCCTGAACAGGCTTCAGAGTGGTAACGGTGATAACTGCTTTGCATTACTCTGCATCACACCACTGTTCCTTTGATCAGTTTTCCTAAAGCAGGACACCCTGTTCTGATTAATTCCTGAATGAACTGAACATTTAAAAAGAAATTTGACTTCTTTATGCTTTAAACCAGCTGGATAACAAATTGTCAGGAAACTAATATAGTAAGATTGACTCATGAATTATTGGTCCTTTATTTCTGTAATATTTTTGATTTAGTGTTTATGTCAGGCTTCAGGATTGAGCTATAATCCAGGAACAGGGCGTTCTTCCACTTTGGCAAGCACTCAGTGGGTGAGTCTTAATTATATTCTTAATTGACATCATTAAAATGTTCATGTGAGACAGCAGTTTTTTTTCTCTCTACCGGAGAGGCACTTTTGTTTTGGTAATACACTCTTGAGGAAAACACTACTTGCCTCCACAGAGCTTCATAACAGCTTTCAAATGTCAGGTCACCCTAAAAAGAGTTTCACAGTGCATTTCGAGTGACTCAGAAAGGTTGCTTACAAATGCCACAGAGTTCATAATGTCACAGGGATCGTTTACCTGGAGAGTTGCCAAAACCGGATTATTAACGCTCGAGTACTTCATGTCTTGAACCTTCTTGTTTCTTGAAGTTCATTGTTGTGATCTGTTTGGAGACATGTTGGATTCAGACTCCTGAGCGAGCCGTTTGGGAAGAGATTATGGAGATATCAAGCAGACTCTAATAGCACAATATTGCACTCAGCGTACTGCGTATGTCTGTACTGTGCTGTCAAAAATTGGATTAAAGGATCTGGGAGAAAAAGTGAACTTGGCTTGGTAAGCCCGCTAGCTGGCTCCTGAAAATCTGGTGGGGGTTTTTTTTTAAATGATGTCTCAAGTACAGAATTAGTTTATTATTGAACAAGAGTGTTCTTGATGCTGTCTAAAACAATAATTCGGTCTTATGAACTGTGACAAGTATACGTACAGGAGCTTTTTGTGCAATCTGATACTTGGAGCTGGAGCCATAATTCCAAATTTGAAATAAGAGTGAATGTGATTCAGTCGTATAACTGAGCAGCTGAAGATTAGAGGTCCCACCGGGGATTTCTGACAGGCCTAAGATCTGCACTCGCAAATTTCCAATCTCAAGCAGACAAGAACAGGAACGCTTGAAAGTTTGATCCCAAGAAAATAAATAAATAAAACCGTCACAATGACCACAGTTGACAGTTCATTAATGATTTTTCTTTTGTTTAATCATATGCATTTATGCAAATGAGAATGCATTTACATATATACACAATTGCATACTTAAAACAATCAAAAGACTAGTATTTTGAAGAGCGGAACAATTTTCAGAGAAGTTTGTAGCATTCAGTCATTTACATGGGGCTGAGGATGTGGTAGCTTAGTGGTTAAGGTGTTGGACTTCTTATTGGAAGGTTGTGAGATCGAATCTTAAGTCCACCAAGCTGCTGCTGGACCCCTGAGCAAGGCCTTCAACCCTCTGTTGTATAAAATGTAAGTCACTCTGGATAAGGGTGGCTGTCAAACAGAATTTTTTTATTATATTGTAAATATATATATAATAAAATTCTTCCCTGAGGTAAACATCGAGGTAAAGCAGGAAAGACACAGATTTCTGGCTCTGAATAAATAATATCTTGATGGGGAAAAACAATCATGTATTTCCACCTCAGCAATGTGGTTTTTAAGATTTATTAAGGAAATATATGTATATGGTTGTGCTAGCTTCTGTTTTTCTGTTTTTGACATGACTGTTCAAAGTGAGGTGGAACAAAGCCTACAATAAAGCTGATAGTTTTCATATTAAGCAATTAAACACAAGTGGTTGTGAGTAGACAGAAATGTTGACATGAGCATATTTCTGTTGAGTATTAACACTTTATTACTACAATGTAAGAGAATAGATTCAGTTATAGATTCAGTTTCAGGTTACTGATGTCAAAAATGAATCGTTATTTACTGTGTATATCAGCAATGGATAACTCTGTAGTCCTGGCTATGTTGCTTTTATTTGTAGTTTCTCAGTAGACAAATACATTCAACAACCAGAGAGAAAAATCTTATTTCTTATTGCGTTTCGCAAAACAACAGTTTTCCATTGGTATGTACAGTATGTAAGTTAAGTGCACTTAACAGTTCTACAAGGTTAGTATGAGCTTCTGAGCACCTGCTGCTCTACACACATCACCCAAGGCATAATCTAGCTGTAACATAATCTAGCAGTAGCTAAATGGATTACAAAGGGGATTAATTAGTGTGCACAATCTTTTCATAATCAGGAACATGCAGGTATGTGGAAACACTGATGAAACTGAGTGAAATAAATTGCAGCCCAAAACTAGCATACTAGCTACTAGCACAACAGACACATGACATCACATGTAGAAAAAAGATGCTATACAGACCCTATAATATTTGCTTTACGACGTTTGAAGAACGTGCTACATCATCAGTGTGCTACATCAGATACTTTATCAGTGGAGAATAAGGACAATGGCTACACAGCCATCCCTTAAAATTTGTATACTCATTTATTTCCCTCATTCGTCAGTCAGTACTAGTGCACTTAACTAGCTAACCAGTTCAACATGCATTATTTTAAGGTATATTTAGTCAGGGCATCCAAAAGAAGCTAATCAATGTATAATCCTTTCTCCTCTGTACCCGCAGGATGCTACACCTCCACTCGGCCAATACTCGATCAATACTCAGGACCAGTGACAGATCTACTGATAATAAAGTTCAGGACACACTTGTTTTCGTCTGGTAGTGAAGTGAAGGTGAAGGAGCTGTGCAGACATAAATCAGCTTCTACACTAAGGTAAAGATTGCTTTCAGTTAACAGTTGGACTTGTTAACTGTAGTTAATAGTGACAATGATGTATGGAATCTTTCCACTGCCCTTCAGTGTACAAAGTCTATTAATAGAGTTCACTTGGTACTGATAATTCACAAGGGTATCTGCAGCTGGTCAAGGAAGAACGATGGCCGTCATTATCAGCCTGAACTCGTCATTAAAATCACAGAATAAAGACTCACACCTCAAGGTCTGTTTAAAGTCAGACAATTAAGGAAAATGATGTCCCTTTGATGCCAGTTCAGTTTTGAAGTTTTTCCTTTCCTTTTTAGAGAAACGCAGAGGGGGACGTTGTCATCTTTCTTATCTTCATTTAATAACAGGCTTTAAAATAGCCGCAAATATTTTGGAAAGGGGATGGCAGGTTGTTTAAGCCTAGCTTGCCACAGTAAGGCGCATGTCAGAAGCAATCAGAGCTTACCTCGGCTTGTGACAAGCATTAAATTTGCAGTAAAATGAAAGATGTCACAGTATTACAGTCGCACCTATAGTGCGCTACAGAATTATTGGTTAATATCAGTTGTATTTGTATAACGCTTTTAACGATGGCCACTGTCTCAAAACAGCTTTACAGAACATAAGAAATATAGTACAAAAAGTTCAACATTAATATTAAATAAAAATTTGAAGATTAATATTAGATTTATATTTCAATTTATTTGTATTAATCCCTAATCTCAAACTGTGACATGGCAATAAACCTGAATTGTAGAGGGTGTTAGTCCATTCCTCTAGAATACAGAATATTATAAGCTCCTTTTTATTCCTTTGTTTTGTGTAGCTGGACTTCCCTCTTCAGTTCAGACCAGTAGTTACCGTAAGGTTTAAATCTGGAGAAGGAGCTGGTCATTTTTGACTTTGTGAGATTTATTTTGACAGCTGCTTTTTGTGCCATGTGCAAAGGAAAGGATTTTTTCCCTGCGGTGCTTTTGAGCAGCTTGCTGTTAAGCAAATGGGTTCAACAGATGAGTTTAAAATTTGACAATCACAAGAATTAATTAAACTTTGCAAATCCATAACTGAGATCTCTAGGCTCTTTTTGCTCTCCTTTATCGTCTGCCTCACAGTGTAGGGTGACAGTTTACTCATGAGTCCAATTACTGACAGATTTCAGACAACTCTTTCAGACATGTTATATTTTTGTAGCCTTAATTTGTCCTTGCTTTTCCATGGTAATGGATGAGAATGGATTTCACATAGTACGCAACCTCATATGTATACCAAGGGTAAATATGATATAAACAATGGTCACAAATTTCAAGTACATGATTGCCTAGAATGTCTTTTTGAGTGGTAACATTAATATTTCATTTGACTAGAGCGAAGTGTCCTAAACATTTTGCAGCAAAGCCCCGGTCCATAAAGAAGGGTCCATGAAGACTGGAGTGGAAGAACTCGAGTAACCTGCACAGAGCCCTGACCTCAACCCCACTAAACACCTTTGGGATGGTCTGGAACACTGGCTGCACCCCACCCTCCTCGTCCTCGTCCTCCACGTCCTGACCTCGCTAAGGCTCTTGTGGCTGAATGAGCACAAATCCCCAGAGCCATGCTCCAAAATCTGTTGAAAAGCCTTTCCAGAAGAGTGGAGATTATTCTAACAGCAAAAGGAGGTGACTAAATCTGGAATGACAGATTCAACTTACACATATGGGTGTGATTAGGTGGTCAGGTGTCTGCATACTTTTGGCAAAATAGTGTATTTTGAGAGAAAGTATTTGAAATTCGAATGAGTCTTATTAGAACAAAGATAAATAGTTTCTCTTATGGTTTTAGTGAAAGTTTTGAATTATTTATTTAATACAGCTTTTTGCTAGTTTGTATAAAGAGCGGCAGTAATGCTGGAGGGCACTGCACTTTAGATTGGATTGTGCAGAAATACAAAGGCATATATAATCCAATGACAGTATCTATAAAAGTATATAATAGTGTGAGTTATATTTTGACAGCTATTATCTCAGTTTATTATATTTAGTGAGATACAGTGCTATAAATCATCTCTGTGCATTCAGTGTGTGTTTCCAAGCGAAGCCATACAACACATCAGAAGTAATCAGAGCTTACATCCACTGGACTGATATCAGATTGTGCCTGCTGTTCTGGCTTGTGTCTGTGTTACAGCCGGCGGTGTCCGGCTGGATATAACAGACCCAACGCGAAGCTTCCGTGAAACAAAAAGGGGTTTTATTAAACATAGACCACGAGACATAACATGAAACAAAAACCGCGACACCACTTCGGCCTACATACGAATGAGGACTAGCAAATAATGATAACAGACAGGACTATAAATAGAGAACATAATCAGGGAAACATTGGGAACAGGTGATCAGGGGCAGGAACACACATTAGGCTAGGGCGGGGCTTAAACACACACATGGCCAAAACATAAACATAAACAAACATGACAACCCCTACTGAGGGCCCCCTAGTGGTTCACCCTCAGCCCTGCCACCCGTAACAGTCTGCTGGAGGTATTTGGCTGAAACCATGTTGTCCATTGTGCCTTTTTTTAGTCCCAGGACAGGCATTGAGGGCAGATTAGAGTGCAAGCTAATATCACTGTCTTCCACTTCACTTGTCTAGAGAGTAATGTTTTGGAGTCAACCTGCTTTCACTCTGGACCATCTCTATCAATATTTCATACCTACGAAATACAACATAGTACACTCATTTATGACAGCCTGCAGGTTCTTATTGTCTAAAGTGCTTTAGTGCTAGAAGGAAGTGCAACCAGTTCTCATGCATATGATGTCATCTTTTGTGAATCCCACGGACTGCGTCACTGCTCCACAGTTTAAATGTAATTGGTTGAAATTCCAATGTAACATTTTTACATGCTGTGCACTGAAATATCAAGAAACGTACAATGATGCTCACTTTTCCCGAAGAGGTTTTGGTTCGCTATTTGAAATAAACTGCTCACTAATGATGACGTTCTTGCAATTACACCGGCGGGAAAGAGATTGTCAGCCATCGTGTCTGAAATCCATGCACCCAGAAAACTTCCATTTTCACAACAAGGATGTACTAGAAATGCTACGATTTGATGTTTTTTTAAACAGGAAGGATTAAAGAAAGCAGTCAAGGTTTACGGACATAAAGCTCTGTAACTAACTCAGAAATAGGATTTCTTGTGGAGAGTGGCTACATTTGAGCTTAGGTCCTGCCAAGATGAAGCTTATAATGATACATCTACTTTGACGTACTTGAATTGAGGCATGAGATTAGTGTGTAACCTTTCTCAGCATTATCCATACTTTGTGTGTAATATGTACTAGTCATGTAATAATATAACTTGCATAACAGCAGCAATTTTATTTCATTTTGGATTGCTTTGATCACATAGACGCAAAACTCTTCCATTTACTCTCCCCTTCACAGCCTTTATTTAATCCTGTTAAGCTATTTGATGCTTACATTTTTATGCTAACTCTTTCATGCATAAATTATTTAAAATATGTATAGAGGTTTTTCTTCGTTCATTTGTTGACAAACAGATTCTGACATTTTCTAAATACCAGAAAAAATTCAATGTTTCATTTTTGTTATGGAATTATAGAGAATATTTCAAGATTTCAACAACATATTGTAAGTATGGTTTTTTCTCTCTCACACACACACCCCATCCACTTTATTAGGAACATCTGTACACTGCACATTTATTTATACAGTTTTCTAATCATCCAATCATGTGGCAGCAGTGCAGTAAATAAAATCGTGCGGATACAGGTCAAGAACTTCAGTTAATGTTCAAATCAATCATCACACTGGGGAAAAAATGTGATCTCTGTGACTTTAATCGTGGCATGGTGGTTGGTACCAGATGGGCTGGTTTGAGTATTTCACAAACTGCTAATCTGCTGGGATTTTCACACACAAAAGCCACAACAGAGCACAGTGACAGTTCTGTGCATAGAAATGGCTTGTTGATAAGAGAGGTCAGAAGAATTGGTTAGATTGGTTTGAGCTGCCAGCAAGTGTATAGCAACTTAAATAATCACTCTTTACATCTGTGGTGAGCAGAAAAGCATCTCAGCATGCACAAAGCATTGAACCTTGAGGTGGATGAGTTTCAACAGCAGAAAACTACATGGAGTTCCACTCCCGACAGCCAAGGATTCGAATCTGAGGCTATCATAGGCACAGACTCACCCATACTGGACAGTCTGTCTGGTTTCAGTGAGTCTGTACACGTGATAGCTTCAGATTTCTGTTCTGTATTTTCCTAAAAACAGCCCTAAGTGAAGTGTGGACACCATGTATGAAATTCTTTAATCACATATTTCTAAACAGCTTCAGCATGCAGTGTAATTCATAAAAGAAAACCTAATTACCTAAGAATAATAACAACAAGTGCAGAGTTATTTTTTATCCTGATAAAAGGCACAGTATTTCAGCACCGAGCTCTTATGGAGGCTAAGCTTCAGAGTGAGAAGGTCTGAATGAGTGTAAGTGATAAGATCTGATGGAGGAAATATTTGTCACAGAAGTTTTGAGCACTCATGCAGCAATCAGTCAATATCATGTCACATTTAGCACATTGCTTTCAAAGCCACAAGTAACAGGCTTTCACAGTCATTAAAGCCACTATGGATGAAATATTGACCAGCTTGCAGGTGTCATAGGCCAGAATGGATAGTGCTCAGATGGCTCGTGGAAACAGTTTCACACCAGCCGGCATGTGTGCTACCTTTGCTTCCTCCCTTCTCTGCTCACTTAAGGATGAATAAACCATAGTGGATGTTCTGTCAGTCTTATGACGGTTTTTAAAGGCTCTATGAACCAAGCCTGAACCGGTTCTTCGCTAGTGTTCTCATCCCAAGAGACAGTAACCTGAAGAAAAGAGCTGTGTCTTGTGAGATTGCATGTAAATCTTTCATAAGAGAAGGTTATTTTTCTTTTTAGTTTTGACCTGCTCTCAGCCAGTTCAAGTGAAGTGCAGATTTTTTTTTTTTTTTTTTCCATGGAAGTTTATCCGAGGCCTGGACCTTTCTACAGCTATTCGGTCATTACTCAAATACTTGCTGGACGTCGAATTAACATGAAAGACTAAGTTTTTGAAGTTCTGTGCTGAGTTTCTCCACATGCTGATTTAAAAAGACCTTTTATATCTTAATCAAATAAATACGTGTTACAGAAATGGACCTTCATGTACAATATCTATGAACGTGTGCTTCAGTACAGGGTTAAAAATAGATATACATTTAATCAAACAATATAAAATGAATAGTTAATGTTGCTCTTATGCCCTGATGGTTTAGTTCAAACTGAAGGTCATTCACAGCGCTGCAGAAGACATTTTTTATGTGAGTCAGTAATCCACTGTTGGAAAAGCCCTGCAGTACTGGGTGGACATGCGGCACCTGGCTGAGAGAGCATTTAGAAGAATACCAATTAAATCCACCCCTATTGTTTCCAGTCTGTTATAAAGAGAGCACAATGCGTGACTACTACACACCTCTGCCATTTCTGCTAATTTTTTTAAATTGCTGTTCCGTGTCATGGGGTGAAGCTCTTGCTTCTAGGTAGAGCAGTTACACAACATTGCTTCAACAAAGTCCCATGTTAGACGGTAAAATAGAATATTATCCTGTCAATGCTTAATGCCCACACCACCTCATCTTCTGACTACAAGGGCCTATGAGCCATGTATTATCATGCATTATTATCATTTTCATTATCATGACTTTACTCTAGAATCACAGTGAGACTGCATGAATAAAAGGCAGCAGACTATACAGTTGTGTGTGACAGTATTCTCCCTTTTTCTTTAGATTTAGGTCAAGCTGGTGAGGAGGAGGGAATGTATGCTATGTGGAGCAGATATACAGCTGATGGAAAAATTCTGCATGGAAAATTTTTTGCTGTGTTATGGATAGACAGGTAGACATGAAATACTCATTACGTCTTTGGATTTGTTAGCAACGCTGTTAACAGCAGTTGCTGCTATTTGACAGATCTGCTCATGTTCCATCGATTTGTTCACCTTTTCTAGATATGCAATAGTGGGGCAGCATGATCTCATGATGCCTCATTTAGCTGCATATAGTTATTACTGCAAAATAGGAACTGTAGCAACTGCTAATAGAGGACCATTGGGGCAGGAATCATGTTGCTCCATGGTCTCTTCATGAACATTTTCAGTAGAGAAGGAGCAACAGGACAGGAAGGTTAATGATTGGGTTGCCAGAGTCCTGTTTTTTACACCAAATTGAGACTGTTTAAAAATACGAAGATGTTGAGCACCAACGATTAACAAAGCAAAGTACAGACAATTGTGTAGAGAAGCTTTTCTGTTGTAAGATAAATCACAAAAATTTGAGGGGGGAAAGGAGGATTATAGGGTGGATAATGTCTGTATATCAGAAATGCACGTGCACCACAGTCAGCTTGTTTTTCTATGCAAAGGATGCAAATGGTTGTAGGGCATTTTGCATACACACATTCACACACTCACTCTCACACAGAAACACTTAAGCACAGCCAGTCCACCTCCTGACATGTATCTGTAAGGTTGGAGAAAAGTGTGTTCTAGTTCCTGCTTTGTATCTGAGTTGAAATGAAGCATGCCTGGACATCTGGTTCACTTTCAAATTATATACAACATTTGCGCAGTAGTACTCAGGTGGTGATATCATGATCAAGGTGACTTTTAATGCAGTAGATGACAAATGAACAGCTTAAAGCATTTTTATTCATAAATTGGTAATGACAGTTTGGTATATAGTTTCACTTAAAACCGTACAACACACTGCGTTTGTGTTATCAGATCTCCCGCTGTATCTGTATCAGTATTTTTTTTAGACCATTCTCTCCCCACTGTTACTACTCATCATCATCGCTGTCACATTAAAGAGCAGAAGCAACCATTTGCCAAGACGTGTCATAAACACAGGAAAATATAATACACCCAAAAAACAGCACTCTCAAATCCATTTTCTGTTTACAGACTGCCACCTGCTGGTAATGAGATACAGTACAGCCGATATAACGCTTAGAAATATGTCTGTGTTCATACACATGAAAAAATAGTAGAAGATTACAATAAATATATAGTGAAAAAGGTTTTTTGCCTCAGGTTTATTCTTGCTATTTAAATGTAAGCAAAGTGTAAGTGACTATGCCTTGCTATGACTTATGAAACATATTGTAATATTTGTCAGTTTTAAGGTCTTTAAGAAGGCTGCATGCTCAACACGTGGTCTCTTGGTCTATGTTGAATATGAGGTAGCAGGTCTCCAGATGGTCGCTCCCTACCATGTGCTGGAAATGTGGCTGAAGGTCCCCTGGTTTCAAGCCGTTCACAAAATGTTCACTGATCTCCTCATAAAGTAAAGGACCAACATCCTCTGCAAAGTGAACAGACAGAACAGGCCTTATTTTCTCACTTCAGCAATTCATCATCACTCCAAACAGGTAAGTGTTCATCCTATCATGACTTCAAATCATCAGGTAAAATCAAGTGAAAAAAACCACACCAAACAAACCAAAGGCAAAAGGTCAACATGATCTCCTCAGGCTCCTGAACTAAACTGAAGAAGGCCGTGTATGGCTTAAGGGTTACAGATGACAATAATCTGAAATATGATCCTTCATATTGCGTTTGTCTGTAAATTATATTCTGAACATAACTTTATCATCAATATCATTTTATTTATATACCTATGTACTTCTCTTTCAGAGTTCTCACGGTGACCGAAGGACCGTCGCTGTCCTTCAGCTCAAGAGAATTATCTGTAAGAGTCTGCATGGCATTTCGAGCACAGCTCACCACTTCAGCCAATTCATCCTCATCCTCATCCTCAAAGTCATCTGGGTATTCATTAGCCTCCACATCATCAGCGAGACCTGCAGCATGTAGCACATAATGCACAAATGTAATTAAACACAGATTTAACATAAATTTAAAGATGGAAAAAGTTAGGAAACATTTATACTTGTAAAGGCATTACCCATCACCATGCAATCAGCATATCAGGGTATTTGATTAAAACTTGACAGTGGAACACTTCATGCTCAAATAACACGCTAATGAAATCTAGCACTTACATTATGTCAGGTTTATCCAGCAGAGTTTGAATTGTACTGCATGTTCTTTTAGTTTTTATTAAACTGTCACACTGTGGCTCTTTGCTTCATTAGTGTTGGACCAAGTCTGTCACCAAAATGTACAGTTGGATTATATGTATCTGACACTTGGTGGTTCATAAATGATGGAATGTTAAGCATATCTAGTTTAATTAGTCCCATGACACTAATTTATTATTTGCTTTCTTTTGAATATGTGGATATTTGTGGGTGTCACATTGCCACCTCTAGAGATCCCAATACAGTTCACTTAATTGCCCCGAGGAGTGTGTGTGTGATGGACTGGCATACCGTCTAGGAAATATTCCTCTCATTCATAGTGTTTACATTGCCTCCTCTCAACACTAGAGATTCTAATTCATTTCTGTTAATTGCCCCTAGGAATGTGTGTGTGTGTGTGTGTGTGTGTGTGTGTGTGTGTGTGTGACACTGGAATACCGTCTAAGGTGTATTCCTCCCTCATTCACAGCATTCCTACTATACCCTTTGAATCCACAGTGAAAAGCAGCGTAAGCAGTTAATGAAGGAAGAAAACAAATATTTGAACATATTGACTCTTATTGACTTGTTTTTTTGAAAAGTAGTCCATCCTATTTTTACCCCATTCACATATCTCAAAGCTGTACTGCTCTGAAATATATTTTTGTGATTTTACTATTTACTAGTCTAACGGTTTCACATTTTCCCCATGATGCTGCAATGTCATACTAATGTGTGATCACACACCTAGTTCTTAAGCTGCTAAACTCTGTATGAAAAGTTTAGGTGCTAAGTAAAGGACTCAGTGAGTGTTTCATGTGCAAATCACCTGCTTACCATGCAGCTCTTCTGCAACTCCCCCATGCTCCAAACTAGAGGAGGAGGAATTTTTCTTTGAATAATCTTCAATAGATGACATGCTGTCATTTTCATCAAAGTCTTCTGAATATTCAGACTCAGTCCCTGCATGTGGCACCTCGTCCTCTACAATAACAGGTGCTTGACCGTTTTCTTCCATTTTATCAGCTTCAGGGACTTCAATAGAAACAGTGTTGTTCCAGGTTAATGTGACCTCTTCGTTCTTGGCAGGTATGGGATCAGCATTACCCTTTGTCAGTTCTGTTTCCTGATGCTGAATAAACAGTTCCAGCTGTTCCTGAACATAAGACATGGCCAGGACGCAGCTAGCACCCGGTCTGTTCTCAGGAATTAAACACAGCATCTTCTCTATCAGTGTGTGAAGGCTATCTGAGTAGCTCGCAGGCACCTGGCTGTATTCACCCTTAATAATCTTATAAAACAAACTAAGTAGATTTTTAGCAATAAAAGCTGGTTTAAGTGCACAAAGCTCATACAGCAAGCAGCCAAGGGCCCATATGTCAGATTTGGTGCTGTATGGAACATCCTGGCACAGCTCAGGGCTGAGGTAGCTGGGTGTCCCTACGCATGTGGAGGCCATATCTGATGTATGGTTCATGATCTTTGATATTCCAAAATCTCCCAACTTTATCATCCCCCTCTTTGTTAGCAGTACATTCGAGGGCTTAATATCTCTGTGTAGAATCCTTACAGAATGAATGTAACTGACCGCCATGACAATCTGCACAAACCAGTTCATGACTGTAGCCTCTGAGAAATATTCTTCTGCCTTCCTGCCTTTGATCTGATCATCTAGCGTTCCACCATCGCAGTAATCCATAGCAATGCAGATGTGTTCTTTTGCTGGATCGCAGAACGTCTCACTCCACATCACAATATGGGGGTGTTTCAAATTCCTCAGAATTTCAGCCTCTTGCAGTATGTTGTCTTTGGATTTTATTTTTCGAGAGTTGTCGACTTCTATTTTCTTCACAGCATAGAGCTTCTTTGTTTCTTTGTGTCTCATCAGCAAGACAACACCTGCTCCTCCTCTGCCAAGTTCAAGAATTTGCTCATATGCTTCCATGACTTTATCCGTACCTAAAAGGTCTATTTTTCGAACTAACTATTAACCCACTGTCCTCTGCATTTCCTTTTTTTTTTTTTTAATTAATCTGATCACCTAAATCTGTATTTCACTAACATGAGGCTGTTAAAACACCTTGTTAGGAGCTTAACCTTAACAACAACAAAACAGCAGTCCTCTCAATCCTGGCTTGAGGCTGCAGGTAAGTGGTTAACTACTATACTGACCGTGGTGTGACTCTATCCTTTACTATTACAAACATATTCACGTTGCTTCTATTCATAAATAACGCTTCTAGGTCGATATGAATGCAATATAGCGTTGCTTTCCTATCTACTTTCTAACATTACTAGCTAGCTTAAACCCATTCATTATTGAAGTCACCTCCATCAACGGTTTGTTGTGGTTTTTCGGACTCATCTCTATAGCAGCAGATCGTCTGCTAACAAACGGGTTGTTCATTGGTCCACAAAAAGGACGCTGAAGCGACATTGGCTACATCAGAAACAGCCCTCTACTGCTAGCAGCATTTTATTGAATCAGAGCAATCGGCTCTTCTCAACTATGAGAGTCGACTCTTTCGACACCCAAACGGTTCATTTCTCCACAGCTGGCCAAAGTTATTGGTCTTTGTCTATATATCACATAATTCATTAATCTTACTTGCATTTTGATTAACAGCATAATTATTGCTGCATTATTATTTTTTTTATAAATGTAAATAATATTAATAATAATAATAATAATAATAATAATAATAATAATAACATAAGAAAGTAATGTATCTGCCCCTTGACTTTCATTGAGTTGAAATTCTAAAATGATCCCTGTTTATCTATCCTGTTCACCAGCCATTTCACAAGTACACCACATATACACTATATTGCCAAAAGTTTTGGGACACCTCTCCAAATCATTGAATTCAGGTGTTGTTCTTCAGGGGTTGGGCTCAGCCCCTTAGTTCCATTGAAAGGAACTCTTAATGCTTCAGCATACCAAGACATTATGGACAATTTCATGCTCCTGACCTTGTGGGAATAGTTTGGTGATGTCCCCTTCCTGTTCCAACAACCAAATATAGTGTATTATTATGACAAAATGCATTTGGACCCTCCTTCTGGCTCATATAAATAACAACTGGAGCAGAATCTAGCACTGTGAATCTCAGTCACATTTGTGATGGAAGTATTAAAGTATTCCCATAATTCAGCAAAATGGTGAAGGCTTTTATTCCTTCTCTTTATTTCTGTGAGTAGCCTTACAACCTTCAGTTAAAAGAGTTCGTGAATGACACACCACTAGTAAATATTGGAAGATTATAAATTTAAATCCCAGCAATACCAACCCTTACAAACTAATATATTTGTACTGTACATATATGTGTCTAATGACAGTACTACTAGTCTTTTTACTATAATTACTATATACTAAAAAAATACTATATAGTACTATGTAATTACTATAGTCATCACAAAGCAACAAACCAGAATCATTACAGTATTACACCTTCTTCTTCTTCTTTCAGCTTTTCCCTTCAGGGGTCGCCACAGCGAATCATCTCTCTCCACCTATCCCTATCTTCTGCATCCTCAACACTTGCACCCACTAGCTTCATATCCTCATTAATTCCATCCATATACCTCATCTTTGGCCTTCCTCTTTGCCTCCTGCCTGGCAGCTCCATGTCCAACATTCTCCTACCAATATACTCACTCTCCCTCCTCTGAACATGTCCAAACCATCTTAATCTGGCCTCCCTAACTTTGTCCCCCAAACATCCAACATGAGCTGTCCCTCTGATGTACTCGTTCCTAATCCTGTCCAATCTTGTCACTCCCAAAGAGAACCTCAACATCTTCAGCTCTGCTACCTCTAGCTCTGACTCCTGTTTCTTCCTCAGTGACACTGTTTCTAAACCATACAGCATGGCCGGTCTCACCACTGTCCTGTACACCTTCCCCTTGATTCTCGCTGATATTTTCCTATCACACAGAACTCCCGTCACCTTTCTCCACCCATTCCAACCTGCCTGCACTCGTTTCTTTACCTCTTTCGCACACTCTCCATTACTCTGGACTGTTGACCCCAAGTACTTAAACTCCTGTACCTTCTTCACCTCTTCACCCTGTAACCTTACTGTTCCACTTCCCTCCCTTTCATTCACACACATGTACTCAGTCTTACTACGACTGACTTTCATTCCTCTTCTCTCCAGCGCAAACCTCCACCTCTCCAGGTTTTCCTCCACCTGCTCCCTGCTCTCACTACAGATCACAATGTCATCTGCAAACATCATTGTCCAAGGAGACTCCTGTCTGACCTCCTCTGACAACTGGTCCATCACTATAGCAAACAGGAAGGGGCTCAGAGCCGATCCCTGATGCAGTCCCACCTCCACTTTGAACTCCTCTGTCTGGCCTACAGCACACCTCACCACTGTCCTGCTCCTCTCATACATGTCCTGCACCACTCTGACATACTTCTCTGCTACTCCTGACTTCCTCATACAGTACCACAGCTCTTCTCTTGGCACCCTGTCATACGCTTTCTCCAAGTCTACAAACACACAGTGCAACCCCCTCTGACCATCCCTATATTTCTCCATCAAAATTCTCAGAGCAAAAATTGCATCCGTTGTGCTCTTTCTGGGCATGAAGCCATACTGCTGCTCACAAATTTCCACTACCTTCCTTAACCTAGCTTCCACCACTCTTTCCCATAGCGTCATTGTATGGCTCATCAACTTTATCCCCCTATAGTTACTGCAACTCTGCACGTCACCCTTATTCTTAAAGATCGACACTAATACACTTCTTCTCCATTCCTCAGGCATCCTCTCACTCTCTAAAACCCTGTTGAACAAACTAGTTAAAAATTCCACAGCTGCCTCTCCTAGACACTTCCAGACCTCCACCGGGATGTCGTCAGGACCAACTGCCTTTCCACTTTTCATCCTCTTCAAAGCCTTCCTGACTTCATCCTTTCTAATTTTATCTACTTTCTGTTCCACAGAGTTCACCCCTTCTACTCTTTTTTCCCTCTCATTTTCCTCATTCATCAGCTCTTCAAAGTACTCCTTCCATCTCCTATGTACACTCTACTCACATGTGAGCACCCTTCCATCTCTGTCCTTAATAACTCTAACTTGCTGCACATCCTTCCCATCTCGATCCCTCTGCCTAGCTAACCTGTACAAGTCCTTCTCTCCTTCTCTAGTGTCTAACCTAGTGTACAACTCGTCATATGCCTTCTGCTTGGCCTTAGACACCTCCCTCTTCACTCTGCGCTGTAACTCCTTGTATTCCTGTCTATTCTCTTCAGTCCTGTCCATGTCCCACTTCTTCTTGGCTAACCTCTTCCTCTGGATACTATCCTGAACTTCCTCATTCCACCACCAAGTCTCCTTATCTTCTTTCCTCTTTCCAGATGACACACCCAGCACCTTTCTCCCTGTCTCCCTGATCACTTCTGCTGTAGTTTCCCAGTCATCTGGCAGTACTACCTGACCACCCAGAGCCTGCCTCAACTTCTGTCTAAATTCCTCACATCATTCCTCCTTTTTCAGCTTACACCACTTGGTTTTCTTCTCTATCTTTGACCTCTTCGTCTTACAGACCAACAAAGGCATCCTACACACCACCATCCTATGCTGTCTGGCTACACTCTCTCCCACTACCACTTTACAGTCACTAATCTCTTTCAGATTGCCTCTTCTACATAGGATGTAGTCTACCTGTATTCTCCTACCTCCACTCTTGTAAGTCACTCTATGCTTCTCCCTCTTCTGAAAATAAGTGTTAACCACAGCCATGTCCATCCTCTTAGCAAAGTCCACTACCATCTGTCCTTCTAGGTTCCTTTCCTTAACTCCAAACTTGCCCATCACCTCCTCATCACCTGTGTTCCCCTCACCAACATGTCCATTAAAATCCGCTCCTATCACCACTCTCTCACCCGTGGGAATACTCTCCATCACCTCATCTAATTCACTCCAGAATCTCTCTTTCTCCTCTAACTCACATCCTACCTGTGGGGCATAACCACTAACAACATTCAACATCACCTCCTTCAGGACCACACCTACCCCATTTCTCTTACTATCCACACCATAATAAAACAGCTTAAATCCTGCTCCTGTACTACAAGCCTTGCTACCCTTCCACCTGGTCTCCTGTACACACAGTATATCCACCTTCCTTCTCTCCATCATATCAGCCAGCTCTCTACCTTTCCCTGTCATAGTACCAACATTCAGAGTTCCTATTCTCAGTCCTACACTCTTACCTTTCCTCTTCTCTCTCTGTCTGCGCACTCTCCTCCCTCCTCTACTTCTTCGACCAACAGTAGCCCAATTTCCACCGGCGCCCTGTAGGTCAACGGCGCCGATGGCGGTCGTTGTGAACCCGGGCCTCGACCGATCCGGTATGAAATTCGTACTGACGATTCGCATGGTTAAACTTGGCAATGTTTTACGCCGGATGCCCTTCCTGACGCAACCCTCTCTATTTATCCGGGCTTGGGACCGGCACAGAAGTCACTGGACTGTGACCCCCATGGCTAGATTCATTACAGTATTACACCGATCAGCCATAACATTATGAGCACTGACAGATGAAGTGATTAACACTGATTATCTCCTCATCATGGCACCTGTTAGTGGGTGGGATATATTAGGCAGCAAGTGAACATTTTGTCCTCAAAGTTGATGTGTTAGAAGCAGGAAAAATGGGCAAGCGTAAGGATTTGAGCAAGTTTGACAAGGGCCAAATTGTGATGGCTAGACAACTAAATCTCCTAAACTGCAGCTCTTGTGGGGTGTTCCCGGTCTGCAGTGGTCAGTATCTATCAAAAGTCGTCCAAGGAAGGAACAGTGGTGAACCGGCGACAGGGTCATGGGCGGCCAAGGCTCATTGATGCACGTGGGGAGTGAAGGCTGGCCCGTGTGGTCCGATCCAACAGACAAGCTACTGTTGCTCAAATTGCTGAAGAAGTTAATGCTGGTTCTGATAGAAAGGTGTCAGAATACACAGTGCATGATGGGTCAGGGCTGTTTTAGAGCGAGTTTGACAAGGGCCAAATTGTGATGGCTAGACGACTGGATCAGAGCATCTCCAAAACTGCAGCTCTTGTGGGGTGTTCCCGGTCTGCAGTGGTCAGTATCTATCAAAAGTGGTCCAAGGAAGGAACAGTGGTGAACCTGTGACAGGGTCATGGGTGGCCATAGCACCTGGGGAGTGAAGGCTGGCCCGTGTGATCCGATCCAACAGACGAGCTACTGTGGCTCAAATTCCTGAAGAAGTTAATGCTGGTTCTGATAGAAAGGTGTCAGAATATACAGTACATCACAGTTTGTTGTATTTTGGCAGCAAAAGGGGGACCAACACAATATTAGGCCATAATGTTATGCCTGATAAGTGTATGGTTTAACACACAGTCAGTTTAACATGCAGTTTATATTTTACTATAGTTCACCTGAAGGACTCTTAGGGGGTTATCCATATCTCCTGTTTCCAAATTCCCTATGTGATTCGTCATTATGGGTAAGATGAGAGAGTACATGAAAGGAGTGAGACTAAAGTCACAAATCAAGCAATCGATATGAAAATAGCTACATTCTGTAAAATTCACTTTTATGGTAATAATTAAGATGTTTAAAACAGAGATATAATATAACCTGTCTAAAAAAAGATGCAAGTGTATTTTGACCCCACACACAATGGTTTCCTTCCAAGGAATGCATTTGGATGTCACCAAATCTCCAAATCTAAACTTGCACACCACCTCCATGTAAACAAACTATCTGCAAGGTGTGCCATCTAACCATGAATGTAAGTGAGAACAGCTCGTTCTGACCAGGTGTCAAAATACAAGACAAACTGGTCAAAGTGGTGAATTATCTTTTCCACGTGGTGATCTATTCAACTTCCTCATTCACTCATGAAAAACTCAGGTTTTTGTGAGTCTGGATCCTAACCCAGAAACTCTAAGCGTGAAGTAGAGACACACCCTGAGTGCATCACAGTGCAACATACACACACACAGTTTCACAGACTTATTCACATTTATGGCAATGAAGAGTAACCAGTACACCTATGAGTAAATTGTGTGGTGTGAGAAAAATCAAAGAACAATGGAAACCTATGCAAACATAGAGAAAACATGCAAATCCTTGGACAGACCTAGTAACCTGAGCTTAGGGTTAAACCGAAGACCCTGACCCTTTTTACTTGTCTTCTTAATAATTGTCAAGATTAAATATATAAGTGTGTTCTAACTGCCACACTGTTTTTATTATACAACTTGCTTAGAATGTAGCATTAGTAACATCAATTTAGAAACTGCTCTATCTACCATCTTGACACGCTGAGCACGAGTTTTAGCAGCTGGTAGCTGGACAGACCCAGCTAGATTTTTCATCAGGAATTTTTCAGAGCATTCTGGGAATGTTTGAATGTTAAAATCCTGAGAATATAACTTTTCCGGTTTGCTTGACTAAGAAAATAAATGAAAACATTTACGGTTTGTCATACCTTCATGGTTCTGAGAATATTATGAACATTATATCTTACAAATAATCTTGTGGTTCAGTGAAAG
Organism: Hemibagrus guttatus; assembly: GCA_033459395.1. Taxonomy (NCBI): domain Eukaryota; kingdom Metazoa; phylum Chordata; class Actinopteri; order Siluriformes; family Bagridae; genus Hemibagrus; species Hemibagrus guttatus. Next base: position 18,571,463 of record JAUCMX010000009.1, on the reverse strand, counting down.
TTTATCTAATATACTGGTAACCATTAATAAGTAGAACCTCGTCCTCGGTCCTTGTGGTTACATTTGGTGAACACTCTCATAAAGTTGGGCTAATTATTATTTGTTGTAAGTGTTGAATACACAGGCATATCTGTATGTTTATTCATTTGCATTTACTTTTCATCTGAAAAACATTCAAACGAGCCATCTGAAATCAGACGTTTGTATACAAAAAATGAAGCATAAAGGCAACCTTTGTAAGAAAACATTACAACAACATTCATGGAAATTGTTTGGTTATTACAAATATAATACCAGTTTGGTGAGCATCCTGTTCTGAGACCATGAATGAACATTACAGGAACTTTCTCAGAATATGTTGCTTTGTGGTTACAAAACATAGTCCCTAAAAACAACTTTTGGCTAGTATTTTGGGACCAATTTTTTTTATTCAAGACTTTTTATTCAAAATATAAGCAATAATAATAATAATAATAATAATAATAATAATAATAATAATAATAATAATAATAAGTTCCTAAAATGCCATGACATGGTTCCCAAAAAATAGCCAAAGAGCAACCGAATATTAACCTTAAGCTTGCTGGATAGTAAATATCTAAAAGTGTATTTTATCCAATATTTCCTTATTATCTTTTTTTTAATCATTAATGCTGCTAATAATCCTGTAAGCGAAGTCCCATTAAAGATGTTTTAAAACATAAAAATTAAGTAACAAAAAAACGAAGGGTTGTCGAAAAGGTGGGATTCATCCTCTGTATTTGGCAACCCGGGTGTGAGGTGTGCTCCGTGTGCTGGTGCAGGGAAAAGTGTTAGCTAACTGCTAATAAACATGCCACCAAAAGGAAAGGGTGGTAAGGGGGCAAAAGGTAGGATAAGTATTATGATCACAAAATATCTTTAGAAGTCATTAGCAACAAATAATTTATCGATGTACAACTCCCAAAAGCTAAATGCATTCAGAAACTGGATAAATGGCTAGCAGGCTAGTTAGTTAGCTAAGCAGCTCGGTTAGTTCAGATTAGCACTGTGTGTTTTGTGTTTGTTATATGGAAATTGTTATGCGAATTAAAAATTATACATAAAGTTGTGACCTGTGGATAGTGAATCTAGCATTATAATAGCCACTATAGGCTGTCATATGTATATATTAAGTAATACAGTTTATATTGTCAAAAGTATAGGGACACCCCTCCAAATCATTGAATTCAGGTGTTGTTTTTCAGGGCTTGGATTTTGCCCCTTCGTTCCAGTGAAAGGAACTCTTAATGCTTCAGCATACTAAGACATTTTGGACAATTTCATGCTCCCAACTTTGTGGGAACAGTTTGGGGATGACCCCTTCCTGTTCCAACATGACTGAACACCGGTGCACAAATCAACGTCCATAAAGACATGGATGACTGAGTTTAGTGTGGAGGAACCTGACTGGCCTGAACAGAGTCCTGACCTCAACCTGATAGAACACCTTTGGGATGAATTAGAGCGGAGACTGCGAGCCAGGCCTTCTCAGCCAACATCAGTGCCTGACCTCACAAATGTGCTTCTAGTGGAATGGTCAAAAATTCCCATAAACACTCCTAAACCTTGTGGAAAGCCTTCCCATAAGAGTTGAAGCTGTTATAGCTGCAAAGGGTGGGCCAACTCCTTATAAAATTCATGTGCATGTAAAGGCCTGGCTTGCAGTCTCCACTCTAATTCATCCCAAAGGTGTTCTATCAGGTTGAGGTCAGGACCAGTCAAGTTCCTCCACACCAAACTCGCTCATCCATGTCTTTATGGACCTTGCTTTGTGCAATGGTGTGCAGTCATGTTGGAACAGGAAGGGGTCATCCCCAAACTGTTCCCACAATGTTGGGAGCATGAAATTGTCCAAAATGTCTTGGTATGCTGAACTATTAAGAGTTCCTTTCACTGAAACTAAGGGGCAAAGTGCAACACCTAAATTCAATGATTAGGAGAGGTGTCCCAAAACTTTTTGCAATAAAGTGCATCTATATATAGCCATTGTAGATAGGCAGCTGTTTGGGTTGTGCAGGCAGGTGGCAAATCAAATGAAGATGATCAAATGTGTAAGATGGTAAAATGTGTGCTGTGTAAGCAGGAGGTGCCTCGGACAGTGGAGACAGTGACAAGAAGGAGAAAGCTCAGAAAGGAGGCACTGCAGTAAAGGTAACTGAAACAACACTCACCAGTTTATCTAGCATACAGCTGCACTTCCTGTTAATATGCAAGCAGCATGTCAGTCATCCATCTGTCCTGTACATCACTATGAGCCTCACTGAGCACAGCTTATTTGGGTGGTGGATCATGAGTATGACATGGTAGTGCTGGTTTGTAAACAAGACATAAATTTCCAGCAGCTGCATTCGGATTAACACACATGCAAATGTGATAAACTTTCTAACCATACATCTAGAATTAAAGTGTAAGAATATAATGGAAATACACATTGCTTTAAATGCCTATGAGATCAAAACTGGTGTTTATGAGGTTTTTGTATGAGTCACTGGGCAATGTTCATCCAAAAATGACAACGTGTTCTGTAGACTTTTTTTTTTTTTTTTTTTTTTTTTTAACAGTTGATCATGGGAAACAGTAGTTTCTCATAATAGCTCTCAGAAGTGCGTATGAGATCGAGGTGTTATTTACACTGTGGTCTGTGTTTAAGTGTTTTTTGTCTTCTGTGAGAATGAACAGTTTGAGAGTCTGTTATCAGCCACACAGCAAGTATTTTACCTTACTGAATAAAAAGGGACTTGAGCATAAACATAAACATGCATAATCAGCTCTTTAATCTTACTGTCTGCTGTATGAGTTTCTGAGCAATAATTATGGCACTGTGATTCATGGGAGTTCACCTCCTAATTACGTAAGTATTTCCAGGACAGAATCACACTGTACTGACCCAATCATCATCCAATCACATTCTTTTTAGGGCACATTAGTCTCACTCCCTGTGCACAAATTGTGAGTGCATCTTCCTAAAAATCTTTCTTCTACCAAACCAAGCCTTGAGGATGAAAAGATGCTTGGCAGCTTTTATGTGTTTTTGTGCTTAGTACTTCTCCAAAATCTTGATCTCTTCTTAAACAGGTGCAACCGCTCTGGACTGTACTACGTTCAATGAGACAGTTTAATATACAGCTTTGATATCCAGATTTGTTAAGGTACTGTTGAATGTGGTTAGATACAGCAGGAGGTGTCACGTATCTTGAATAATGTTAGCTGCTGTGATAATCAGCCAAGCCCAGTAAACTCTCTCATTGATTTTTGGTTTCAGAAGGAAATACACCGATCAGGCATAACATTATGACCACCTGCCTAATATTGTGTTGTTCCCCCTTTTTCTGCCAAACAGCCCTGACCCGTCATGCACTGTGTATTCTGAGACCTTTCTATCAGAGCCAGCATTAACTTCTTCAGCAATTTGAGCAACATGTATTCTCTCATCTTACTTATAATGACGAATCATATAGGGAATTTGGAAACAGGAGATATGGATAAACCCCCCAAGAGTCCTTCAAGTGAACTGAAAATAAAATATAAACTGCATGTTAAACTGACCTGTGTGTTAAACCATACACTGATCAGGCATAACATTATGACCACCTGCCTAAATATTGTGTTGGTCCCCCTTTTGCTGCCAAAACACAACAAACTGTGATGCACTGTGTATTCTGACACCTTTCTATCAGAACCAGCATTAACTTCTTCAGGAATTTGAGCCACAGTAGCTCGTCTGTTGGATCGGATCACACGGGCCAGCCTTCACTCCCCAGGTGCCATGGCCGCCCATGACCCTGTCACAGGTTCACCATCGTTCCTTCCTTGGACCACTTTTGATAGATACTGACCACTGTAGACCGGGAACACCCCACAAGAGCTGCAGTTTTGGAGATGCTCTGATCCAGTCATCTAGCCATCACAATTTGGCCCCTGTCAAACTCGCTCAAATCCTTACATTTGCCCATTTTTCCTGCTTCTAACACATCAACTTTGAGGACAAAATGTTCACTTGCTGCCTAACATGTCCCACCCACTAACTAGGTGCCATGATGAGGAGATAATCACTGTTATTCACTTCACCTCTCAGTGCTCATAATGTTATGCCTGATCGGTGTATACCTATGTACAGAATCAAGTCACATGTCCTGTGCCATTTCAAGGCACTTTCACAGTTCTACAGCAACACTACAGTGTCTGATATACTTGCACAAGTACGACACACACTACCATGTTAGTGTCACTGCTGAGCTGAGCTTCACCACCCAAATTACCCAAATCTGATCAGTGGTGGTCATATGGCTGTGACCTTTCTCCAATGAACAGAGGCAGCAGGAGACTGGCTTATTGTGTATATAACAGTAACTATATATCTAAAAAGTGTACCTGATTTAATACTTACATCCATCTGAACGCCAGAATATGCTTATCATTAAAGCGGAAGGCAAAATTTGATTTTCCCCTTTTCATTTCGAACCTTTCAGGTACGCCATATTCTTTGTGAGAAACATGGAAAATGCATGGAGGCTATGGAGAAGCTGAAGTCTGGAGTTCGCTTTAGTGAAGTGGCATCTCAGTACAGTGAAGACAAAGCTAGACAAGGGGTAAGGCTTCCAGATCACTTCCTAGCTCTGATCATAACGTCACTATTTGAGGTAAATATGTATAATATACATGAGGTATCTGTAGCATATGTATCTTAAAACACTTTAGTGCTTTTCCTGTTCAAACTCTTGGTTTTACATAATGATCATCTCAATCAGATCAATCAGTACTCTTTTTGTTAACTCATTGATGATACAAAGTTCAATCCATGACCGAGAAATCAGTCAAATCTTTTTTTTTTTTTTGTTCTGTGATTCTGTCACTGTCAAAAGGGGAAAATGTTTGCATTGTATTCTTTCCTCTGCAATCTCAGAGGGTGGACAATGTGATTCTGGGAGTAGTTCAACAAATCTGGCTTTTTTTTTTTTTAATGTAATTAACTTTGACCTCTCGGGCTGAATACAGAGAAATGTTTCTAACATTGCATAGTTGCATTTCTTTTGCCATGTCACATGCTACAGTTTACCTCATCTGTTTTGGTTTGAAAGGTCAGTGGAAAGCAGGGTCAACATTGACAAGATCGAATTAGGGAATAGGTGATATCAAAACAGCCTTTGAAACTTTGTTTGACCTTTTAACAGGGTGACCTGGGCTGGATGACTCGAGGATCAATGGTGGGACCATTTCAGGATGCTGCGTTTGCGCTTCCTGTCAGCACAATGGATAAGCCTGTATACACAGATCCTCCAGTGAAGACAAAGTTCGGCTACCACATCATTATGGTTGAAGGCAAAAAGTGACCTCTGTACCCGAGACTACATGATTTCTTCAGTGTTTACTTTTTCGATTTTTTTTTAAACAGTGTAAATATCAGTTAATAAAACTGAAAAAGGATAGCTTTTTGGATTCTTTTTTCTTCCCCCCCCTTACATACGGAGCCTAGGTATACACCAATCAACCATAACATTATGAGCACTTAGGTGACGTGAATAACACTGATTATCTCCTCATCATGGCACCTGTTAGTGGGTGAGATATATTAGGCAGCAAGTGAACATTTTGTCCTCAAAGTTGATGTGTTAGAAGCAGAAAAAATGGGCAAGCGTAAGGATTTGAGCGAGTTTGACAAGGGCCAAATTGTGATGGCTAGACGACTGGATCAGAGCATCTCCAAAACTGCAGCCCTTGTGGGGTGTTCCCGGTCTGCAGTGGTCAGTATCTATCAGAAGTGGTCCAAGGAAGGAACAGTGGTGAACCGGAGAGAGGGTCATGGGCGGCCAAGGCTCACTGATGCATGTGGGGAGCGAAGGCTGGCCTGTGTGATCCGATCCAACAGACGAGCTACTGTTGCTCAAATTGCTGAAGAAGTTAATGCTGGTTCTGATAGAAAGCTGTCAGAATACACAGTGCATCACAGTTTGTTGTGTTTTGGCAGGAAAAGGGGGACCAACAAAATATTAGGCAGGTGGTCATAATGTTATGCATGGTCAGTGTAAGTCTGAATGAGTGTGAGCATGATGCCCTTGCTATAAACTACCGTCACATCCTGGGCGTATTTCCTGCCTTGTGCTCAGTGTTTCCCTGATCTGAATCCACACCTGAAAAGGATAAAGTAGTTAGTGAAGATGATTGAATGAATGAATTATGTATAGCAGTCAACCTGGTTACTTGAAGGAGATCTGCCAGTGCTGAGTCAGCCATATTGGCGTCTAGGATTCCATTAAACAGTGAACACCAAGATACACCTAAATAATGTTTTTTTTCTCTGTGTGTGTGTACGTGTTTCTCATCTTTAAACTTTGTCATAAATGGTGGGCTGTGCGTCAGACGAGTCATCACACGCGCATTCAAAGCACGAGCGGATCTGAAACAAATGAGCCAGAGTACACTGAGCAGCGCCTCGCTGATTGGCTGAAAAAATGGAGTCAGATGACGTCAGATTTCCGGGTTTGGTAAGACGTTGAGAGGTAACTCTCGGTCATTCCGGCTATAGTGTGGTGATCTGACCTGGCTCTGAGGCTACTGCTACTGTAGCCAACTGAAGGTAAGATAATTCACAGAGCTGTTTAAGGTATCAGTATGATTTTTTTAATAATCCTAATCATGTAACAGTGTGATGGAGATTCAATTTTGGCTGAAATATTGAAGCAGCGTTGTGCTTTACTGTGGATGAGGAAGAGACTTAATGTGGCGTATATCCTAGCTAGAAAGGTTATTTGCCGGCTAAAACGTCATGAGAAAACGTCGTTTCGATAAAAACGACAAACATTTACTTTGGATTAAAACATGAATAAGTAAAAATTATGATGTAGTTCCCATTCTGAGAGGCGGGAATGTGAGAAGCATGGTGATGGTGGTGATGATGATGATGATGATGATGATGATGATGGTGATGATGATGATAAAGATGCTGTCGCTTGTCTATGAGAGAGAGTTCATTGTACTGTTTAATGATCACTGTAGTTATAGTGTGATGACAGAAAGTCAGTATGCTTCACCAGTACGTCCTGCCAGAGACCACGCCATGATGGCACAGGCATCCCTGAGTCATTTAGTCCATCCCTAAATAAATTACAGCAGTTTTCAAGCCTTTAAATGTGGGCGTCATGGTGAGTGTTCAACAACTTATATGATGCCCTACACCCATTTAAAGCTCTGTTGTATAATTTTTGTCCTTGAATTGTGCCAGCATGGTACAATTGATGCCAATTGATATCCTGACTGGAGATGGTTTTAAGTGATAAAGCTTATTAATCTGCAGTGAGGGTAATGGGATCCGAGTTTGAGCCTGTATATCCAGATGACTGTGTCTGCTCTGGTATTGGTGGATGTGGTGAGTGTGGGGTGAGCTGAGGAGCGACACATCATTGGCTCTCAGGCTCACGCTTCCTCACTGGGCTGACCAGGTGAAACATCCACAAGTACATATACAAATGGCAAACTCTTCTTCATAAGCTCTTTCTTTTTCTTGTATTGAGTTAGTCCGTGTGCATTCTGCAGTGTACAAGTGCATTCTTAATTTTTTCTCTTTGTTACTCATCTGATGCCATGTGAATGTAGTTAAGTGCCTTGGATGTATTACAGCTACGATTTCTGTAACAGTGTATGTATGGAAATAGTCTCAGATGAATTATTTATCGCAGCTTAAAAGGACATTTTTTTAGGTTTCAGATGGTTGAATGTAGTCAGGGACAGCTGTTGGGTTTTTTATGTAAGACAAGATAGTGCTTTATTGATGGCAGGTGGAAAATTCCAGTGTTACATCAGCAGCAAGAGACATTAGACAAATATAAGCGAAGACAAAACGGCAGCAAAAGGTATGTAGACTCCTGTGCTTCTTAGATAAAATCTTAGATACACTGGACTTTGGATTGCAATATATGACATGACCACACCATTAAAGTTTGGATAGATAGAGCGAGGGATAGATAAGAGCACTTTATTGATCCCTAAGGGAAATTGATTTAAAAGTAAATTTTTTCATTCTTTTTACATATTCATCATATGTAACTACTCAAGAGTGTGAGTAGTTTAGCTCTATAAAATGCATTGACTTTTGTTATATGCAAAAATATGCAAATGATCTGTCAGTTTGTGCCGGTGCTGTATGCATTTATTCTATTTCTGGCACAAACTCTGGAAGAGCATTTTAATATTTTTTGAATAGAACAAAGGCAACATCTACAAGGATATCTAAGTATTTTTTTCAGAATTAACATAAAAAAGATTGAATGATTAACTTGAATAAGACGATTACAAGATTGGTTTTCATCAACAGAGAAGAATTTGGCTGTTTTGTTGTTTTTGTTTTGAAATTCACTGCCCAATCATTGAAATGCAGGCAAAGCTAGTGTACACAACCTTATCAGATCATTGTGTGCCTGTTCTGAGGTGACGATAGCCTGCAGCTTTTTACTGTATTATCATGTTTATGATCTGCTGGGTGTATTTGCAAGTGTCAGAAAGCTTCATTGTAGTTGCTGTTTCTCTAATTTGTCTGTTTTGTGTCTTTTGTCTTTGTTAGGTCACATTAAAAAAAAAAAGGAGGAAGTGAGGCTCTGCATCTGTACAACCACCCGACTCAGCTTTGACCACCTCAGTCTCGATATCTACATGACTATGAAAATCGACCTTAGCAATGTCCTCCTGCTCCCAGTCCACATGCTGGTATGGCTGTACTCAGCGCTGAGCTTCTTACCATGGTACTTCCTAACAGGAGCCCAGAAGAAAAGTGCCCTGGCCAAGCGGCTCAAGGCCAAATCCATCAAAGGTCAAATAGAGGGTCCGTATCGCTCTGTGGACCGTTTTGACTCCCTGGCCTTGATGGACTTCCCCGGAAAAGACACACTGGACAAACTGTTCGATCATGCGGTGCAGCGCTTTAGCAGGTTGCAGTGTCTGGGAACACGAACAGTTCTGAGTGAAGAGAATGAAACCCAGCCTGGTGGCAAGGTCTTCAAAAAGGTAGCTGTTTACACACAAGCAATATCTTGGTCACATCTACTGGTATCAAATATCATAATCAAATTTCATGAAGGCATCAGCTATATGCAGACTGGTTATCTGTAGAGATAGCATCTAATATTTTGTTTTGTTAACAGCTTTATATAGCTTTTTTCAGTTAAACACTGACTAGCATGGGAAATATGTGTAATAAATGATAAAGTATAAATCCTATTTGTCTTTTCCATTTGCTACAGGATCAGAATGATTTTGTTAAATTTTTTCAACTTTTGTTGTTTTTTCCTTATAGCTGATTTTGGGGGATTACAAGTGGATGACGTATCAGGAGCTGGATGTTGAAATTGCTCTCTTTGGCAGTGGCTTGACAGCATTGGGCCAACAGCCAAGACACACCATCGCTATATTCTGTGAGACCCGTGCTGAGTGGATGATCACAGCTCAGTCCTGCTTCAGACACAATTTCCCATGTAAGAAGCAAATTCTCTCGTGCAAATTTTTTACATTTTGTAAGAAACATAGCAGAATGTTGCCATGATTGAAAAATACATTGTAAGAAATGTCCGGGAGGAGAAGACCTTAGTCCTATGTTACAGACTGAACTGACTTTCTGTGGAACACAGTGCTACATTTTTCTGTATTTATTTAAGAATTACTGAGGTCATGCTTTATATGATTGTGCTTTATACAGTGGTTACATTTTATGCAACTCTTGGAGAAGACGCCGTGGCTTTTGGACTAAATGAGTGTGGTGTGACTCACTTGGTCACTAGTATGGAGCTTCTGGAAACCAAATTAAAGGTGATTTTTTTCTCTCTGATTAGTGTCTCATGCACAGGAAATCCACATACATGACTTGTACCTATGTTGTATTTTTTTTTTTTTTTAATTAATTAGTTCTGGATGCTTCCTTGATGCTGTGATGTCACTCTTGCTTATATTAACAGTTAACATGCTGTATGATGTGTTATTGTGTAGAGTGTACTTCCTCAAATCCCTAAACTGAGGCATATCGTTTACGTGGACAACAAGAGCCTCAGCACCGTCGGCTATCCAGAGAACATCCAGATTCACAGCATGCAGTCTGTAAAGGAGCTGGGAGCAAAGCCTGAAAACTGTAAGTGCAACACTAGCTAAATATAGATTTGAAATATCATCCAAAGCATCATATACTTCCTTTCAGCACTGTTGGCACCTGTGTATATTTTACACACACATATATATATATATATATATATATATATATATATATATATATATATATATATATATATATATATATATATATATATATATATATATATATATATATGTGTGTATATGTGTATATATATATGTGTATGTGTATGTATGTAAGTAAGGGTATACTTGTGTAAGGCATCAGTCAGATTCTTTATTTTTCTAGAAATGGTAAGTGCTTGTGAGGGACTACATTTCCCATAATCCTTAGAGCCAGATCTACCAATGAGAATCAGTGCTGCTGTAACCATGGAAACAGTGTCTCTCACCCTCTCATGGCTATGAAAGAACGCAAGAGAGAAAATGACTTCAGATCAGCAATGTAGTGCACTGCAGGAGAAAAACCCTCTGCTAACTGAAAACCAATATCAGTAACTGGTAGGGAAGCAGGGAAGGGTTAAATATGTGTTAATTTTATAAAGTAAATATCCAAGTCTGGGGGGCACGGTGGCTTAGTGGTTAGCACGTTTGCCTCACACCTCCAGGGTTGGGGGTTCGATTCCCGCCTCTGCCGTGTGTGTGTGTGTGTGTGTGTGTGTGTGTGTGTGTGTGTGTGTGTGTGTGTGTGTGTGTGTGTGTGTGTGTGTGTGTGTGTGTTCCATGTTCTAGGTTGATTGGCATCTCTAAATTGTCCGTAGTGTGTGATTGCGTGAGTGAATGAGAGTGTGTATGTGTGCTCTGCGATGGGTTGGCACTCCATCCAGGGTGTATCCTGCCTTGATGTCCAATGACGCCTGAGGCACAGGCTCCCCGTGACCCGAGTATAGTTCGGATAAGCGGCACAGACAATGAATGAATGAATGAAATATCCAAGTCCTATACACAGCAACCAAGCATAACATTATGACCACCTGCCAAATATTGTGTTGGTCCCCTTTTTGCTGCTAAAACAGCCCTGACCCTTCAAGGCATGGACTCCACTAGATCCCTGATTATAGGATTAATATAACTGATTCAAATGTCAGAATTGTATTTTTCTGCTCAGCATTCAATTACTAATGCATACTCAATGTTATATAATTCTAATACAAAGCTTTTCACTATAATGTAATTTAACGGTCTCACAAGCATTTCACTACATTCTACTACTGTGCAAAGCAATCTGAGATGGTTTTACATAGTCAAATTCTCTCCACACATTCCCATCATTATGATATGGGACACAGAATTATCATCATTTCCACCACCTCGGGGCTGGATTTTGGACAGCGTTCCAGGTGTTGGCAAAAATCCGTCACACAAACGTCTGCATATTATTAACACATGCATAAAGCTCACACCATCCCCTTCCATTACAGTCCCAACCTCTCCACAAAAACAGTGGACACATGCTCACCTTTTCTTAGTGTTACATTATGAGATACAGTGATTGCTTAAATGATGTTAAATCATCCTAGTTTTTTTTTTTTTTACTAAATCCTAGTTAACGTTTATCATATTCATATGTCGGTGGAAGAAGAATTCAGTGGAGGAAAAGATGGATGGATAGATAGATATAGTGCCAATATTTTATAGATAGTTAGACAGATGGATGGATGGACAGATAGAAAGGGTGCCAATATTTTATAGATAGTTTGACGGATGAATGGATAACTTTTTAGGGTGATTTTTAGGGTCATGATTTGAGATATCTATTACTGTATTTCAGTATTTCTTTGAACATTCTAGAGTAATTTAGTGTACATCAACCCTCCTTACTGTCACTCTAAAACAACATAAAACAATGCTTGGTTCATGTTGCAGTGAACAGGGAGATAGTCAGACCCGTCCCCTCGGACATGGCTGTCATCATGTACACCAGTGGCTCCACAGGACGACCCAAAGGAGTTGTGATTGCCCATAGCAATCTCATTTCAGGCATGACAGGCCAGTGTGAGAGGATCCCTGGCTTAGGGTGAGTAGAATGTACTCTACATGGCCTTGCATGTACTCATACCAAGTCAGTACAGTTTACTTTAAATGGGATTTTGTGTTTTGATAGCCCCATGGACACGTACATTGCTTATTTGCCCCTGGCCCATGTGCTGGAGATGACTGCGGAGATCTCGTGTGTAGCGTACGGTTGCAGGATCGGTTACTCCTCCCCACAGACACTCTCTGATCAGGTAACACAGGCTTGAAATAAAGAATTGCGATTAAACAAATTACTTAAATATAATAAAAGTAAATTAACATACTTAATGTGTTTTAATAATGGCTTTTTTATATTGCTAATTTTGCAGTCTACAAAAATTAAAAAAGGAAGTAAAGGTGACTGCACTGTCCTGAAGCCAACACTAATGGCAGCTGTACCAGTAAGTTCTACTATATTCTGTAATTATTGCTTCAGTTTAACTTTATGATCATCACCACTAAATTTCTGTTTTTTATCTCATAGGAAATAATGGACCGCATCAAGAAAAATGTCATGAGCAAAGTGCAGGAGATGAGTGTTGTGCAGAAGACCCTGTTTAATCTGGCCTACAACTACAAGCTGCAGCAGATCGAGAATGGCTACGACGCTCCTCTTTGCAACATGTAAGAGCTAGTGTGTGTTTGTGTGACAATGTAGTAAATGTTTCTGTGTTGATTCAGATTGATGGTGATTTTTTTATGTGTGTGTAGACTCTTTAAGAAGGTGAGAGCTCTCTTGGGAGGAAATGTGCGAATGATGCTGTCAGGAGGAGCTCCTCTTTCCTCTTCCACACAGCGCTTCATGAACATCTGTTTCTGCTGCCCTGTGGGTCAGGGTTACGGCCTCACCGAGACCTGCGGAGCAGGCACCATCACTGAGGGTGAGAAAATCCTGACAGAGAGAATGAGACATACAACCACTCTACACCAACCAGACATAACATTATGACCACCTGCCTAATATCGTGTTGGTCCCTCTTTTCCTGCCAAAACAGCCCTGACCCATCGAAGCATGGACTCCACTAGATCCCTGAATGTGTGCTGTGGTATCTGGCAAGATGTTAGCAGCAGATCCTTTAAGTCCTCTAAGTTGCAAAATGGGGCCTCCATGGGCCCCACCTCGCAACTTACAGGACTTAAAATGATACTTTTGATAGATACTGACCACTGCAGACTGGGAACACTCCACAAGAGCTGCAGTTTTGGAGATGCTCTGATCCAGTCATCTAGCCATCACAATTTGGCCCTTGTCAAACTCGCTCAAATCCTTACACTTGCCCATTTTTCCTGCTTCTAACAGTGTTATTCACTTCACCTCTCAGTGTTCAAGATGTTATGGCTGATCGGTGTATATATGTGTATTCTATTTATCTGTTAGCAATAAATAATGAAGTTTTCTTCGATTATTTTTCTTTAACATCTTCACTCTAGAAGAGTAATTAGAACAATTCGACCCTTAAAGTCAGGATTAAGAGTTATTACACTGTGATCGAGATATCAGAGTTAAATGCTCAACTAATTCAGCAAATGTTCAGGATAATTTTAGTTTCTCAAACAGCCAATATTAGAAAACACAACATGATTCCTGGCAGCATGCCATACACCAGTACCTATGATTATTTGCACTATACCTCCTTTTCTATTTGCAGAACAGAGTCCTTGCCACCTGCACATACTTAACCAACACTTCCTCCACATTCTCTTATTTCTCTTTTTTTTTTGTACACAATAATGCAGAAACAGCCACCATAGCTAGTTGCTCGGTCCATATTGACAGTCTGTAGTGTTTATTTTCGTTTTTAATGCCCTGTTACGGGTCTCTGCTTTGTGTAGCTACACAACACTACGTCCTCAAAACAAGATAGCGAGTGATTATTTTTAACTGTCTAACTTGTTTTAATGTGACTCACGACTCTGTTTTGCTTTGCAGTGACGGACTACACCACAGGGAGAGTAGGGGCGCCTCTCATTTGTTGTGAGGTCAAAGTCCGAGACTGGGTAGAAGGTCAGTGGATGTTATGGATAAATATGTGTACCTGTCCTGTTTATCCGTGTGGTTCAGCTCATTATAAAGCCTCATTATAATGAGAGTGTGGAACTGACTGGAACTGGAAATGAATTCTCTTTCTTTCAGGTGGCTATACAAAGCTGGACAGGCCTCATCCACGAGGAGAGATTATAATTGGTGGGCCAAATGTGACCATGGGCTACTACGGGTGTGACAACAGCACCAGTGATGAATTCTTTGTGGATGAAAATGAGCAGCATTGGTTCTGCACTGGAGATATAGGAGAGATTCATCCTGATGGCTGCCTGCAGATTGTGGGTATGTATCTACACTGACCTTAGGACTATTTGTTCCTCACCAGTAATGGTGCTTGTGCTATTATAACCGAAATGTTTACTCTCTTTATACACAACTAGTTTTTTTCTTCTGGTATTCATTTCATGTGGTCATTTTTGCACCTCCTAATAATTTAGATCGGAAGAAGGACCTTGTGAAACTGCAGGCTGGAGAATATGTGTCTTTGGGCAAAGTTGAGTCAGCACTGAAGAATTGCACCCTCATTGACAACATCTGCGCATATGCCAACAGGTTGGGATGGGCTAACGAAACATCTGCACCAGCAGTGTGAATTGTGAAAGAAAGCTGATCATTTAGCAATAACAGAGCCATAGTTCATACGCTGCTCTTTTCTTTCTGCTCTCCAGTGACCAGAACTATGTGATCAGCTTTGTTGTACCTAACCAGAAGAATCTGACGGCTCTGGCTCATCAGAAGGGTATCAGTGGCTCATGGATGGACATCTGCAACCATCCACTTATGGAGATGGAAGTCTTGAGGGAAATTAAAGAAGTTGCCACTTCAAGTATGTTTTGTTACTATAAACATTGTTATTATTACTGCAAGAGGTATATGAGATCAGTTCTTGACTAAATCAGAATCACCTTCCCCTCTACAACGTGCCCCAGAAGTAATAGTGTAAAATAACTGATTTTTACAAATCCAGCATCCCTCACTCTTGTTTTTCTTGTTTAGTTCATTGAAAAAAAAGGCATTCACATAACACATTGATAGCAGAGGCTCGTCTTGGCTCTGCCTTGAAATTCTGATACTCTTTAATATAAATAATTCAGAGGGGAAATGTGTTGTAGGCTGCTTGGCATCTCTAACTTGATCATAGTGTGTGTGATTGTTTTGATGCTGTCTAGGGTGTCCCCCATTTTTGCCTTGAGTCCCCAGGATAGGCTCCAGGTTCCCTGTGACCCTGTGTAGATCAGAAAGTGGTACAGAGAATGGATGCATAAGTAACTCAGTTGCTGCTGACCGTAGACTGTCGATAATCATAACTTAAAAGTGCCCCATAATAAATATTAGTATTATTATTATTATTATTATTAGTAGTAGTAGTAGTAGTAGTAGTAGTATTCCCAGTCAGCACTAAATAATGCCTTGATTATCCCTGTGTTTTAACTACAACGCAATCATGTGTGCAGTAAATTATGTAATCATGTAAATGTTTCTTTTTAAATGTAGGAAATGTAAGACAGAATTAAGAGATTTGCTAATATTACGCAGTAGAGTGACACATACAAATGATTGTTCCAGTGAATTTATTACACTCGGTCCTAAGTCGTCCACATTCCCACATTATTTAATTCTCCCAATTTTAGCACCTGCTTTTATTTAGTGTCTGTTCAGCTGTGTCTGTTTGGCCCTAAACATGGTTGACAACCTTGTAACAACTGTCTGTTGCTAAACAAAACCTTTAAGAGTTTACTGACCTCTGCTGCACCATGTACTGTGATAACGTTAGTGCTCACAAGAGACAAACTGGGAGGGAAAATTAGGTTGTTGTTGTTGTTTGCTCTTGAAACAGTACAAAAAATGTAATAAAAATAATAAACCACAACTGAACCGCAGTGAGTCATGGCACACAAGTGCTCATTAGATAGAGGTTACTACATAAACTCATACTACTACTTATACTCATAAACTCAAATTAATATTTAGAGTAATAGAAAGTAATTGATGTTTGAGATTGTATTCCATCCATCCTCTACACCACTTTTCCTACTGGGTCACAGCGAACCTGGAGTCTATCCCAAGTGACTTGGGCCACAAGGCAGGGTACATCCTGGACAGGATGCCAGTCTATCACAGGGCACAGTCACAAACACGCTAAGTATAATTTAGAGATTTGAGTCAGGCTACAACATTTCTCTGGAGTGGGGGAGGAACCCGGAGTACCCAAAAAGGAAACATGCAAACTCCACACACACGGTGGAAGTGGAAATCTGACCCCCTACCCTGAAGTTGTGAGGCAAATGTGCTAGCCACTAAGCCACTGTGCCCTCCTGAAAGTACAGTACACCGGTCAGGCATAACATTATGAGCACTGAGAGGTGAAGTGAGTAACACTGATTATCTCCTCATCATGGCACCTGTTAGTGGGTGGGATATATTAGGCAGCAAGTGAACATTTTGTCCTCAAAGTTGATGTGTTAGAAGCAGGAAAAATGGGCAAGTGTAAGGATTAGAGTGAGTTTGACAAGGGCCAAATTGTGATGGCTAGACAACTGGATCAGAACATCTCCAAAATCTGCAGCTCTTGTGGGGTGTTCCCGGTCTGCAGTGGTCAGTATCTATCAAAAGTGGTCCAAGGAAGGAACAGTGGTGAACCAGCGACAGGGTCATGGGCAGCCAAGGCTCACTGATGCACGTGGGGAGTGAAGGCTGGCCCGTGTGGTCTGACGGGTGAGCCTGGTCAGATGAGCTACTGTTGCTCAAATTGCTGAAGAAGTTATTGCTGGTTCTGATAGAAAGGCGTCAGAATACACAGTGCATGATGGGTCAGGGATGCTTTGGCAGCAAAAGGGGGACCAACACAATATTAGGCAGGTGGTCATAATGTTATGCTTGATCGGTGCACATTCATTATACAATAATAATAATAATAAAGAAGAATTGAAAAAAAAAAATGAACACACTGTTGGATAGTTTCAGTAATTACTCTATTACTTCTGGGACACCCTGTAAAGAGTTTTCTTCTGCTGTTTATTCCTTTCCTCTCATGCTGTTACTCATGACATGTTCTGTGTGATTGTAGTTAAACTGCAGCGCTTTGAAATCCCAGTAAAAGTTCATCTGAGCCCAGAACCATGGACTCCTGAAACCGGCTTGGTCACAGACGCGTTTAAACTGAAGAGGAAGGAGCTGAAGAACCACTATCTCCACGACATTGAGCGAATGTACGGTCGCAAATGAAAATCCAGCCAAATACTCTAAATTCATCATCACTCTGGCGCCATACGCCTCGTGCTGCATACGTATACATGTCTAGAAAAATGATTTTGGTGTAATCACACATCATCGCTTAGTGTGGAACACACACGTCCTGATAATCTCCTGTGCTGATCTGTTTCCAACTTAGTGCTCATCATACTGTGGATAATGTCAGCAGATCTGTAACAGTCTATCCAGAGCTCTAGTCTCTTTTCTGTAGAATAATAGTTCACCTAGCTGTATGGCATGAGACTCAGTTAAATGGACAACATTCCAACTTGCACAAACAAAACTGCTTAAAACTCACTCGTGCAAGGTTACATAGATATGTGTAGCTATAGATAAAAAAAAATATAATCGCTTTTGAAACACCATCACCTTCAGCTATTTGTATTTTTGTACAAAAAAAGTGATCGGTTTGTATTTTCATCTTTCTAACATAATTGTGTAAAGAATCCGAAGGCCAGTCGTGAGACACGAGACGAGGTTGTCCCTGCACAGACCGGCTGAGCTTCCTTTCGGAAGCGAGCGGCGTACACAGCTCATTGTGCCTTCTGAACGGGTTTTTTTTTTTATAGCAGCGGGCTTCTGTTAGGATCTTCGCACATCCACTGAGGACTGTGTAATATACTACTTGAAAGGATGTACATTGATCATCTTTCTTTACGTGTGACTTCCAGATTTGTTTTTTGTTTCGTGTTGTGTGGTTTTTCAAATGTTAATATCGTGCTAATTTATTGAATGACCTTGTACTTTTGGAAGGACTCAGGACTGTAAAATCGTCATTGACCGTAATGAAGGGAAACCATTCTAACAATTTTAGCAAATGTTTCTGTGAACGCAACCTTAACTGAAGCTGACCATGTTTAATCAGTTCCCATTGTTGTCTGTAGAATACTGTTTAATGACCAGTCTACTGACTGACATCATCTTTAGGTATAATTTCCATTTTCTGTTCCAGTAGTGCTGCAGTTGTTTGTTTTGGCAGTTTAGTATGCACTGCCTAGTTTTTTTTTTTTTTTTTTTGCACTATAATTTATTTGAGTTGCTGCTTCTGAAATTGCAGGATTTCATTTGAAGTTTATTATCCAGACACCAATCTCCTTACCAAATATTTAATTACTGTTAAGAAGTATTGTTCATTTGCACTGTTTATTTTAATTTAAGTGTGTTGTTATTCCATTATTTAAAAAAAAAACACCACTGTACCATCAAAGACTGTTGTTTGAAGTAAATTGGGTTTGTGTTTGTATTTCTGTATGGATATGATATTTAAACAGCAACAAAAAAAAAAAAAAAAAGTTTCCAGACGTCATTTTGTTTTTGCATCAAGCCTCAGGGTCCCAAATGAATTGAGTGTAAAGGACCATTCCAAATGTGACCATTAGAAGATACCATGCGTTTGCTTGAATATTTCATGGCGCTCTTATTTATTCAATTTTGTGAACCACATTGTGATAATTAAATTGTTTTTTACAGAGTGCATCTTGTCCACTGTGAGGTCTTTCATTTACAACACATTTAAAAAAAAAAAAAAAAGACAACTTCAAAAAAAGCCAGGGAAGTAAAAGTCACTCAGATCTTCCACAATGGCCTTTAAAAAAAAAAAAATTTTCATACAAACAGGACATGGAAAACAGGAAGCTGGGATCATTCAGCTTGCCCAGTCTTGGAAGCGAAAACAGTCGCTTGCGATTTTCCACACAGGCTGGTCGCTGTTTGGGGAAGCCTGAGCCGTTAGCAGGAAGTTCTGGTTGAAATATCTCTGTTTGCTCCCGTCAAACTTGACCGTGCCTGCAGTGACCACCAGCAACGTTGTCTGGCCTTGAGTCGCTTGTTCTGAAAATAAATATGGAAATAAAACAATTTTCAACTCTCTAGATAAAGTATATACACTATATTGGCAAAGGTTTTGGGACACCCCTCCAAATCATTGAATTCAGGTGTTGGATTTGGCCCCTTAGTTCCAGTGAAAGGAACTCTTAATGCTTCAGCATACCAAGACATTTTGGACAATTTCATGCTCCCAACTTTGTGGGAACAGTTTGGGGATGACCGCTTCCTGTTCCAACATGACTGCACACCAGTGCACAAAGCAAGGTCCATAAAGACATGGATGAGTGAGTTCCGTGTGGAGGAACTTGACTGGCCTGTACAGAGTCCTGACCTCAACCTGATAGAACACCTTTGGGACGAATTAGAGCGGAGACTGCGAGCCAGACCTTCTCATCCAACATCCCCCAACAAATTCCCATAAACACACTCCTAAACCTTGTGGAAAGCCTACCCAGAAGAATGGAAGCCGTCATAGCTGCAAAGTCGGGTCAACTCCTTATTAAACCGTACGGATGTCATTAAACTGTGTGCATGTAAAGGCAGACGTCCCAAAACTTTTGGCAATACAGTGTATCTATCAAATGCCACAGTTGTACAATGTTACACATACAATTGTTAAAACTGAATTTTAGCACCTTTGTGCTCTTATGTACAGATCTCCTAAAAGCTACTTACACTCACTGGCCAATTTAATAGGAACATATGTTTATTTGTCCAGTTTTGTGTTTAATCAGCCATGTAGTGCAATGCATGAAATCATGCAGATACAGTCAAGAGAGAGTTCATTAAAAATGGAAAAGCCAGGTGGATACAGTGCAGGGGTACAAATGTTCCTGTTAAAGTGGCTGGTGACTATTTGCTCCTGATTTCCACCAGACATTGAAGTATGACATGGTCACTAACCCAAATCCAGAATGATCTGTTCTCTATGTCCGTTTCCATCTGATAATGTAAATGAGTTCTCTCAAGGTTGTCTAAGGTCATCATTTTCCACATCACATTAGTGTTAGCAAGAAAAACTAGCAGTAGAAATAAAGGATGAGCTTGGAGTTCTAATTTACATTTCACTCTGCAAACAAGCAAACTCTGCTGTATGTCATGGAATTACATCAGACACTACAGTCCAAGAGAATTATTGATTCTAGTAAGTTTTTTTAATTAAAATGATGTCTAATTCAAGTCAGAACTTTGACCAACTATGACCAACACATTGTGTGCATTATTTCTAACTCCACCCAATTTATTTTTGCTTGACACCTGGCCAAAAGGCAGATGAATTCACGCAAGCTACTTGCAAACATATATTATGACCTGATACAGGATAACACATTTGTTGTGCTGTGTGGAGGTGATTAAAAACAGTACAGGCTGAAGGTATGCTGCCCTGTAACAAATGCCACACATAATACACATACCATGGACAGGCTGGCAGTCCAGTGTGTGCACCTGGAATTCACTTGAGGGAAGAGACTCAAAAAATTCTCCAAGAGCATCCTGTCCTGAAATGTTATTCCCATTCCACACCAGGGTGGCTTTATCCAGGTAAAGTCTCGTCAGGTTCTGAAACAGACATGGCATTTTTGGTCATATATATATGAGACTAATTAAAATCCACAGGGTTTTCATAGGTATGATCAGCTTTCGAATCCCTGACTTTTCAAAATACTTATTAAATACTGATTTGTTTCTTCAACTCCCCCATAATTACACAACCACCTCTGTCTGTGCTCCCCATAAATCATAGTACAGTAACCTCAGTTTCTCCGTGTAGGAGATACAGGCTGCCCTGGAACCCACAGGTCATGTAATCCATTACATTTAATGCATTTGACAGATGTCCTTATCCAAACTTACAATTACACTATATTGCCAAAAGTTTTGGGACACCCCTCCAAATCACTGAATTCAGGTGTTGTTTTCGGCCCCCAAGTTCAAGTGAAAGGAGCTGAAGCTGTTATAGCTGCAAAGGGTGGACCAACTCCATATTACATTCATGTGCATGTAAAGGCAGACGTCCCTTTTTGGCCTGGCTTGCAGTCTCCACTCTAATTCATCCCAAAGGTGTTTTATCGGGTTGAGGTCAGGACTCTGTGCAGGCCAGTCAATTTCCTCTACACCAAACTCACTCATCCATGGCTTTATGGACCTTTGTGCATTAAGAGTTCCTTTCACTGGAAATAAGGGGCCAAGCCCAACCCCTGAATTCAATGATTTGGAGGGATGTCCCAAAACTTTTGGCAATATAATGTATCTCATATACAACTGAGCAGCTGAGGGTTAAGTGCCTTACTTTACGGTCAAGCAGGGGCAGATTGGTAGTGCCGGGATTTTTACTCACAACCTCTCCATCAGTAGTCCAACACCTTGCGGTCAATCATTTTATGTACATAATTTTATTATACAAAATGTTTATCAAATTATAAACATTATTTCTTTTAATTGCACAGTCTGAGATGAAGTAGGCCAGGCTTTATTTCACTGCAAGTTATATACTGTATATAATGGTCTATGTGAAAAATAAAATCTTGGAACAAAATAACTCTCTAGTTTCGACTAACAACACACTGCCATTCTTTAAAATAACAGTTATCATTTCTAAGAAAGTACAAATGGGGAACTTTATGAGATTTTTAATACAAAATATCATATACTTTTCCTTTTAATTTAACCACCAGCTTGTGTGTTTTTAATATACAATTTATATCGTGATACCATGAAACCGCGCAATTTTAACTGTAAAAAGCCCCAAAAAAGGGATTTAAATAGGAATATGTATTATATTATATATGATATGTACGTGGATTATACTCACTCGTCTTTTTTTGTCCATGCAGTCATAGTAAATGTTGACAAACTCCTCGGAGTATCTGCACGACTGATCCACGTGTGTCCTGAAGTCCTGTTAATTGGAAATATCAAGTTATTATCGGTTAGTAGTATAAAAATAATTTATTAGTTATTAGTTTCCTGCTTTATAGCATTTGAGATAGGGGAAACTTACAATAGTGGAAGCCATACTGATGAATTCACGCCGCGAGCTTCTCTCTATGTGTTTGTTCTTTTAAGATGTATTTGCTGAAATAAGTGAGATAAAGCTAGCTCACACAACACATGAACACAATTTAATCGTACACAGTTATACGCAACACTTTGTATATTTCCTATTGTGTCAATAAACAGACCAAAGCTGTCGCTCCTTTGAGAACTGTGTGTTCCTGTAAACGTTATCCGGCTAGTCCTACTCTTGATATTTTAGTTCCCACTTCTTTTCACTGTAAGCAACTATTTATTTATTTATTTTTTTAAATATAGTATCTCATGATAGATTTTTATAGTTAAGGTTAATTTCATATGTATAAATCATACAGTATCTGTATTAATATTGGTGTTTATTAAAACAACACATTTCCAAGTTTGTTTGTTTTGTTTTTTGTATACTTTTCATTTGAAATCTTGATTGTTTCCATACCGGATACTTTTGAGTGTAACATCCGCTCTGCACACTACTACGGGATATATCGTGGGAAGTTATTATGGAGAGCTCTGTGTCCAACTTAGAGATCTGTAACCTGGCGTACACAGGCAAATTTGATCAGCTTAAAAAATGCATTTTGTCTGACAGAAGACTGGCGGTGAAAACAGATCAGGTACGTGGGGGGAATGTTAACGAAATATTTAGCAAGATTAGATAGCCACTTAGCTAGTCATCAACTGCTTGTGAAGTTCGTATTAGTATGTAGGATTTATTGAACAAGTCTGGTTGTTGTTTTTGTCTGATTGTGCTTAACTTTCCAGGACAACAGGACTGCTTTGCACTGGGCTTGTTCAGCTGGACATGTACATATCGTCCAGTTTCTTTTGGATCTTGGAGTTGAGGTGGATATTAAGGATGATGTGAGTCAGCATCTTCTCTAAGCTGCACTATGTACTGCCATGTTTCAGTATGAAGTTATTAACCATGTTGTTTGACATCATTTGTAGGCGTCTTGGACTCCTCTGCATATTGCAGCTTCTGCAGGAAGAGAGGAAATTGTAAGATCTTTAATAGCCAGAGGAGCTCAGCTGAATTCAGTCAACCAAAATGGTTGCACCCCATTACATTATGCAGCGTCAAAGGACAGATATGAGGTATCTTCAGAAATTTCAGTGTTTTGCTGCCTTTTTTCTTATTTTAATGTTCACCTTTTGTACTAGAAATACAATTGGCACATTACCTATTTGGCACATTCACCATATTATGTATAATGTACAATAAGTTAGATTGTCTCTATTGTATCCATGAAAAGGAAACATCATTAAACAAGTATTATTTCGATAACATATCTTTCTCTGCACAGCACTGACACCGACGTGTGTGTGTGTGTGTGTGTGTGTGTGTGTGTGTGTGTGTGTGTGTGTGTGTGTGCGCGCGCGCGCGCGCGCTCATGGCACGAGTGAATCAGACACAAAAGGCATGCTGGAGATTTTGAGCACTGTACAATATAATGCATCCTTGTTACTGATAGGTGCTGAAAAACTGCATAATATCATGTGGGCTATAGTCAGTAGTTATAAATCTACAGAATACATCTGATTTAGATGATAAAATGGTCAATGAGTGTAGGAACCGGGTTGTTTCACCAAATAAAATGATTATTGAGTTTACTACTAATATAGTGGTGTGTAATATTTACACATTTATTTTAAACAGATAGCTCTGATTTTGCTGGAAAATGGTGCTGACCCTAACGCCACAGATAAACTAGAATCCACACCTCTACACAGAGCCTCAGCAAAGGGGAACTATCGTCTCATTCAGCTTCTCTTAAAACAGAGCGCTTCTACTAATATTCAGGACTCAGAGGGCAACACACCGCTGTGAGTGTTGTCACATTTTTTACACAAAAGATTTAAAATATTTAAAACTATATTTTTTTCCTGTCTGTGGTTTATTAATGGCGTCTGTCTGTTTTTGCCAGCCATCTTGCATGTGATGAGGAGCGAGTAGAGGCTGCAAAGCTGTTAGTCGAACACGGCGCAAGTATTTACATTGAGAATAAGGAGGAAAAGACACCTTTACAGATTGCCAAAGGTGGACTTGGTAATATTCTTAGGAGGATTGTGGAAGGCTGAAACGATTATAAGAAGGTTTGTGCATCAGCTGTTTCTGGTGGGAGGAGCTCCTGTCGACCGTATTCTCAGACAGCTAACAAAAAGTGTTCAAGACTAGAGCCTGGACTTGAGGGTATGTGTGTGAAATCTAAAAAGATCATCTTTTTTTGTATTTGATTTAATAAAACATGCACTTCTCTTAAACCTACATATAACACATCAAATATTTTTTTTGGAGGCAGGTTTAACATTTTGAAATCTTACACATCATTAGTTCAGTTATTTAGTTTACAATGGTGTTTTTTTTTTATATAGGGAAATAAATGATAAAATACACTTAATATTGTTATATGTCTGCTTTTCATACACTATACAATGTTATATTCCTTTAGCAAATAGTTAATAAGGGACACTGTTTGCACAGTTGCTTCATTTTACAGGTTTTTTGTGTTAAAAAAGAGCAGTTTATCTAACTATCTATCACTGTTTACTCAAGAGTTACAATAAACCCAATCTACCCTTAGCTTTCACTGTTTTAATGGTTCCATATAACAACAATAATCATAGACCTTGTCCCTAAACTTGCTCAAACAATAGAAATTTTTGTTATTGTTTTAGCAAAATGAAATCACTCACTCTAGAAGCCAATTTTAATTCAGAATCATAGCCATGCCCAAAGATGAACTGGAATGATACCTGGCATAAAGATCTGGCAAACACACAGCTTTGCACAATGAAGAACATGTTTTTGCACGAACCTCTTTGTACCTCTTTGAACCTAAGTGGCACGTCACATTGATCGAATCGATTTTGTTTGCCTCTGGCTCCTTTTGTGTGTTTGTGCCAGCAACTTTCCCTATTTTCCCCCAAAACATTTATATTGCTCACACTCCAAAACATTTCGCTATATGATGGAGGAAAAAATTACAATATTGAGGGACTAATGCTGTCACAGGTTTTTCTAAATATGTATGACCTCTTGGTTATTAAAAAAATCTTTCTCTATATATATAAAAAAAACTCATTCTCTTTTTAAATATTATCTTCTCTCAAAAATGTGTCAATTATTGACACCCCTATGAATATTTTTTTAAAAAAATGCAAATTGCTGTTCTTGAAAATGTGTACTATTTTTTTAACTATTCATTTTACGTGAGAAAAATCTGTCACTCTACTCCCACGTGTCTGTTAATACAAGGTGTGAGAAATTATCATGATACAGATGTCAGTTAACATTATTCTGAGTAGGGGACTTCCGGTTTAAGCATGGAGTGAATAGGTGTTAGCTGGTTCGGCTCCCGACCTACTTTAATTATTTCACCGTGTATAACTGATATACGCTACCTTAATTCTTTTAGCTGGTGTTCTGAATAACGTTGGAACATAGTTAAATAACGTTATGGCATCTAGAATGCAACTGCGAAATAAAACTGGGGATAGAGACGGCGAAGTCTCTGGCAAGTCTGACGACCCCACGCCTCTCCCCGGGGATTCGCCCGCTCTACCAGATGACCTCGAAAGGCTTCGTTTATCACTCCTATCGGACATGGCGCAAGTAATCCACTCACTTCTAAAAACTGAACTAGCAGATGCTCTGTCACCCGTGAACACGACTGGAACAAGTAAAATCTTACTACGAAGACCGTGAGCAATGTCTACGCCAGGTAGGGGACGGTCTAAATGATTATAGTGACAGGCTGGTAAACGTTGAGGCCTCTGTGGACGTGCTACGGAAGGAAAACGAGTATCTAAAGTAGAAGCTGGATGATTTAGAGAACCGTTCACGGAGATCCAATATGAGAGTGGTGGGCATTCCCGAAAAGCTTAAGAGATCAGACCCAGTTAAATCCATGACAGACTTTTCAGTGGAATTGCTGGGAATGGATTTCTTCGCGAGACTTCTCGTTATTTCACGAGCCCACCGAATCGGACCCAGGCTAAATAACGACGCCAAGGCCAGTCAGAGCAGACCCAGGGTATTCTTGGTGCACTTTCATTTTTTTCAGGACAAGCACCGCATCTTTCGATCCAGCAGACAAAATAAGGAGGTGTGTGTTTGCGGGCACATGGTGTTTTTTCATGAGGATTTTAGTGCCGAGCTGGGTGAAAAGCAAGTGGCATTTAAGGACATGACATCGCGGCTCTACGGGAAAGGAATCAAATTCGCCCTCCTGTATCCGGCACTCATTGCTTTGGGAAACTCTAAAGGCTTATATAAGGGGCCAGATAATATCCTACTCTTCTTGTGCTAATAAAGAGCATAAAATGTAACTGCAAACAGTCACAATCCATTCTAGACTTAGACAGATTATATTCTCAAACACCAACAGCTGAACTATATTAAAAAAAAAAGGGTTACAGACTAGATATAACCTCTTAACTACAACTCATGCAGAACAATTAATATTTAGGACACGCAGTTTTTTCTATGAGTATGGGGACAAATCTAGCCGGCTCCTGGCTCATCAGCTGAAACGTCAAGCTTCTTCTCATCTTATTCCTCAAATAAGAGACTCCAAACTAACTTTAACAAGTAAACCAAAGAAATTAACAATATTTTCACCGCATTTTATACCGAGCTATACACTTCAGAATTCCCTTCAGATACAACAGACATGAAACATTTCTTAGACAACCTAGATACTCCAACCCTACAGTCTGAGGAGGTGTAGGATTTAGAGCAAGATCTCGAGCGGGGAGAGATCAGTACGGCCATCATGGCGATGAAAAGTGGTAGATCTCCAGGCCCTGATGGCTACCCTATTGAATTTTATAAGAAATTCAAGTTAAAACTTATACCAATTCTGCTTGAAGTGTTTAAAGAGTGTCCGGAATCTGGATCCTTGCCACCAACTACTCAATGTGGATCATACCGTCCTATTTCTCTTATAAATGCTGATATAAAAATTTTAGCTAAGGTGCTTGCCTGTCGCTTAGAACGTGTCCTCCCTACAATAATTTCAGACGATCAGACAGGATTCATTAAGATCGTCACTCTTTTTCTAATATACGTAGACTAGCCAACATAATATACTCGCCTGATCCTTCCCCATGTCCCGAGATAATTGTATCTTTGGATGCAGAGAAGGCTTTCGATCGAATTGAATGGCCATATATGTTTGCAGCTTTGGAAAAATTTGGTTTTGGCAAGACGTTTGTATCTCGGGTTAAACTTCTCTACCACTCACCTTTGGCATCCATTCAAATCAATTATTCTCAGTCTGATTACTTCCCACTAACAAGAGGTACTCGTCAAGGATGCCCACTATCCCTACTTGAACCTTTATCGGCGGCACTGAAATCAACCACGCTGTTTCAAGGAATTAAAAGGGGGGATGTCGAACATTGTTTTTGTACACGGAGGACCTTTTGCTTTACTTTAGTGATCCCATAACTAGCTGCCCCACTATTATATCACTGTTGGATCAGTTTGGAACTTTTTCGGGTTACAAATTAAATCTTCAAAAAGGTGAATGCTTTCCCATTAACAATTTAGCCTTGCAGATTAGGAATAAGAATTACTGCCTTTTTGTTTATCTCCTGAAGGCTTTAAGTATCTCAAAATAAATACACGCTCTTTCTCTTCCTTGTTCGACGCCAACCATAAACCTCTGTTAAAAAAGATGAGGACTAAGTTGGAGAGGTGGCAGTCTTCCCTTCACTTTAGGTGGAAGAATATATTCGGTCAAAATGAAAATACTTCCAAAGTTTCTTTATCTGTTTCAATCTTCTGCCCAAGTCTTTTTTCCATTTAATCAATCATTCTATATCCTACTTTATCTGGGGAAAACAAAACTCAGAGGGTCACCAAACGTATCCTCCAGAGGAGGCATGAAGTAGGTGGATTGGGTCTTCCATGTTTTATTCATTATTACTGGGCATATAACATACAAAAGATACTATACTGGCTTCACTGCCCTGAAGCAAACTGGTGTTCAGTTGAGTCACAAACGTGTCACTCTTCATCTCTCCCAGCTTTAGTATACTCTTCTTTATCCTTCAAAGCCTCTCATTTTACATCCAATCCCATAGTGTTTTCTACTCTTAGGATCTCTAACCAGTTTCTCTACCACTATAAGTTGACATCAGCATTCATTCTGGGCCCTATTTATAAGAATCATTTATTTCTCCATTCTACATCGGACCCGTCATTCGGACAATGGGCAGTCAGTGGTTTGACATGCTTCAACATATTCTGAGTAGTCAAGGAGTGCAAGGGGAAGATGGGGCTGTAAAATAGCAGGACTTGAGAACAACGATGCTTTCCTGTTAAGATTTATGTTATACTTAAGACAGTAACAAATTAAAACCTGATAAAACACTTTACCATTCAGATGTTGAGATGACGTGTGTGTGTGTGTGTGTGTGTGTGTGTGTGTGTGTCCAAGTGTTTATTTGTGCATGGGCAGTACACAAGAAAAAGGACCATTATATAAAGACGGTCTGTAGACTGTAAATTGTTTCCTACATATATATATATATATATATATATATATATATATATATATATATATAATATAATTTCTGGTAGCTGCCCTTATCCAGAGCAACTTACATTTTATCTCATTTCATACAATTAAGCAATTGAGGGTTAAGGGCCTTGCTCAGGGGCCTGGCAGTGGTAGCTTGGTTAACCTGGGATTTGAACTGAGCAGAAGTCCAACACCTTAACCACTAAGCTACTACATCCCACATAAAGTGCTTAAAAATGAAAATATCTACATCACGGCAGACGAAAATATTAAGTACTACAGCAGGACAGCCTGACTTGGTAACTCATACAGAATAGCTAATGTGTGCTGGACACACCTGTGTCCAGGAAATGAGATTTAAACAAATGACAAGTGAGAATCTAAGCAAATTAACTTTAACAGAAACTTGCTGCTCTACAGATTCAGAGGAAGAAAGTTCAAATTCAGCACAGTCAATAATTCAGTATTTAGTAACTAATGCTTTAGTGTGTGATGGGTAGTTACAGTATTTGTGCACTAATTATATTCTGCTTTACCTAAAAAAAAAAACTATTAAAAAAAAAAAAAAGAAATTTTACTTGGTGACTAGTCAAATATCAACAATAAAAGTTGAGCTATTGGGTTGCTGTATAACATCAGTAACGTTAATATAGACTGCTGCTCTAGAGTTACGTTAGATTACTTAGCTAACTAAAGCGTAACTAGCCATACACGACATAATTAAGATAATGACAGATTTATTCACATACACAATAAGATCCTTCATTGTTGCAAGCTAACATTAGATTTATATTTTAAAAAATCACCATTATGATTATCATGTGCAAATATGATGTTGAACTCTTGTACGAAGAAATGGTATGTTACTGAGGCAGAGCAAGTATCTGAATATGAAAGAGTCTTTCTTCTGTTCTACAAATTGCAACAAATCCTGCAGGTCAGGCCACAGGTCATGAGTGTGCAGGTGCGGGACGTGGTCAGGGTTTTCTTCCATCGTAGGCTACAGTACTTCAGGCTGTTACACTGCAGTTTTAAAGCTCTACTGAACCATTTGTGCTCGCTGCATTTAATGAAAACAAAAAGATATGTTACGTTTGTTCAAAAATAATGCTCGTGCTATAGCTCGGTTTGCTGTGCTGTAATTGGACAACTGTTGTTTTGTTTTTTACATACAAGTAACGAGAGATGTGGCATAATGTAGTGGAGAAGAAAGTAAGACATGTTGCTTCAAAATGTAGTGGAGTGAAAGTAAAAAGGCTCAAAAAAAAATTATACTTTAGTAAAGTACAGATACTGGAAAAAGATACTTACATACAGTAACGAATTGCATTTACTTCATTACTGCCCACCACTGCTTGTACTTAATTACTACAAAACAAAAAATTGTACCTTTCAGTTTCATTACCCATTTTAAAATACACCGACCAGGCCATAACATTATGACCACCTGCCTAATATTGTGTTGGTCCCCCTTTTGCTGCCAAAGCACAACAAACTGTGATGCACTGTGTATTCTGACACCTTTCTATTCGAACCAGCATTAACTTCTTCAGCAATTTGAGCAACAGTAGCTCGTCTGTTGGATCTGACCACACGGGCCAGCCTTCACTCCCCATGTGCATCAATGAGCCAATTTGTGTAAGTATTTAGTTGAACTTATGCTAGTTCTCTCAACTAGTTGGCTTCATTCCTGCATTGTGCTAATGATCATACGTTTTCAATAAGAAGAAAATACATCTTATCAAACATATATTTTAACAAACTCTCAGTTGAGATGAAAACCATATTTAGGGAGACCAATGCCCATGACTGAAACAAGTCCAAGGAGAAATGGCAATAAATCAGAAACATGTCTGTCTTAAGAACAGACATTAGTCCTACAGCTACTCAAGTCTTTTTATTCTAATTTGATTTTCTCATTAGGTTTAACAACAGAGTATATCATGAAGAGAATACCATAAATTAAATGTGTGTAG
This sequence comes from Hemibagrus guttatus, assembly GCA_033459395.1. Classification (NCBI taxonomy): domain Eukaryota; kingdom Metazoa; phylum Chordata; class Actinopteri; order Siluriformes; family Bagridae; genus Hemibagrus; species Hemibagrus guttatus. The sequence continues at coordinate 18,540,657 of JAUCMX010000009.1, read as the reverse complement.
TTACAAAGTGAAGCTATGAAAATTGGCTCAGTTTAATATTTCCATATCAAGGCCTACTCTCAATGATAAGGTGAGGAGCTTGACAATCTGAATTAATCATGAGACAAATACATTGATGGTTTGAAACGTAGGTTATGTCAGATATGTGTAAAAAAAAAAAAAAAAAAAAAAAAGAGGGGTGGGGTGGGGGGGGGGTCTCTGAGTGACACCAGGGTGCAGTTACATCATCATTCCACTGACACATGCCTCAGCTGTGATGCAACAGAATTCCAGTTCTGTTCTAAAATTCTAGAAAATATCCATGGTTACTGCAAAGTTAAAGAAAAGGAGTTACTGCTAAGATAACCAGAATAGTTACTGGTAAGAAAAACAATTTTCTGAGATTTACCAAGATTTACAGAAAATACTTTGACGATTTACTGCTACAAAATCCTAACAAGTTACTACTGCTCAGTTATGCGTCTAAGACTGATTAACGCTGTGCAACAAATGTGGAGAAGAAACATCAGTAGCTTCGACCAGCGTACTGCATACTTAGGTGAGCTTAAACAATTGCAAAAGAGTGGATACTACAATGTTTATGTAGGAAAAACAGAACTTTCTGAGAGACATTTGAGTGGAGATGGTCTGCCACTAAATGCCAGGCAGAAATACCAGCCTACATGGAGCATTATCCACGCTGGAGGAGAACTTGGTTGGGTTCCTTGGAACTACAAGTTGCACTTCTATTTAAGTGGCACAGTGCTGAAACCAGAAAAGGAAATATTCTCAGAGCTGTGTGCTGAGTTAAACGACCACTATGGGAGCTGTGCCATTATACTTAACCCACATATCATGAATAAAAGGCAGATCCAAGAGAATGAAATGCCTCTCTATTCTACAGCCGCAGTGGAGCTTCTACCAATGACCTGTTGTCCAGAAGTGGCCCAATACCACGGCCACAAAATGCTGCATATGCCCATGCACTATGCGCATCTAAGTCCTCTCAATACCGCATGGTCCACTGCCAAATGGTTCATGACTAATAACAGGGACAATTACACAGATGTGCGTAGCTACAGAGACGACAAGTTTAAAGAGATCAGATTGAGTGAATTAGTAGACAGAGCTCTGAATGAAATGACCCAGCGCAAATGGGTCGACACAGTTGGCAACAGTAAGGAGCTCCTTACTGGAAAATGAGTTCAAACCTCAGCTCTGCCAAGTCAAGCTCCAACCAAGGCAGACAATGTGTATGAATATAAACAGAATTCTTTTGTTTATCCTACTGTATAAGTGATATATTAATTATTTTATATTATTATTATTTTTAAAAAATAAAGAAAAAAATTTTCACCAATCTTCTTTCTTGAGAAATTCTTCTTTTTACTTTTTTCATTACTGTGTTAAACTGAGAAAAAAAACAACTGCTATAGTTTCTGGAGCCATACTGCACAAAATAATTTACATGCTTTAAACAGACTTTGTCGTACACACACACACACACACACACACACACTTGCATTAGTGTGTTTCTTGAAATATCTTTGCTGCAGTTTAAATAATAATGCTAGTCATCAGTGTATGTTAATAACATTGGCTAATGCTAGCTATTAAGCTAAACATAAGCACAGCTGGAGTATTCCATCAAAATTTAAACTAAAAAGAGGAACACTGATTAATATGGCATTGGTGTTAAGCTGATCTTATTTTCATCACAAGTAGAATAGGCATGTGTAGTTGCAGAGGTGTGCACACCAGTGCAAGTTCTACATTAACTGGAGTTACTGGAGTTGGATCCTGAGGAAATACAGAAGATGCTATACAAAACAAAATGCTATATTCTGTTCAATGAAACAGTAGCTCATTACTGGAAAAGCTACATTATTTTGAAAATATCAGCAATTGCCATGCTGCTAAAAATTAAGTTACTACCATTACTACTTGTAGCTAACTACAGCCTTTCTCAACCCTTTGCTAGCTGATTTTTATTAAGCTAATATTAGCTTGGAGACCATTACCAGCTGTGATTATTATGAACATGATCTGAAAACCCTTTCAGGAATTATGTCAGGTTGGCTCATGTTAATGTCATTGTTAAAATTAGAAGATTATTAACATCTATAAATATCACCTATCAGTTTAGCTCAGTTAGCTCATGTTCACAAGCTGGCTCACAAAATCTGTGAGAATGTATGAGAGCCATATATGGATGCCTACGCCGTTCTACACCTGTGGATTGTAGAGACATTTACCCAGGCATACTTTCATTTCCATATATGTCATACAAAGACAACTGAATCAATCAAAATGTACCCACTCTAACCACTAAAACAGGATGTGCCCATTATAAAAGTAGCCACATTCTAACACTGTGGTGGTGTAAGAGCATGTGAAAATTTTTTATGTTCTGTACACCTTTATTCACAAACTCACATTTCTTCTCACACTTGCAATAGTCCTTCAGTGTCTTAAAGGCTTAAATGTTAATCTCATATGCAGTTGATGGCACTGTAAATAATGTCATAGTCTCATGGAGATTAGAAGCTACTTTTTTTTTCACTGAAGTTGGCTTCTTATTCTTATAAAACTCAACTAGTAAATGTTGGTGACAACATTTTAGTATTAAATACATTATTAATCATAAGGGATTATTATCTTTCTAAGAAAGCCATAAGAAATATTATGTGGAATCTGGTCTGCTTATTTTATTTAACAATATCTTGATAAAGGGTGTGTTAAATCTGACAGTAAATTGTTAAAATAGAATTGACACAGTAGTTAAATCTTGAAATTAACACACACACACACACACACACACACACACACACACACACCCACTCTCATTCACTCACGCAATCACACACTACGGACAATTTAGAGATGCCATGCAGTGGTCAGTATCTATCAAAAGTGGTCCAAGGAAGGAACAGTGGTGAACCGGCGACAGGGTCATGGGCGGCCAAGGCTCATTGATGCATGTGGGGAGTGAAGGCTGGCCCGTGTGGTCCGATCCAACAGACGAGCTACTGTTGCTCAAATTGCTGAAGAAGTTAATGCTGGTTCTGAAAGGTGTTAGAATACACAGTGCATCGCAGTTTCTTGTGTTTTGGCAGCTAAAGGGGGACCAAAACAATATTAGGCAGGTGGTCATAATGTTATGCCTGATCGGTATATGTAGTTGGAAAGGTAGACGTACACTTGATTATTAATGACATGGACATAAAAGGGGGTTTTACAGGGGAAACCCTGACACCAAAGAGAACAGAAAAAACTATTATCTTTCCGAAAAGGGATATGTCCGGAAAAAACGGAAGTTTAAGTTCGGTGCGCGTGTTGATGACGCCACTCTCCTCCGCCTAGCTGCGGTCCTAGGCTCTTCTCAGTAAGAAGGTACAGCAGGTGAGCTGTCACACCACAGAAACGCTGTCGGTGTCGTTGTAGGTTTTTCAACGGTGTTTTCTAATATATAAAGGTCATACTGGTTTATCAACACAAGGTGAGTCATAATTATGAATCGACCGCAGGTTTTCCCTGATAATGTTTGTACTGACGCTAGCTCGCCTAGCATGTTAGCATCAGCGTAGGTAGTTAAGTCACGTTGAAATGAGGCGTTGCTACTTTGCGCAATTACATTCTTATAATGTTTGTCCTGGGAGGGTGAACAATACTGGAATAGTTTGTCACTGTTAGAATAAATTGATTCCCAGCAACAGCGTGTTTTAGTTGTTGTTTTTTTTCCTTTCGGACGAATTGCTAATCTGAAAGCTATCAACAAAGCAAAGTAAAGGTATTTTCTGGACTTAATCTAATCTTTTTAAACGAATACCGGCGATGATCAAAAAGCTCATGTGAAGCTGTATAACGAAAAGGATGCTGGGAAAATGTTATAATCTCACAGAACTAACTTAAAGTTGACGATGTTCAGAGGTTTAGCATGCGAAATACAAATTGTCACATTTTGTGTGCATATTAAATAAATCGATGAGTGTATTAATGAGTGTGAACATGTCAGCAGAAGGTTGTGGGGGGTTTTTTTTTGCAGATGGGTAAAAAAAAAATTTACCCTGGGCAAAATATTTTGTCCGGGGCAAACCACTGCAAAAAAAATTATACACAAATCGGTCCAACAGGGAAGTCTCATCCGAAATTACAAGCACTGAAATGGTTAATTCCTATTAGTGAGATGGGAATGTTGTTACTTTATTTAAAATCCAATAGCTTAGTATTTATAAATGATTGTACGGACCAAGCTCACCAATAAGAGCTGATAAACAGCTGAATGATTCACACAAAACTCTCTTTTTTCGTGTTGAAGCCAACAGAAGAGGTGTAATGAGTGAGTGTTAGTCAAGTTACGTTTTTTTAATGTTACAATTTTCCTTTCTTTTTTCTTGTTTCTTTTACGTTGGTGTTTATCGCGTGGTTTATCGCGAGATTACGCACTCGAATGAAGTAAACGCGCATGCTTTTGCTTTCACTCTGGCCACTCCCTCGGTTGTGTTGGAGCAGGTTGTGTTGTACTGTGCAGGTGAATCTTTAATGTTTACACGCTTTAGTAACTCTGTTGTTGTCGGGAGTTGAAAGTCCATGCTGTTTGGGCAGATCTATAGCTGTCGATAAGGTCTGATAAAAATGCACTGTAGTGCTGAAGAAAACAGGAATGGCTTAAAACACTTTACATGTAGTGCTAATCAGGTCTGTTTGCTGTATTTCCATTAAACAGCACAAAACTGAATGTTGTTGGTTGTTAGGTGTGTTCAGTGTTGATGGGTGTGTTATTTCCATGTGCCACGTGACTCCTATCTCTTCCTTCAGCTGCTCTTTTTCCTTCAGTCTATTGATTGATTGAAAACGTTTGGAATTGTATTCTTAAAATAATCCTATAAACTGTAACCACATAGTTGGCACAAAATAGGATATAAATTTAGAGTTTTGTTTAAGAAGTATGGACCGAGTAGATAAGCATGTCACTCAACACCAGCGTTTGTTTGATCCTCAAACCATGGGTCCTGATGTCTGTTACATTTACATTCTAGATACTCCAAATTTTGATCAAATTAACTTTCCCTCTGTATTTGTGTTTCAGCTGTCGTACTCAACGTGATTATGGCTGGCTCTAGTATGTTTAGTGAAATCGAAACGGATGACAGCCCGGCAGACTGGTCTGCGATGAGCACACGATTGAACTCGTTCCAGACTTTTCCCAATTCTGTACAGGTTCCTGCAGAGAGGCTGGCTCGGGCAGGCTTCTACTTCACAGGTGAATCTGATCGTGTGCGTTGCTTCAGCTGTTTGCACACCATTGAGAACTGGAACCAAGGGGACATCCCAGTAGAAAGACACCAGTCTGTGTCACCTTTCTGCACATTCCTCAAATGTGTTCATCACAGGAGCCTTGCCGGTGGAACCTCCTGTCAGTCTCATGGCTCTATCTATGATGAAGAAGATGAAGCCATGGAGTTTAGATTAAGAACAGGAGAAGTGGTGGATGAGTCAGTGTACCCCATGATTCCGCATATGAAGAGCGAAGACGCGCGGCTGAGGACATTTAGCAACTGGCCCTCTTGGTCCCCGGTCCAGCCTCATGACATTGCACAAGCTGGAATGTTTTATGTGCCAGAGAGTAACAGGCAACTAGACAGGGTGCAGTGTTTCTGCTGCGCAGGCATGCTAGTCAACTGGGCGGAGGGTGACGATCCCTGGCGGGAACATGCCAGACTTTACCCAAACTGCTTCTTCATTTTGGGCCATGATGTGGGGAACATCCCCTCTGAGCAGCCGAGAATCAGTGGTAGTAGCAGTTCAATGGAATTGTTTGGGAAGCGCCTCGAAAGCTTTAAGGACGGAGCACATCCCATCAACCTTGAAATGCTGGCTAGAGCTGGGTTTTACAGCATGGGTAAGGATTATTTCTGCCAGTAATAGGACCAATTACATATTGCTTCTTCAGTAGTAACGAAGGACTATGCTATGACACTAGCATATTTACAATAACATTATCGTGACGTGTTGTGATGCCGATGTTGTGTGTTTATGCAGGTCAGGGAGAGTGTGTGGTTTGCTTCAAATGTGGAGGACAGCTAAAGAACTGGCAGCCAGATGATGATCCATGGGTGGAGCATGCTAAGTTCTATCCAGGGTAAGGAGCTATTTTAGATTGGTAGATGTGGTAGAAAGTGACTAAATTATTCAAATAAACAGGTACACAGGTTTGCCATTTAGTTGGCCATTTTTTTTCCTATGGTGTAGGCAAGTTTTTATATATTTATATTTAAAGCTAATCCTCTGAGCTAAGTAAGGAATAAAAAACGTTTTGGGATTAAATGTTTTAGGAACATAATTAGCAATGGGGGTAATTTGATGAGGCTCAATATGAATTAGTTACTGTTACCAGAAACAAAGCTGACTAGTTTCCCTTAACTGTTGTATTCCTCTTGTACCACAGCAATTTTTCACAGATGTGTTTTTTTCTTAATTAATCAACGAATTGTATTTTCAATCCATTTATAATTATGTTCGGAAACATACAATTTTCTGTTATACGTATGTTACAGCAATTATACAGAATTGATTTTCTTTGTATTTAACTTAATCTGACAAAGAACACAAATTTTCAAACAAGACAACTTTTCATGTTACTGAAAAAACGGAAAGCACCTAAAATGCACTCTGTCCTAAATACTTTTCTGTATCAGAGGTCTTTGACTGTTACAAAGCCAGTGACACTAAAGACCCTTCTATGAATGTTCATTAAAACCTCTTAATTCCAGAAAACATCACCATTTTATTGATTATACGTTTTTTATGCAGCATGTTTTTAATTAGTTAATCATCAGGAGCATCAGCCAAACACGTGAATGAGATGTTACTGCAGAACATATGAGAGAGACCACGTTGATACAGACCTGTGATTAGTCTGTCAGAGTCGTGCCATTACAACAAATTAACCAACACTAATTAGATTTGGGATGTTGTCTATATACAGTATACCCTAATGCACTTGTCTAACCCTTAACTTAAAGTAAAGAAGTGCCTCTGCAAATGTGTGACCTGCAAATCCACTTTTGAATGCAGATGCAGTTTCCTGCTCGCTGAAAAAGGGCAAGAGTTTATCAACAGCATTCAGCTAAGACATCCCGGATTCAGCACTGCAGTAAGTGAAACTAGCAAATCACATGGATAATTGCATTCTTTTTAAACATTTACAGTACTGAGCAGGCATTCATTTCTAATGTTGATTATTTGTTTTTTTCTCTCTTTAGAATGGATTTTCCAGTCATGAGAGAAGTATGTACATGTAATTTTTATATATTTGTAACTTAAAATGTACTGTCTCATCCTTTTCCACAACCTTTGCTATTTGATAAGAATTTCGTAGGCTTTTCTGGCACACATCTTATTTGGGCTTTTTCTTTAGCAGCATCAAACATACTACAGTCTGAGATTGCTAAGCAAGCTGTCGACATGGGTTATGATCCTGTTAAAGTGGAAAGGTTGATTTTAGAAAAGCTCCGTCAGAGCCGCAAGGGCTATTCAACTGTGGAAGATCTCATTCGAGACATATTCAATGGTGTAGGTGATGGTGATTCTGCTGTGCGTCTGAAATCTGAACGTAAGGGCTGTTTGTTGCAAATGTCTTTTTCTCTCTGACGTAAGATATCCATGCAGTTAATCCATGATGTAATGTTTTCTTGCTGCTTTCAGCTGAAGACCCCTTGAAGAAGCTGGAGATGCTGCAACATGAAAAGCTCTGCAAAGTGTGCATGGACAGCGACATTACGATGGTCTTCATACCCTGCGGACACTTGGTGACCTGCAAGCAGTGCTCAGAGTCTCTTCAGAAGTGCCCTGTGTGTTGTGCAGAGATTACACAGAAAATCAAGACGTACAGCTCATAACTTCCAGCGTACTCGAGCTCAGACAAAACTGCTGCGTTTCCCACTCATATAATCATGAGCATTACTTAAAAATACACACACATGGCTGCTTTGAAATACACATAGATGCTTTAGACAGAATTCAACAAAATAATTATATTGTTTTATAATCTGAAAGCTTTGTATATTTGGATTATATTAGAGTGTATATATATATATATATATATATATATATATATATATATATATATATATATATATATATATATATATATATATATATATATATGGCCAATGGCCATATATATATATGGCCAATGGCCAATGCTATTACTTTTTATTAAAAACGCTATTGATTAATTTGTATCTTGATAAGACTTTGTAAATATTTGATAAACATGGAGGATAAATGAATTGTACATGGATAATTTTTTACGATAATTAACTCTCTGCTAGTTTTTTGCCTAGATATCTATGCGGGTAATTCATCTGCATTAGTCCTCATTCTTGCTGTAAAAACATTTGGAGAAAAAAATGCATAAGAACATGCTGTGGTGTGCTGACCGGGATGAACTATGTGCTTTTGCAAGACAGAAAATATATTCAAATACATTTATTTATTTTACAGTTGAATTATTTCAGGTTCATCTTCACCCTGACCCTAACAGAGTGCCTTTCTTAAATTAAATAAATTATTTTAAATGCAATTCTAATTAATTGTTTTTATAGTTGTATCTTTAAGCTTTGGTTAACTTGATTTACAAATAACTATAATACTTTAATTTGGTTTTATAATAGTGATTTTAGAACATGCAGCCTGACCAAGAGTTGTATTGAGACAATAAAATGGTAAAATCTGCAGTGACTACTACATTTTTTCTTTGCAGTTTCCTTTTTTTTTTTTTTTAAATATTAATAACCATGATCAGGCTGAATGAGGATGGGTCATGCACCAAGCAGTAAAATGCCTAAAAGTGGGAGGAGAATTCATAAAGGTATAAGTATAAATGTTGATCATTTGCACAGTATGCCAAGAATATAAAACAAAGAATATATACAAACAAAATAGAATGTTAAATACATTGAATATAAGTAATGCATAAAGAAAAGTATTGCACTAAAGTAAAGTAACCAAGCAATAATGGAAAACCTGATTGTAAATGACTGAATATTTCCACATCGTCTGTTAGATTTTCTGTTAGATGTGAACACCAGTAATTGTCAGAAAAAGTTCATTTCCCCCAAAATCCCAAATGTGCCACCCTAGAGTTTTTCAGCATCTTTGGACCTTTGTATAATATCCCAAATTCTTCTGTTAACTATAAAGTGAACAAGTGAGGAGAGAAATAATGCCCTGCTTCCAGTTATGTTATTAGAAAACCTGTTAGACCTCGTAATGCTTTGGACTATTAATTTCCAGAAGCAGCACAGAGATTGTAGGCTAAATGTACGTCGTTGCTGGACCTTCCTGGAAGTTAATGATCCAGATCCACAAGAAATGATAAGTGTTTGCAATGTTTACCCGAACTAAAAGCCTGTATGGTGTCCACAATCAATCATCAGTGACTCTGGAGGCCACTGGATTCCTTGCGGCTAAACATACTGGAAATGGCTACAGAAGAAGATGCAGTAAGGAATATATACAAGTTTGTTAATATGCATTTTTATATAACATATTTTTAAATGTTTAAAAGATTCTTTCACATAACAGTGAGATCTTTTTATGCTTGGCATATTTGAGCATAATGTTGAGCCATATTCAGTGCGGAGTAAAGTTGAGCGTTAACATTTACATTCTTTTGGGTTTAGAAACATACCCGATAACAGATATTTTAATACTGTTAAACCATTGATTAAACCCTCAAAATATTACTGAAATTGAGTACAACTATATGTATTATAGTTATATGTATTAGAAAGCTCAAAGGTCATTCTTGAGTCATATTTTTAATGCATAACATTCCCAGTAAACACAGAATATTTCCCTAATGTTTGCATTTAGAACCTCTTTGGTTATTTTGTTTTCAAAAACATTTAATAAAGTTCTGGGAAGGTCATACTTTGGTAAACACAATCAGTCCTGTTTATAAAATGCTTTGTTCTCTTATGGTTATATGACAGTTGAACGAAGGAAGGTTGTTCCATGGTTTTTTTTTTTTGGTTTTTTTTTGTGTAACATATGAGAGCTGTGCTGCAGTCAGGGTGGGACTCACAGCAAATCCAAAGAAATAGAACGGTGGACATTTGGTATTTGGGTTTAAACTTGGTCTATGGGGAGGTACGTCCCCAAACTGACAGCAGCAATTTTCACCCTGCCCAAGACCCAAGTACCTAATTTTTCCCCAGTCTGTTTACTGACCTCACAAAATAGGGGAGTAACAGATCAGGTCCAGGTGATGGAGGTGTGGGACTGGGTTTTTGTCAGGTAGAATCCCAAATGGAAGCCCAGATACTGTAGTTTCACACATTCTCTTCTTTGGAGAAGTTCAATCTGACTCGTTCCATTCCATTCCATTGCCTGTGCCGCTTATCCGACCTATTCTCGGGTCACAGGGAGCCAACAGGGACTCAAATTGACAAAATCTGTCATCAACAATATCCCAATCAAACAGTTTAAAGATCTTCTTCTTCTTCTTCTTTCGGCTTTTCCCTTCAGGGGTTGCCACAGCGAATCATCTCTCTCCACCTATCCCTATGTTCTGCATCCTCAACACTTGCACCCACTAGTTTCATATCCTCATTAATTCCATCCATATACCTCCTCTTTGGCCTTCCTCTTTGCCTCCTGCCTGGCAGTTCCATGTCCAACATTCTCCTACCAATATACTCACTCTCCCTCCTCTGAACATGTCCAAACCATCTTAATCTGGCCTCTCTAACTTTGTCCCCCAAATGTCCAACATGAGCTGTTCCTCTGATGTACTCGTTCCTAATCCTGTCCAATCTTGTCACTCCCAAAGGGAACCTCAACATCTTCAACTCTGCTACCTCTAGCTCTGACTTCTGTCTCTTCCTCAGTGACACTGTCTCTAAACCATACAGCATGGCCGGTCTCACCACTGTCCTGTACACCTTCCCCTTGATTCTCACTGATATTTTCCTACAGAACTCCTGACACCTTTCTCCACCCATTCCAACCTGCCTGCACTCGCTTCTTTACCTCTTTCCCCCACTCTCCATTGCTCTGGACTGTTGACCCCAAGTACTTAAACTCCTGTACCTTCTTCACCTCTTCACCCTGTAACCTTACTGTTCCACTTCCCTCCCTTTCATTCACACACATGTACTCAGTCTTACTACGATTGACTTTCATTCCTCTTCTCTCCAGCGCAAACCTCCACCTCTCCAGGTTTTCCTCCACCTGCTCCCTGCTCTCAATACAGATCACAATATCATCTGCAAACATCATTGTCCAAGGAGACTCCTGTCTGACCTCCTCTGACAACTGGTCCATCACTATAGCAAACAGGAAGGGGCTCAGAGCCGATCCCTGATGCAGTCCCACCTCCACTTTGAACTCCTCTGTCTGACCTACAGCACACCTCACCACTGTCCTGCTCCTCTCATACATGTCCTGCACCACTCTGACATACTTCTCTGCTACTCCTGACTTCCTCATACAGTACCACAGCTCTTCTCTTGGCACCCTGTCATACGCTTTCTCCAAGTCTACAAACACACAGTGCAACCCCCTCTGACCATCCCTATACTTCTCCATCAAAATTCTCAGAGCAAAAATTGCATCCGTTGTGCTCTTTCTGGGCATGAAGCCATACTGCTGCTCACAAATTTCCACTACCTTCCTTAACCTAGCTTCCACTACTCTTTCCCATAGCTTCATTGTATGGCTCATCAACTTTATCCCCCTATAGTTGCTGCAACTCTGCACATCACCCTTATTCTTAAAGATCGGCACTAACACACTTCTTCTCCATTCCTCAGGCATCCTCTCACTCTCTAAAACCCTGTTGAACAAATTAGTTAAAAATTCCACTGCTGCCTCTCCCAGACACTTCCAGACCTCCACCGGGATGTCGTCAGGACCAACTGCCTTTCCACTTTTCATCCTCTTCAAAGCCTTCCTGACTTCATCCTTTCTAACCTTATCTAATTTCTGTTCCACAGAGTTCACCCCTTCTACTCTTTTTTCCCTCTCATTTTCCTCATTCATCAGCTCTTCAAAGTACTTCTTCCATCTCCTCTGTACACTCTCCTCACTTGTGAGCACCCTTCCATCTCTATCCTTAATAACTCTAACTTTCTGCACATCCTTCCCATCTCGATCCCTCTGCCTTGCTAACCTGTACAAGTCCTTCTCTCCTTCTCTAGTGTCTAACCTAGTGTACAACTCGTCATATGCCTTCTGCTTGGCCTTAGACACCTCCCTCTTCCCTCTGCGCTGTATTCCTGTCTATTCTCTTCAGTCCTGTCCATGTCCCACTTCTTCTTGGCTAACCTCTTCCTCTGGATACTATCCTGAACTTCCTCATTCCACCACCAAGTCTCCTTATCTTCTTTCCTCCTTCCAGATGACACACCCAGCACCTTTCTCCCTGTCTCCCTGATCACTTCTGCTGTAGTTTCCCAGTCATCTGGCAGCACTACCTGACCACCCAGAGCCTGCCTCAACTTCTTTCTAAATTCCTCACAACATTCCTCCTTTTTCAGCGTCCACCACTTGGTTTTCTTCTCTATCCTTGACCTCTTCTTCTTACAGACCATCAAAGTCATCCTACACACCACCATCCTATGCTGTCTGGCTACACTCTCTCCCACTACCACTTTACAGTCACTAATCTCTTTCAGATGTATCTTCTACATAGGATGTAGTCTACCTGTATTCTCCTACCTCCACTCTTGTAAGTCATTCTATGCTCCTCCCTCTTCTGAAAATAAGTATTAACCACAGCCATGTCCATCCTCTTAGCAAAGTCCACTACCATCTGTCCTTCTAGGTTCCTTTCCTTAACTCCAAACTTGCCCATCACCTCCTCATCACCTCTGTTTCCCTCACCAACATGTCCATTAAAATCCGCTCCTATCACCACTCTCTCACCCGTGGGAATACTCTCCATCACCTCATCTAATTCACTCCAGAATCTCTCTTTCTCCTCTAACTCACAACCTACCTGTGGGACATAACCACTAACAACATTCAATATCAACCCTTCAATCTCTAACTTCAGACTCATCACCCTGTCTGACACTCTCTTCACCTCCAGGACATTCCTCACAAACTCCTCCTTCAGGACCACACCTACCCCATTTCTCTTACTATCCACACCATAATAAAACAGCTTGAATCCTGCTCCTATACTACGAGCCTTGCTACCCTTCCACCTGGTCTCCTGTACACACAGTATATCCACCTTCCTTCTCTCCATCATATCAGCCAGCTCTCTACCTTTCCCTGTCATAGTACCAACATTCAGAGTTCCTATTCTCAGGCCTACACTCTTACCTTTCCTCTTCTCTCTCTGTCTGTGCACTCTCCTCCCTCCTCTACTTCTTCGACCAACAGTAGCCCAATTTCCACCGGCGCCCTGTAGGTCAACGGCGCCGATGGCGGTCGTTGTTAACCCAGGCCTCGACTGATCCGGTATGAAAGTCAGAGTACTGAAGATTCACATGGTTAAATTTGGCAATGTTTTACGCCAGATGCCCTTCCTGACACAACCCTCTCTATTTATCCGGGTTTGGGCACAGTGGCTTTTCAGTACAGCAACATTCATTCATTGTCTACCGCTTATCCGAACTATTCTCGGGTCACGGGGAGCCTGTGCCTATCTCAGGCGTCATTGGGCATCAAGGCAGGATACACCCTGGACGGAGTGCCAACCCATCGCAGGGCACACACAAACACTCTCATTCACTCACACAATCACACACTATGGACAATTTAGAGATGCCAATCAACCTACCATGCATGTCTTTGGACTGGGGGAAACCCGAGTACCCGGAGGAAACCCCCGAGATCCCACTAAGCCAACGTGCCAGTACAGCAACATGTCTCTTAGATTTCCATTTTCAATTAATTAAAATGTTAACAATATAAAGTAGTTTAAACTTAATAAGGACAGAGTGTTTATATGATCCACCCAGGCTCTACACAGAATACAGTGGAACAAAAGCTGTGCATTAGAATGGACCTAAATTGAACACAGCTAAGCTTTCAATGTTGTAACTCCTAAAGTAGCTAAGTTAGCTAATTGTGCTGTCAGATATCACGTTGCACTTTGTAGCCCTAGATGTACTTTGAATCCTGTGTTTTCCAACACCAAATATGAATTTGTTAACCAGGAATGAATGATTGAGGCTCAAAAAAAAAAGCTGCCTGAACACTACATGAATGTGTGTGCCATGTATTGTATTAGCTCCAGTGTATGTGCACACATATTTGGTGGATTTGGTATGTTTTTGGACCACTGTTCACAGCATTATTACGTCCCATTAAAAGGCAAGGTCTTGGGGGGAAGAAAAGTAGGGGGATTGCAGAGAAAGCATTGTATCCTACTGAATGTACTGTATGTAAATCTGCACATAAGAATACTAACTAATATCTGATAGATTATGTGTTTACATTTTGCACACAAATTTTTTTTGTTTCAACAATATTTTTATTGATTTTCAAACAGAGACATAATATACAGGGTAAACATGTAGTGTGCATTTTAAGGCACGCTTGTATTATGTGGACTTATAAACCCCTTACACAAACCCTCCCACCCCACCCAACCCCAACTCTAAGCCAGGCTTACATGACTAAGAGAGACTAAACACCAGGTATAATTAAAGAAAGAAAAGAAAAGAATAAATAAATAGGTTAACAACAACAACTGGAGCTGGAAGTCTGGGTTTTGCATGCAAAGAAGGGGACAAAAAACAAAAAGGTAAAAAATAACATTTATTAATTAAATAAATAAATCCATACACCCAGAAAAAAAAAAAAACCAATCAATTAAAAATAGGGATTAAACTATAAATTTATTTGAAAAAAGGTCAAGGAAGGTCCCCCACACGTGATGAAATTTCAAGCCAGAATTACGGATTGAATAGGGAATTTTCTCCAGGGACAAACAGTACATAATATCTCTGAGCCACTGGACATGGGTGGGTGAGGTAGCATCCTTCAACTTAAATAAAAGTGAATGCCTGGCCAGGAGAGATGTGAAGGACAATAATCGACGTTTAGCTGGGGTTAGACGCCTATCGTCCTCTCTAATAAAGCCAAAAAGAGCAACCAGGGGGTCTGGTTTGCAGTTCATACGTGAGACAGGGTTTGAAAGATATCCCTCCAGAATTTTTCCAAATTAGGGCATGTCCAATACATATGAATGAGAGATGCCTCTCCACTTTTACACTTATCACAGCAGGGATCGACATCTGGGTAGACGAGAAAGCTTAACTTTGGAGAAATGAGCCCTATGTACTTTTTGCACACAAATTTAACAAAACATTTATGAACTACAGTTCTTAATTGCATTAAGTAAATGAATGTTATTATTTAGAAATTTCTAAATACAAGTAAAGATAAATCCATAAGTTAAGACAAATAATACCCATGTGCATCCCTCACTTTTTGCTCCCATTTGGGAGTCTTCAAATTGACCTGGGACATATGAGGGTTAAAAACACCAAACATAGATAACAGTTTTTGTGTGTGATATAAGCATTAATTTGACAATCAACACATTTGTAACATAAATCATTTTCAAATCGGTTTTTTTTAGTAAAACTTAAGTGCAACAGTGTTTTCATGACTACTGATATCTGTTGTGTTCAACTATTACTATTACTTTTTATCACCATCTTGTTATCTTCAAAGTAGTATTAGACAAAAGAACAAATACAGGACACACTCAAAATATGTTTAATTTAATATATGTTTACACAAAAATGCATCAGAAAATTAAATAACAATGAATGAAACAGAACTCTTCCTTTAAACTTTTCCTTCACAGTGCATATACACTATATTGCCAAAAGTTTTGGGACACCCCTCCAAATCATTGAATTCAGGTGTTGTGTTTCAGGGCTTGGTTTTCCTTTCCAGTGAAAGGAACTCTCAATGCTTCAGCATACCAAGACATTTTGAACAATTTCATGCTCCCAAATTTGTGGGAACAGTTTGGGGATGACCCCTTCCTGTTCCAACATGACTGCACACCAGTGCACAAAGCAATGTCCATAAAGACATGGATGAGCGAGTTTGGTGTGGAGGAATTTGACTGGCCTGCAGAGTCCTGACCTCAACCTGATAGAATACCTTTGGGAGGAATTAGAGCAGAGACTCTGAGCCAGGCCAAAACTGGGATGTCTGCCTTTACATGCACATGACTGTAATATAGAGTTGGCCCGCCCTTTACAGCTATAACAGCTTCAACTCTTCTGGGAATGCTTTCCACAAGGTTTAGGAGTGTGTTTATGGGAATTTGTGACCATTCCACTACAAGGGCATTTCATTCTCATGTCCTCAAGTACATTTGTAATGCACACAGATTTTGTTTATGTGTCAGACATACAAATTCAAATAGTGGTTGTTTTTACAGTGCTCAAGTTCATTATCCTTGTTTATCTACTGCAGACATAAATGTACTCTATGTTGCCAAAAGTATTGGGACACCCCTGCAAATCATTGAATTTAGGTGTTGTGCTTGGCCCCTTAGTTTCAGTGAAAGGAACTCTTAATGCTTCAGCATACCAAGACATTTTGGACAATTTCATGCTCCCAACTTTGTGGGAACAGAATTCCCATAAACACACTCCTAAACCTTGTGGAAAGCCTTCCCAGAAGAGTTGAAGCTGTTATTGCTGCAAAGGGCGGGCCATATACTATTTATATTACATTCATGTGCATGTAAGGGCCTGGCTCGCAGTGTCCGCTCTAATTCATCACAAAGGTGTTCTATCGGCCTAAAGCTCCACATCTAAAGCTACAGTTCTTTACAGGTATAGGACGGGAAGAGCTGTATAAAGTTATCACCATGGCTAATTCAACAACGTGGTTGTTAGATCCAATTCCAACTAGATTGCTGAAAGAAGTGATACATACAGCTGTAGAGCCTCTCCTCAACATTATTAATTCTTCGTTATATTTAGGTCACGTCCCTAAACCTCTCAGGTTAGCAGTTATTAAGCCTCTTCTTAAGAAACCTAAACTAGATCCTAATGAATTATCAAATTACAGACCGTTTTCAAACCTTCCGTTTATATCTAAAATATTAGAAAAGGTTGTGTCTGCTCAATTATGCTCCTTCTTACAGGAAAACAATATCCTTGAAGAATTTCAGTCAGGTTTCAGGCCCCATCATAGTACAGAAACTACGCTAGTAAAAATCACAAATGACTTGTTTTTAGCTTTGGACCAAGGCTGCATCTCAATATTAGTCTTACTTGATCTTAGTGCTGCATTCGACACTATAGATCATAACATTCTCGTAGATCGCTTACAAAATCACATAAGTATTCAGGGACAGGCATTAAAATGGTTTAGATCCTACCAGTCTGATCGATACCATTTTGTAGATTTAAATGGAGAACTGTCCAGTGTAATTCCAGTGAAATATGGGGTCCCACAAGGATCAGTTTTAGGACCTCTGCTTTTCTCAATATACATGCTTCCCTTAGGCAACATGTCTAGATTAACAGAGTGTGTTAAAGATATTAAAGACTGGATGACTAATAATTTTCTATTACTAAATCCTGATAAGACGGCGATATTACTGATTGGTCCAAAAACCAGTACACAAAAGCTCTCACAATTCAACTTGTACTTAGAATGATGTTCTATTACTACTAGCTCAACAGTGAAAGGCGTAATATTAGACAGCAACTTGTCCTTTGAAAAACATATTTCCGACATTACAAAAACAGCCTTCTTTCACCTCAGAAATATTGCCAAGCTTAGGAACATTTTATCTGTATCTGATGCAGAAAAGCTAGTTCATACATTCATGACCTCCAGACTGGACTATTGTAATGCATTACTAGGTGGTTGTCCTGCATCTTCAATAAACAAGCTACAGTTGTAGAAACCTTACAAGGTCAAAATAATATGATCATATAACCCCAATATTATCATCCATGCACTGGCTACCTGTTAAGTTTAGAATTGATTATAAACTAGCACTACTTACATACAAGGCTCTAAATGGTTTATCTCCCACGTATCTAGCCAGTCTTCTAACACGTTACTACAATCTATCACGCTCCTTAAGATCTCAAAACTCCGGACTTCTGGTAGTTCCCAGAATATCAAAATATACAAAAGGGGGTAGAGGGTTTTTAAGAGCTTTTTTTTAGAGCTCCTAAACTTTGGAATCGTCTTCCTGACAGTGTTCGGGTCTCAGACACAGTCTCCCAGTTTAAACGTAGACTAAAGACATATTTCTTTAGCCAGGCATACATTTAATACATCCGATAACCTTGTACTCATATACATCTGATTAAATGCACATTATCATCTAGTGCCTGCTAATATTATGAACATCAGTGACGCTAATTACTTTCCATTTGTTTCCCTTTTTCTGCCCATCCTGAGACATATAGAGATTCAGAGATGGACCAGCTCCAGCCAGGTTCTGCTTTGTGAGGACTGTGGTATTCAAAGCAACACTGCCAACCCTATGTGAACTACAACAACCTCCTAATTAATTTACACATAACTTTCTACACATGCTGTATCTGCATCACACAGCTAATGCAGAAAGGACATTGTTCATATCACACTCTCCGGGTGTCACCCAAATGAGGATGGGTTCCCTTTTGAGTCTGGTTCCTCTCAAGGTTTCTTCCTAATACCATCTAAGGGAGTTTTTCCTTGCCACAGTCGCCTCAGTCACCTCAGGCTTACTCACTAAGGAAAATTTTGTCTAACATCTAGGACTGTTTGTATGTTTATTGTTTCTTATGTTCTGTAAAGCTGCTTTGAGACAATGCTCTTTGTTAAAAGCGCTATACAAATAAAATTGAATTGAATTGAATATCGGGTTGAGGTCAGGACTCTGTACAGGCCAGTCAAATTCCTCCACATCAAACTCACTCATCCATGTCTTTATGGACGTTGCCTTGTACACTGGAGTGCATTCATGTTGGAACAGGAAGCAGTCATCCCCAAACTGTTCCCACAAAGTTTGGAGCATGAAATTGTCCATAATGTCTTGGTATGCTGAAGCATTAAGAGTTCCTTTCACTGGAACTAAACACAACACCTGAATTCAATGATTTAAAGAGGTGTCCCAAAACTTTTGGTAATATAGCGTATGTATCTATTTAGCGCCATAACCAATTTTGACCACTAGATGTCAGCCACAGTCCAGTTTGAGGGGTCGTGACCATGTGACCAGCAGGTGGCAGCTTTGTGCCGTTTCTTCCGCTCGATCATCGAAACAACAAACCAAGCGGTGCGAGCGGGCTGAGTGTGTGTCTGAAACAGACAGCCTCTGACCGCCACTTTCAAACTAATATCCATGAATCTGTCTGGGCTTTTCTTTCGAAACAACTAGCGCCACTCGACACTGTTACGGAGCTGCATGTGTGCTGGATTTAATACTGGTGATAGGTAAGTTGTAAAATGGCGGAGACGTTTACAGAAGTTGGTGGGGTTTAGTGATATTTTGCTGGTGCGCCGAGCTGAAAGCTAGCCTCGGTTAGCTTGCGTTACCCGAATACGCGGGACTTGTGCTGAGAGAAGTCGCTTTAGCTTGTCAAAACAGCCATATAAGCTAGGTTTTGCTGGTTGGGACCGCGTTTTAAAACATTCCAGTTGGAGGTTTTAAACGCGCATTAGTGCTGCTCAGCTTTTAGTAATTGACATCGTAGGCCACTTCCGCGGTAATTCTCTGAGCTGTTTTGTTGATGTAGCTAGCTGGCTAAACACAGCGAGCCCGCGAGCGCAGCCGCTATGGCGAAACTGGAGCACAAATTCACGACCAAGATGGAGGACGCGGGGAGGCGTTTTTTCCCCCCGCACGTGAAAAGAGAAAACTGTTGTCGCACAAACAAAAAAACGAGTCTTTCGGGTCCTGATACTACAGCCCACATATCTGATTGATATATTTGACGCTAACAAATGTAGTGTAAAGTACAACATGACTCGCTTGGCTGGAATGCATAATGACTGTAAGCAGAGCCAAAATGGAGAATCCCGAAAACAGCTGCTGGATTGGTTTCAAGATGGAGATTTTTTTCTCTCTCCGTATTCGCGTTTCCCCTAGAACTTGTTTGTCGTCGCTGTTTTATTTTACTTAGTCAGCCACAGGGCTTCGCTTGTGCAAACCACTTTGTACACTCACAGCAGTGCGTATGAACAAACTTACAGCTGCGCTGAGAGATGATTGATCAGGGGGAATTTGGTGTCTGTCCGCTTCTCGTCCCACTGTAATGTTTCATATCAGCTAGCATAGCTGACCGGACTCCTCACTCGGCTAGCAGGCGTACGGGGTTGTTAGGTTAGAATAATTTACTGCTGAAATTTTTGAATGTGGCCGAAGTGTAGTGCACTCTGTGTCTTATTCGCCGTGTGGAGGTAGTTTATGAATAAAGTTACAGCACCAGTCCAAGGTTACTAACTTTGTGGAGATTGTTAAGGCCAGATGCGCAGACTGAAATGTTTGACAGACTCTGGCAGCATGCGTACCGTAGATGCTAGATAGCTAAGTAACGCAAACTCAGTCTCTACTCGATATTTTACTGCGTTAGTGCTTCTTGAAAACAATTATTTGTTTGTTGGTAATGTATGTATCCGACTAACTTGTTCAGGCAGGAATATCACATATTTGCGGTATGTTGGTGAAGCTTGTTAGCTTCATTTGGCGCCACTTTTCAAGAAGTGGATCTTGTCAATTTTCTTAAAGGGTTTGCAGCTTTATTTTACATATTTAAAAAAAAAAAAGTAATAATTTAATCTGCTTATGCTTTGTAGTTAAAGTTACAGTGGTTGTGTTTTTATTTCATAATATTCGTGTTTACACCCCAGACGGTAACGGCGCCACAAATGCGGATTTGAAGCAATGCACACACTCATTTTGCTTGTGTAATTCAGTTTAGTTTAATGTTAAAACTTGTAACACATGATGTTTTAGAATTGTCCGTCAAGCTTGTGCTGTGTGTTCATGGTTCCTACGGACCTATTACTAACGTTAGTCTTAAATAACTTTACTCCGGATTCACAAAAAAAACCCGTAAATGTGACTCTTGCATATATATGTATATATATATATATATATATATATATATATATATATATATATATAATTACTGTGCACGTTATTATATCCAGTTCCATTTAGTGACCTAATAGTCGCCTATTAGTGACCATAAAAGTATATATTTCTTTAATGTATACACCACGCCCCATTGCCTTAATGTGGTATTTTTCCTGCTTGTAAGGCAGTATATTTTCTTCTCGGGCGTTTTAGAAAAACGATATTCAAGTGAAATTGCATTAGGCGTTCTGAACAGACAAAAGCACCTCTTTTCCACAGATTCCTTTCGCTTTCTTCCTCACTTCTCCCATTTCTTTCATGTTTACGGCCACGAATGATAATGACCATCTGTGATTGGGCGCGATAAGCACGAGGGCGGATAAATTAACACCTTATATGGTAACGCAGGAAGTTTGCGCCCTTGCTTGTTTCCTGGAAACCGCAGACAGAACGGCCAATGAACACGACGCATAGCGTGACAGTGTGCGGGTGGCCACGCCCCCTTGTTTTCATCTACATCCGCAAGCACATTTTCAGGTGTGTGGCTCATTCACAGCACGGAACCGAGCCAGAACGGTCCGCGGTGTCCTCTAGTGCTGCAGTATTTAATTATGCGTGTGTTTGTAGTGTAATATACGTCGTTACATTTGGTAGGGTTTTTGGAAATTATGAATGTCCGATTAGATTAAAAGGTCGTACGTGCTGACACACACACGCACACGATTTTGTCTGTGGTTGGTGTATTTCGGTGCACATTCTCATTCTTCACTACAGCTAAGAGAATGGGCAATTCACGGCTGTTTTTAAAATATATATTTATTAGCAAAATGTAAGAGGTAAATCATCCCTAAATACTAGAAAGCATTATTGTAGATTAATGTAAATCTCTGTGGCTTTCCAGACTGTCTGGCTTTCTCAATCAATGTTAAAATTTCTACAAAAAAACTAAACAGAAACATGAAGTAAAAAGAGTTCTTCTTTGCTTTATTTAACAATTCTAAACTCTTTGCATTTTCTATTTTCAGAAATAGTTTCTAAAGAAAAGTTTGTTTTTGTCGACAACATTACAGATTTTAGGTCATAATTTTGCAATGTTGCATTAGAAGGTTTGTGGGGTTTTTTGTATTTTTTCAGGCATACTCTTTATGCATTTTACTTACGGAAAATCCATGCGTTTTTTAGTAAGTAGTATTTAGACAGAATGTGACCTCGTGTGAAAATAATTTATGCGTTAAAGGGTGAGCAGATAAATGTGGAAATATTAGTTATGTGTTCAGCTGTTGTAATGTAGAATTAATAGTCAGCATTCCTCATAATCATATCAATGTTTATTTTACTTGCAATATGGGTTAATGCATTATCTGCACTTGGCCCGCACTGGCGTTATGGTTTTAGGCAAACGTCTGCTGGTACTACTTTAACCAAAATGGGAAAGGTATCTTGTAGGAGTGTAAGGTTATGCCACCAGCTGTTCCGTGTGCCAGCATGTCTGTCAGTATTCAGATTTAAAACGTAGCTGAGCTTGGTCTAAACAGTTTTTTTTGTTTGTTTGTTTGTTTTTAATTAATTAATCATTTTACGTATTAAAGCAACAGAGAACACTCAACTGACAGCATGGTCTAAATTCAGGCTTTGCTAATTCCTCAATTTAAGCTAGATGTACTTAAGCTAGATGTATAGTAGTAGAGTATGTTCATGATACTTGCAGTTAAGAAGCTAGTAGCCTAATTTTCATTGTCCTACAAGCTTCATATATTACTGTTTGCTTGTGCTGTCAAGTTTATATCCCAGCTTTAATGCAGACATTTATTCTCAACTGGATCTCAAATCATGACTTCTGGAAGCTTCATTTTAAGTTACATCCCTTGGATCTGGAGTGGGAGCAAGGTTAACTGAAAACTAAATGTTTAGTACATCTGTGCAATCAGTTTTATTTTATTCAAGATTGACTGCATGAATGCAAACAGTTTTAGTGAAATATCTGGTAATAGATTAGTGTTTTCTTTTTTTGTCAGTATTCCTGTAGCTTTACTGACATACAGTACAGTGTATCTGCCTGTTGAAATAAATGAGTTTACTGTAGACACATGTATAACTTGTCAGCCCTCTGTAGAAAACCTTTTGTTTTGTTGATACATTTGCGGTATTTGTCAGACGCCCTTGTCCAGAGCGACATACGAAATTGCTTTGAAGTCACTATCGGTGAATACATTAACACTGGTTCAATACATCACTGGTATGGCTGATAGTGAAATTCTTGTAGTAAAATTCCATTTATTTTTTTATTTTTATTTTAGACCAAATCTAAGCACTTCTCATTTCTTTTATTTTCACCTTTTCTTCCCATTGCTGAGCATGATTTTCTCTAGTTAGTAGTAGCATCTGTTCTGAAACAGGAGTTTGAAACTGGTATTTATCTTGAGAGTACTACCTGTATTACTTTTGCTTCCTGTTTCTGGTTTATGTCTCAGTGCATCACCCACATGGACAAGCACTCACAGAGAGCAGCTGCTGAAAAGTAGTCCAACACTGCACCCCTTGTGGCCATAATGTAACCACAACTTTATGTTGTATGTTCTCAGCTTTTCATCACTAGTTGCTTTGTGTATAATTGATTTCATGGCTCTACATATTTCAGATCATGTTTTGGGCATCATTTATTTTCAGACCCCCTTGCTTTCTTTTAAGTTATTTGTTTTTAATATAATTACACCTGAAAGTAAATACAAATGTTCTGAATTGATATTTACTTTGGGACTGTTCTAGGTTGTATGACAAAAGTATCTGCAGTTGCTGCAAGTGTTGACAGAAGATTAAGACTTTGACAAGTTAAAGTGGTCCAGAAGATGTTAAAGAAATGATAGCAGCACCAGAATTACAAGCGGAGTTTCATTATCCTCAGTAAGTGACCCTTTCTCTTATTGTTCATAATCTGAGTCTGGTGTGTGATGAAATCATGGTTAAGATTGAATTTTGTCTTTAACAGGGACACTGACACACGATTCTCATCAGACACTGACTTTGATGATTCTGATGGGAGAAATGCTGTTCAAGGAAAAGGAAAGGTATGTTTTGTGTGACTAAGCATTTTGCACGTAACATTGACTAATAATATGATAGCTTCTAGTGACGTGAAAGTACGTTAATAAAAGCTGGTCGGTATGATTATATTTAAGAACCTTAATGATCAATTAATAATTAAACTGATAATTCAGAATGAAACTTTAAGGTATGCACCACATTTAACTAATTGAGGCCAAGGCAAATGAAATTTCTTTCTCATCAAGTAACATGGTCAGTTTGATGTTTTGCTTAATAGCCTACACATGCAGGCAAAACAGTCCCGAGAAAAATAGTTCATATTTCACATTGGTTATGGTTGCATGCAGTGACGTTCATCAATCAGAATAAATTCATTTCAGTTACAGATTCAGACTACTGTTTTTATGAATCCCAAACTGGGCATTCTGCAGGCAGTGTACAAAAAGCAGGGTTTAGTGGGAGCATTAGTTACATAGCAACAAGGAGCCCACCAGTCTAGTCAGAGATTTCAGCTTTTTAGCCTAGAGTTTAATTACACGCCATGTGTTTTAATGAGTTTTAAATGATGCCAAATGTCCTTATTGATGCCAAAAGTCATCATTAATCATATAGCAAGAAGATGAATTTGTGCCTACAGTAAACTGCTCAACATTTTAGATTTGCCTGAAATCAACACTAAGGAGGCAGTTGAAATTAATAACATGCATTAGGATTTGTTGTAGTAGAGTGCACTTGAATTCTTCAATCTCACCGGTTCAGACAGTAGTGAGCAGTAAGTTTGTTTATACAGACTCATAAATGTTAAGTTTATATTGTTTTGATATTTGTATCTGTTATTGTTTATATAGTAATAGCTCAGTAAATTAAACAGCAGACACGCCATGTAATCTAATAATAGTAACAAGAATGATGATAATGAATGATTGAATGAAAAAAACATGTTTAACAAAGTGAAAGCTGTAATTGTTGATCTGATGGCTTTGTTTAGGAGACATTTATGGAACGAGTGCTGGCTGTTGGCACTTTATGACTATCACAGTGCTTTGAAAAGTTTTCCAGCATAGGAACGTTTATACAGCATAGGAAAGTGTGAAAGGGTTGTTCACACTTTCTGGACTTTCTATAAAATGACAGTTTTTTGTTTTGAGAGAGAACGAGAGGGTGGTGTAAGTGACACTTTTGTGTGCGTGTTTGCACCACTTGTAAAATAAGTGATAACAGGAACTAACTTGTCTCTTGGATGTTCCACAACATTGACTTTAATTGTCTAAAATCTGTTAAAATGTGGGGTGTGTTATATTCATTAATAAATTAAACATTGTAATCATAAGCAGATTGCTGTGGTTTTATGCTGAATAACTCCAAACCATTCGATACACAAATAAACCACTTGGGAATGGTACTTGGGAATGGTCGTCATGCATCAAACCACCCCATCATTCATTATTTTCATATAAAGAGTCTGTTGTGCATTGTTTAGTACTAAAGCAGGTATTACATTATTTATCTTTAAGTGTTACCAACATTAAAAGCTGTAGTCTGGTAATGGCTGCACAAAATTATCTTCACTCAGCCAATCCCATAATTATCTATAAATTATGTAGTGTCACAGGAGCAGGATATTAAATTTTTTTTAAGTAAACCTTGCCCACCTTTCAGCAAGAATGCTAACCATTAAAAACTGTTGTTTAACAAACATTAAATGTGGTGTCATTTTCTATGATCTAGAATTGTTTTCATTTAGATTGAAGATTGTTTAAAGAGCCATTGTTGAGGCTTTACTGAATCTTGTGTTTTAGGTGAAAAAGGGGAAGAAAGCCCCTGGGGAGAAGGGGAAAGGAGGTGGAAAAGGCGCTGGCCGCTTAAATGGACACCATCAAGAGAATGGCATGGAGAATATCATGCTGTTTGAAGTGGTCAAGCTGGGAAAGAGTGCCATGCAGGTCAGTGTTGACATTGCTGAGATCTCAAGTTCTTACAGTTTACCATTTTCATGTAGAATTTTCTGTTGGTCTGACAGATTTAACTTTTTGTTTGCTTCCCCTCAGTCTGTTGTGGACGATTGGATTGAGTCCTACAAACAGGACCGAGATATGGCTCTCCTTGACTTGATAAACTTCTTTATCCAGTGTTCTGGCTGTAAAGGTACGCTATGATTCCCTCTGTTGTGAGCTACAAATAAGTTGTGGTTCATTATTGAGAAGCACACTCTCTGTTTATTATTGCAGGTGTTGTGAGTGGTGAGATGTTTCGGCACATGCAGAACTCTGAGATCATCAGAAAGATGACTGAAGAATTTGACGAGGCAAGATTTTACTTCCTGTGGAACATGCTTTTAGTGATGTGTTAAATATCATGGGCATCTTCGTCTCCGTACTAAATAAGAGTGTGTTTGTGACTGTAGGATAGTGGAGATTACCCACTCACAATGGCTGGGCCACAGTGGAAGAAGTTCAAGTCCAGTTTTTGCGAGTTCATTTCTGTATTGGTCCGACAGTGTCAGTACAGCATCATCTATGATGAGTATATGATGGACACAGTCATCTCCTTGCTCACCGGTCTGTCAGACTCCCAAGTGCGAGCCTTTAGACACACCAGCACACTAGCAGGTCAGACCTACTATATTTATAATGACCGTACTTCCTTTAGACATCCCTCTGAGGGTCTGTGAATCGTTGCTTATGTGATCTCAGTGTGGATGAGCTGTACATGTCTATGACTCTGTCATATATTGTTTTAATTCATCCTTGTTTGTCATGTGTGTGTTGATCTATACAGCCATGAAGCTGATGACCGCTCTGGTGAATGTAGCACTGAACCTCAGCATTAACATGGACAACACCCAACGCCAGTATGAGGCAGAGCGAAACAAGATGATAGGCAAGCGGGCCAGTGACAGGTTGGAGCTGCTCCTACAGAAACGCAAGGAGGTGAGCCTAGCTTTACAACTACTCCAGCAGCTTCACGGGATCTGTTCAAGTTTACACCTTTTATATTTAAAAAAGAACAGCTGCTTGATTATGAGGTGATTGAATAAACTCTTGACAAACGTCAAGCAAATTGAATAGACACCAATTAAAGCAAAGTTTGTAATTTAAATTAAATTTAGCACTACATAGGATATCATTCAGATCACATTTAAGAGCAAGTAAGTCACCACATGACCAACTAAAGCTGTGTCTATGTAGTACTTTCTATGAAAGGTGATGCACATCAGGCATAACATTATGAGCAGTGCCAGGTGAAGTGAATGACACTGATTATCTCCTCATCATGACACCTGTTAGTGGGTGGGATATATTAGGCAGCAAGTGAACATTTTGTCCTCAAAGTTGATGTGTTAGTAGCAGGAAAAATGGGTAAGAGTAAGGATTTGAGCGAGTTTGACAAGGGCCAAATCAGAGCATCGTGTGTATTGATGCTTTTCTTTTTTAGGCGAGAAACTTTTGTCTGCTACAGTCAAGATGCAGACATTTCTATTTGTTTTTATAAACTTATGCTGGATATTACAACACAACACTTCCTGAGATGTATATGTCAAAATATCAACAGTTAAATATAAAAGCGGCTTCAGGTTACAGATAACAGTAGTATCGATGACTATAGTAAAGGACTGTGCCAAGGAGCTAGTGGATAAGCACAACTGTCTTTAAGTATCTGGGGCAAGATATCCATTACTTTTCTGGGTTTAACGTTGTTTTGTTGATGTGAACAGCTGTTATTAATGTCAAAACTGTATAAAACTAAATGCCATATATATATGCATGTGTATATGTCTGTGTGTCTGTGTGTGTGTATATGTATGTATATGTATGTGTGTATATATATGTATGTATATGTGTGTGTATATATATAATAATGTAAATGCCATAATGTAATGGCATTTAGTTTTATACAGTTTTGACATATTCAAAGACATACACATATACATATATATGTGTGTGTGTATGTATGTGTATATATATATATATATATATATATATATATATATATATATATATATATATATTACACACACACACACACACACAGTGGTGTGAAAAAGTGTTGGCCCCCTTCCTGATTTCTTATTTTTTTGCATGTTTGTCACACTTTAATGTTTCAGATAATCAAACACATTTAAATATTACTCAAAGATAACACAAGTAAACACATCATGCAGTTTTTAAATGAAGGTTTTTATTATTAAGGGAAAACAAAATCCAAAACTATAAATAAATGGAACCATGAATTCTGATGTCTACCAAAAATCCTGAAGGAGAATGTCCGGCCATCTGTTTGTGACCTCAAGCTAAAACGAACTTGGGTTCTGCAGCAGGACAATGATCCAAAACACACCAGCAAGTCCACCTCTGAATGGCTGAAGAAAAACAAAATGAAGACTTTGGAGTGGCCTAGTCAAAGTCCTGAGCTCAATCCGATTGAGATGCTGTGGCATGACCTTAAAAAACCCTCCAATGTGGCTGAATTACAACAATTCTGCAAAGATGAGTGGGCCAAAATTCCTCCACAGCGCTGTAACAAATTCATTGCAAGTTATCGAAAACGCTTGATTGCAGTTGTTGCTGCTAAGGGTGGACAAACCAGTTATTAGGCTTAGGGGGCAAACACTTTTTCACACAGGGCCATGTAGTTTTGGATTTTGTTTTCCCTTAATAATAAAAACCTTCATTTAAAAACTGCATGATGTGTTTACTTGTTATCTTTGACTAATATATATATATATATATATATATATATATATATATATATATATATATATATATATATATATATATATATATATATATATATATAATTTATTTATTTGCCTCTTTAAGTGAAATGGATAATGTGTGATTTGTTATCTTAATGGTGAATCTTTTTAGCCACTTTGTTTTCCTTCTGAAGTTTGTATGCCCACAAAATCATTAGTAGCCCTGCTTGGTGATAAAGGAATAAATCACTCCCCCAAAAAAATTTAGTCAAGAGGGTTTTTTTTTAAATAACACATAATCCTGTTTAGCACAGAATTGTCACGATGATTGCAGCGCTATCTTTAGTTTGGAGTACTAATATTAATTAACAGTTCTGTTATGTAATGATAGTCCTGCTGGCATGCCATCTGTGTGAGTGTGTTGGAGGCTGGTGGGTGATTTAACTGGGAATGGCCATTCATGTCTCTTAAGCATTATATTAATACCAATTGCAAACTTGTGCATTATTTTAAGAGCACATGGTGAACTAGAATGAGAGTTTTTACCAAGACTTTTTTGTATCCAATTAATATTTTTTTTGTACCTCTTTTTGCAGCTTCAAGAAAATCAGGATGAAATTGAAAATATGATGAATGCTATTTTCAAAGGAGTTTTTGTGCACAGATACCGGTATGCCATCATTTGTTCTGACATGCTTCTAATAGAAATAGTGCTATATAATATTATGTAATATAACATTAGTGCTGGAATATTTGGAGCATAATTGCAAATGCTTATTAATACAAATCAGCTAAATTATTATTTGAAAAAAAAAGCCAGATAATTCTGTTAATTAGAGAGAAGGGCATGTGTTCAGATTAATTGATAATTGACAAATATAATCCACTTTTTTTTTTTGTTTAGAAATAAAACATAAAATTGGAAAGCTATGCTCTTTACTGTCATGTTTATAAAAAGCTTACATCTAGACATCATGACAAATGGGGCCCTGATTGTTTTTGTTCCTGCAGTGACGCGATAGCAGAGATCCGAGCGATCTGCATTGAGGAGATCGGGGTATGGATGAAAATGTACAGTGACGCATTTCTCAACGACAGCTACCTGAAATATGTAGGCTGGACAATGCACGACAAGGTGAGATTGTTGGTTATTTCCCAAGTGTTTGACTCACACCGGGATGAAGCATGTGCTGGTTGTTAATAGCGAAGCCTCATTGTTTCTCTGCTCTCTTCATCAGCAAGGAGAGGTGCGGCTGAAATGCCTCACAGCTCTGCAGGGCCTCTACTACAACCGAGAGCTCAACGCCAAGTTGGAGCTGTTTACCAGCCGCTTCAAGGTGAGAGCCATCTGCAGTTTATTTCTTTCCAAATGCATAGAGGGAGAATGCAGTAAAGAGCAGAATTTCATCAAAGTGGGACTAAAGAATTGTTTGTAGTACATTTCATTGTTTTTAATAGTAATGAATGTATTTGCTGAAGTTTCTTTTCAAATGTCCTTAGTAGTATTTGAAATATTTTCATGTATTTGAATATATGCAAACTACTACTAACTTTTTTTTCTCTCCTTATAGGACCGGATTGTTTCCATGACACTGGACAAGGAGTATGATGTTGCTGTGCAAGCAATAAAACTACTCACGCTTGTGTTACAGTAAGTATGCACATTCATGCAATGACATTTGTGAATTTGGATTTAGATGACACAAAGCAAGAGTGTGTGCTGATATGATTCTGTTGTTCACTTTTCCAGTAGCAGTGATGAAGTCCTGACAGCGGAGGACTGTGAGAGTGTGTACCACCTTGTGTACTCAGCCCATCGTCCCGTTGCTGTGGCTGCTGGAGAGTTCCTCTTTAAGAAGTGAGGCTTGATTTCACATCTTTTTTTTTCCCGTTTTTTTAACTGAGAGAACCTACATGGTTATGTTGTTATACTTTTAAACGTCTTTTGTGTTTTGGAGAACAGCGGTTTGGGTGTCATAAAGCGTGTTAAGCACATGGGTACATATCTTTGGTATACACTGCATTATATATTGGTCATGTTTACCCGATATAGCACCCAAGACCAGGGGAGGGTGAAGGCTTAACACATGCTTCCTTTATACAGGAAAGTGTTATCTGCTTTTGTCTGTATGCATGAGTTCATGGATTCTCTTCACTGCCTAGTGTTCTTGTGATTGACCAGGGAAAGAGAGGGAGGAGTGTGCTGTGCGTCCAACCCAGACAGCTTGGCCAATTTTGCTCCCATGGCTCACAGCAATGTCTGGTTGTGGCTTTATTGGGATTTTAACTTGCAGTCTCCTGACATTAGGGCAAACACTTTTCCATTGCCCCACTCTGAATCTTTATACTGGCCACTGCCTCCTGTCTGTTTTCATGAGGGAGGACTGGTGTGTTGGGGCATGATGAGGTTTGACTTATCTGAGCTGTTGTGTAAATTATACAAACAAAGTTCACCCCAATTCCAACCCAATGCTCTGACAAATATTACTATTACAGCATTGTCAAAGCAACCTATCAGTTCAGGAATATCGTAATGCAGATTATATTTTAGTTTCTGACTTCTTATTCCCAACTTGTGTGGAGGTAAGGTGATGGAGCGACTGCAGATTGCTCTTATCTATGCAAAGATGAAATACTGGGTCAGGACCTAAATGACATTTATCTCTCCCTGAAACCTTTGTTTTTCTTTGTAGGTTGTTCAGCCATCAAAACATAGAGGATGACAGCATGCCTAAGAGACGAGGCAGACAGAGTCTGAATGCCAATCTGATGAAAACTACTGTTTTCTTCTTTCTAGAGAGTGAGGTGAGTCACAACAACCCATTCAGCCTTCTTTCACTGTTGACCTGAATGGTGTCTTTGGCTGTAGTTGCATGCACAGGTCATCATGTCAAGGTGTTTATAGACTGAATATAGAAAAATCATTGAACAGGGTAATAAGTTGACATGTTCAGACATTAGATGCTCACTGTTTAACACACTGTCTTGTTTTCAGCTGCATGAACATGCTGCATACCTGGTGGACAGCATGTGGGACTGTGCCTCTGAGCTCCTGAAGGACTGGGAGTGCATGATCAGTCTGTTGCTGGATGAGCCCCTGCCTGGAGAGGAAGGTCTGATTCTCTTCCATCTTTCTCAGACTGTTTTGAATTACTGCAAGATTCATTTTACAGAACTTTTCTTTTCTGTGTATTCATAGAAAATATGGCAGTTAGTTGATCAGTTGAATTGGGTGTCTTAACTGGTTATGGGCACCACAGATATAGATATATGAGCCTGAACTCAAATTATTACAGATTATAGTTTGCAAGGGAAAGGTTTTACTTTCATGCTCAGATACATGAAAATATGACACTGACTTCATGTCAGTGTGTGTTGAGAGGTGCATATCCCATGGGCTTGTGTAACTGCTGGGGCAATGTGCTGAGGCTATTTCATTGTGTTAATGATTCTGATGGAACATGTCCTGTGCAGCTCTGACAGACAGACAGGAGACGGCCCTGATTGAGATCATGCTTTGTACCATCCGACAAGCTGCGGAATGCCATCCCCCTGTAGGCAGAGGCACTGGCAAAAGGGTAAGAGAGTGTGGTAATGCACATCATTACCATTGCAAATGTGTGCAATACAAATTAAGTGCAAGCAAAATCACAAGTGTTCATGTTTTCAAGGGAAGAATTTTTTGCACAAAAGCAATGATCAAATTGATGGTGGATTGAAATCATGGTGTTTTCAGTTTACTTTGTATATTCTGCATGTACACACTTTTGATCAGTTTCCTCTTCTTGTTCCAGGTATTGACAGCAAAAGAGAAGAAAACACAGCTTGATGACCGGACACGAATAACTGAGCTTTTTGCAGTGGCAATGCCACCTTTACTTGCCAAGGTAAATACTAGTATAATCTTTTTTTTGATAAAGAAATGTAAACATTTAATTTGTGGATAAGTTACAAGTATTCTTTCCCCTGACAGTATTCAGTTGATGCAGAGAAGGTGACAAATCTCCTGCAGTTACCACAGTTTTTTGACCTAGAGATCTATACAACAGGGCGGTTGGAAAAGGTGAGGCCCAGTGCTACTTTATACATTTGTAGTTTAGACAAATTTAGATTTTAGGCAAAATTTTGTTAATTGGCTGTAGGTCTGAAAGTAGGCAATATTTTAAATGTGCTATTGTTATTTCATCTTCAGCATTTGGAATCACTGCTAAGACAAATCAGGGACATTGTGGAGAAGCACACTGACACTGATGTGCTAGAGGCCTGCTCGAAGACCTACCATGCCCTCTGCAATGAGGAGTTCACAATCTTCAACAGGGTAGACATCGCCCGCAGCCAGCTCTTGGACGAACTGGTGGACAAATTCAATAAGCTGTTGGAAGACTTTCTTCAAGAGGTGAGGACAGGCAAACTGAGCTCTCTGAAATTTAATAGATATTTGTATTGACAGTGTTAACGTTTGCACATGTCTACTTTTTTCTTGCTTGAAGTAAATTCAGATGTTAAGCTGTCTATTGTCATATTTTCTTACTTTGATTTGTCTGCCTTGTTTCTTAGGGAGAAGAACCAGATGAGGATGATGCTTATCATGTCCTATCCACGCTAAAGAGGATCACTGCTTTTCACAAGTAAAAATCACAGTTTACGGTCAGTTCTGTTAGAGTTGTAGTTGTTTGTCATGTCATTTATTGTTCTTGTCTCCACTGCTTTTCTCCTCAGTGCTCACGACCTTTCGAAATGGGATCTGTTCACCAGCAACTATAAGTTACTTAATACAGGCATTGAGAATGGGGACATGCCAGAGCAGGTGACTCTTTAACTTCTGTTTTGTTTGGTTTGGAGTACAAAGTCATTGCAATGAGTGACTGACTCTTTTTGTTGTCTGTTTGACCTTTTTCAGATTGTCATACATGCACTGCAATGTACACACTATGTGATTCTCTGGCACTTAGCCAAGGTGTCTGAGGGCAGCTGTAAAAAAGTAAGATGGTGTTTCTCTTTGCTTCCATCTTGGTGAGTAACTTTCCTATTCTTAGTTTGTTAATTATTTCTTTTGACACATGTAGGAGGATATGCTGACTGTGAGGAAGCAGATGCGTGCGTTCTGCCTGATGTGCCAGCGATATTTAGCCAGTGTCAACACCACTGTGAAAGAGCAGGTCAGTGTGAGAGTATATAATCTCAGTTAATTGTTCTTGCATCTTTCAGTATCCTACTTGATGAACACACTTAGTTAACTATCACTTTCCGTGCAGGCCTTCACCATCTTGTGTGACCTGCTGATGATCTTCAGTCACCAGATCATATCTGGAGGGAGAGAGGTGCTGGAGCCTCTGGTTTACTCACCAGAGGCCTCACTGCAGTCTGAGCTGCTCAGCTTCATCTTGGACCATGTTTTCATTGACCAGGATGAAGACAACAACAGCACAGGTTCAACATAGTCTTTTTTTTTTTCTTTTTTTTTTTAAACAATGGAGTCTTTGTGCTATGGGCAGACCATCCTGTTTTGGCTTTATTATGTATAATGCTTTCATTTTCTGGTTTAGGTGATTTCCTGAAATTGGCTTTAGATCATTAGTTTAGAATTTAATGCGTAGATTAGGGCTGCAGCTATCGACTATTTTAGTAATCGAATATTCTACCGATTATTCCATCGATTAATCGGATAAGAAGTACATTTTCTTTATTAAAGAGGAATACTAAAAATGTAAGAGAAAATAAGACGGGTCTCTTAAAATGAACAACTAAGTTGTTTCCTATTTAGAGAAATGAAAATAAAATCTGAAACCATTTAGTCCATTTAATTGACATATTGTATTCAAAATGCAAATACAAATATATAAATAAAAAAATGTAATTACTTAAATTCCTCTCTATATATACTGGTGTATGTAAATAAGATTGACAGAGAGAGAGTGAGGCTATCAAAATGAATGACGCTTAGGCTTTCACAAAACTTAGCTAAATTAGGGACATCATAACTAGCCACCATATTTATTTACGGTCTTAAATAGTCACTACATGTAGTCACAATCCACATACATTTTTACAGGCCTTAATTTCAACTAGCAGTCATATTGATTTAAGCTAAGTGTGAATGCTAACATTAGCTTGTACTGTTGTGGTAAACCAGTTCAATTTACAGTAATCACACTGTATGGAGTTTTCTTTGTTTTAGTTTGAAATGATCCCAACATTCTGCCGTTTTCTTTGGCCTGAATCTTTTCTCCCCAAGTTTAGCGGGTTGTGCGTCAGTAATAATGGTCCATGGGGAAATGCAGTGCTCTTTGTGTAGTTACATTAAATGGACTAAACGAAGCTTTGAGGCAACTAATTTGCCTCAGTGATTTTTTGTATTCGAATTACTCTAGTTACTCAAGGGATCGTTTCAGCTCTAGTGTAGATTAGTTTTAGCGCAATGTAGACATGGGGTTGACTTTTTGACTCCAGCTAAACTGGTCTGACCTAAAAGCTTGTTAAGCCAAAGGTGTATATATGGCTATATATAGCTTCAAAACAATCTTTTAAACATGTATCTACAGGGTTTCAAATCATGGAATATTTTGATATGGGTTTTAGTCTTAGTTATCCTAATTTTTTAAACAGTTGTATACTATGAAGTAGCTGTGTTTCTGAATTTCTTGTATTTCCCTGAACTCCATATCATCTCTACTAACCTTTACTGACAGAATTCGCCACAAGAGGGAGACAACACAGCTGTGTTTATAAACCTGAAACAGTAGATATCAACATGAGATATTTAAGATCACTGAGTAATTTCCTGTGTTGGTCCTGTTTGAACAGATGGGCAGCAGGATGATGAAGCAGGCAAAATAGAAGCTTTGCACAAGAGACGCAACCTACTTGCAGCTTACTGCAAGCTCATCATCTACAATGTGGTGGAGATGAACACTGGTGCTGACATATTTAAGCAGTATATGAGGGTGAGTCTCAATGTCTTTCATTTCAGCACTTACTTCAAGCCTTAACCCTAACACATAGCTAACTGCTAAATTCAACTCCATCAATCTGACTGCTTTTTCTCTGCATTAGTATTATAATGACTACGGTGACATCATCAAAGAAACTATGAGCAAAACAAGACAGATTGATAAGATCCAGTGTGCAAAGACACTCATTCTGAGTTTGCAGCAGGTAAGTGTGTGTTTATTTTGAGCCACATGATAAATTTTTTCTTCCACTTTCACAAATTAAGAGTTGCATGCTCCTTTCTCTATGCTTTTTTGTAGTTGTTCAATGAGATGCTGTCAGATCTGGGCCCAGGCTTTGACCGTTCATCTTCAACTTTCTGTGGCATTAAAGAGCTGGCCCGTCGCTTCTCTCTCACTTTTGGTCTGGATCAACTCAAGACTAGAGAGGCAATCGCCATGTTACACAAGTATGCTTCTTCTAAGCCCATTGTGGTTAATCTCATATACTTGATTTCCTGTTACTGGGGTGGCCATGGGGGATTTCTTTAAGGTCTGTTCTTGAATCCTTGTTTTACTTCACCTTTGCCTTGTAGGGATGGTATTGAGTTTGCCTTCAAGGAGCCGAATCCTCAAGGAGATGGATATCCACCTGTGAACTTGGCCTTCTTGGACATCCTCAGTGAATTCTCATCCAAGCTTATGAGACAGGACAAACGCACTGTGTAAGCTCGAGTTCTTAATGTCACTTGTGTTGAACATTTTAAGTGTTCATAACATACATGGCAGATGCAGTAAATGAAGTAGGTTGGGGGGGAAAAACACTAGCACCAGCTATATCATTTTATTGGTGCTCCTGTGGTTTTTTTCTGGTTTTTTTTTTTTTTTGCTTTTCTGCATAAAGAAATGTTGCATGTTGTTTAGTTATATAAACTCAGTGCCAGTATTACTGCTGATCTTCTGTTTCTTTCCCCTCAGGCACATGTATCTGGAGCGCTTTATGACATTTCAGATGACATTGCAAAGGGAGGACTGCTGGCTCCCACTTATCTCCTACAGGAACTCTCTGCAGGCTGGCGGTGATGATGATACCATGTCTGTGGTGAGCGGCATCAGCAGCCGTGGTTCCACCATCCGCAGCAAAAAAGCCAAGCCTGTCACAGTCAAGAGGAAACTATCTGAAGGTACTAGTCTCAGTTTAAAGACTTTATCTCTTGGACCTGTAATGTTCAGCAGCTGTACTTGAGCCATAAATGTAGCTGCAGCTCTTGGACTGCACAAAGTTGGCAACTTCCAGTTTGATCAAATTTAGGCTTCAAACTCACATTTAGGAGTTAGTAGTGGAACAAAGGAACAAATATGTCTTGAACAAATGTTTGATGATAAACATTAGTGTAAGTCGTCCACGACTAGGACGAAAACCTCATTGCTCCTCCTGTATCCGAGGTTCAACTAACAGTCGGACTCTCCTCTCCAGTACTCTGGAATAGACTTCCCCTGGGAGACTGAGGAGTGTGATCTCCCTATAGTTGGAACACACCCTCCAGTCCCCCTTCTTAAAAAGAGGGACCACCACCCCGGTCGCCCAGTCCAGAGGCACTGTCCCTGACCGCCATGCTATGTTGCAGAGACGTGTCAGCCAAGACAGCCCCACAACATTCAGAGACTTAAGGTACTCAGGGCGAATCTCACCCACCCCTGGTGCCTTGCCACCGAGGAGCTGCTGACCTCAGCTTGAGTGAATCTACCTCTGAGTCCTCAGCCTCTGGTTCCTCTACGACAGGCGTGTCAGTGGGATTGAGGAGATCCTCGAAGTATTCCTTCCACCGTCCGACAATATCCCCAGTCGAGGCCAGCAACTCTCCGCCTCCACTGTAAACAGTGTTCATAGAGAGCTGCTTATTCCTTCTGAGGCGCCGAATTTCCCCGAGGCCGTCCGATAGTCCTTCTCTATGGCCTCACCGAACTCCT
Organism: Hemibagrus guttatus; assembly: GCA_033459395.1. Classification (NCBI taxonomy): domain Eukaryota; kingdom Metazoa; phylum Chordata; class Actinopteri; order Siluriformes; family Bagridae; genus Hemibagrus; species Hemibagrus guttatus. Next base: position 18,502,955 of record JAUCMX010000009.1, on the reverse strand, counting down.
CCCAGACCCGAGTTTTTGCTTCCGAGACCACCCGGGCTGCAGCTCGCTTGGCCTGCTGGTACACCTTAGCTGCCTCCGGAGTCCCCTGAGCCAACCAGCCTCGATAGGACTCCTTCTTCAGCTTGACGACATCCCTTAATTCTACACTGTGTTCGGTGATTGCCGCCGTGACCGGCACCAGAGACCTAATGGTCATAGCTCCAGATGGCTGCGTCAACAATGGAGGAGGAGAACGTGGCCCACTCAGACCCAATGTCCCCAACCTCCCCCGGGATCTGGTTGAAACTCTCCCGGAGGTGGGAGTTGAAGACCCCCCTAACAGAGGGATCAGCAAGATGTTCCCAACAGACCCTCACAATACATTTGGGTCTGCCAAGTCTGTTTGGCATTCTCCTCCGTAAGCGGATCCAACTCACCACCAGGTGGTGATTGGTTGACTGCTCCGCCCCTCTCTTCACCCAAGTGTCCAAGACATGCGGCTGAAGGTCAGATGACACGACCACAAGGTCGATCATTGATCTCCAGCCTAGGGTGTCCTGGTACCACGTGTACTGATGGGCACCCTTATGCGTGGTGTTCGTTATGGACAAACTATGACTAGCACAGAAGTCCAGCAACAGGACACCACTCAAGTTCAGATCCAGGGGACCTTTCCTCCCAATCATGCCCCTCCAGGTATCACTGTTGTTGCCCACATGGGCATTGAAGTCCCCCAGCAAAACTATGGAGTCCCCAGTCGGAGCACCTTCCAGCAACCCTTGCAGGGTCTCCAAGGAGGTTGGGTACTCCACACTGCCTTTCGGCCCATAAGCCGAAATAACAGTGAAACACCTCTCCCCGGCCGGAAGGCGCAGGTAAACAACCCTCTCGTTTACCAGGGAAAACTCCAACACATGGTGGCTGAGCTTGGGGGGCTGTAAGCAAGCCCACCCCAGCACAATGCCTCTCACCATGGGGCACTCTAGAGTAGAAGAGGGTCCAACCTCTCTCAAGGAGTTGGGTTCCAGAGCCCAGGCTGTGCGTGGAGGCAAGCCCGACTATCTCTAGCCGGTACCACTCAACCTCCCTCACCAGCTCAGGCCCCTTTCCCCTGCCCAGTGAGGTGACATTCCATGTCCCAAAAGCCAGATTCTTTGTCCAGGGTTTGGGTCGTCCGGGCCCCCGCCCATGACTGCTACCCAAAACACACTGCACCCGGACCCTTATGCTCCTTCCTGCGGGTGGTGGGCCTACGTCTTTCCTTCGGGCTGTGCCCGGCCAAGTCCTGCGGGAAAGATTCGGCCACCAGGCACTCGCCTGCGTGCCCCAACCCCAGGCCTGGCTCCAGGGTGGGGCCCCGGTGACGCCAGTCCGGGCTACGTAACGGTCCTTGATGTTGTTCCTCTCATAAAGGTTTTGAACAGCTCTTAGTCTGACCCATCACCTAGAACCACTAGGCCCCCGACAAAATGCTCCCATGTTCATTCGGGTACTCAAACCCCTCCACCACAATAAGGTGGCGGTTCAAGGAGGGGAGTGTTTAAATATTATATCCTAATGAATAAATGTGAGTTAGACATCATGATGAGATGCCCCCCCCCCCCCCCCCCCCCCCCCAAGTGGCTTATAAGTTGCTGTTGCCAGAAATCTTGCCATTATGAATTATTTAACCATTTGTTAATATTGCTAGTTTCCTTTTAATTTTGTGAGAACACACTGTTCTCTTGGCACTGTATATATGTGCAAGCATGGTCTGCAACAACATATAAGAATTGAACACACAAACTGCAAGCAAAAAAATGTGTTCATATCTCATTAGGAATTATGCCGTCATCCTCTAACTTTTTAACTGCTTTTTCTTTTTTGTAGCAGAGGAGAGTAGCAGCAGCGAGGTGTGGCTGAACCGAGAGCAGAGCATGCAGACGCCGGTCATGATGCCTTCTCCGCATCTCACCTCCACAGTCATGCGTGAGCCCAAACGCCTGCGGCCTGAAGACAGCTACATGGGAGTGTATTCGATGCCAGCTGAGCAGCAACAGCAGCAGCAGCAGCAACAACAACATCCACAGCAACGCACACACCCATACACACCCCAGCCTCACAATCACCAGACCCCCATGGATTACAAGTAAGGGCACAGTAATCAAAGACTTGGGGGGGGGAAAACATGACTGCAATATTTCTTAACTCAGTATGAGAATAATCTCTAATTCTACAAAAATTGTACATTTTAGCATTTAAGTGCAATCTGCTAAAATGAGAATTGAAATAGTTTTTTTTTTTCCACCAATCAACTAATTAATAAAGGTAACTACAAGTAAGTTTCAAACAGTTGTATCATTCTATCTAAATGGTTTTAAATCAGTACCGTTTGCATTTGTGTTGCCTTTCTGTTGATCGTAGAGAATGCCAATAATAAATGGATCTATTTAGGTAGATACTTTATTCATCCCAATGGGAAATTTACAGTTATTTGTATAACAAACAGCTTTAATTTCTTAACTATCGATCACATCACATTTTTGTTTAGTCTCAAAAGCCAGTGGAAAGCAGCATTGATTGAGCTTTCAAAAAAACTGGTAGCCTGAGCACCTGGTCTTGTGATCTTGTGTGGTCTTGTGCTATTTCCACTTCACAGCATGACAGTCATTTCTTTAATGAAAAACCTATAACGTAATTATACATTTTGTAAGTAGTTCTGCTTGACAATATTGCACCTGTGTATAGTTGCAGTAAGATTTACCTCTTGTGTTTTTGCAGCACACAGGTCACTTGGATGTTGGCCCAGAGGCAGCAGCAGGAAGAAGCTGCCAGGCAGCAGCACGAGAGAGCCATGAACTACGCCAAACTGAGGAGCAACCTGCAGCATGCAATGTGAGGGAGCACTACTAAATATTTCCTTGCTTTCATTATGCCTCTGATATAAACATACTTCAGATTATATACTGTTATTTGATGGTGTAACATAAAGCCCAATTTTTTTAAAAACCTTTTTCCTTTTTTTTTAATAAAAAAAAAAGGAAATTTCCCAAAAAAACTTTTTTTAAAAAAAAACATTTTAAAAAAATTGGGGCCTTTATTGGTAAATTTCTTAAAAAAATGGTTTTTTTAAATTCCCGGGAAATGGTTTTGGGGAAGTTGAAGGGGGGGTCTTTTCCAAGTATTAGTCTTACTAATTTGCTAATTGCCTGTTACTCAGCAAGCTGTGTTTTGGCTGCAGAAAGCCTTAGAGAAGCAGACAACATGTGGCGTTGGACTAAGTGGTCTTATTAATATTTCATCTGAGAAACATAGGGGCCCAAGTGATTGATTTATATGCTATAAAGATCTTTGTTAAATTTTTAAAAATAAAACAAACCACAATTTGTTGTTGGTTCCGGTTTGGAAACTTGATTCACAAATGTTTTTCAGACGCCGAGGATCAGGCCTTATGGAAGATGACGAGGAGCCAATTGTCGAGGACGTGATGATGTCATCAGAAAGCCGAATTGAGGATCTCAATGAAGGCATAGACTTCGACACAATGGATATTGATCTGGTAATGAACTCTAACTGTTAGTGATCGTGCCATTTGTATAGCATTCTCTGTATAGGCTTGTTTATAATGAGTGAAAAATCTCTCATTGTTAATGTACAATCTTATCTGCTTTGTTTCGTAGCCTGCCTCAAAGAATCGACGAGAGAGAACAGAGCTGAAGCCAGACTTTTTTGACCCAGCCTCTATCATGGATGAGTCTGTAAGGACCACTCATTTCCTGGGTTATGATGCTTTTCAGCGGTAATATGGATGGATCTAAGCTGCACTCTGTGCCATGAGAGATGGCACTAATAGAGGGGTGATTTGTAATAGACAGCTCAGTTCTATGGTTTACTCCATGTTATGGAGTATTAATAGCCTCAATAGCCTCAATCTAAGAAATGTTAACTACGGTTAAAGAGAATCAATGGCCATTTATTTGGTAATGCTGAACTCACACTGAATTTAAACATTTTCTTTTGTAGGCCATTGGGGTACTCATGTTTCAGGATATAAAAATAGAGAAAATCTTTTGTGGAAAAAAAAAACAAACTTTTCTGTAATGTTAAATTGATTTTGTAAAAAAAAAAAAAATATACACAAGATCAGTGTAGTAACTGGTTAAACAAAAATGTCTATTCTTGTTCACTAGAGATGATATAGTGGCTTAGATATTGAGTAAGCGTTCCCTTTTAATGCAAGACGTTGGGGGCCGATTGAATGCCATGGATTGTTGGACTGTTCTTTGCCATGTATAAATATATAAAATATATTTCAAAGTTGAACGTCATCTTGTGTGAAGAAGTGTATGTGAGCTCTTCTAGAGTTGTGGTATTTCTTGAAACTGGGGTGAATGCATCTTCTTTTTTTTTAACTTAAAGATAACTATGTTATGTATAGCCCTTTTGTAATAGTGAGTAATCAGGTGTAAAGTAGTAATTTATAAGCAGGTTATTGCTCATCATAGTGAGTGATGTGATATATTTTAATCTTCTTAACTAATATGTAAAATGGAGGACACCTCCACCTCTTTATATCTTAGTGTTTAGTTTTGTTCACCTCCCTTTGAGAACGTTAACAAAAATGCAGCTCATAGTGTCTGTTAATAACAGTGGAAAAATCAAATATGAAGCTGACTTTTTTCCTCACAAGTCATCTCCCCAAATATTAGATCTATACCCTTCGAAGGGCAAAACCAAGGAATCAAAAGGAAACCTCTCAAGTAGTGCCATTGTGTGTGTCTTGAATTAAAAGCAAAGATTAGTAAGTCTTCTCCATTGTTTTCTCCCTGACATTCAGCTGAGCAGTGATGTAAACATCTACTTTAAAAATTTAATTTTATTTTATTTTTTATTTTTATTTTTAAAGTATCAATTGGTGCTGATTTTATAACTGCATTTAGGATTTTTCTTACTTTTAAGCTTCAATTTAAAGTTAAAAAGGATTAAAAAAAAATATATATATATATATATATATATATATATATATATATATATATATATATATATATATATATATATATATATATATATATATATATACATATATATATTAATGTTAAAGCATGTAGCCAAGCACCAAGGAGTTTTTTCTTTTTTTTTTTCTTTAATTTGCATTTTATATGGTGTTTTGTTTGTGTTGTCAGGTTTTCGGGTTTTTACATTTTAAATTTGGTTGGATTCACATTCAGAGTTACTACATTCAGCTTTAAGTTTTTGTTTCTTTTCCAATATCGAAGCTTCATTGTAACAGTGTAGTACTCCATTTAAACATGAACAGATTTCGTGTTGCTTTTAGGCAGCTCTATAAAGTTAAATTAACACGTCTAGCTTGTACTAAGACATTGTCATATCTAAACATGTTTTGTCAGAGGAATCTTTTAATCATTCCATGTCTTGGCCTTAAACATGCCTGTACAAAAAGTTCTCAATTGTTCAATATTATGTTACTTTTCATTTCTTGTTTTGTGCAGATTTCTAATTATTTTAAAACAGTGATTACCAAGCCCGGTCTTGGAGAGCTACCTTCTGCAGTAAGCAGTTTCAAACCTAAACCAACACACCAGCGCCAAATAAATCAATCTACCTGATTAGCCTGTTTGATTAGGGCTGGAACACAGTTCTGTAGAAGGGTACGTGTCTCTGACAGGACTGAGCACTGCTATAGAAGCCATGTTCCCAAATAGCATGAGTGTAATTATTGAGTTAGAAAGTGCAACACAACTTAAAGAACTATGAAAACTACGCCTCTGGAAACTGGCATCTGTTTGTCACTCACCACTACATTGGCAAAACTGCTGAATAGATTGTGTAAATATATGTGCATTTTAACAAATACTTAATTTTCTAGTGTTTTTTTTCCCTGTTAATGTTTATAAGCCTATGATCTTCTCCCTGTTCAAAGATTTATGCTGATACATAATTGTTCCCCTGTCCTGTCACCTACTGTACTGTTTCTGATTTCTATTTATCTGGAGACAGTAAGTTTTTGAATAAAAGTAAACATTCTTTTGTGTGCTTGGTTTTTTGTTTTTTTTTTTCTTGGGTACAGTCTGTTCTGATTAATTCTAGGTCACTGGTAACTGCTCATGTGGCAGCAGTTATACTCCTGCAGATATACATCAAGAGCTTCAACTAATATTAACAAAAATATTGCTTTTTGTACAGTTTGTTGTACCATATGGGCTGGTTTGAGTATTTCAGAAGTTGCGGATCTCCGGGGCAGTCTGGACTTTATGTAATATGGTGCTAAAAGGTTGGTTTTTTTTAATCATAAGAATGGTCAGAATTTTTGAACTTACAAGAGGTGATGCAAACACAACAAGCCAAATAAAATGGTGAGCAGAAAAGCATCTCCGAGTCAACAATATGCTTATCTTTGCAGTGGATGTGCTTCAACAGAAGAATATCACAACTAGGCTCTTCTTCTATCAGGAAGAGCAACATGAATCTAAGGATAGGACACAGATTCACTGAAACTGAACAAACTGGAATTGTGAGCCTGTTCCCACTGATTGAATTATTTACTGGGTTTGTCACATCCATTCAATCATTGATGAACAGAATGGTTGAGCAGAAACATTTCCAGATGCTTTTGCTCACCTGTGAATTAGCCTACTTCTAGTTGGATTAGAGCTGGAAGGAAATGTGCGCAGAGAGGTCGACAAACCTTGGGCTGGTTTGCCATGATGGTTTTTTAAACTACACTATATTGGCAAAAGTTTTGGGACACCCCTCCGAACCATTGAATTCAGGTGTTGTGCTTGGCCCCTTAGTTCCAGTGAAAGGAATTCTTAATGCTTCAGCATACCAAGACATTTATGACAAGTTCATTCTTCTAACTTTATGGGAACAGTTCAGTGATGGCTCCTTCCTGTTCCAACATGACTGTGCACCAGTGCACAAAGCAATGTCCATAAAGACATGGATGAGTGAGTTCGGTGTGGAGGAACTTGACTGGCCTGCACAGAGTCCTGACCTCAACCCGATAGAACACCTTTGGGATGAATTAGAGCGGAGACTGCGAGCCAGAAGCTTCTCGTCTAGCATCGGTGCCTGACCTCACAAATGTGCTTCTAGAGAAATGGTCAAAAATTCTTATAAACACACTTCTAAACCTTGTGGAAAGCCTTCCCAGAAGAGTTGAAGCTGTTATAGCTGCAAAGGGTGGGACAACTTTATATTAAATTCATGTGCATGTAAAGGCAGATGTCCCAAATCTTTTGGCAATATAGTGTACATGTCTTAATATTGCAAAAAATAAAACCCTACATACAGATCTATAATTCATCCCAAAGGTGTTCTATCAGGTTGAGGTCAGGACTTTCCTCCACATCAAACTCACTCATCCATGTCTTTATGGACCTTGCTTTGTGCAATGGTGTGCAGTCATGTTGGAACAGGAAGGGGTCATCCCCAAACTGTTCCCACAAAGTTGGGAGCATGAAATTGTCCAAAATGTCTTGGTATGCTGAAGCATTAAGAGTTCCTTTCACTGAAACTAAGGGGCCAAGCGCAACCCTTAAAAACAACACCTGAATTCAATGCTTTGGAGGAGTGTCCCAAAACTTTTGGCAATATAGTGTACATTGTTGCAGTGTTTATTCATGGAGCTCAAAAGAAATATTCTCCACAGTCCACAATTCAGCAAAACATAATTCGCTCTTGTTTAGTGAATTCTCATTTTCTGATCATATAAAGTGCACAATTTGGAGGGAAAAGTTTTAACAAATGCGTCATAAATTCATGATACACATCTCTGTTACAATTAATTAAAATAGTAAGTGTTTGTATTCCGGGTGCGTGTGCTGTGGCCCGTTACTGGCGGAAATGCGTCACTCCAGTGTTTTGTTGTGTTCCTGTAATGGCGGAACACACGGAGGGAGAAAGCGTTGGGTTCAGTGCTAACAGGTCAGATTGTATGCCGTATTATTAACTTACCTCGACACATATTCTGTTAAAAAATAATGTGGGTGAGATTTGTAAATTCGAGTTAATAAATGATCCATTTTGGCTTAGTTGGTTTGAATTTGTGCATTTAGGAGGCTAGCGCGTTAACTTGCCTAGCATAGCATGCTAGTGTAGTTATTAGTTCAGAGAGACAATACGGAGGCTGCACGCTGCTAATGTGCGCTCTTTAAGCTGGCTGTTGTGTTCAGCTGCAGATGATGGGTGATTATTGTGCGATATTCATAGCTAGTTTTGCAATCAGCCATGACAAGGGGTGTCGCAAACAGACGCAATGTGGCTGGTGACTGGAGCTGCTGAATGAATGGTGCTTGTTTTGGTTACATGACTCGATGTAGTTTTTCTTTAGCAGTAGGATGGCGCAGCAGTCAGCCCCCCGGTTCCCCGGCGCTGTCCCTCCGGTGGCTGGGGCATTACCACGGAGGCAGCCGTTACTGAGCACTCCCGCCACTCCTCCGTTCCCGGTGATGAGAGGCCCCACTCCCGCAGCGCGAGCCCCGTTCGCACGGATGCCCTTTGACCCCAGCGTCCCGCCGCCTGTGGGCACCGCACATTTACAGGTATACCTATTTACACTTAACTGCATTAGAAACAGATTTAATAACCAAATCCAGTAATTCACTCACATGTACCAGGATCGTTAGTTTGATTTGGTGCTAATTTTGTACTTGCCTTTGGAAAAGGACCAGTGTAAAACCACTGCTCTCAGGATGATAACTGACTCATTGGAACATATTCAGCACAATAATGACAATGACATTGTAACACATATATGAGTGAACTACATACAGCGATGTTTCTGGGATTTATAAATACGTCTGTGTAACTGTTGCTTTGAGAAACAAACCATCAAACTAACACTGTCCAGCCAACAGCATCCTGTAGTCAGAAATGGTCAGTGATGCAGGGCTAGAACACAAACTGTGTATGGGAAAAAATCCACAGAACCTTAATATACAGCTATTAATATACAGGTGGCATACCAAAGTGGCGTTTTCTTTATTAAAAAAAGTTTTAAATTGACCAGAAATTAACATGCCAGACATGTCTTTACGTGTGATGAGAGATCACCTCATAGATCCACATAGTGCCTATAGCCTAAATGTTAGTCAGTGGCTTTCTGCTGTTTTTTTTTTTTATTACCACTGCTAGTATTGTCACTGTTATGCTGAGAGTGGCTTTACCACATCAGTTATTTCTGACATGCTGGAAGCTGACTGATACTTCATGAATGTCAACTGTTATAACCGTATATCTACATATAATGAAAAGGCCAATTAACTTAGCAAACAAGGTAGGCATACATCATAAATTGGTCACATGTCCAAATTTAACTAAGTTACAGTTAGGCATTCTAATCAGATGGCCATTGAGTGTTATCTTTGCTAGTGATGCAAAATATGTAAGCTTGTATTTTATAGTATTTATCAAAGATGTGTGGCAGTATATCTGCCAAAGATACGTGGGAGAGTCTTCAAGTCATATGACCAACTGCATTTATTTTTTCTCACTGGAACTAACTTGTCTCATGGATGTTCCATAATATTAATGTGGCTATAAACAGTGGGAAAAGTGCACTGTGTTTGTTCATAAATTAAGAATTGTAATTGCACATCACTGTGGTATAAGCAGAATAACACACAGGCAGTTATTTGTAATTAATCAAATTCAGGCTGGTAAATTAATCAACTTTGGCCTCACTCACCATGTCATGTATGATGTATAGCACTATTATTAGTCTATTTGTTCACCTTACATCAGAATGCTAATGTAAACAATGCTGTGTAACTAACATTTTTATTTGAATTTTTTTGGTCCTCTAAGAGACCACCGTTCATTCCACCTCCAGTAAGTGCCATGCCTCCTCCTCCTGGAATCATCTTCCCTCCTGGTATTCCACCTTCGGCTTCACCTGCTGCTGCTCCTCCTCTCACCTCTACAGAGGAGATCTGGGTGGAAAACAAGAGTCCAGAAGGAAAGGTATTGTGCTTAGTGTCTCTACATATGCTGTATAGACCACTTACCTATATATTAAGTGTGTTTATTGTATTCATGCAGCTCATTATGCTTTTTTGAATAGTTGAGCCAAGTTAACCCTTAAGTTGCACTTTTCCAAAGGAGGCTATAAGGTTAACATAACTAAGTAATGTAAACCTTTCACGTTTTATGTAGAAAAAAAGTTCCTACATGAATGTACATACATTTGAATGTGTGTTGACTTTATTACACACGTGTACAGTGTGAGAGTCTCTCTTGTGCTTTGTGCATGAAGTGCAGCTGAGTGGTTGTTACTTCCAGTTTAATCTTTGTTTTAAATCACAGCTCTCCATGAGGCGTTCATCACTTTCGTCTTGATAACAATATAAACATAATTAATCCTGCAGTTCTACTCCTGGTGACTCGGATGTAAACCCAATGTTCATCCATACTGCCGCCCTACCCTATTTTTCTGCTTCACCCAGTCCACTAGATCAGGTTCTAGCTGTATGCTTCTTGTGTTCCTGTAGGCATACTACTATAACGCACGTACACGAGAATCAGCTTGGGCGAAACCCGAGGGCGTGAAGGTGATCCAGCAGGCTGAACTTGCGCCTCTGATGATGAGCCAGGCTGCAGGAGTGGCCTCTAGCTGCCCCAGCCCTTCAAACAACCTCCCAGCAGCAGCTGCTGCATCCTCTAGTACCACACACAGCACCCAGGCTTCTTCCACAGTCATGAGCTCCACCTCCACCCACAGTACGAATGTAGTCTCACCTCTCCTCCCCACTCCTGGAACAGGTAGATATCACCTGCTCCAAACCCACACCTCAACTTGAAGTTTACTTTTCTGCATATGTGCCTATGTATAAGTGTACTTAAAAGTTATTGTCTATATAATTCAATTTTATTTGTACAGTGCTTTTAATAACACATTGTCACGATGCAGCTTTATATAAATCCTAGATTTCTGTCTAGAATTCATTCTCTGGATAACTGGTGTTGATTAAATATCAAACTCATGAATTATAGTGTAATAGCATTCATCTAAAGACTCTATTGTTTTATTGTGTCGAAGTGCATTAAAACCCAGAAAGTTCAGGCAATTTATAAAATTTATAACTTCCCTACATCTCATGAGCTTACATTTTCTTGTAGCTATGAATTGCTGTTCTTGTCAAATCTTTGTGCTTCTCTGTATTTTGTAGTGATTTATTTGTGAGATATTTGTGGTATGTGTCATTGCTGTGCATGCATTGTTGTGTTGTCACAATGGAGCTTTATATAAATCTTAGATTTCTGTCTAGAATTCATTCTCTGGATAACTGGTGTTGATTAAATATCAAACTCATGAATTACAGTGTAATAGCATTCACTGTAATTCAGTGTAATAGCTTTTTAGCACTATTCAGCATTTTTTAATGTAAATTTTATAGCACTGTACTCTGAATAAACATTAGCACAAGTGCTATACTGTGTGCATTTATTTAGACCACAGTTAATAAAATTGTACATTTTGCTGCATTTAGGAAATTCCAATATATTAAAATCTGAACAGTGCATGTAGGAACTCTTCCTCTTGACATGCCAAAGATGGGTGCAAAATAGAAATATTAATGCTAAACTAAATATATAACTTTGACTCAACTTCATCTATTATCCTCTCCTGTTTTTTTACAGTTCCAGAATGCACAGAGCTGTCACCCTGCAGTAACTGCCCCCCACACTGTGGCCATTACCCCTGTCGTTGCTGTAAATGCCCCCACAGGGGCAGTCACTGTCACAACAGGGCCACAGCCACTTCCTGTGGCATTACCCCACACTGTGCCCCAGCCCACTGCTGCCATCCCAGCATTCCCGCCAGTTATGGTGCCACCTTTCAGAGTGCCTCTGCCTGGATTGCCCATTCCACTACCCGGTAGGTGCAATCTCTCACATGATGACACCTGCAGCGACACCAATTTTGAGCTCCATCTGAATGCCTCCTCCCTCTTTACCTTGATATTGACCTTAATCTTCATCCTTCTGTCCTTTCCTTCTTTTTTTCTGTTGACAGCGATGGTTGCATCCTGTATAATTTAATAAATTAATCTTTGCCAGAGTAATCTATAGATGGCAGTATTACTCTTGTTTTTTTTTTTATTGTAAAATTTTGCTAGTATTATTAAACTACAAACAGATTACATAATTGCTAGTTTCCTCAACAGTTTAATCTTGGTGTATATTTCTGCACCATGATAGTCAGTCTCATGTATCAGACTGACAAATAAAAATTATTACCGACACAGAACCTGTTGGTTGTTTGACCTTCGGGCTGCAGACAACTCTGCCTGTTACCTGTGAACTGAAGCTGACATCTGTCTTTCTCTGACCAATGGTCTGTGCTTGCTTGATTCTTTTAGGTGTAGCAATGATGCAGATAGTCAGCTGTCCTTATATAAAGACTATCTCTCCAAGCAAGAATGGTAATTCCCTCTCCATCGCTAGCCGGCATGCTGGTGACTGTTGTGCATCTACGCTTTATGTATTGTATTTACCTTGTATTTCTAAAGAGCCCATAATTTCTAACCAAAACCTAAAGACTCTATTGTTTTATTGTGTCGAAGTGCATTAAAACCCAGAAAGTTCAGGCAATTTATAAAATTTATAACTTCCCTACATCTCATGAGCTTACATTTTCTTGTAGCTATGAATTGCTGTTCTTGTCAAATCTTTGTGCTTCTCTGTATTTTGTAGTGATATATTTGTGGTATGTGTCATTGCTGTGGCATGCTGTGTTGTCAGTGTCAAATGCAATTCTAAAGGTGACCTCCAAACTGAAGTCAGTTTGGTTTCCTTCTGGACTGGATTTGATTAACTGTGTTTAAAGAATATCAAAGATATTTATCCAACTAACTTTTTGAAATAGCTTTTTGAGGGCTTATACTGCAAGCAAGGTAAATACACATGCTCTTTCAGATGTAGTGTTAGTTGTGCAAGAAAAAAAAACATCCAGTGATTGGCAATTCTGTGGGTGGAAATGATGAGAGGTCAGAGGAGAATGGCCAGACTTGTTCAAGCTGACGTGAAGTCTGCAGTGAGACAAATGACCACACTGTACAAAAGTGGTGGGCAGAAAAGCAATTCAGAATGAACATGTTGCACCTAAACAAATGCATCCTAGACAAATACTGAAAAACAAGTATTTAAAGTTTTTATTTATATTAGTCATTTACTTTAGATTGCTTTAGGGACTGAGATCCCACCTGATGAAGCATAAAAGTAGAAGAACCTCCTGCAGAATCTCATGGGATGGGTTGCCAGTTTTCAGCAAAAGTATATTTAACAGCCAACCTCTAAAAGTCTGTGTAAGGGCCAACATATAAAACTGATCAATGAGGCTGAATTAGAATAAATAAAGGTTTTATTCAGAAATCAAACAGTTTGAGCTATTTGTCTTCTGGCCCTTAAATCAGTATCAGTTTCTGACCACAGGATGCCATTGGCTGGACATTTTTGCTTGATGGACTATTCTCAACCCAGTGACCTTGAGGTGTATAAAAATCCCAGCAACCCTATTATGCCTAATTCACTAGAACCAATTCAACACTCTGCTGAAGGATCCATGGCACAAATAACATCCGGTCAGCTGTGGTGCTTAGCCACAAATACTTTACAGCAAGTGATTGTATACCTATACAGCAAACTGTATGTTTCTACATGGTCATATATGGACCTGCTGCCAGTTTGGTTAACAAAATCTTTATTTTTATTACTATTATTTATTTAACTCGATAACCATTGGATATCAGCTTCTTAGTAAGGGCTACTGCTATATTCTCACCTTCCTTGCCGCAGGATATGTACCCTTTTATACCATTGATTTGATTTCTATTTTCCCTGAAAAAATAACTTTCAGCTTTAATTTAAGTGTCTTTACTTGAGTGTAGGAATTGAAGTACACTATATATGTGTAGTCAAGCTGTTATATATGAGTTATGGGGCCATTTCACATTTGGTTTTTCCTTTAGAAAGTGAAATTCATGCTCAGTTGGAATCAGGTCAGGTGATCGACTTGCACACTGCAGAACATTTTAACATCTTGGGTTGCTTTCAACGTATGTTTCAGGTCATTGTCCATTCTCACTGTGATGCACCATCCAATGAATTTAGGCATTTGGCTGAATCTGAGCAGTTATGTTATTGCCCTAAATACTTCAGAATTTATTCTGCTGCTTTTGTAAATAAATCGAAGGGAACCAGTAAATACTCTTCTCTTTCCATCATTCTAATACAAGTTGCTCTTTGTTTCATTTGTTTTTTAGTTAGTTTTCAACATTACATTACAAACACCAGTATTTACTTTGGTGAGATCTTCTGTTGCTTCTCCTGAAAGGTGTCCTTGATCTGGCCAAATGTTTTGAAGGGTTTTTCCTTCACTTGGGAAAGAATTCTTCCATCAACATTCCATCAGATGTTTTCCTATTGTCTTAAACGTCTTTTATTGTTCCTGAGCTCACCAGTTTTCTCTATAAGAATGTACCAAATAATTGATTCAGCCAGCTGAAGTTTTTGCTGTTTCTCTGTTGGGTTTGTTGTGATTTTTCAGCCTGATGATGGCTTGCTTCAACGGCAGTGGCGACTCTTTGCTAGACTAGTTGATGGCTGCAAATTCCAAATGCATACATCACACTTGAAATCAACTGTAGACCTTTTATCTGGTTACCTGTGAGTGAAGTAGTGAGGGAATAACATACATTTGGCCATGGAGGAGCTGAGCAGAATATTACCTGAATACTTTTGATCAACAATATTCATCTGATTTGGATGTAAATACCTTCAAATTAAAGCTGAACGTTTGCACTTTAAGGACATATTCATATAAAAATAACTTTGTAAATGTCCACATATTTATTGACCACACTATATATCAATAATCATAGAATGGAAGACAAATTGTACAGTGTAGTAGAAGTCTCTACAAATAGAGTTCTCAATTTCTGGCCATTGCTGGCAATATGTTTATGGCAAGTGTGTGTGTGTTTTCTAGGTATGCTTCCCGGCATGGCACCCCCCCTTTTACCCATGATGCCTCCTCAGATGACAGTAGCAGCAAACTCGTCCCCACTATCAGGAGGAGATTGGTCAGAGTTTAGAACTGCAGAGGGGAAGTCATACTATTACAACAAACGCACACTGGAGACTACTTGGGACAAGCCGGAGGAGCTCAAAGACAAAGGTCTGGGTGTGAAGCAAGGCAGAGAACTCACTCTCTGAAATGGGCCTGTGTTCAAAACGCAAATAAGAAAACAAAATTTAGGGGACTAATTCAATTGGGTTTATTGACAGCTTAATGTGGTTAACCGTATGGCCTGACTTGGGTACATGTTCTGACATGCCATGGCCCTATAGCTATGTCTTAGCATGATTTGAGACCAGATTTCATAACTGGTAACCACTATGTGATCCTTCCCAACAGAAAAGGAGCTTGAGAAAGCCAGGGACTCTGTAGAAGATACAGAAGATACTGAGCTCATGCAGGTAGAAGATGGCAGCCCCAAGATCGATCCACCTATAGAGCCAAAGGAGGTATGTTTCTGCTAGAGTATTATAGCTGTGTGTCCTGGTGGACGAGTTACTTGCAAATATTGTCTATAATTAATAAATGAGATATATATATATATATATATATATATATATATATATATATATATATATATATATATATATATATATATATATATATATATATATATATATATATATAAAATCTTTTTTGCTATTTGTTTGATTGTAGGAGCCAAAAGAGGTAGAGATGACTGAAGAAGAGAAGGTTGCTAAGAAATCCAAACCTGTAGCCACCAACCCCATTCCAGGCACACCATGGTAGGCAGGAGTGGAGCACATAACTACTGTTCAATACCCTAGATATCTGTTTTTTGGGGAAAAAAAGTAGTGAATAATGTGACATTGACTGTGTTTGCATGCTGCAGCCTAGATTCATGGCCAGAGTATTCCTTTCAATTCTAACCTGTGAATGTATAATACACTGATTATTTTTTTTGTCTTGTTCAGTATTAACATTATTAATATTAAAGAATTTCACAAATATTAGGCCAACTTAGTATTTTTATTGACAGTTTAAATCCTCAAACTTTTGTCACTGTTCTTTCAGAAATAAATGTTCAAACCCATTTTATCAATCCATAAGCATTTGTTTTAACTATTATTCTCTTTTTAAGCTGATCTTCAGTGGAATTTGTAGACCGTGTTGTAATTTATGGACAAATGTTTTTGTGCATAAAACCTAGAGAGACCTTTCATTGTTTAATTCTGTGTCCTGTCAGGTGTGTGGTTTGGACTGGTGATGATCGTGTGTTCTTCTACAACCCCACCACACGTATGTCCATGTGGGAAAGGCCGGAGGAGCTGGTGGGGCGAGCTGACGTTGATAAGAGCATACAAGAGCCACCACACAAGAGAGGCCAGGACAATGGCCCTAAGTTAGGTTAGTGCTCTTCTGCTGTGCTATGAGTTAACACTTAAACATGGTAAGAAGAGTAAATCAGGTTTCAGTACACAAAATATGTGGCGGGTATACAGTATTCATTTTAGCATTGGTTCGGTGATTGTAACAGAAATTGGTTTATGACATGCCAACACTTAAACATTTAATGCAAGGCACATTATCTTTGTTGAACCCAGTATTGTCTTCTGACCTGTGTGTCATCTGTCTTGAATGGCTTGCTGATTTTCCACCCCTCTGTCCAAACCATCTGTCCTTAACAAAAATGTGTCTCTGTGTGTGTGTGAGCAGTAATTGTTAAGCAGGAACAAGAGCTTACAGCTACAGAGGATACATCAGAGGACGAGCCCAGCAGTGCCAAGAAGAGAAAGTGAGGCTTCATTTCATTTTCATGTTTGAATCAGTTCAGAAAATTCAGCGAAGCCTTTTTTCAAATTTGTTCCTCTTAGCTTTCAGGTCTGTAGTCCGTTGCAATTACATTTGCAGTTATTGTATTTGGCTGACACCCTTAATCAAGGAGACTTGAGGAAGTCCTTTGGAAAAAAAACAGACATGTCCAAAAATTGTTGCTTGCCCAAAAATGATCTTGCATATTTAACAGCTATTACAAAAACATTGCCATCTACTCACAATCTTCTCACAGGTGAAAATTTTAACATGCTCTTGACTTGCCCTCATCCATTTCTCTTTTACGGAAATAACTGATGCAATTTTAAGGCCCATTCCAGAATTGTTTTAGCTTAAGTGAACTTGAAGGGGCAAGGATCATGTTCTACATTAATGTAGAAAAATAATGGAAAAAGTTGTCAAAAGCTAAAAAGCTTTGTGCAGGCCAGACTGAGCAAAATACTGTAAATCAACTACTGTATTGTCTAAATCAATGCAGAAATTGCTTCAAGTATGTTTTGTGCCCTCAAGGGTATGTGCAATCCTATTTTATAATCCTTGTTGTCCCTCATCCCCTCGTTTGACCAGTGGCCACTTATTTGTAGATGTATTAAACCTCCAAGAAATCTTAGAGAGCATCTTTAGAACTACACAGAAATATAATATGAATAGATTGTATTGCAAAGTCAGTGGTATGTTTATTCAGTCCACATGCCACACGATACACTGTTAAATATCTGTTTTAATACCAGATGTCAGTGTCGTGTGTGTGTTTTGTTTTTTTGTTTTTTTATATCAGATTTCAGCTGCAAGGTCCACTCTTTGGCATGTTGAGAGGTTGAGGTTTTGAGTACTCAACAGTAATTAACTGACGTACTATAGATTTTTGTGGCCACATGGGTGAACGATATTGAAAACATCAAAGTAACAAAGCATGCTGAGTAAACAAAATGCCTGGTCAGTTGAGCTATGGCAACAATATGCAACTCTGTACATTTCCTGATCATGCAGGCAGTGCAGAAAATAAAGGCGGTAGTCACTTTATTATGCTTGTAACTCACTAAGTTGAAGCAGAAATGTGTACATATGTATTTATTTGTGAGTGTGTGTATGAGTGTGAGAGAGAGAGACATATGAGAATTGTATATGATTCTAATGTGCAGTGAGAACAAAAACAAGATTCTGGTATTGCATTAAACAATGATCTGAGTGACCTATCATACTGTTAGCAAGTAAAATTCATCATGCATTCTCTTTTTTCACTGTTATTTCAGTCTTAGTTTTTCTTTAATTATTTTGCTAATTGTCATATTCTGTGTGTTGCAGATTAGAGGAGAAAAAGGAGGCAGATTTGGAGAAGGAAGCAGCAGTGGAAGCTGAGCTGAGAGCAGCAAGGGAGCGAGCCGTGGTTCCACAAGAGACTCGGATGAATCAATTCAAAGATATGCTGCTAGAGAGAGGGGTAAAAACAATGCACTCCCACATACTTTACTAAACAAATACTTTGCTCTGTCTTTTATTTGTGTTAACACAGCTCTCTTACTAGGCCAAACATCCATTTTACTTGAAAGGGATTTTTTTGCCTCTGTACATGAAAGGTTAAACTTGTTGCTGACTTGAAGCTTTAAGTCTCATTAAGAATACTTTCCTGACCTTTCAGCATATCAGAGTAACATTGATCAGGCTCATCTCATCTTTTCATCAAATATGAGCAGCGCTTATCTGCTAGCCGTGATCAGTGGCAGCAGATTAGATGGTTCTCGCATTAAAAAATAAACTGCTCTGTTATGTATGGGCTTGAGAGCTCTTTAAGGTATTTGCCCTTTGCCGGGGTGTTCTATACGATAGATAAAAGGCAGCTTTATGCAGTCAGAAGGAGCAGACATCAATGTGAGACCCTCCTCCCCCTTTAGCTCCCATGTGCTTAAGAGAGACCATAATGTAACAACTAGAGCAGCCACTGAGAAAGATGTAGAGGAGCACCCATCACTCCTCCTTTTGTCCCTTACTAATTACCCCAGTCTTGTCCTTGCCAATTAGTGTGGGGAGAGAGCTGCAGAGGTGCTGGGCCACCCCATCGTGTGTGTTGTTCATTAGAGATGCTGATGTGGAGGGGGATGAAACGCGGCAGGCACACACCCTGACTTCAGTGCTGTGGGGGGTACGTGCTCAGAAGAGCTCACCCGCTGAATGTCCTGCTCATTAGAATGGGTGTAACTACAGAGGAAAGAGGCATTAAAAGCTCTCGTTTCCTGGACTTTGTTTCTATATTTGTTTCTCTTTTTCTGTGCCAGGTTTCAGCGTTTTCTACATGGGAGAAAGAGCTACATAAAATAGTCTTTGACCCTCGTTATCTGCTTTTGAACCCCAAAGAAAGGAAGCAGGTACATGCACACTGTTCAAAGCTGCACACTGTTATGCATACAAAGACACACATACACAGCTCTTTTTTTTCCACATTCTTATTATAGAAAATATCAAGCCTGGGGTGAACTTATCCCAATATTCATGATATCTATAACATGTGCATAAACAGCTGTCAAAACCATTAAACATCAGCTTAGCTTACTTCCAGTGTACTATTTCTAGTTAGATTGACTCCAAAGTGTTTTTCAACTTTATCTTCAGCCACTGCTTCAGTGTTTTTTCTCAATTACCACAGATAAATAATTTTACTGTATTGAAAGGACAAAGATTATTTTTGAAAACTCACTTCATATTAGTGAAGGGATATTTGTTAGATTTTTATCAGTAAGGGTTATATATAACTATATGACAAGTCTTAACACCAAGTAAATAAGAATGTGTAACCAAAGTAGTTATGAAGTTTTAGTCATCTATCAAACACTAGAGTAATGCGGGTTCATACTGCATGATTTTAGTCCTGATTTTCACGCACCGACAGGTTTTGTGAAATCGCCAACAAATGCCCCAAATCAGAGGCAAATCGGTGCTCATTCACGCGAGTGCCAATCACGTAGTGTGAATTATACGATTTGAGAGAATTGCTGATGCGTTGCCAATGCTCTCGAAATATTCGGTATGCTAAATATCTGGACCTGTCGGCGATTCAAAATCCTGCTGTGTGAAATGAGTTCTGACTGAAAAGTACATCCGCGATGACCTACAACTAATGAGAGGAAGAAACAGGGCAGCAGGAAGTTCGGTGAGGAGTTATAGACCACAATATCAGCAGGCATGGCTTAAGTTCCGAGAAAGGCTCCTTCTCAGTCTATTTGGACCCAAGAAATAAAGGAAAGTTTAGTCGAAATTTGGCAGGAGCACCCATGTCTGTTTGATGTTTCATCTGAGCTCCAACTCTCTTTGCAGAACACACGATCCTTATTTCCCGCATTTCCTCCTCCATAATCTTTTTTTTATTTTTCGCCCTTTCACTACAAATCCGCACACAGACCATTTGAATCGTAAAGCTTCTTGCAGGGTACCATTTCCAGTCTCGTGTGAGAACTCTGATCTCACGTGTGATCTTGCGTTATTTATCACTTCTCGCGTGCGCGTTTGGTTGTGAAACGCAGTTTGCAGACCAGACAGAGTTGTTGCCGATTCTTCCTATTGTGAAGTCATGCAGTGTGAAACCTCCTGACGCCGATCCATCGTGCAGTGTGAACACAGCAGCGACTAAATGCTCCCCCATATAGTCGTGCTGTGCGAAGACAGCCGTGATCCGACCACTTAGAAAATCGTGCAGTGTGAACTCGGCATAAGTCAGTAAAACTTAAGTGAAGCTCTTTCTGAAGGAGTAGTCCTACATCTGAAATGACCAGGTATATATGTTAAGAACTTAATTAACAATTGACTTAATAATGAAAGAAGTAATAATGGGTGATTGTTTCTTGGTGGAAGTAAACAGCAGCCTTTAGATCATTATAAATTAGTTTTAAGTGAACATGTATGCCAACACAAATGCAGTAAGTATAGATTACGTTGAAAAGATGAAGCACTTGGACCACTTCATGATCCCTGAATGGTAACTCTCTGTGCAGGTGTTTGATCTGTACGTGAAGACTCGTGCTGAAGAGGAGAGGAAAGAGAAGAAGAACAAGCTCATGCAAGCTAAAGAGGACTTTAGGAGGATGATGGAAGAAGCCAGACTTGGAGTCAGGTGAATACTAAGCCCGACTTTAACGCGTCTTCTCTTTTCATGTCATACACCACAACAGTGCTGGTCTCTGCATGAAAATATTGCCAAACATGACGTTTTTCTGCTATTTTCTGATTGATTTGGAGTGGATGTAAGACAGTGACTACCCAAATAGGCAGTCAAATCCTAGCACCTTGAATGGTTAGCCATTTATTTGAATACATGTGCACATCCTTAGACCATATACACATATACAGTGGAATGAAATATTGTGGCAACAGAATAATGAAGCACATGAGACAAAACAGGGCCTCTGTGCGCACAACTATGAAAAGGTTTAAAGAATACAACAATTTTAAGACAAACCTACACATAGATTTTCAGATGAATTGTGCCTCTTTTGTGCTTTTTTCTTTTTTTTTCAGAACTACTTTCAGTGAGTTTGCAGTTAAGCATGCTAGGGATGCACGTTTTAAAGCTATTGAGAAGATGAAGGACAGAGAATCCATTTTCTCCGAGTTCATGACCTCTCTCAAAAAGAAAGAGAAGGAGAACTCAAAGAACCGAGGTGAAAAGGTGAGCATGAAACCATAATTGTCTTAATTTCCACTATAGATGATCGGCGGGCAATGAACAAAAAGAAGGGATGATCTGGATTAGTAGACCCAGTGCACAAATACTTGCTTTAAGGGTACTATTAGTAGTTCCCTTCATACACGCCTCCAGGATTTATGTAGGCTGGAATGAAGTATTCATGCTTAAGTAATGGGCGACTGTGCTGATTGCCTTTGGCAGCTAAAGGTCAGCAATAAAACATTAATAGCAACAAAATGTCACCTGTTGGGGGAGGGGTGATAGGTGGGGAGGTCTTCACAGAGTGGGGTTCGCCAGAGGATGCCAATCTACTGCAACTAAGGTTGCTTTAACAAACAACATTTATTCATAGTGTAATGACCAGTCAGACCAGAGCACAGGAAAGTGTCTATTAAATCAGTGTCTCTCACCATTTTTGCAGCTGGAGACCCATATAAACATAATAAAACTACATTAGTAATCACACACCAAGTACATTGTCTAAATCAGCATTATTTGGAATCCCACTTATTTTTGATTTACTTTCTTTTTGAATTAGTTTTGGATTGACAAGGTACTTAATTAGCTTGGTAACATAGATGAACTTTCGAGTATGTATGCCAAACAACTTATTTTCTTATGCACTTGCTGTCCACTTTATTAGGAACACCTATACATTCATACAGTTATCTAATCAGCTTATGTGGTAGCAGCACAATACATGCAGGTTACAAGTCATGAGCTTTAGTTGATGTACAAAAAAACATGAGAATGGGGATTGTGAAAAAAACAAATACACCCTGTTTGTGGAGGGTCTGCAGGTTGAAACACTGTTGATGAGAGAGATCAGAGAAGAATGACCAAGCAGGTATGAGCCGACAGGCTGAAGGCTATAGTAGCTTAAATAATCACTCTTTACAACCGTAGTGAGCAGAAAAGCCTCTCAGAATGCGCAGCACATCAGATTTTCAGGTGGATGGACTACAACAGCATAAGGCCACGTCAGGTTTCAATGCTGTCAGCCAAGATCAAGAATCACAGGCTCATCGAAACTGGACAGTTGAACATTAAAAGAAATACAGAAAGCATATTAGCAACCGTGTAATGTCTGTTTCATAACTTTGTGTAAGGTTGATTGTGGTCCATGTTGTTTTAGGTGAGACAGGACTTTTTCGAGTTGCTGTCTGATCACCATGTGGATGGCCAGCAGCGCTGGAGCAAAGTTAAGGAGAAGATGGAGACCGATCCCCGGTACAAAGCAGTGGAGACTTCAGCTGCACGAGAGGAACTGTTCAAAAGCTTTGTGGAGAAGCTTGCCAAGGTTAATGGGACTTATTTTTAAGCTACTTTGCATGAGTATGAAATCTGTTTTCTTTGTATACATCCACCTTATATTATAGAAAACTATTGAAAATGAAATAATCCCTGTTGCAGACTAACCCCTGTTGGTTTTGTTTATGCTACTTTATTTAGTTATGTAAAACTAGATTTTATGTTTGAGACATCTTCTAGTTTCAGGCCCAGTTTAACCTGCAGTGGTTGTCAGGAACAATAGTTGAGCTGTGTTTGTGTGTTCTTACTGCTTTCATCAGAACTCAAACTCAGAGAAGGAAAAGGAGCTGGAGAAGCAGGCACGGATCGAAGCTAGCCTGAGGGAAAGAGAACGGACGGTGCAACGCTTTCGCTCTGAGCAGACCAAAGAGATTGACCGTGAACGAGAGCAGCACAAACGAGAGGAGGCTGTGCAACACTTCAGAGCTCTCATGTCTGATATGGTGAGACGTGTGTGTAACGACTGGCAGTAAATTACATGGACAGGTGTAAAACACTCACACTGTGTGTGTGTGTGTGTGTGTGTGTGTGTGAACGTCCACAACCGTGTCTTTTCTAAGTTTTCTGCTGTACAAACTCGGATATGTTGGTCTCAACAGTTAGCTGATGACGTACTTCATCAGCTAATTATCAAGGCCTTCGTAAATCAAGTCAGTCAGGTTCCAGTTTCCTGTTTTTATTTTTTTGCTCATTTTCAAGCCCTTCACATGAGTTCAATCAGCTGTAATAGAGCAGGCACTAAACTGCCTTTCAGGTCTGTCAGTGTAACTGAACATAAAATGAAGAAAAGATATTAAAAACACAAACACTGTGGCTCTGAAGAGTGATGAAGATGGGAAAATGTAGGTGTTCAATTTGTAAGTGACAGCTGGCCACATTAAAAATATGATGAAACCACGCTAGCCCATTATTCCTCCTGCCTATGGCCCTGTTTCCTGTATTTCACACACAAGCAGTTGTTTGAGATTGCTTCGTCTTTTTTTCGGTGCATCTAAATGCCAGGTCAGATCATCAGATGCCTCCTGGTCTGAGACGCGACGTTCCTTGAGGAAAGACCACCGCTGGGAGACTTCTTCATTGCTGGAGCGAGAGGAGAAAGAGAGGCTTTTCAATGAGCACATCGAGGCACTGACTAAAAAGAAGAAGGAGCTGTTCCGCCAACTTTTAGATGAGACGCCCACGGTACAAACCCATTATCTGCTCTTTCTTTTTTCTCTATATCTAAATCATGTTCATTGCAGTGTATGCTTATGTGGATGGAATGCAAATAAAATCATTATACCAACATACATCCTCCCAATAGATCACACTGACATCGACATGGAAGGAGGTGAAAAAGGGCATCAAAGAGGACCCGAGGTGTATGAAGTTTTCTAGTAGTGATCGGGTATGAGCTCTCATTACTTCATTGTATAAGGGCATAAAGAAGAATTGTTCCTGATTAATTTAGTGATGAGTCTGCTTTGTATTTTTTTGCAGAAAAAACAAAGAGAATTTGAAGACTACATTAAAGACAAGCACATTTCAGCAAAGGCAGACTTCAGAACTCTACTGAAAGAGACCAAGTTCATCACATACAAGTGAGCATTTAAAAAACATGGCCTGCCAAACAGCATCACTGAACTAGATTTGGGGATACACTAAATAAAATCCAAGTTTTAGATATAATGCCGTCATCATAACACATGTTCATAACGTATATTATTTGTAAAATTATTTATAAAAAACTTTATTTGTTTTTGAATGAGCTGTACATAGAGTACAATTTTCCATACAGGACAGGGGCTGTGATGGAACACAGGAGACTGTCCACTGCTCTCCAGAGACATAGTGATATTGTGCAGGAGACAGGCTATGAAGGAGCATGTGATACTGTGCTGTTCTTTAGAGAGACCATAATAGAGCATGAGAGACTACACCTACTGTAAAATGGCTTATGGGATGCTGCTCTGTTTTATAAAGATACTGATAAAGTATGGAAGTCTGGGCTATTCTCTAAAGACTTTGCAATATAACGGAGTACTAAGTGCTTTTCTCTAGAGGCATTATGATAGTGTGGGAGACTGCTCTGTTTTCTAGAAACACTTTGATAGAGCAGGAGAGCCTGTACCCTGTTCTCTAGAGACACTTTAATAGAGCATAGGAGACTGTGCTGTTCTGTAGCAACACTTTTACAGAGCAGTGAAGCTGTGTGTTGTATGATGTTCTCTAGAGAAATTTGTGCAGTACAGGGCAGGTGTTTAAAGCTCAAGTGTTAGAGGCTCTGGGTCCTTGACCGGAAGATCAGGGTTCAAGCCCCAACACTGCCAAGCTGCCACCGTTGGGTCCTTGAGCAAGGCACTTAACCCCAGCTGCTCCAGGGGCGCTGTATCATGGCTGACCCTGGGCTCTGACCACAACCCCCAAGGATGGGATATGCGAAGAAAGAATTTCACTGTGCAGTAATGTATATGTGACAAATAAAGACAACTTAAATGCAGTTGGTGAGCTAACTTTACTATGCTACCCATGAAATGCTCTGAGGCACACAGTTCAGCCGTTTAAGGACAAAAATATCCAGTAGTCTTAATTGCAGCTTTTCTAGATCGTAGTGGCACATGCTAGGGGTGATTTTTAATTTTTAGACTTATGTTAATATGTTAATTGCTTCAAAGACATTGTTTTTTTTTTAAATTAATGGGCTGATTTCAACCACCCTAGTTTCAGTTTTGATTTAAATTTTAATAGTGGAAGTGATTGTAAATGTTTATTCTTTTGCATCAGATCTCGTAAGTTGATTCAGGAGTCTGAGCAGCACCTGACGGATATAACGAAGGTCCTGCAGAATGATAAACGCTATCTGGTACTGGACTGTATGCCAGACGAGAGAAATAAACTCATCATGGCATATGTTGAGGAGCTGGAGCGCAGAGGACCCCCTCCACCTCCCACAGCCTTCGAGCCTGCCCGGCGTTCCACTAAGTGATCTAACTCAAATACACACCCGCTCCAGACCACCGACGTTTTTTTCCTCTCATCATTTACAGAGTGCCATCCATTGCTTAAATTCTTCAGGCCAGAAACAGGCACTGTTCTAGGATGCAGGTTTTTGGTACCACTTATCATTTGTACCCTGCCTCAGAACATCTGAGTGAACTAAACTGTATGACTAGTGGAAGCAGGTGTGCTGATGAACTTCTGTGAAAATTCACTGCTTGCCTGAGTGATAGCTGAGAACATCTGTCTAAAACGGTTAGAGAGGCAGTGCCCAGGCGAGTCCACCTGATCCCATTAGTGTGATGGACATTTGCATTAGTTCTACAGGGTTTGTGCTGTGCCAAGGATAATGCCCAGGATTGGGATTGGCAGAGCAGCAAAGGCCACCTGTACCCCCTACTTTTTCGTCCACTCCTTTTTTCAGAACCTGTGGCCGAACCATGGTTCATAAATTCTGCCATGCTCTCTCTCTCTTTTCTTTGACTTTTGTACAAATGGTTTAATTCTCAAAACCAGGATCCACAGTTTATCTCTCATATTTGGGACTGCAGTCATCCACTGTGGCTTTCATCTACTGAAGCACCTCGGTTCATCTGTTGTTTTAACTGACAACTTGTGTACAATGTAAGATATTTTTTAAATAATGGATGGGTCTTGATTCCATATGTAATGTTAGTCTGTGCAAGCAGTGACCGTGCCAGTCTGCTGCTAGTGGGGTTTAATTTAATTGATCAAATGTTTTTGAAAAGATTACCATTTTTTGTAGTTTCAGTGTTTCTGTACAAGTTGACTGGAATAAAGGCAACCTACTTTTTTACATTGTTGATTATTTCTTTATACTTCTTAAAATAATGTTTTAGTTTATACTTTTTAATTTTCTTACTGGAAAATTGGATACCGATAAAACACAGGCCATGACTTAGAATTTATCTGGAACATAATTTATTTTTGCTCAAATACATATACAAAACATTTCCACTTATATTGATTTGTGGAAATAAATTTACACTATCTGGAGATTTGTACAAGGAATTTGCTAACATTTCAATCCAGAAATGTGCTATTTACAGTTTCTTAATATCAGGCAAGAAAAGAGAAGACATGTAAATGTAGAGCATCTCTACATATCTGGATCACAAAATATAACACATGAAATATTTCTCTACAGGAGCCAACAAACCAAACCATTCTCAAGTTATATTACGACAAATAACAATGTGAATAGAATCAATATATTCCACAAATAGTACTGGTAGGATGATCTTTCAGGGATGTTTATATTGTGTCTCTGTTTGGACCCTTGCTTCAGAAGCCCTACAGTTTGCTGGTGGTACGTTCATCTTTTAGCAGGTACTTGAATGCACTGTATATGTGTATATGGTGTAGAATATTGACGTCACACTATGTAGAGCTTTATATGTCCAATTATGTGATTTAGCCTGTGTGTCGAGTTTGCGTGAGGTCACTTGGTTGTAACTGCTGCGATTCCTGTTGCTAGTGTGAGAGCTCTGTGTGTGTGTGTGTGTGTGTGTGTGTGTGTGTGTGAGAGTTGCTTCTCGGGTAGTGTTTCAGACTACTCCTTGCCCTCCTTTGGGGTCCTGATGCTCCCAGGGTACGGGGTCGTTCTCCTGGGACATGGAGCCACCCTCGCGTTCGTGCCAGAACTGCTCCACATCAGGCGGCACCAGGCCATCTTTATTGCCGTTACCGGAACTTTCCTCTTGTTGCTGCTGCTGCTGCTTGTCTGGTAGGGACTCCTCGGTACTCCTTGGGGGAAGGTGGGCAGAAGCCTCGGGTCGTGGGGTAGGCGACCTGGGCGCAGTGGGCGCGTGTGGCCCGGGTTTAGGTTGCTGCTTGGGAGCGTGTTTGCGCAGCGTGAGACGCCTCCACAGGCCCTTATAACCCTCTCGGAATTCCTCAGACAGCGCCAGCACTATGAGCGGGTTGGCTAGGGAGATGGTGAACATGACGAACTGTGCTGCAACGGCAAAGAGCACGGGCGGCACGGGGCCGTCGCTCTCCGCTGCGTGCCTCATCCACACCCACGATACCCATTGTGGCACCCACATGGTGGCCATGGCCAGCGTCAGGCAGAACAGCATCAGGGTCAGCTTGCGCGACCGGATCTGTGCTCGCAGGTTCTGCGTCTTGCTGCAGCGGCGTTGGCATCGGCCGTAGGCGCGCCAGAAGTAAAGCAGCGCGAAGCTAAGTGGTGCGCAAAAGGCCACCAGAGGGTACGCCTTCACGTAAAAGGACATAAACTCACGGGCTTCTGGTGGCACCTCGAGCACGCACAGCAGTTCACCCTCTTCCATCTGCAGCGACGTGAAGAGCCAGTGGGGGAATGAGAGGACGCAAGCCAAGAGCCATGTGAAGAGCAGCACCACCACTATGGTCTTGAGGCGGATCGTGACTTGCTTGGTCGGGTTGCTGACGTATCTGTAGCATGCCTTTGCCATGATGGCCACCGTGAAACTCTTTGCCGCCATGCAGGAATGCACGAACCAGTCGCACGTTTTGCACACGACTAAGCCCAGAGTCCAGCTTTCGCGCGAGTACGCAGTGGCTTTAAACGGGACCGCGAAAGCCAGCAGCAGACCGTCAGCCATCAGGAGGTTGAGAATGAGCGCGTTGATAAGGGAGAGCTTGCTTTTGCGCGCGTTGCCCACCAGCACTCCCACCGCGGTGGCGTTTGCAATGAAGCCCAGCACGGAGATGACACCCATCCCTACCGGCACCAGCACCTTCAGGTCGCCTTGCTGCAGGTGCTGATATGCGCCTTTCTCCAGAAACGAGCGTCTGTTCAAGGTGGCGTTAGGCGCGCTGAAGTTCCCGTCCTGCAGTTTGTCCATTTCCGCAGAAAGAATCAGAAAAAGTCAGCTGTTAATAACTTTCTGTCACGCGTGTCTTATACTCCTTCGGACCCGCGCGTTTTATTCACGGAGGCTGCGGGCTGCGCTCGGTTATAAAGGCGGAGTGTGAGTGACAGGTGCCCTCCCCAGCTGACTGTCCGCATTCACTTGGACTGGAGCGCCGCGTCCTCTCGAGGCCAATTAGAGTGATTCCAGCTAACGGGCGCTGCATTACACCGTGCCTTTTAAACAAGTTGTTCTTAATCACCGGAAACTGAGCGAGTTTTACGCGCATTATGCCAAAAGGATGCACCAGGGCTTTCCCCCCCTGTGTGCGTGTGTGTGTGCGCGCGCGTGTACGTGTTTGTGTGTGATGCGACAAAATGTACTTTTTTACAAGTACACCAAGAACCATGAAGTGGAGCAAATTACTTTTGCAATCCTTTTTATGTACGACATCAACTAAAAATGTCTGCTGAATGCACACACAAGACAAGCTCACCAGTTTTGCGCAAAAGACTCGATTAAACACAATCGAGTAAAAATCTAGAAGGATATATTTCATGATAAACTCTTATTCCATATTTTGAAAAGACAAGGACATTACATGCACACTTTTGCAAATCACTGGAAACAGATTCAGGGGGAAAATGAGCATTTCTCCACATTTCTGAATGTTCTGAAGTTTTACATGGGAAAAAAAAAAGAATTCTTTTTGCAGCAATGTTTTTCTGTGAAATGTCATAACAGTGGTCATGTCGTCCAAACAGTTGGAAAAGTTCACACACAAATAAAAATCCAGTTAATTATTGTTACAAGTATATAATCAATTAATTTATTCCACTTATAAACACATAAAGTGTAATACAAATGAATATACTAGTAAATAATTTTTTACAATTCTGTGTTTTATTCTAGAACAGAGGGTTTCAAAAGTTTCAATATATAGTGGAAATGAACTTATTATTATTATTATTATTATTATTATTATTATTATTATAACAACTTTATTTACAAAACCTTCTCTACATAATTGACATTTCTTTGAGAACACTCCAGTATTTGGCTCCCAGTTTGGCAACAGTGTCATGTGCTTGCCAAGTTTCCAGCTAAAATCCATCACAACCATTTGACAGCTTCCCAAATCAGCCATGAGTTCCTCTTTTGTCAAAAACATTGTTAAAGACTGGCTGAAACAAATGCACATAACATAAACTACATCTGCCTGCAGTGTGCCTTCCTCTATGCCTGGAGAGTTCAGTGTTAGAAGTGTAAACATGCATATATATATATAAGAAAAAATTATGAGCAAAATTTGGAGTATTTTTCGTTTTGGAATCAGTGTTTCATTTTGTCTATACTGTTTATGAAGAGTTGCAAAATGTTCACAAATAGTTTGGTAGCAGAAATTGTTTCCTAACATGTAGAATAGTGGTATTATAAATATTGAGATATTCCACTGAGGATAATATTTAGAATGCATATTGAATCTCTATAATAATAAATGAAATAGTGACTGTTATGCTGTGTTTGGTGTTTTTGCCATGGTTTAGGTTTACTTCAGCACAAAGTTCTGCTTGATCACATTTATTCTAGGATAAAACATTTCTATCCTGATGAGAGCTCTCTCTCCTCAAGGATGAATCCACCATACATGAAGACACACTGAATATTTTGATGAGGAGGTC
The DNA here is from genome assembly GCA_033459395.1 of Hemibagrus guttatus. Lineage (NCBI taxonomy): Eukaryota > Metazoa > Chordata > Actinopteri > Siluriformes > Bagridae > Hemibagrus > Hemibagrus guttatus. The sequence continues at coordinate 18,472,601 of JAUCMX010000009.1, read as the reverse complement.
AATCACATGCTTCAGAGTCACCAGATCAGAACTTTTCTTAAACACTTAAGAGATTATGGAATGACGTGTTAGACAGTTTATTTTCATCATCAAAACTCTGATATGAAAAAGGTATATGTTTGCCAGCCTGCCCCAAAATGGCTACTAGTGGATGGTGATGTAAACAGTTTGAAATTATTGGTAGCAGAATTATCTCACAAAAAAGTTTCTGCAAACTGTAGGTTTTATTGTCACTGGGGCTCCTAGTCTCTCATCACTTGTACCCTCAATTTGGTGTGGAAACGTTTACTCATTCATTGTCTACCGCTTATCTGATCTATTCTCAGGTCACAGGGAGTCTGTGCCTATCTCAGGCGTCATTGGGCATCAAGGCAGGATGCACCATGGATGGAGTGCCAACACACATTCACTCATGAAATCACACACTGCGGACAATTTAGAGATGCCAATCAATGCATTTTTTGGACTTGGCAAGGAAACCAGAGTACCCGAAGGAAACCCCTGAGGCACGGGGAGAACATGCAAACTCCACACACACATGGTAAAGGTGGGAATCGAACCCCCAACCCTGGAAGTGTGAGGCAAACGTGTTAACCACCTAACCATATATTTTAGACTGTACTTACTTCTTAGTGTAAAGCTTTTAGATTACAGGATTGGTACATTTTAGTACTTGTTTTTCTCTGGGAGTGTAGCAGGTCACAATATCTGACTCTAGTTACCACAGGTAGTGTTTGTAGCAGATGGTATTAAGTGCTTTTGAACGAAACCATATAGATTTTCCTCTGAGTGACCACACGGGGGCGCACTTGATCCACTTTAAGGTTGTGATGGCAGAAACGTGAAAAATCGGTGCAGTTTAGAGTGTGCAAAACAGAGAGAAAAATCGAACTGGCCTAAGTAAGCTGTCTTTATTGGTCATATATACATTACAACACAGTGAAATTCTTTCTTCGCATATCCCAGCCTTGCAGGGTTGGGGTCAGATTTGGGCTTGGGGTTAAGGGCCTTGCTCATGTGCCCAGTGGTGGCAGCTTGTTGGTGCTGGGGCTTGAACTCCAATCAGCAATCTAGAGGCTTAACCACTTGAGCTACCACTGCCCTTTGTGCCCATGTTCAGCATTGAATTTCTTTGTCATGTCACAGTGTTGTTTAATGGCTCATATAAAAATAGATACTTAGTGCTTTAAGTGATCTTTTTTACCTTGCCTATTAGGAGAACTATATTAAGCTCCTGCAAATGTTTATATCTTCAATGTAAATTGTGACATCAAACCCATTTCAGCTCTCTGAGATGCCCCAAGTGCTTATTCATAAACGTCTAAAATTTGAAGGCATTATCTATAACCCTATAATGTAAACACTAAAAGCCAATAGTGTTTCATTTCTCTATCAGACTTGCGACGATAAAATCATTCGTTTATACTGATTGAAAATGTCTGATAAGTCAGCAGAATGGAACAACAGTGTACAGTGTATTCAGAAGCTTAGTTAGACATAGTGAGTCAAAGTCAAACTATTTCAACTTGCACATTTTTTATTTCAACAAATTCCATTAAGCATAAAGACTGCATGTCATTCAATTGCATTTAAATACATTCTGAGCTATAAAACTTTGTTTCATTAACAAGTTCACAACTGAAATTGGTTAGATGTTACTTTTTTTTAAAGGACTTGTACCTAAAATTCCCTGATATCATATAATCTTCATGTCTAGTTAGGCTACATTATTCGCCGACCTGTTACTTCCTTCCACTTCATGAAACATACTTAAAAGTAGGATGGTGCATTAGCCGTCTGAGAGAAATGCACAATAGTGGAACATGTGAGCTGTTTGAATAAGAGGCAAAAGTAATTCATGCTGCAGTTTGCACCCTGCTGAGCAGACATTCTCTTAGATAATTAGAGCGATTTGTCACGAGTGCAATAACAGCTTCCACCTAACACTGCACTGAATGAGTCAAATCCAGGGACGTACACTTCCTAAATCATAAGCCTGTTTTGGGAAATTCAAGTACTTCCGTTTTGCGTACTTGAATACATCATCTTCATTCATTTTTCCTTACACAAAGCTATTCAGTCCACATTTTATAAAAACAAAAAACAGTCACATTCCACAAACCAACATATCACACCATCCAAAAACACCCATCCCATCAACCCCCTTCCCAACTGCACTCAAGTCCACATATGAAAAGAAGGCACCACAGCTTATTAAATGAAACGTTAACATAAAAAGATGAATAAAACAGCAACATTGATGACTTCAGACCACTTAACCTCCGTCGTTCTCAAAGAATCAGGTAGCAAAGAATTAGAATCATGTCCAGAGATTGTATGTGGCCTTAGCATCAGTGTGCATGACCACATCCAAAGTCCATTTCAGTTTCATTGACAGCTGTGTCGTGGATGAAGGGCTTTAGGGAATGGAGCTGTGTCCTTTCTGTCTAGACCTTCGTCAGCTTCATTACAGAGTGCCCTTTGGTGTCACAAGCCTGGGCACTGATGCGAGAGTCAATGAAAAACAGACCAAACAAAACTTGCTGATGCTGTCCTTAGAGTCCAGATGTGTTGAACCTTATAATAACACTAATAAAACAGTGCATGTAATGCAGCCATGTTTCAATTTTAAAACATTGGATATTTCCTTCAAAGGGAGAAGTAAATAAATAGAATAAATAAAGGGTGTTAAAGAGAGAAAGAGAGGAAATGTGGTTGTGGTGATGAAAATAGAACAGTAGAACGGGTTATGTGAAATAGCATAGCGCATCTTATTCACACTCTCCGTTGCGCAACATGCCTGCGTCCTTAACGTCGGTCTGCTCATGCTCTCTGTATACTGCTCCATCTTCAACACAAAAAGTCCACAGTCCACCAGCATCATGGCTCCTGCGGCCAAACACTGGCCCCATGCAGCGATTAGGCACTACAGTCTGCCTGTCATTGTGTGTGTGTTCATGCGTGTATGTGTGTGTGTGTGTGTGTGTGTGTGTGTGTGTATGTGCTGGGCCACCCAAACTGTGCCTGTATTAGTTGACCTTATCCTGGAAGATATAGAGGTTGTTAGTGGCGGCTACGGCGATGATGTTCTCGGAAGGGTGCCAGGTGGTGTGCAGGATTTTCTTGCTGAAGTCCAGGCTGTCAACACTGATCTCGTCCTTGCGCCGCTTTCCACCCACACACACTTTGCGTGGCTTCAGGACGGCCCGTGGTTTGCTGTTCTCTCGCGACGCCTCCAGGGTCACATCACGTTTCGTATTACGGTCAAACATTCGGAAGAAGTTGTTGTAGGAGCCGGTCATGATCATGCTGCACAACATGAAAAAGAACACAGGTTGTAAATTAATGTTATTCTTTAGGTTACAGAGGTGGGTTTAATGGTACATCATGACAATGCGTCACAATGCAAAAAAAAAAAAAAAAAGTGACAATGTGCATTGTGGCCTGCGAGACCTGTGATAACTTGTGATAGCCCAATTGCAAAAATAAACCCTACATGGTTACACAAACACATTATAATTGTTTAAAAGAGCTCTTAAGTTGCTTTCGAACAACACCAAAGCACACAAAAAATCGGGCAGCTTAGCCGACTTTGGAGCTCTATTTCTGCTATGGAGCTCGTTAAATTTCAGTCAATCATGACCACAGATCAGACACTTTGCTAAACTGTGTAAAATGTATATATTTATTTATATAAGATAAATAAAGATTAAATTAAGATATTTTCAACCTAAAGTACATTTTGTTGACAATATTTAACATCTGTTAGTCCTTCAAAATATTCTGGGAATCAAATTTAAATTGTGAAGCCAATATCAGTCATTGAATCATGACCAAAGTATATCTTTACACCCCTAGAATTTATGCTTTTCCTGACATACTGAGGCTTTGGGTATCTGTTAATCATTGTCTACTGTATATACTGGACACATGTTTCTACTAATCCCCTTTGTGTAGTTAAAAAATTAAAAAGTGCCTTGTTTGTGCACAGATTAGGGGTGGATTCAGCACACTGACTGACAGGCAATCTGTAGTCAACTTTATTCATACAGCATTTTTAACAATGGACAATATCACTGTTAGAGCAGCATCACAGATCTCTGCATATGAATTTATATTTTTCATACCTAGCAATGTACTACGAATTCGCCAGCAGGAATTCTTCCTACTGGTTGCCATAGTAATAACATTTATGAGCGTGTGGTGCAGCTAGCATTCCACTTGACAACAAATCAGTTTTCTTGCAGCTAAAATGAAACATTTTTAAGGTAGAGTGTTGATGCATCATATCATACATCGATCAGGCATAACATTACGACAGGTGAAGTGAATAACAGTGATTATCTCCTCATCATGGCACCTGTTAGTGGGTGGGATATATTAAATTAATCATTAACATTAGCAAGTGAATATTTTGTCCTCAAAGTTGATGTGTTAGAAGCAGGAAAAATGGGCAAGCTTAAGGAATTGAGCGAGTTTGACAAGGGCCAAATTGTGATGGCTAGACAACTGGATCAGAGCATCTCTTGTGGGGTGGGGTGTTCTCTTGTGGGGTGTTCCCGGTCTGCAGTGGTCAGTATCTCTCAAAAGTGGTCCAAGGAAGGAACAGTGGTGAATCGGTGACAGGGTCATGGGCGGCCAAGGCTCATTGATGCTGGTGGGGAGTGAAGTCTGGCCCGTGTGGTCCGATCCAACAGACGAGCTACTGTTGCTCAAATTGCTGTAAAGGTTAATGCTGGTTCTGATTAAAGGTGTCAGAATACACAGTGCATGACGGGTCAGGGCTGTTTTGTCAGAAAAAGGGGAACCAACACAATATTAGGTCATAATGTTATGCCTGGTTGGTGTTTGATATTATACTATAAGTGTTGCTGTATGTGTGACTGTAGCGTTAAGCAGACTGACCTTTATTAAACCACTAACTTTATCCCAACATGATATTTGTAGGAAGATTTGTAGGAAGTAAGTAAAAACAATTCCACCTCATACTTTCATGATTTAGGTTTCTTCAATTTAAAGTGTCAGGGTACGTCAGTGGCCAAAAAATGAACTCTCTCCTAAATCCCATTTCTTCGTCTGGCTGTTTGCCAGTTTTCCCAGACTGCCTCAAACTAAATAAGTGGAAGCACAGTAACACAAGCAAGAAACATCTGCTGAAAGCCATTAACCGGAAACCTAAATGTATCTAAATGCGGCATAATAGACATAATAATAGAAACGATGAGATGCATTCACACGATTACATTTACTGTAATAACCTGTGCTCTGAAGTGCCATTTATATCCACACAACAGTCCAGTACTGAGTTCAGTTCAGTGGAGTGGAGTAGGCAGGAATAAATTTCAAGGGGGTATGAGGAAATATGAAATAAACTGACCATGTGACCATGTTAGACTGATAAAGTGTGATGCATTCTGGGTGAAGTAGGAATGGTAATGACGCACATTTATAGTTTAATCGTTTAAGGTCAGATCTACTGTCAATCAATCCTGCTAAAATTTGATTAAACAAACTAAATGACACCTTCACTTGATGTCAGATGCAATTAACTATGTAATTGCAATCATGACTCCACATTGACCTTTTAGGAACATCATCACAGCAAAATTATTGTGTAAAACATGTTTGACATGAAATAATTTTTTGTGCAGTAACAGCACTGTAAGGAAGTCAATAAAAATGATATATAATGATCTGCACTGCTTGTGTGTCAGCATGTCAGCTATCCTTGATTAAGGATCTGGAAGTGAAAAATATTTCAAGGTGAATTCGACCCCTAAGCTCTATCTCTAACAGATATGCTAATGGACAGCATATGTTATGTAACACATCAAATAATGAAGAGGTTGTGGTCTGCACTTCAAGCTGTCCAGTAACAGGAAGTGCCTGAGTGTCTAACCTGCAAGACTCTCTAACTCAGGAAGTGCCTGAGTGTCTAACATGCAACCCACACCCTGAAAAAATATCCATTAAAATAGCATGTGAAATATTAACGGAAAGGAAATACACGATACACTGGATTCATAACATATTTTAGATGGCTGTTCACTTACAGTAATAACTGCTAGGTAATAAATGTGTAGTGGGAATTAAGGGCACAATATCATTGGTGTTAATCATGAACAGCTCTGACCTGTCTGACCCGTTCCAGACACACTCGAACTTGTCAAAGATGCAGTCGTTCTCATACAGGGAACAGAGTTTACTCCTCAGGTAGTCATGTACCTATAGGAGCGGACACAAACAAAAAAAGAGTGCATTTCATCAGAAAAACTACTTTCTCACGCATAGTATTTTGTGAATCCTGGAGCTGATAGTTTCAAGATAACTGATGAACGGTTTAATACCTAAATCAGAGTTTTGTTAGAAAATAGGACTGTATGAGAACGCAGAGGTTTTGCCTTCCAATTATATCCTTGTACATATCACGTCATTAGCTGTGATAATGATGTGTTGTTTGTGCAAGTTAATATGTGTATTTGCTTATTTCTGTGCCTACATGTCTGGGCATGATACATCTGAACTGATATTATTACGATGCGCAGATCCCTTTAAATAGAAGCACACAAAGCAACAGAACAACTATAAATTTTTATTTAACTATTTTACAGTTATTTTTCATCATGCTATAGTGCACACATTTTCTTGAAAAACTCCTTAAGCTTTTGAGGAGAAGAAAAGCAGAATGAAAGCTTCACCTGATAGGTCTCCAGGGGTTTGCTTTCCATGTTCAGGTCCCACACCTTAACCGTCAGGTAATCCCGGGTCATCAGGTAGCGTCCGCTGTGGCTGAATTTGACGTCGGAGATTGATGAAATTATTTCGGAAAAGAAGGACCGGTTACTTGGGTCCTCAGGCTCTTCAAAGACTGAATGAGAAAGTAAGTAGGAAAAAAAGAGTTAATTCCAAGTAGCACAATCTCTGCAGAATTCTCAACTCTCTGGATGCAACCAGACAAAACAAACAATTATGTTTCCTTCCCAACACAACCTAAATTTGTCACCAGTGCAACAAGATAAATTATCAGTTGTCAGTTACTCCCTCCATGCTTTATGTATTGGCCTATGCTGTCTCAGCAGCATATCTAAATGACATATAAAAGCCAAGAGCAGAGGGAGTGAGGGAATGAGGCAGCTCTGTGTAGTGGCACAAAGCATTAGCCACTTGGGCTTGTCTGGATTGAGTGTGAGGGTGTGTGTGTGTGTCCCAGACAGACATCATGTCACCTGTCATTCCACAAATCCATCGAAGTGCAAGTTAAGCTGCATATCGTTCACTAGAGCGTAATGAGCTCTCTGGGGAGCTCTGCTGCACGTGGAAAAAAGCTGCAGGGGGTCTCCGTGGCACAGCACACATTGATTTTTCAGAATATTCCTCAGGACAGGGCTAAGATTTATTAGTGTAAGAGGAACGCAGGCGGAGAAGGAGAAGGAGGAGGAAGGAATAATACACACTACATATGCACACTGAGCTGAAATTGACTTACACGAACACACACTATGCTCTCAGAAGATTTCGGTGACGTTCTGTTTCCCCAGACAAGCTGGCGTGTCTGCACACTGCATGCAGTCACACCAGGTGACAATAACAGCTGTGTGTATGATGCAGTGTGTATCATGCCCACCTCCTCAGATGCTAGAGGAGGTTTCAGAAACAACTCTTACAGCCTCCCCCAAGGCCACTCCTTCCCCAGGTTACACAACATAAACAGTCTATTCAACAGGATGTCTGTGTGTATGGAGCAGCTACCATAATCATAAAGCTCAGCAAACGACTGGATTTTTTCACCTCTGAGCTTTCTAGACACACAGCGAGGTGCCTTAGTGCATTGATTTATTTTTTCAAACCGTTGCTTAAATGTCAATGTATTCAATCTGGTTTTAAAATGCACACCCCTGCCCATAATCTCGCAGCAGACTCTGAGGTGATGCAAAGCCCAGAGGAGATCTGAAAGAAATTTATCTGGGTCCAGTTATCAAGTCAGTCACATGTATTGAATTTTCAGCATCCATCAAATCATTTCAAAATGAAATTAAGGAGGTAAAGCCTTACCAAACATAATTATATTAAATATTAGCATAAGCTTCACCTTCTTTGTCCACTGGTGAAGGTGGGAGGTGGGATAATCCCTGTCACGGCTGACGTGCTGTTTGGTCTCTTGGGGAAAGGACTGAGTGGAAGGAGCTGGCTTGCTCTATGCATTTGTAATGTCTGATTCAGTGGAGAATCCGTGGATTGAGCTTGCATGTTGCTAAGGCTCTATTCAAGCAAATTTAGGATACCTTACACTAAACATTAATCAGTACTTCATTTCATTCTGACCTAAATTAAACAGATAAAAAAAAAGTGGTAATTTGACTTCCTGTGTAATTGTTTGAGAATTTCACAGGAATTTCTGGATTTTCGGGCTGGCTCTGGGGTTATTCTTGTTGCTGTGTTTGACTTTTATCATAAGAGCAAAGTGGGGGGATTTCGACCTCCATGGATGGGAGATCGATACCCGCCCTATTCTGCCCTTTGGGTGTGAAGCTCTCCCCATGTTCTCCCCATGCTTTGTGAGTTTCCTCCAGTTCCTCCTAAAGAAATGTGCTGTAGGTTGATTGGAATTGCTAAACTGTCTATCGTGTGTGTGTGTGTGTGCCCTGCACTGAGTTGGCACACTGTCCAGTGTGTCCCCTGCCCATACATAAAATGGACAGATGGATGGATATTTACTGTACAACTACTTCATTTTAATTCGATTTCAAGATGCAGCTCTATACATCCTGCTGCCATTTGGAGCACATCCTCAGAATAGACAGCAAAAACTAACCACAACAATGGGAGATGTCTGAAGAGTTTGTCTGTGTTTGTGTCAAAAGGACAAATATGCATTCCAAAAAATTCACTCTTTTATCAGTTTTATCTGTCATTACTGTTTCATCCCGAAAATACACTGTGAATCTCCTTACAATGTTTTTGAGAGGTGGGAGGAAAGCCTACGCAGACACAAGGGGAATGTGAGAAACTTCACACAGACAATAATCTGAATTTAGAATAACTGGAAAAATTGTATTTAAGACGCCGACACATAAACCTAGTGGCCAGGGATGTTTTTCTCTGTGAGACTTGGCACACAGATGGCAGGAGGAAAACAGAGATTTTCAGTCATATATAAATATTATAGATGACAGAGGATTCTAGCTGAAGAGCTGCACTATAGTCGTTCTTCAGTCTCTACGTTGTAGCTCACTGCATCTTCATTCAACAGGATAGAAATATTTAGCTATTTAATTACCATTAGTCACCATTCATTCATTTTCATGATAGAAAGCTAGTTGTGTGCCTTGGTGGTGGTAGTGGGGTTGTCTCTCGCATAGCCTCCAGATCCACAGAGACCACCACCAAGGCACACAACTAGCTTTCTAACATGAACTGAGGTGACCTTATTCATACCCCTGCTACAGATGAATTCCTATGCTTTATTAAATCATAAAGGAACTGCACTCACACTTGGAGTGATTATCACAGAGCGCAGCGGCCCTCATGTCGCACAGACGGATGGAGCCTTTACTGCTGCTGTAGACAAAAGTGTTGCATTGGTGCGGGTGAAACTCTGCTGCTGTGATCACCTCTGTCAGCTCCTCCATGTTAGCTGGCTTAATGTCCACAATGTCTAGAAACACTGCTTAGGAAATAGCAAGATATAATACAAACATTTTTGCAAAAACAGTATTAATTAAAATGCTAAGGAGATGTAGAGTTACTAATAAATATTTACTACCAATTGTGTTTATATTGTTAGCATAGACTGCTTTATCGTAGAATGCTTAAAGTCTGGAAGCTTAGATGTGACTAATATAGAAATCCCCTGTGGTATATATTAAGGTCTTGAAACTTGTGCAGGTTCCTGACAGACTGTATCATGACATAACCATCCAGACTGAGTTCCTTCCATCAATCAATAGACATTCTGACTCATTGTGTTGATCCTAGAAGAGCTAATATACACTCCTGCTATTTTCAGACTCCCAAAGAATGATGTCAGTTATCTATAACGTGACCAATCAGAGCTCAAACATATGACTGATTCATCGACAACAAAGACAGTAGATGAAAACTGAACTATATATAACTGAAACAATGAGATTTCTCAAATGTTTTTAAATTTACAATTGTATGGTCCAGTGGTTAGATTTATACAGCATGTTTACTTTCACAAGAAAATGAGCTGCACCTTTCTCATACAAAGAACCGTGAAGCAGTGAAGTAATAAAGGATACTGAAGCTTCTGTTGGTGATCTCCAGGTGCCACAGGTTGATTCTAAGGTCATCTGTGGACATGTATGTCTCATAGTCACTGTTAACCGAGATGGAGTTGATGTGGTATGTGTGGCCATTGGAGAAAACTCTTCTGGGCGTTGCCTCCACCATGAGGTCCATTGGCCTCAAAACGGGTACCTGCAATAACGAGAAGAGAACCAGAATGAGAACACATTTACAACGTTACAGGATAAAACATAATCACTATTTATAATTAATATGCGATCTCCACACTTTTTTCATTGACCTATTTTAGTTAACAGTTTCATTCATTACTCACAATACTGTGTAACTGCCAGTTGATATTGGTGCCAGTGGGAATTCATCTCCACTTAAAGTGACTGGTCTGTCCAGCTCTCTCTACTCCTCATCTATATACTCTGCTTCAAACATGAAGGGTTCCAAAGCTACAGATTCCATGCTAAACACCTGACAGATCGCTAACTAGCCTTTATTGTCAAATACACCGATCAGGCATAACATTATGAGCACTGAGAGGTGAAGTGAATAACACTGATTATCTCCTCATCATGGCACCTGTTAGTGGGTGGGATATATTAGGCAGCAAGTGAACATTTTGTCCTCAATGTTGATGTGTTAGAAGCAGGAAAAATGGGCAAGCGTAAGGATTTGAGCGAGTCTGACAAGGGCCAAACTGTGATGGCTAGACCACTGGATCAGAGCATCTCCAAAACTGCAGCTCTTGTGGGGTGTTCACGGTCTGCAGTGGTCAGTATCTATCAAAAGTGGTCCAAGGAAGGAACAGTGGTGAACCGGTGACAGGGCCATGGACGGTCAAGGCCAATTGATGCACGTGAGGACGGAAGTCTGGCCCGTGTGATCCGATCCAACAGACGAGCTACTGTTGCTCAAATTGCTGAAGAAGTTAATGCTGGTTCTGATAGAAAGGTGTCAGAATACACAGTGCATGACGGGTCAGGGCTGTTTTGGCAACAAAGGGGGGACTAACACAATATTAGGCAGGTGGTCATAATGTTATGCCTGGTTGGTGTAAATGCATTGCATTCTGGAAAATGAAGTCCTGCTTTTGTTGTCTTCACTACTTGGGTATGAGAAGAGAAGCTTTTGCTTTGTTGTTTTAGAAGCTAGCAGAGAAAACGATTTTCTTTAGCAACAGACAACTACTCACTAAAGGAATCAAAAAAATACTCCCAAGCATCAACCAACCAAAAATTAGCACTTCAATATAAACAGATATTTCAGAAAGAAGTTCTCCTTTAATATTTCCTTATTGATTTTAACCTCATCAAAAACCTGATAAGCGGAAAGTTGAATTATTAAGAAACACAATGACTGTGTAAACAGACCTTTTTTTTATTATTATTATTCACAAATATTTTTGTTTTCATCTTCAGGTTAAATATGAAAATCACTCGTTTTTTTTCTTAGGCACCTCTTCGCCACTGATCGGGGCTAAAGACAACCGTAACGGCTATTCTGGATTTGTGCCACTGTATTTCACGTCCCACTGTGCTGTGCCTATTCTGTGCTGCACTAAAACCTCTCCTGCAGGTCCTAATTGCACCATGCAGATGTGGTTCGCGCCTTGGTCCAAAATGGCACGTTTTGAAGCAGCAGGAAGCCTCTCCTAGTGTGATTTCCTTCTCCTTCTGCACAAGGCAATAAAGCTTCCCCACGCAGCATGAGAGGTGTTTAAAATCAGGCCCTAGAGCAACCTCGACTATACTAATCATTATCTTCAGGCTCTTAAACTGTCTGAGTGAGTTTTTAGATATGAATATAAATTAGGCTGTTTCAGTTTAAGATGCTACTTAACGCCATTTTATTCACAACTAACATGAATAACGACGTTTGTTCTCATGACGATAATGAGATAAAGCAGTGCCTGATTGTTGTCATGCGTGCTGATATATGTATTTTTTATTTCGAGAGTAGGCAACTAAGGAACGCTCATAGCTCTGCTCCAGTGAGTATTTAACGAACGATAACACAAGACAAATTTTTCCATTCTACCATTAGTCCCCAATCAAAGGGCAATGAACAGAAAATAGAAGGCAGATTTTTAGAGACAGTTCCAGATCGCACATCTTTGATCAAAGTCTATTAGTATTTATCAGGAAAATATTTATAATAAATCACTCTTATATTTTGTTGGCTAACACACATTTTAGCCAACACATTATTTGGTAAACAATTGGTTACATAATTGTTTTAAGTGTCTTTGTGTCTACTGGCTTCTGCAAAGGTTTTTACACCCTTAGGACCAAATAAAGAAAACAAAATTAGATTTGGTGTGTTAGCTTTCACAGATATTCTCTAATAACATGCTAGTCTACCCTTTTCTGTTTATTGACATCCAAATGATCTGGAGTAGAGATTATTCAGACTGAAAGGATAATGTGTAAAACAAATACACAAAGACAAATAGAAAATGCACTATTCTTTTTTTCCTTTTTTTTTTTTTTTTTTTATTATAAACAAAGCTTGCCAGAGATGATCACAGGTCATCTTGTTGAGACTGGAGGTGTTCACAGAGACTGGGATCCTGCAGGATGCCAAAAAACATCATGTGAGCAAGAGGTGTTTACTGTGGGAGCTCAGAAATGAAGCTCACAAGACAAACAAAGATCCTGCTCATTAATGTGAAAATGTGGCAGTCCTGAGTCAGGATTAAAGTGGTTTAAATTATACTAGAAATTTGATTATTTTTGGGGAAAATGGAACCTACATCGGTTAGAAACAAAACAAACAAAAATAATGTCCTATGCTCTATTTGTGAACTTGAGTGATGGAGCACTAGATACAAATACAGATAAAGATAGTGGCACTGTGTTACTACACCCCTAATCTGGGGATTATTTTTTACTGTTGGTTTTACCTTTTACTATTGTACTATCTTTTGTATTAATGTTTTATTGCGGAATTTACCCCCTTTCGTTTCCATAACCTAGAAATTCTAGATACTCTAAAACTATAAAATATAAATATAACTATAAAGTATTTGTAAAATAAATAACTATAAATAAGTACATTCTCTGTTTTTCAGGAGATGCAAACTTTTGCACTCGACATTATCAGCCATTCTTCGTATCTACCATCAAGCCTGTTAACTTTAAAGTAAAACCACAAATATGAAGGAGTGCAGGAATATGGTGCTGGCAAAAAAAAATTACAACAAACCCCACAGACTACACTAGCAATCTTCACTCCTCTGCCTGTGTGTGCTGATAAATCCCCCTCTCCCTCTCTAGCGCACATACATTTTACGCTTCAAATAGGATTGCCACCCTTTCCGTGCCACCGGCCCCGTGTCAGGCTAATCTTCCAGACAATGGCGCAGGAGCAGTGTGCTTTAATCCATTAGGCCATGGAGCCACAAACAGAGACACTGCAGTAAACATTAATGGACATTCTGAGTCATGCCCTCCTTTGTAACTGAATTCAATTTGGAAGGAGGGGTGAAAGTGCACAATGAGAGAGAGAGAGAGAAGAGAGAGAGAGAGAGAGAGAGAGAGAGATGATCATGTCTCCTTCATTGCACACAATCATCACTCTCACCAGCTGGCTTTGATTAGGAGAAAGACAGTGTCTATTGATGATAGCAGATCATTTATCAGTGCCGGCTCTGAACACAGAAAATGTGATTTACACATGGGAATTGAACTGATGAGTGACTGCTACGTGTAGCTTTAACAACAGAATGCACCATAAAGATTCTGGTGAACTGCTACGACCTGCCTTAGTGTTGGTTTAGTACAGAAAAGATTTTCACAAAGCATTCTGTCAAGTTCAAGCCACAGTCATCAGTTCTGTGAATAAGATGAAAAGAGTATAGTCAGCTATTCAGTTTCTGACAAAGGAAGACATAGTCACCAGATTAAAAAAAGCAGTGAAAGGACAGTCACATTTCTGTTATGTGAGAATTTCAAAATCTCACAATTCACATTTCTGAGCTGAGCTGCCCAGAAAACATCAAGTCCTCAGTGCCTACTGTCAAGACCATCTCTGCCTCAGTGTCTGTTGCATAATTAATGCATTAATTGTATAGTGTATTAATTGTATTAGCTGTATAACACTGTAGTGATGCATCATGCTGACCCGTAGTGATGTTATGGTGGAAGGGTCTCGGATCCTCCCATCCTCATCCTTCAGATTGTAGCCCTCTGGTCTTTTATCTCTCTCACTGATCTTCCACAGCTTCACAGTTTTATCTGTGTGTGTGAGAGAGAGAGAGAGAGAGCGAGAGAGAGAGAGAGAGAGAGAGAGAGAGACAGAGACAGAGAGAGAGAGACAGAGAGAGAGAGTATAAGCAGCAAGAAACTGCACACAATCTGGCACAATAGTGGCAGCTCTCCAGCTCATGCGGCATGTAAGTTATATCGTCTGAAATAACTTAAACATTCCCTTCATTTCTTCAGTAGGACAGAAAGGAAGACTGAACCTACCATTGCTTTATAATGTATGAAAATCTCATTTAAAATGTGTCTGTATATTCTGTTTACACACCTTTTGCTTCATTTTCAAAGTCGATATAGAGTGAATATTACTACTGCATTAGTTATGGTTAATGTATGCACCTAACACTTTGCTACAGTATCTACTCCTAACAACTAATAACTGCAGTCAGTAATCAGTACAATCCTCTTTCAGTTATTCACTATACATATAGCCAAAGGTTTGTGGACACCTGGCTAACACTACCATATGTGCTTGTTGAACATCGCATTCCTGATTTAGTCCAACTTTGCTGTTATAATAAACTCCACGGTTCTTGGAAAGCTTTCCACTAGATTTTGGAGCATGGCTGTGGGGATTTTCCTATTCATTCACAGGAGCATTTGTGAGGTCAGGCAGTGGTGTTGGGTGAGGAGGTCTGGGGTGCAGTCTGTGTTCCATTTCATCCCAAATGTGTTCGGTAGTGTTGAGGTCAGGGTTCAGTGCAGGCCACTTGAGTTCTTCCACTCCAACCTTGACACAAACCATGTCATCATGGACCTCACTGGTTAAGCCTATTAGTTCTAGTGAAGGGAAACTGAGAAACTAGATCGTACAAAGACCTTCTGTTTAATTATGTGCTTCCAACAATTCAGGGAAAACCCAAATATGGGTGTGATGGTCAGGTGTCCACATACTCTTGACCATATAAAGTATGTGGCAGATTATATATTTGGTCTTCAATTACTGAAGAAAGTCATAGAATTTTAAGATTCATCATTTACCAAAACTCTCTTTTTAAATTATACAGTAAAAACCTTAACACATTACATTGCTTCTTTTTTGGCTCACCTGAGGACGAAGCATTACTGTTTAATGAAAAGAGCTAGCTGGATAACTAGACTACATTTACATTCCTGGCATTTGGCAGATGCCCTTACCCAGAACGACTTACATTTGATCTCATCTTATACAACTTATACAATTGAGGTTTAAGGGCCTGAGAGCTTGGTGAACTTGGGACTTGAACTCACAAGCTTCCAAGCAGTAGACCAACACCTTAACCACTGAACTACCACATCCCCTAAGGTTAACTCTAGAAAAAGGATAACTAATGCTAGTTACTAGCAAGTTAGCTGCATGTGAGTTCATGTTACATTAGCTAGAGACTTCTGTAAATCTGCAAACACACACACTGACTGTTAACTAGCTGCTGTTCGCTAGCTAGAAGACAAGCGCTTTGTCTGAAAGCATTCCCTCACTCACAGCAACCAAAAGTACACACATCAAAGCATCATAAGATTTTTGTTTATTATAAACAGAACTACCAGCAAATTGGCTTTAGTGGTCACTAAGCAATGTGTTATATTTACATTTTATTTATACAACCTTTGTCGAGAGAAAGCTCTATGCAATGTGTAACTAAGTACTAAGTAGTGGTGGATATATACTGCATTATGAATAATAATAACTCTGTCTTCCTATTGGTGGACCAAATAATTTACATTTCTGGCATTTTGCAGATACCTTATCCAGAGCAACTTACATTTTTATCTCATTTTATACAACTGAGCGTTAAGGGCCTTGCTCAAGGGCCCAGCAATGGCTGCTTGGTAAACCTGAGATTTGAACTCACAACCTTCTGATAAGCAAATTGATTCAGAAAGCATACCGTGTAAACCCACAGTGATGCCTGCTCACTCAACTCACCGTTGGTGGAGAGAAGGAAGTATGCTGCATTCTGTTGAGGCAGCCATCTTATTTTGTTGATTTTCTCCTCGATCTCAAGACTCTTTAGGTAGTCAAACTCCGGCTCATGGCTCTGAAAGGTGCTGTAAACGTTGTACTCTCCTCTCCTTTGAGGTTGGCTCTTACTCTAGATGACAGACGGAGAAAGTGCAATCAAACCTCTCAGACTGGTTCTTGGCACAAAATTGTAATCAATAAACAACTGACTGGATGCGGGACATCTAATTGAGTAGCTACAAACTGAATTAGACATAATGCAGCACTGGGCTCTGTCGCAGTCTGTGGTAATGCAGCATATGAATGTATTCACAGGCCATAAATACATAGCAAAATAGAGTGGTTTCCTGTCAGCCAAAAGAATCAATAGAGGTGGTAATTGCTAAATCAGTACATTAAGGTAAACATGAAGCTGACTTCCCCTTTCATGTGTTTCAGGTTTGTTGTCCGAGACACATAAAGTTGTATATTGACCATTTGGAACTATGGAACTATTGACCATTTGGAACTATTACATAAGTACCTTACTATTCCTTAAGGTAATAGTGATCACTCAGGGGAAGGATTTGGAGGCTCTGATCATAATCATTTTATACATGGAAAATGTATATAAAGAAAAATAATCTATATTAATAGTACAGTGCTTGCAGGAGAAAGTGGAGAGTGATGGTCGTGCTCATTCTTGCATTTACCTCCTGCTCCCTCTGGAAAACCACCACACGTCCTCCCTTGTCTCCAGTGGCCAAGAGCTCCCCTGTTGAGTTGAACTCAACCGTAGAGATGATGTCAGCTGCAACAGAGCATAAGAGAGAGAGAGAGCATAAGAGAGAGAGAGAGAGAGAGAGAGAGAGAGAGAGAGAGAGAGAGAGAGAGAGAGAGAGAGAGAGAGAGAGAGAGAGAGAGAGAGAGAGAGAGAGAGTGAGTTGAATTTAAACACACTCCCACTGTCTAGCAGGCACCCAAAGATAGAATTACACATTCAATTTAACTGAAGAACAGCAAAGCTACTGGCAGCATTTTCCGTCAAATCAGATTACACTCCATAAAGCAAAGTGTTAGTGGAAGAGTAACATTGTTAAACAAAGTGTTGCATCTCAAACACTTGTAAAACTGTTCTTTAGTAATCCAGCACTTCATCACGTGCCGCATTAGGGTGCAGGCCGCACATAAATCCGGAGCCCTTTTGTTATGGGCTTTATTTGGGTAAGCAAGCGCACTCAGAGTGAGCGACGGCTTTAAGGGTTTAATGGTGTGCAAATGTGCTTTTGTGTACTCAGATGTCTTCAAAGCAAGCCAGAGAAGTAAATTAAAACAAAATATAATAAAATATAACAAAATAAAATATAAACCTGCAACCTGACATATTTTAAAAATGTCCTAGTGACCCACATACTGCAGAAAATAGGCTAAAGATGGCGTGTCAGATGATCTGATGCTCTGACCTGGGAAGCACGAAATGTAATCCTCCAAATCATCTTGCACAAGGCAGAATTTGCTAGAACATAATCCCCCTTTTTTAATCAAAGCACTACCAAAGAGCCAGGAGTTCAGCAGACACTGCAACAGATTCAGTGTTGCTGTTTCAGGATTTTTCCTTCCACACTCCTCTAGAGAGATTGCTCATTCCACTAGAGCAAGGAAATGTCGAGGAAATACTCCTTCATCCTTCACAGAAGCAGGTCCAACACCAACAATAATGAAGATTACTGAAAAACGCTTACTAAAACCGATTTACTAAGATTTACCTGTGTTTCGTTGGCTCATAATAGACACGATTAAGCATTGTGCAATACACAGAGAAGGAATAATGGTTTACTCAGTCTTAATTGTACCACAGTTCAGGGCCAGTTATAGCAACACTTATAACATGCCAGTGACAATATTAAATCAGCAGCTTCATGCAGCCTCACACCCTAGTCAGGTGCAACAGTCCAGTTCCACTAGATATCCCATAATATCTTCTATAAAAAAAGATGCATGAGGTTGTAGCCATAAAAGTGTTAATGGAGAAAATAGCAGCCCTCTTAATGACAGCATCCGCAGGCTGCCTCGAGTCAGATATCACAAATTTGCATGGAACAGAATAATAGAAATTCAGGATAATAATTTTGTTCAGGGTAAATGTGTCTCCAGTAGTGTGCACATGAAAAATTGAGAAGCAGAAATGTAGGAAGGAGAGAGAGAGAGAGAGAGAGAGAGAGAGAGAGAGAGAGAGAGAGAGAGAGAGAGAGAGAGAGAGGAGCTTTCCTACTCACACCCCCACAGTGGATTTAAAGCTTGGTGAATGGGGGATGAGAGGAAGCTGTTGCTATGGAAACCACTTCCATCACGGTTCGGTGAAGTGTATTACGTCGTGATGTGTGACTTCAGTGCTCGTGGCTTGAGTGCTGTCAAAACATACGGTGCGTTGGTAGCCATGAAGGCTTTTTCTTTTTTTTCAAGTATTCAAGATTTCCTTCAAGTACCAGTATGACTGGACAATATGACGAAATAATATCGATATTGCCATAGATTGTCACGCCATGCTTTTCTCAAATATCGCTGATCATCTATTTATTATTAAAATGTAATAATTGCAGCCGATGTGATACATTTATTACAGATTTCTTTGCTGTAACACTAATGTATTGCTGGCTGTTTGTGTGCAAACCTTTACATTACGTTATAGATGAATCACAAAAATGCTTAATTTGATTATTTTTGTCATATGGCTCACCCCTAAGTTTAAAACCTGGCAGGAATAGAATCTGATTATCAGAGGATCAGACTGTGCTGACCTTTGCCATTCTAAGATACTTATTTTTTTCCCACGTTGCTGCAGCCGATCTGACTCAGCTGCAATAATAATTGCACAAACCACATAACATATAAATCCCGCTCTTTGTGAGAGGTTTTATTTTGGTAAGCAGTCTCACTAAGACCTGATACCAGCTTTAGGGGTATAATAGAGTGTAAATGCGGGTGGTGATGGAAGCAGGATTGAGAGGATTATCAAAGGGGCCCTGCTGTTTCCTGGCCACACTGGTGAACGTCTGGGGATATAAACAGGCATGATGTGAATCCCACATCCTTCCAGTGGCCAAATAGGTAGCATAACCTTAATCCCTTACAACACAAGGCGAGTATAGATGTGTGAGCCACTTGATCCTGTCATTTATATGAATCTGACCTGTGTTTTTGTTTTTTTAAGCCAGGCAGTTGATGGAGAGACAAAGAGACAGAGAGACACATCAGGCAGCGTGATCTCATAGAAGCTAAAAGTGGAAAGGAAAAGCAGGGAAAAGAAATAAGAATTCATCATAATCACACTGCAGTGTAGAATTGAAAGTCAGTATGCAAATCAGATACCCTATGGGCCTTCTCTTGCATTAAATGCGCTTTAAATCCCTTTCGCCCTCAGGATGCTGGGGAAAAAAACCTGCATCCTCAAGTTGGATCACATATACACATATGCCTCATTATCAACACATTGGACTAGCGTAATCGCTAAAAGCTATAATGAGCTTGCTGTGTCTCTGGTATTTCCTCTTATCCTTCCTTAAGTTAGACATGTGCAGATCAGACACTGGGGATCTGCTTATGTTAGACCTATAGATCCTATCAGTTTAATGACTGAGGAATGTTTCCCCTCAAGTGACCCATTTTTCTGAAGTTCCCTAATACAGAGAGATATGCTATTACCCCAGAGCACCATGTGTATAATAAATCCTTCAGACAGACATAGCAAAGGGTATTAAGTCACATGATAGCATACTGTCTTGGTCAGACGAAACCGTCCTTGACAGAAACTCTCATCGCTCACAAGCTATAAAGTAGGTTACCGTGCCAACCTGTCCTATCGCAGCATCGCTGCTGGATGTAGAACACGTATCATAGGTGCCTTCCCATCACTGAGGCAACTGGGGAAAAGAGACCGAAATGCAAAAGAACATCCTTCTACCCGAAGCACCATAACAGACTCCAATCCCCATTTATTTTCCCTTCTATTGTATTTACAGACTGAGTTTCCTGACCTCTGAGCCAACACAATAAGCAGATGATTGAATCATAGAGATCTCAAAGGGGAACGCTGGGAGCTGGGAAAGGCAATGACTACTAGCATAAGGAAAAGTGAGACTGACATGGAGGTGAAATTAAACAAGAAGATGATATGATAATGTAAATGGATGAGATTTGAGGTAATTGTCAAATCAACCTTCACGAAACACAAAGAGCATGTGGATCCCCAGCACCGCAGTGTGACAGCAGAGAGGAGCTGATACTGCAGTATGTAGGTCACCGTGTGTCTGCTGATACTCAACAGCACCACCGGGAACACTTCCACACATTGAGGCACATATGATTCCCCAGTCAATGCCAATTCTGTAGCTATCCAATGCAAAAAAAAAAAAAAGTAATTTCTTTTTCTTCTGTTTAAAACTAGTTGTGTAATCAGAACTGCAGGTATTGAGAAGGAAGCTTGCAGGATAGAGGCTGGTGGAGCACCCTTTAAATCCTGGCCATGGCTCCTGAGATTAGAGCACTTCTGCTGAGCTCTGCATGTCCAACGGATCAGCTGCAAAGAAGATTCCATATAAACACACATGCGCAAAGACGCACCTTCCAACACGGAGCTCTGCACATGGACAATACTAAGGCTTGATGTGCTGGGCTGTCTAGTGGAAAAGACATTCTAGCTAGTTTTTTTTTTTTTTTCAAAATGGCAGCTCTTACATCAGCTTGTGACTGACGTTTGAGACGACTTCATTTGACCTTCGCTTCCACCATTTCTACTTCCACCCACATGTTTAGAAATCTTGGGTTCTGACTTGGCGAAAGTCCACAATTAGTCCACAAGCTAATTTGTTTGTGCAACTGGATCAAATTGCATGTTGCAGGTGATTTATGGGAATTATGTCACAATTAAAGTTAGAGAGAGGAAACAAAATGTAAATGCAGCTCTTACTTGGGTTTGTTCTTAAATAGCTGAAGCAGGTTCAATTCTTGGACAAGTCAAACTGAAGTAATCTCTAAAGTCTCTATTTAAATGCTGCTGGCATCACAGTATGAAAGTAACGTTGCCATGGTGGTATTTAATCCTCATTTTAAGAAAGTTTAAGAACTCTTGTTAACTACTGTCATTTACGAAACCAAGTAAAAACAATATACTAAAATGTACTAAATTTAACTGAATGGAATAGACTTCTGCAAATGTAATACTAAATTTTTGTTTGTTTTAATCCAGAAAGTTTTAGACGCGATTATTTAAAAAATAATAAATAAATAAATTATGCACTTTTAATTGTAAATTTGTACTTTCATGTAGAAAATCCCCAAACACCAAAATTGGACATATTACTATTTTGCTTATGATATTGTGCTTATTTTTGTGCTTATTTGTATTTTTTGTGGGTTTGTAAACACTCAAAACTGTAGTACATTAAAGTGGTACACTGGTAAAAAAAAAAAAACTGACCTTACTCAGGACAAGATTATTTAAAGTACAAGATTATTTAAAACTAAAAATAATGACAAAATATTTGATCATATATTTGTTACGGTGCCTTCGGTGCCTATAACACTGTCTGGTGGAAAAGCACTATTCAACATAGTGAACAAAAAGTTATATTACAGTATACACATAATGTTCCCCTTCTGTGCATGATCTCTTTCTATTCATGAAGCTTTGTTGTTGGGAAGAAGAGCTCAGTGGTGTTTTATTTGGATCCTTCAAGCACAATCACGTCCTCCTGTGAAGTTTTCACAACGGAAAATTATACCAAATCAACCAATCAATCTCTTACGCTTAATCCACCTTACAACAAACAAGTGTTAAAGCCACTGGACTGCTGTGCTACTAGTCGTGCATGCTTTGTAACATGTATTGGGTATATCGACTGGCTCCCCAATCAGCAAACGACTCTGCGAGGCGATGTCTGGCTATTTCAAAAGCAGAGAGATATAAAGGGCAGCTGGTGGGCCAGCAATCACAGCAGGTCTGGACTCATTTCAGCAGACACAAGCCGTGATCTGAGAACAGTGCACACTGGGGTAATCATCTCTACCACCTGCTGATCCCAAACGCCATGGCTGCTGGCTTTCTTTTGCACTTCCTAGAGGTGGGGCCTCTGTCTCAACAATACTTTGCTGTGTAGAGGAGAGTAAAAGCCAATTAACCCCATTTCTTGGAAAAATGGTACAATGGAGTAAGGAGGGTGTGTGTGTGTGTGTTTTGTGCATATATATATATATATATATATATATATATATATATATATATATATATATATATATGTGTGTGTGTGTGTGTGTGTGTGTGTATGGGGAGGGGGTTGTCGAGAAGCTTGTAATGGCCTTCTTTTCACACATCATTAACAGATACATAATTTTCCCACAGATGTGCAAAACACATTGGAGTGTATAATAAGGTACACTTTGAGTACAAAGAGCAAGAGAAAAAGTGGTGAAGCTGAGTAAACATGTCACTGTGATTCACACAAAAAAAAGGTGTGTGTGTGTGAGTGTGTTTTTCGAAATACAATACTCGTTCTTAGTTCATGCACCAGGATTCGACTATTCAGACATAATGGTGAGGCAGGATAGAAGCCATTTTTAATTTCTGGCTATTGCTCCCATATGGGAGATATCCCACAGGAAAAGTCGGTTCACCCAGCAGTGGATAATCTCCAACATGTCCAAACCCTCTCTCTCTCTCTCTCTCTCTCTCTCTCTCTCTCTCTCTCTCTCCTCTCTCTCTCTCTCTCTCTGAGCCACAATATTTTCGCCTCACAGTTTTCTCCTGAATAATCAATGTGGCCCCATTGGGTTCGAGAGATATTTCTTTTTATGACCGAAATCTTAAACTGTAGCCTGGGGAGATTTGTGTTGGCAGTCTCGTTTTCTGCACTTCACCCTCCACCCCACCCCAACCCCCCAACCTCTCTCGTTCTTGTAGCAGCAATAATAACACTCAACGTTCGGTACAGTGCGGGGCATTAACCGTGAGTGAGAGCCGGGGTGTAAATTGTGCTGGCAGGGTGGGTGTATAAGTATCAGCCCCCATCGAGCTGTTCTCAGTCTGCATGTCTAGGCCATATTTTGAGCACTGAGGGACCGGTCTGCTATTTTTACCAATGCAGCTTCACTGAGAACACTCCATCTTAGACCAAGTAGAAAATGAGAAGTTAACATGCAAAGGAACAAGAAATGCAGCACATTAATCTACTTTCATATTGCTGCTGTTTAGCCTTATTTAATCATACGGGTAATGTAGTAGAAGGATAACAAATTTCTACTTTAAAGCACAAACACAACCTTCAAATAGGTCTAATAATGCAGATCCACCAATTCATGTAATGTATGTTAATAAATAGTTCATTAGCTCATTTTTTGAGAAACACTGAAATGAACCTGGGGCTAAAAACTGCTGGTGGATCAGTGCTCACACATTCAGAGCTAATTGAAAGCAGCTCATATGCTTATATGCTCATCACTTATTGAAAACTGTGAATTTATGAACAAAGTTTTTCATTTGGAGACCACTGACCAAATTTCCAGATATATGCAGATCAGCAAAAAAAGATCTTACACACACTATCCAATACCTCTGCCTTCTTAAATGCTGGGAGGAAGAAATTAAGCTGCACTGCGTAAATGAAATGGATTCAATTATTTTATTTTAAACAACCTAAGGTTTGAGACAGCTTGATTTCTTATACATACTGTGCAGTAAGTATTCAGTGGTTCTCCCAAAATGAACTATGTTAAAGGAGTACTTATGCTGTTGTACTTTAAATTGCTCAATTAAACTACTAGTTTTGAATAATAAATAATGTGGCTCAGTCTTACGCCAGTTAGATTAAGGATGCATCACAATCAGATCTGTAGCTCAGAAGTCAGGGCACTGATCAGAGTCACCTATTTTAAGGACTGTCTCTCTCAATCAGAAAAAGAATCCTTCCAGTGCACTAAAACGTTTTCTACCTAAAAAAAAATCACATGAAACACCGAAAACTCCAGGGAGAATAAATGCTACTTATGTTCTCTTATTGGAAATGGCATCATATTTTCAGCTCGAAACAAATTACGGATGAACTCAACTTCTTCAAATGTAAATAGCTTGTTATCATTATTGTAGCTCTTAAATGATTACTTATTTTAGAAATGTTTAACGTTATTTGACATTCTATATACGGTTTCTTTGATTCTAAAGACTTCAGAATTTAAAAAAAAAACCTAGCCTACAATCCTGCTGGAAGTATCATAAGTGAAGCTAATAAAACTTTATGAATGAACATTCATTGTCCGATCTATTCTCAGGTCACGGGGAGCCTGAGCCTATCTCAGGCATCATTGGGCATCAAGGCAAGATACACCCTGGACGGAGTGCCAACCCATCGCAGGGCACACACACACACTCTCATTCACTCATGCAATCACACACTACGGACAATTTAGAGATGCCAATCAACCTACAATGCATGTCTTTGGACCAGGAGTACCCGGAGGAAACCCCCGAGGCACGTGCAGAACATGCAGACTCCACACACACATGGTGGAGGCAGGAATCGAACCCCCAACCCTGGAGGTGTGAGGCAAACGTGCTAACCACTAAGCCACCATGCCCCCCTGCCACTTTATGACATTCATTCATTCATTCATTCATTCATTGTCTACCGCTTATCACTATTAACACTATTTATTTATTATCCGATCTATACTCGGGTCACGGGGAGCCTGTGCCTATCTCAGGCGTCATTCGGCATCAAGGCAGGATACACTCTGGACGGAGTGCCAACCCATCGCAGGGTACACACACACACTCTCATTCACTCACTCATGCAATCACACACTACGGACAATTTAGAGATGCCAATCAACCTACAATGCATGTCTTTGGACCGGGGGAGGAAACCGGAGTACCCGGAGGAAACCCCAGAGGCACGGGGAGAACATGCAAACTCCACACACACGGCGGAGGCGGGAATCGAACCCCCAACCCTGGAGGTGTGAGGCAAAAGTGCTAACCACTAAGCCACCGTGCCCACTTTATGACATATAACTATTTATATATTTGGGTTGTACAGTGACTAGTGAGGAAATAAGAACACTATTTATTGAGTCGTCACATGACTGTCCCAATGTGTAGTGAGCTTCAGTCCTGTAAGTGCCTGAACTGGTGTACATGATGTACTCATTCCTAGGGAGCTGACCACTACCTTTCTATTGCTGCCCTTTAATCATTGACCTAGTAGTATAATGTTTAAGGTATTTAATTAACCTCATATTCCCTTTAGTAATAAAACAAAGCACTAGCCGTTGTGAATTTCATTTCCCTGTTCACTAAAATCTTTTCCCCGTTGCAGCACAGACTACACATCCATACCGCAAATCCATCTCTGTCAAGCCGTATACGCTACAGATGCTGTGAGCAACTGATGATTAGCAGTACAGCTGGGAATCCTTTTTCAGCATGTTCAAAATCAGAAAGCAGGTTGTTTAGGACAAGCGCAGGAATTAAGAGATATGCAAGTATGTACGTTTTGGGCAATTAAGCCCACCAAGCACAAATGAAGATGAAGGTCGAGCCTCCTTAACAGCACCAGCACATCAATTCTATGGCTATTAGCCAAATGTCATTCTGATGGCATCTCTCTTATGCTAATGAGGTGCATTGAGTCTGTACTGTTGTCTCCATCCTCTGAGCCTGCACATGGGCAAATAAGTAATATGGAAATTTGTATCAATTTTAAATGTCACATTAACTCCATTAATGTAGGAACCATTAAGCGTGGAAATCATTACATCTTAAAAATATATCATTTGACCTCCACATCATTTGCTTCAATTCACTTTGAATACCCAAATGGAGACACAAGACATCCCACAGAACTACACTTTACTCTAACCTCCAGGTCTTCTTTGGATAATAACGCAATACTGGGACATATTTTGAGAATGACAGCATCGACTGAATGAAAGAGACACATGCACAGAGAGAAAATAAGGAAAATATGAAAAGCATTTTATCTTTGTAAAATCGTTAAAAAGATGTGTTCCACAACATCTTTTCACTTAGGCAGAATAATGAACTATGATAGTGAATTCTAGCCAGTTCTCTCAAAACAGCTTTTTTCCACAGCTTTAATTCATTCATTCATTCATAAAAGTACAGCCGGAGCAGTGCTGAAAGCCTGCACTGTTTTTCCCAAAACGTAATTTCTGGGTGAACATGCTGCTGATGTGGCTGGTATCAATGTATCACCCACGCTGCCAAATTAATCCTACATTACACATGCAAAAAAGTGTTGCCGTTCTCTGCGTATGTTACACCTATGACTCCCGTGACTATCGTTTTGAGGAATTAATGTCCTAAGCTCTAACACAAAAGCAAATATTTGAGTTAATTTTACTTCATATCAACACAGCTTTTAGAGGTCATTCATTAAATATTTACAACACTTAGGCAATATGTAAAATGTCTTCACACACCCCTAATGATTGTGTGATAATACTTTACTGTTTAATACAAGAAGGAAACGCTAATAGAGGGCATACTGGTAATTTTCAGGCACATTTACATACCTCCTTTTTACCCTCTGCACCCTATGGGATGGCTGTCAGTACTTTTATTAGGTCTGGGACTTAAGAAACCACTAGTGGGGTTACAAAGTTACCTTGTGAAATTGAATTACCTGGACTGTGGCACTTTAGTAAATTAGACAATGTAGTGTGCACGTGTTGGGGGTGTATTTTGCGAGGTCACCCTATCGGGACATCAGACTGCTTGCACTGATTGTGTGTGGAGAAAGGTCAATAGAATCCGAATGATAATATTCTGCCATTCTAAAAAGCTATACAAGCGATTATCTGTGTGTACAGCCAAACCTCCTGTGTATTACACTGCATTATGTGTAGAGGTATGAGCGATCTCACTGGAGAATTCTTCCATCATTTCAATCTAGGGCACCCTTTCTAAAAATCCAGTAGTGCCACCATGTACATTTGTATAGCAGTAAGGACAAAGTGTCCACATCATTATAATGTGAGGCATCCACAGCCTCAGGATGTCCACACTGGGGAGATAGCATCATCATATTAGTTGTCCAGTCAGTGAATTACTGCACTTAGGGGCTGATATTAGAGATAGATGATGAGAACTACATAGGACTGCCGACACTTTCTATAATAATGCGAATATGTAATGTCACTAAATGCATACTGGCTGTATACTACAGAGGAAAGAGTTGACCACTATTATGTCTGTGATTAGTACACTGGAAAAATGTTAAGGTCTGAATACAGAGAATAAAGCTGTGTAGGCATTAGGGGGTGGTGATGGGGGTAGGGAATTAATGAGGCTGGTATGCAAAATTAAATTTAGTTGTGAGGATTGGAATCTGGACCTTTTAAATTACCCACTCAGAAAAGCCTCCAACTTGACCATGTCTACAAACTGACCCACTTACAGTGTGGTTTCTAGAAGAAGCTACTGCTTTTAACTTATATTCCACCCAACCTCTAATGGACATTCAATGCTTGACAAACCAGCATGCATATACCTCAGACAGACAGCCTGGTCATCCTCAGTCAGCTGCAGTCAGACAGACATTTAGAGCCAGTGGGGTGCAGGTTGCACATGCTGTGCATGTATGTGTGAGACTAAAAGTTACAAGTTTGATTTACAGACTGGCCCGGGGCCTTCAGAGTGGTCATAAATGGAGAGCTTCTGAGCTTGCAGGCTGCTGATTGCATCTTTCCACTGGCTCAGTATTACAAAAGCTCCCAGTGTTATTAATCAATGACCAGGAAGGTGCCCTCTGCTGAGTAAGGACCAGTGATCTGACCCCATCTGATCTCTGTGCATGGTAAGTGGACTCTCACATGCAAATATGCTGCATCCACTTTTACTCTTCTGTCATAAAAACTCAATAAATACTAATCTAAGAGAATGCTAAAAAATAAGAATAATAATTTGAAAAGATTTTGTTCAAGCTAAGGTATGTAGTTTCTTTATGATCTCACTGTGTCCATGTGGATTTTCTGCAGGTTCAATTTCCATCCTCCAAGCTGGATATCTTCTAAAGCTAAATTGTCCCTATAGCTGTGAATGACTGTCTGAATGTGTGTGTATGGTGCCCTGCCATGGCGTCCCATTCAGGGTGTGTCCCCACCATGCACTCACT
Source organism: Hemibagrus guttatus (assembly GCA_033459395.1). Classification (NCBI taxonomy): domain Eukaryota; kingdom Metazoa; phylum Chordata; class Actinopteri; order Siluriformes; family Bagridae; genus Hemibagrus; species Hemibagrus guttatus. The sequence goes on along the minus strand of JAUCMX010000009.1, from coordinate 18,443,973 downwards.
GCGACCCTGCCCAGGATAAATACGACGATGAAGATGATGTCTTACTTCGAATGCAGCCAGTGATATTCCACAGACGGCATATCGATTTCTGGCATTTCAGACAGGCCCTGTAAGTCTGCAACAGTCTTTGCTCTCTTTTTTTAGATCCTAATCATAGAATACACAATCTCAATTATGAAAGACTGGATATCTGATCTAAATTTTCATTCTTATGCCTAATTAATTTCTAAATACCATTTTCACCATAATCACCAAATCATCATCATCATCATCATCATCATCACCTTCATCATCATAACCATCGACTGCATCGTATCTAGGTTACTCATAGATTAACTCAGAGTTGATCCATGATGAGATCCTCTCCGTTCATAGCAGAGTGTCTGGGTGTCGACGCAAACACAGCCGCTAAATCTCTGCATTGCAACATCTGAGTCACTCTGCGAATGCTGAATGGTGCCACAGTGACACCCAAGATTGGAATGTGAAAACGGAGCCATATGATAGCCACTCTCGTCCATTTCTCAAAGCTTCAATCCCACACACACCTCATCCCATGATTGTAACCTGCACGAACCTTGCAATGGCACAGATTTCTCCGGAACTATATGCGCTCGGCGAGATTCTGTACTACATTAGAGAAACGTGTCCAAACAAGGCGGGGTCGTGTGTGCAACATGTAGGCGACAGTACAGCCTCACTTACCCTACCTAATCCATGACGCCCTGCCCATACCTGACATTATTCAAACGCACCACAAATTCACTTTCTCCTTACCTTCTGTTGCATAGTTGTGATCCCGAAGGAAGCTGTTGTTGATCTTGCGGTTGTCACTCTCCTCCTCCATTTATGATGCCGTGAAATCGGAAGCTTAAGGCGGACATACAAGAATCCATCGTGGACGCAAACATCAGCATGCGATCAGCGGCTCCATCGCGCTGCTTCTCATGTCTACTGCGTCTGTCTTGAACACGAGTGAGAGTAATCAGTCGGTACCGGCGATTCAGGTCGTTCTGCCGCGGGGAGCATCCACTGGAAAGCCGGTGATCAAAGAGGCACGCAGCGGTGTGCAGTTAGATCAGGCTCACGGCAGGAGCAGCTCAGCAATTCATCTTTAAGTGAAGAAGTAGGAACCCACGTCTTACACTAACCGGTGGATCTAGCCTTTCTAATGGAGAAAAAAATTCAAATAAAAAAAGCATGGAAGAAACAGCACGAAGCGTTGTGAATGAAGGGCACTGGACGCGGAAATGAGGATTTGAGTTAAGACGGGATTTTCCACCTTCTGGAGTGCGAAAGGGGCGGAGTTAACGCGTCATGTCCTATAGCTTCTATAGCTCTCGCACGCACTGACCTAATACTAATTGTGTAGTGGAGACGGAATTCAGACCTTTTTTGTATCCTAACCGCAAGTGAATGAGTCAAAAAAAGGGTGCAGGAAGAGCCCCCTCCTAGACACACACAACCCCCACCCCCCACCAGCACCCTATGGGCCCCTCCCACTCATCGCGGCGCTGTCCAGCACTGAAGTGACAGCACGTGCCCATACGAGCTGCTCCGCAGCGTTACACCATATACTCAATCTCACACACATAATACACTATACAGGATGTAGCTGAAATCATTTCATGCTCATTTCAGATTCATTCAAGAACTGTCTAGCGGCCAGCAGCACACTTTCACACCTTAAGGGAATACAGGATGATTCATCGTTTATTTTAATAATGATCAGTCACATAGTCCAAACACAGGGGCATGGTGGTGCTGTCTCACAGCCCCAGGGTCAGCTTCTGTCTGTGTGGAGTTTCATGTTCGCTGTTTTTCTCCCATTTTCACAAAACATGCTAGTAGGTAGATTGACTGTGCTAAATTGCCCCCTAGGAGTGAACGTGTGTGTGCACCCATGAGCATGGTGCTTTGACTGGTGTCCCATCCAGAGTCTATGTACTAGGTTCCCTGGATAGGCTCAGTATCCACAGCAGGGTAAAGAGATTTATTATTATAATGTTGATGATGCTGATGATGATGTGCACCTCTACCATCCTCTCGCATTCATAACATAAAGGTGGCTCCACCATCCAGAATAAATACTAGATTTTGTTTTACTGGAGGGTTATTTTAAGCTTTACGCACACACAGCCATAATTAATGCATATTTCCCCTTAAGAGCAAATAATGAAAAAAAGGAATAGCACAGACACCGATAAAAAAAAAATGGAATCCATCGATTTCAGATAGATGTCTTTTTAGCATAATGCCCCCCCCTTAAAAAGTGTTCGCAGACCAGACACTGATTAATTGGATTATGAAGCTTGCCTTTGGCGCTCGAACTCTGAGACGATTTCATTTGCATGATGCTTTTAATATAAGACTCTGTAGGACACTGCACTCGTTCTTTAAAGCTGTAGTCTTCTGCATATTTAGCTTATGCTAATCTGCCTGATGGCATTGCCTATAAAGAATCTGATTTGCATTGCAAACACATACTGCCACATATAACAGAAAAATGTTTGTTAAATTACTGCTCACTGCATGCACCTTTAGCCGTGACAGTGTTTACTGGATGAAATGAGTCTCCACACTGGTTTATGGTGTATTAGGCATACTGTGGCCTTGTAAATAGGATACAGTTATGTACAGTGAATGCCAGGTTTATCACTGCTCATGCATTGCTTGGTAACTTTAGTGTATTTAAAAGTGGATGTTACATCAATGTAACGATCCCTTCAAGTTTTAATGGACCATAAAATCTTCTATAAACTTGGAAAACACTCTGGTTTAAGAGATTCATGATAAATCCTAAAAGGCTTCTGTATACTACAAGTTATAATTCCAAACAGATGAAATTGTGATCATTATATACACTATATTGCAAAAAGTATTGGGACACTCATCCAAATAATTGAATTCAGGTGTTGTTTTTCAGGGGTTGTGCTTGGCCCCTTAGTTCCAGTGAAAGGAACTCTTAATGCTTCAACATACCAAGACATTATGGACAATTTTATGCTCCCAAATTTGTGAGAACAGTTTGGGGATGACCCCTTCCTGGTCCAACATGACTGTACACCAGTGCACAAAGTAAGGTCCATAAAGACATGGATGAGCGAGACTGGTGTGGAGGAACTTGATTGGCCTGCAGAGTCCTGACCTCAACCTGATAAAACACCTTTGGGATGAATTAGAGTGACTGCGAGCCAGACCTTCAGACCACCAACATCAGTGCCTGACCTCACAAATGTGCTTCTAGAGAAATGGTCAAAATTTTGTGGAAAGCCTTCCCTGAAGAGTTGAAGTTTTTATAGCTGCAAAGGGTGGGCCAACTCCATATTAAATTCATGTGCTTGTAAAGACAGACGTCCCAAATCTTTTGGCAATCTACTGTATTTTATTCAACTAACAGCAAAATATAATTAATCACATTTATGCCAGTGAGTGAACTGGCAACTCGTAGAAATTGCCTGTAGGAGTGAAAGTGTGTGTGCATATGGGATCCAAGGTGTAAAAGAGCTTACCTGGAATGCAGAGCTGTTCTATTTTAATTCTGTCCTGTGACTTTTGGTGTAACATATTAAACCCAGTTTTGTTTTGTTTTTTAAGAAAAAAAAAAGAGCAATTTTTAATTATGCCAAGCACCCTTTACATGCTCACAGGACATAGCAGTGGAAATATTGCAAAACCGAAAAAGAAATTAAAGGTTGGATGAATACAAAATAAGAGGTAGCTGAATATGTTATTAACTACACAGATTGAAGAGCTAGAATTTAATAAACTTAAGTCACAGAAAAACCATGAGTATGCAGGGATATTTGCTAAATATGTATAAGAAAATGGTGGCACAGTGGCGTAGCAGGGTAGATTTTCAGCGTCACAGCTCCATGGTTTCCAGTTCGATCCTAAGCTTGGGTTATTGTGGAGTTTTGTGTATGCTCTGTCCATGTGGGTTTCCTCTATGTTCCCTGGTTTCTTTCTACTTCCCAAAAATCACGACAGGAGGTGTACTAGCTATGCTAGATTGGCCCAATGTGTGAATAAGTGTGTGAATATGTGGACATTGTGTCCTGCAATGGACTGGATGTATTAACAACTGGCGTATTCCCAACTGGTGCCCAGTGATCCTGGGATAGGCTTCTGGGGATCAATGAATCAATGAATGAATGTATGGGACTAAACAAGTAAAAGAGGATCAATTCTGACATAGTGAATGCTATATTCCTTGTGAAAATGTGAAAAACAAAACAAAACAAAACAAAAAACAAAAAAAAACTCCATAATTTGCTGGATGACTACCAATTTGGTGGTGTCTAAGACATGACACCAGGTTAATTTGATTTTGTGGTACTTGTATTACTTCATTTTGATTTAATCAAGTAAGCCTTTATTCAAATGTTTCACACCTTCTCTTGCTCTTGCAAAAACCTGCCGCTTTTCTTTAGCCTGCCTCAGCCCTGAACACAACCTTTATCATTATTTAAACAGGGTGGCAAAAATCAATAATTTCCTGTCAGGAGAGGGGGAAGCCTCAGCCGATGATAAATCCCAGCTAGCATTTTCTAATGATCAACAGGGTGGATTAGAATCTTGTCTGATAAAAAGATGGAGGGAAGGCTGGGCTAGACAACAATTGAGAAAAAGACAATGACTGGAACAGAGCGAGAAAGAAATGTAGTGAGCGTGAATAAAGATTTAAGCCATGTTCACAGCGTAATTAGAGAGAAATCAAAAATGAAGCAACAGAGGCAGATTAAGATCAGCGGTAGAGCTTTAATTACAGCCTTCCTAAGCATGTTCATATCTCGAGCATGTTCATGTCCTACACTCTGTCTACATGAATACATAATGTTTTCTTTCACAGGTCTATTTCAGTCATAATGTTAGAAAGAAATATATTATGCAGTGTAAGACAGTCACTTAAGGGAATTGTGCTGGTAATTTTCAGCATTTTGTTAATTTTTTCCTCAGTCATGCGGTCTTGATACTCCATGGCTTTTTCAGAGAAGATAAAAAGTACAGAGATTTATTTTCAAATAAATTCAAACATCTATCGGCTGACTGAGCAAATATATTTCTTTAAGAGACTTTTTGAAGAGGTTCAGATAGACATGCAATGATGTGCATCAAGGCAGCACCACACAACATGTGGAGCAATTACACTATCACGATATTTAAATCATAGCCAATTTCTTGTATTGATATTTAGTAATAGCCTGACCTAGGGGCACGTCTCAATGCCTGCCTTCGGGTGCATGCCGCCTCCTAAAGTCAGATGTTACAGACTAGCAAACATCCTAGTCAGTGTTCGACAAAAGCCGAGGCACAGTCTATCAATACCTCATTACTGATTGTGATCTGAATGAACGAAATGTTCTGGTAAAAGAGCACATATTGTTCAGGCTGTTAATGGTGGAAGGTTAAGTGTTTGTGTGTGGTATGTTTATTACCATTAAACAGAATATAAGCTGCATTCAAAAAGATGTTTGTTTGTACAGTTCTGCCAGATGGGGCTGTCTTAAAGTGCCCACAGTAATAGGATTTGCACAGCGAACCATCTGCAGGAAAACCTCGTCACAGGTGAGGAATTTTATCTGCTCTAGCTGTTACACACAACATGGTGTACATTAAAAAAAAAAAAAAAATCTACCAAAGCTGGATGTATAATACCGTCACACCATTATCCAAGATATAAACCAGACGACTGAAATAAGAAGCTTTATGATTGGATGGTTGAGAGAGTGGGGGAAGAAAAACACACAGAGCAGTAGAACCAGATGGATGTCTGTGGTGTATTTTTATTTATTTATTTTTTTGGTCGAATGCATCAAACTGAGCCTAGAGGCCAGACGAGTTTACACATAATACCATTCCAAATTAAAGGAGTGATCGGGTCGCTCTATCACTGTTCTTCATGACATTTTACACTTTATCAGCCTAATACATGGATGTATACTGCACGATGACAGCCCATGAATGCAGCAGCCTTTTAAATCATAAGCATGCATGTTACTCATGTCAGGTACAAATATTCAGCAGCACATACATATTTATGCACACCCACGCTAGCATGCAAGTTACCATACGCACACACAAATGCTCAGAGTACGTAGTGCTGAAAAAAGGGGTTTCCATTCAGTGTTTCAGCTCAGTGTAGCAGCTTCCCCCTCAATTCCGAGTGTATCAGCTATGGCATTGCTCTGGGAGAAATACTTTACCATCACACTGGTTGCTAGGAAACTGCTGGTGGTGCAACATTGCTATGCAGCACAAACGCTGTCTACATAATTGGATCGTTAAAAATCATAAACATCATCATTTCTCTCATATCTGTCCTAACACACTTCAAGCAGATCCAAACATCCTTTCCAACAACGAGGTTAACAGCCTGGACACTGAAAATTAGCACTGAAACAACTTGCTTATTTGATTATTTGCCGTGTGAAATCATGTGCTATTATAAGTAGCAATGCTGATGTTACTGTAAATTGACTATTACTGGTTTTTAATAGGGACCATAAATAAAGACTACATTACATTCCTGGGAATTTCCATATGGCTTATTGATCATAATGTGTAGCAATAGTAACTTCCTCTCATTAATTATTCTGCTTCACATCCCTGCATACTGAAGAACTTCTATCTATGATAATGCATGATTGTACATTTGATAATCACAAAAATGGGATAAAATGCATGTGGAGTCAGGAGACAAGCTGTCGCTTCTGTGGTGTTTTTTCCACCCACTGCCTAAATTTCCTCTATTATTGTAATTTCTTAATTGTAGATAGACTCCTGTAGCTATTATCCATAATCACAGCCATTGCTGATTGCTATTTTGCCTCTCTACATCCTTTTTTCTGTCCGTCAATTGCTAAAAAAAAAAATGCTGTGTTCTTCACACTGGCATTCAAAAGAGCAAGAGCCTGTCTGGATTTCAGCAGTGTGGCTGAAGTCTAATGATGAATATTTCAACAGAGTGGAGGCAGACGTAGAAAGGAGACTGCCTATGCCTGCAAGCAATGTTATAGCAGCCGTCTATGAGCATTACCATAACACTGTGCATTTTTTCAGCTCATCCCAATCTCTCCTGCCCCCGACACACACCCTGTAATCTGCAGGACAATCTCATTTGGCTGAGCAGCTGCCACCGGAGATCACAGGGAGGAAGCCAAGCTGTCGACAGATGACCTGACTCTGACCACCCTCTCTGGTTTTCTTGATTTCTCGCTCTGTCTTAGTAAATTTCTCGCTTCTCCTCCTTCTTCTACCTTATACTCTCACTAATCTCCAACCCCCCCAAAACCCAGGGACTGTTTAAGATGTGCCATCTTTCTAAGATGAACAGGGTTTGGTGTCTGATATATGATCACAATTACACTATAAACACTGTATATTGACTTGAATGAGTTAGACAGCAGAGGAATAGCGCGTGGGAGAATACTCCCTCTGTGGCATATCAAATTAATCAGGCATAGTGTAAGCTATAACACAATATTAGTACAACAGGAAAAAGCTCACTTTTCACTTTGGCACTGCCTTTGATTTACAGTTCAGATCAGTACAGTAATATGGCAATCATCTAACGCCTAACAGAATCAGTGCAAGCAAGCAACCTGAATTACTGACAAGCTGTTGAAGTCCAGATCGTACATGAAGATGGGCATGTGCAGCAGCAGAGTGTGAGGGAAATATTGTTGTGAACAGGAACCCCACGCTACAGTGAGCATGAGTGACGGACACGAGTGGTCTGTGCCATATGGTGTTCATCATGTCGTAGCCAGAGACACAGTGCTGTCCTATTGAGAGGAATAAATCTGACTGGAAAATCCTGCAAGTAAGCATGTCTGGGGTGTACGTGAGGTGTGTACAAGTACGGTAGAACATAAAACTAAATGGATAATGTTCACAGCAGTGGATGCAAGTAAATATCAATAGTTTCTGTTATAGTTAAAAAATATGTTCACTGCTCAGAATGTGTTATTGGTGTAGTATGTTAGTATTTCTATAGTAACAGATCAATCACAAGAACATGTATAGAGAATGTACCACATGATCTCACGTTTCTTCCTGTGCTTTGGCGATTTCCTTCATGTTCTCCGATTTCCACCCCAGTCCATGCTCACCATGTCTAAATTGTCTGTAGTGTGTGAAAAGGCTTGTGAGTGTGTGTGTGATGTGTTTGAGCAGTACAGGAAATTGATGAATAGCTGGATAATTAACATTCAGTATTCTCAGTAATATGACAAGAGTTATATTCATGTCTTATTATCTTCATGAGAGAGAAAAAGATAAGCTGGTGATTTATTTATTCTGTAAATTAATGATAACAGGAACTAACTTGTCTTGTGTATGTGTCACAACATTAAATGTAAATATAAATGGTTAGAAAGTCTGGTGTTGGTTGTCATTAAGTTAAAAAATTGTAATTGTGGCCAAACTGATAACGTATAAGAGGAATAAAACAATTTTTATTTAAAAGTGACAGAATTCTGCAACAATTATAATAAAGAATAGCAAAAATGGTTAATATATTCTCTACTATTTACATATTACATCATAAGCTGAATATATTTAAAAACATACTCTGTGTACACATACTATATGTACCGTATGTAGAATAACTGATGTTTTTTATCCATAACGCTGACTATGTATTCACTGAGTGTAACCCATCATCTATCGTCAGGTACAATTTATCACCGTCTCAACAGACTCAAATCAGTAGAAACGAACCTCTGCTGATTCATTATTATTTGTGTGGTGGCTCAATCTCACCAGTGACACTAAGATGGCAGTGTGTGTGTGCTGTTGGTAGCAATGTTGTTGTTTTAAAGTACTGCATAAACTCATTCGCCACTTTATCAAATGTATTGTACTTCTTGGTCCCCCTTACTGGTTTACATCTGGAGATTTTCTACAGGTAGTGCTTACTCAGCAAGGTATGATGTCCCAGTTCAGAAACTTCTAACTGACTGTCCCTTAGTGATGGAATGAATTTTTAACTTCAGGAGAATCCATCACTATCTTCAAATAAAGGGCTGAAAACTGTTCTGTTAACACTTAACTAACCCCTAACTAATCTCCATTAAAAAAAAAAGCACTTACACCTCTACTTTGTGCACTTTGCTCCTCTAGAGCTCATTTAAACCCCTATATGGCAGAACTACTTCTATTGTCTTCTACTTTTTTATATCTCATTGCTTGTTTGTAAGTCACTTTGGATAAAAGCATCTGCTAAATGAATAAATGTAAATGTAAATATACTACCTTGTGTTAAAAGCCATCATCAGTGTCAGTTTCTAACCACATGATTGATTTTAACTCTATACTATATTGCTTATTATTATTAGTGAACACTTTTGTAATATGGCATATTTCTTGATACAATCAATAGTTTGTATAAAACCATACCAGTCTGAAGAGCTTACATAACACTACCATCTGCTGGCTTAATGTCGCAGTGAGCAAATAAAAGCAAGGACAAGTTGTAACTCTAGAGGGCACTACATACTCTATATTGGATAACTGGAATCTGAATGATAACTGAATCCAAATGGACAAATTGAATGAACATAAAGTGTTTTTGTAAGTGTTTAGAACAGCTTCAATGCAACTTGGCATAGATTCTGCAAGTGGCTGAAACTGTACTGCTGAGTTCATCTTTTTTATTTTTATTTTTGTATTTTTTTTTTAAAAGATGTGTTTGGAAAGCACTGTCCAAAGTCCTGAATCTCTCATGTATTGTAAATGTGTTGCAATCTGGTTACTGCATAGACCATTACATAACATTTACATTATTTTCTTTCTTATTAAACTATTCATTTATATCACGGCATCTGGCATAAGCCCTTATCCGGGGTAACTTACATTTTATCTCATTTTATACAACTGAGCAATTGATGGTTAAGGACCTTGCTCAGGGGCCCAACAGTGGCAGATTGGTGGACTTGGGATTCAAACTCAAAACCATCCAATCAACAAACATCTTAACCACTAAGCTACCACATCCTACATACCACATCAGTGAGTTATCATGCTCACTGAGAGGCTACTACACATCAGGATAAAACGTTTCATTATAGGAAAAAGATGATCCGTTAAAATAATTCCGTAAGGTTTTGTGGTGACCTTTTACTTTAAGGGAACAAATGTCCTCAATTCATGCCAGCAAAATGCACAGAGTCATGGTTTCTTCCTTTAACTCCTCACCCATTTGTACTGTTCCACAATACTTTCAGCAGTGTATTTTTAGGGCAGTGATGAAAGTTCAGAGTGTAATTTCCCATGTCCTCTGTGTCAAAGGCTACAGCTGCAGAGGCCAGTGGCATGTTAATCTTTGTTTACGATTGTGTATGACTGTACAGGAAATTATGTCATGAACGTCATTGGACAATGAACAGGAACATTCTGGTATGAAAGATCACACACACACACACACACACACACACACACACACACACAAACGTTTATTAAACAGTAAAAGGGAGGAGGAAAAAGGACGTCAAGAAAACATCCGTGCACTCATGCGCACACACACACACACACATACACACAGACACACAGACACACATACACACACACACAAACAGACACACACACTCACCTTTGTCTTACTATTCTTGTAAGGACCTTCCACTGACATAATTATGCAGTGTTGCTATGCCTACACCTAAATCTAGCCCTAACCTTAATCTCAGTAACCAAAGGAAACCTTTGGACTAAATAAAAGCTACAGTTTGTAAGCACCTTTCCTCATGGGGACTAAACCAAATATCCCCAAGTGCCAGATATTACTATCCTTTTGTGAAGAATTGGTCCCCATCAAAATATAAAAACATGCCCACACACACACACACACACACACACACACACACACACACACACACACACACACACATGGTCACATGCTAAAACATCATCTAACAAGTGATGTCCTTGAGCTGAGTCCTTAGGGAGATGTAAATAGAAGCTCTCAGAGCTCAGGCCTTCCCACTGAGTCAGCAATTCCCCACATTACACACCAGTCATGCCTCTCTCTCACACGCACACATACAATCACACCCCTCTGGTTCTAATAGCCTGTTAAAAAGCTCAAAAGCAGCCTTGTCATGGTAGATCACACATGCCTCCTTCATCCCTCCCCCTGTACATCTGTACAGTGTTGCATAAGGTAAAGTGCAGCAGACAGGTTTACACTGGAGCTGCTGTTAACTGGGATGTGCTATTGATCAAAGCTCTGGGGAAACGCAGCCTCAAATCAATGACACTGTGCAGGCCTCTGCTGCCGACAACACAGACGTAAAATGTTATTTAAGCTCTAGGATCTCGCTCAGTCCAGCAATGTGTTTAAAGGCGGGATGGCTGAAGCCAAGACAATGCAGGAGGATGGAAGATGGAAATTAATTTTAGTCCACAACTCCTCTGCTGTCCTGGAAAAATAGAGTTTACAGTTCCCACAGTCCTTTTGTAAACGTCTGAACAGACTGAAGAAAAGATGTTTTCAAGCTAGGTTTCTGGAGCTTGTGTGAGATATAGAGACAACACACAAGAAAGCTTTCAGATCTGCTTATGTCTCAGCGTGATGTCAATACTAATAGAATCTCACACAACATATGAGGCTCACAAACACTCACTCACTCGTATCCATGGCTAATATTACACTCACCAACTTGCCTAAGCACCCTTTCGTTAGTGTTGATTATGACATCCATTCACCCCCCTAATACCTCCCAACCTCGGCACACACACACACACACACACACACACACACACACACACAGCATCAGAGTTCCGGCTGTGTTGGCTAGCTGTTAGAGTTTCCTGGAAACAGACAGAGGATGACGTCCAAGTCCACTCTCTTCCAGAAACCTCATTTAGATTCACATGCTAATATTTTCAACTGTTTTACAGAATTATTTGATAATACAATATTCTGAATGAAAATAATAACAATATAAATACTAAGTGAAAGTCTTTTTTTCTCTAGGTCTTTCCCTTAAACAGGTTTTTCACACTAAAAACTAAACAAATTATTATTACACCCTTGTCAGCTTTGTGTCATTCATTCAGGAGGATGAACACTTCACATTTTTTAGGAAAATCCTTTTACATAGAACACACTTGAGTCTGTTGTTGATTCACAAATAAATGTTTAGACTAGGATATATCAAGAACTTTTTGAACCACATGGCTTTATTGAGGATTGGTAATCTAGGGTGGGGCAAAATATGAATTTGCATCCATAGAGCATGAAATAATATCTCTAACCCTACATGGCTTGTGTACCTTCACTAACAGACATAAGAGACACTCAGGTAAGCATCACTATTTGTCATCTAGCAAGCTACGAAAAGTCAAGTTATAGCTAAAATAGAGCTAGGCTACATCTTATGAAGTACACTAGCATTACGTATTCACTATTATTAACTAATGGAAGCTAATAATGAACTAAAGAATTTTAGCATTACGTGGGACCAGGGAATAGTTTGAGTTTGTGTTATCTAGCTTAAAAATACTTGTTCTTACATCCTTCAAATTTCCCAGATATGGATGTTCCTTTAGTATTCAAACTGGCCCAACATAGTGAATTGCTCAATTCATATGCCTGCACTGGAATAATAATAAAAATCAGAACAAGAATATATGCTATGCTAGGGTGACACCGGAAAGTGCTATTATAAATAATTTCAGTCAGATCTCATCATCATCATCGTCATCATCATCATTGTCTTCCGCTTATCCAGAGCCGGGTCGCGGGGGCAGCAGTCTAAGCAGGGATGCCCAGACTTCCCTCTACCTAGACACTTCCTCCAACTCTTCCGGAGGAATCCCGAGGCGTTCCCAGGTCAGCCGAGAGACATAGTCTCTCCAGCGTGTCCTGGGTCTTCCCCGGGGTCTCTTCCCAGTGGGGCATGCCCGGAACACCTCCCCAGGGAGATGTCCAAGAGCCATCCAAAACAGATGCCCGATCCACCTCAACTGTCCCCTTTCGATGTGGAGGAGCAGCGGCTGTACTCCGAGCTCCTCCCGGGTGACAGAGCTCCTTACCCTGTCTCTAAGGGAGCGCCCCACCACCCTACGGAGGAAGCTCATTTTGGCTGCCTGTATCCAGTATCTTATCCTTTCGGTCATGACCCAGAGCTCATGACCATAGGTGAGAGTAGGAATGTAGATTGACTGGTAAATCGAGAGCTTCACCTTCGGGCTTAGATCCTTCTTCACCACAACAGACCGGTATATAGACCGCATTACTGCTGCCGCTGCACCGATCCATCTGTCAATCTCATGATCCATCCTTCCCTCACTCATAAACAAGACCCCAGATACTTAAACTCCTCCACTTGAGGAAGGAACTCCCCTCCAACCTGGAGTGTGCAAGCCACCTTTTTCCGGTCGAGAACCATAGCCTCAGATTTGGAGGTACTGATCCTCATCCCAGCCGCTTCACACTCAGCTGCAAAACACCCCAGTGCACACTGTAAGTCCTGGCTTGAAGGAGCCAACAGGATATCATCTGCAAAAAGCAACGATGAAATCCTGTGGTCCCCAAACTGGACTCCCTCCAGCCCCTGGCTGCACCTAGAAATTCTGTCCATAAAAACAATGAACAGAAGCGGTGACAAAGGACAGCCCTGCCGGAGTCCAACATGAACTGGGAACAGCTCTGACTTACAGCTGGCAATGCGAACCAAGCTCCTGCTCTGGTCATACAGAGACCAAACAGCCCTTAACAGAGGGCCACAGACCCCATACTCCCAAAGCACCTCCCACAGAATGCCACGAGGGACACGGTCAAATGCCTTCTCCAAGTCCACAAAACACATGTGGACTGGTTGGGCAAACTCCCACAAACCCTCAAGCACCATGTGGAGGGCATAGAGCCGGTCCAGTGTTCCACGACTAGGACGAAAACCTCATTGTTCCTCCTGTATCCGAGGTTCGACTAATGGTCGGACTCTCCTCTCCAGTACTCTGGAATAGACTTTCCCTGGGAGGCTGAGGAGTGTGATCCCCTATAGTTGGAACACACCCTCCGGTCCCCCTTCATAAAAAGAGGGACCACCACCCCGGTCGCCCAGTCCAGAGGCACTGTCACTGACCGCCACGCTATGTTGCAGAGACGTGTCAGCCAAGACAGCCCCACAACATCCAGAGACTTAAGGTACTCAGGGCGAATCTCATCCACCCCCGGTGCCTCGCCACTGAGGAGCTGCTGAACTACCTCAGTGGCCTCAGCTTGAGTGATGAATGAATCTACCTCTGAGTCCTCAGCCTCTGGTTCCTCTACGGAAGGTGTGTCAGTGGGATTGAGGAGATCCTCGAAGTATTCCTTCCACCGTTTGACAATATCCCCATTTGAGGCCAGCAACTCTCCACCTCCACTGTAAACAGTGTTGGTAGAGAGATGCTTACCCCTTCTGAGGCGCCGTACAGTCTGCCAGAATTTCCCGGGGACGTCCGATAGTCACCTCACCGAACTCGTCCCAGACCCGAGTTTTTGCTTCCGAGATCAGCAAGACGTTCCCAACAGACCCTCACAATACGTTTGGGTCTGCCAAGTCTGTCTGGCATCCTCCGCTGTAAACGGATCCAACTCATCACCAGGAGGTGATCGGTTGATGTGATTGGTTCCTCCCAATCACGCCCCTCCAGGTATCACTGTCGTTGCCCACATGGGCATTGAAGTCCCCCAGTAAAACTATGGAGTCCCCAGTTGGAGCACCTTGCAGCACCCCTCGCAGGGTCTCCAAGAATGTTGGGTACTCCACACTGCTGTTCGGCCCATAAGCTGAAACAACAGTGAGACATTTATTCCTGGCCCGGAGGTGCAGGGAAACAACCCTCTCGTTTACCGGGGAAAAACTCCAACACATGGCGGTTGAGCTGGGGGGCTATAAGCAAGCGCACCCCAGCCCGACGCCTCTGACCATGAGGCACTCCAGAGTAGAAGAGGGTCCAACCTCTCTCAAGGTGTTGGGTTCCAGAGCCCAGGCTGTGCATGGAGGCAAGCCCGATTATCTCTAGCCGGTACCGCTCAACCTCCCTCACCAGCTCAGGCTCCTTCCCCCCAGTGAGGTGACATTCCATGTCCCAAAAGCCAGATTCTTTGACCAGGGTTTGGGTCGTCGGGGCCCCTGCACATGACTGCTACCCAAAGCACACTGCACCGGACCCTTATGCTCATTCCTTCGGGCTGTGCCCGGCCGAGTCCCGCCACCAGGCACTCGCCTGCATGCCCCAACCCCAGGCCTGGCTCCAGGGTGGGGCCCCGGTGATGCCAATCCGGGCGATGTAATGCCCTTGGTGTTTCTTTCATAAGGGTTTTGAATCTCATCATCATGTAACAGCTATGAACCGAAGAGAGTGAAGCCAGCTAACCACATACAAAATGCTTCTCATGCTGCGTCACAAGGCGGCATAACACACTCAGAGGAGCCTACCAATTTCTACAATACTGTTGCTGTGATTGAGAGAGAGTATGTCATCTTTTCTACACAGAAAGCAAGGCCAATTTTGCTCTCTTGAAATCTCTTGCTCTTAAGGATGGTTGTGGTATGGCTGGGATTCAAACTTGGGATCTCAAGAATGAACAGAATGATCACTTTTCAATTCCCAGAATATTCATTCTCTCTTAACCACTTGCCAGTTAATTCCCAGTAAATTCCTGTGTAAAAGTGTGTGTGCAAAAGGTGCTCTGGAGAAAAATATTGAAACTGAAACTCTTGTTGACTCTTACTGAAATGAGGCTAAACAGCACCTCTGTGAAGAAGTGCTATTGTGAGTGCATAGACACCTGAGTGCTCTGAAGAGTGTTTTTGTCTGGGTTCAGCTTCTGTCTGTGGTCAGGGTCATATGACTCTACAATCCAAACTCTACTGTCTGAGTTTCTGCTTCAGATTTTTTTTGTTTATTTAAAACTGGCTTTCTGTTTCTTCTCATCCTTATCCTTTGCTTCTTGCCCCTGCCCTCTCTTCTTTGTAATATAACCTACAGTGTCCTATAGATTCTGTCTCAGCTAATTCATGAATACTTTGATTGGCAGGTGGGTGAATAAAAATTGCACCACACATACACACACACACACACACACGCAAACATAAGTGTGTATATGAGTGTCTTTATATAAGTATTAGGTGGTGGAATAAACGTACCCTAGGTGTCTGGACAGCACAGTCACCAATTGTCTTCAAACAATCTCTTTAAAAGATCTACTATTCCTGAAGTACTAAAAAAAGTCATTTACATTTATGGCATTTGGCAGACATCCTTATCCAGAACAAATGACTTATATTTCGATTATACAACTGGGCCTTGCCAGTGGCAGCTAGGTGGTCTTAGGATTTGAATGCACATCAATCTTAACCACTTGTGTTGTCTGTGTGCTTTTCTTGCTATTTTACCTCACTTTTTAGACTAGTATTATTCTTAGTCTGTGACCTAGTGAACCGGTGTGAGGATGTTTTCATTGCTAGATACTTCAAAGCACTTCTGTAAGTTGCTTTGCATGAGGGCGTCTGCCAGATGCTATAAATGTAAATGTAAGGTATTACCTTTTTGTTTCTATGTAGTCATGCATAGACTGCAGTCACAAATCACAGACCTAAACATAATCACAGACCTAAACATAATCACCAGAATCACAGACTTAAACATAAATGTTAAAAAAAAAAAAAAGATTCATGCAAATGTCAGGAATCATGCACAGGTCTGAATTCGAATGCAGAGTGGAGTCACAGGAAGGTTCAGATACATCTTCAGTAACAAGCTATCATCGCTGGCCTTTTTTTAAACAGATTTTGCTAGACAATCTGAAATACAAACAGCTACACATACAACAAAAGCACTTGTGCTATTTAGTAAAACCCCCAGGCTCATGACAATCGATCACCAATGAAGCTTTGTAAAAAAAATAAATAAATTAAAAAAAAGGCTGGCTGTGTGTATATGTCTAACACATAAAACAGTAGTGCAACTCCAGACAGCATAACAGTGGATAAAATAGGAGGAGATAATAAATATGTGATGACTCAGAGGTCATAACAGTATTCCCATATGCAGTTAGTTTCTCTAGTCTTTCATCTCGCCTAGAGAGGTATGTGAGAAGGGGGGGGGGCGACACAGAGATTGATCGAGAAAAACTGAGAGAAAAGATTTAAAGCTTTAAGAGACATAAAACCAAAATGTTTAATGTTTAGTTATCACCAGTGTATCACTGAAGCTTTGACTTATTGAGTGTCCACTAGACATAGCTGCCCTTGTCCTTGGTGCTGAATATCATCAATAACCCTGTTAAAATGACAGGTTTCATTGACAGACCATGCAAAATCAAATTTTAAAATGATGCACTGGTATAATGAGGCATGAACTCAGAATGAACCAATCACATTCAAACTCATGTTTAAACGTAATTATCATACACATGTCATCACTGAAGTGATTCTGAATAACTCCAAATAAGATCAGCAGTTTCTGTAGGATTTCCTGGCATCTTCATTTTTCATCTGACTGCTGAAGCCATGGTAATAATGGTTGGCAGCTCTGGATATATGATATGATTAGTGATGGGATGATACTAATGTATGGCTCAAGCCTGGAAGAAGGAGGTTTATAAAATCTAAAGCATGTGTGTCAAGAAGAATGACATCCAGAACACAGATACAAAAAAGATCAGCCACATAGCATTAATCCATAAACTGCTCAGAGGTTGCATGGGCATACAAGGTATTAGAAAATATTTAGATCACATTATCTCTCTCTTTTTTTGGGGTTTCCCCCAGGTTCTTCCCACCTTTCAAAAACATGCTAGTAGGTGACAATGAAGGAACATGCATAAAATCTAACACAATATCTTGCTACAAAATGCCTTCTTCATTTCACCTTAAGAGTATAAAAACTTTTGAACTATAAATGCAATAATCCAGCATTTATGGCATGAATGGTATAAGAATCAAAATTCTTCACTTTATCTACCAAATGAAGGCAATCATTTCATATTCTTGCATTACACAATGTGTTGCATAATGTGGAATAATTGTATAATACAATACAAACTGTTAGAGCAGAGCAGGGACAAAAGTGTGCTCATTCAAAGCGATCACTGACACACACTTTTATGTTCACAGAAACACACAAAATGCACTGAGTAGTGAGTTCGTCATATCTTTGCTCTTAAAATGACACACTAAAGCTCTCCCATAAATACCGCACACGCCAAAAAAAGAAAAGAAAGAGATAGAGAGTGTGTGAGAGAAAATTTTTATACCTTTGATAACCTAACTGAACTATTAACTACAAAATCTAAAAAGAGCGTGAGCTGGGGCAGAGGTGTCACATATAATTTTGCTGATTCATTCGCTGCTTCTAGTCACTGGTCCAGCAGAGCCCTTCTCCGAGGTGACTGTTCCCTGGCTTCACAGAACAGACAATAGAGCTCCTTATCTCTGAACACTGCTGCTGAGCCTCTCAAACTAAAGCATTTAAAATGAGATTAAATATAGCTTGCCATGCTGACTCCCTGCCTCACATACTCTCATCTCCTCTGGAGTGTTTCGAAATCAGCTGATCTGGTGTGAGTCGGCCCTCAAAAAGTTTCACTGCGTATGTTCCTGTCTCGTTGTGTGCAGAAAAAAACTCCCCAGCAGTGGTACAGACTATAGACTTGGCACTGCTCCACCAACCCCTGTCACCACACACACACACACACACACACACACACACACACACATATGTTGATCTGGCTTGATCAGGCAACAGTGGCAGCTCATCCATAGTGGCAGACAGGACTCTCCATATACATCAAGGACTTTCCATAAAGTCCTCATTCACAACTCCTTACATTACAAATTCCTTTGAAATATTCTACTTTTCTGGAATGACCAACATTTAAAAAAAAATGCTATTTGACAAAAAGCGTATGTTCCATCGAGTCAGTCATATTTCTAGATTGTAGTGAAGCATTCTCACTGCCCCATTTAGCTACACAGAGTTACTACTGCACCTTGTGGTCAAAAACTGAAACCGCAACAAGCACTTATAGGGCCATACTGGGGCAAGAAACACGCTGCTTCATGCTCAATCTATAAACATTTCCAGTGAAGGAAGCACAGCGGAGAGAAAAGTTAATAATAGGGTTGGTTTTAACAATAATGCTTCATATTAATGCATGACTCCATATTAATGGCCGTTGTATTAGAGTTGGATGATCTTACATAGGTGGGCATACTCTTGGGCATATAGTGTAAAAATTGGGAGAGGGAAAGAGATTATGAAGTGGATAATATCTGTAAATCAGAATCGCTTGTGAACTTTGTTTCCTATGCAACGATGAAGAAAAAATGTGTATCTCTTTTCCAATGCCTCAGGTCATTCATGTGGGTTTGGAGATGTAGTTTGTAAGACTTGGCTAATGATATTATCTCTTCTGTTTGCTCCTTGCACACAGGAAAAATATCTGCTGTATTAAGCAAAGGTACATCTAAAACTGTTGAAATCGAGCTGGTAGACTGTGGACTGGATCACTGTGTGTTGTTGTCGCTGACTGTGTATTACTCTAAAAATGCACTACAAAGTGGTTTCTAGCATGAGTTAAGTATGACAGCCTCTTGATTTAATTTTGTATGAGGCCATGTCATTATTTTATCATCATCGTACCCCAACAATATCTATGCTCACAGGTTGCTGTTGTCAGGAAGAGCTAGCTAAAAAACAAGAAATTCTTGTTGAGAGATTTTAGCTTTTCTAGATGATGCTTATTGGTCACATTGATGTGCATAATTAAGTCATTTTATTCGCATAAAGTTTAGTAAGTACAAACCCGATTCCAAAAAAGTTGGGACACTGTACAAATTGTGAATAAAAAAGGAATGCAATAATTTACAAATCTCATAAACTTATATTTTATTCACAATAGAATATGGATAACATATCAAATGTTGAAAGTGAGACATTTTGAAATGTCATGCCAAATATTGGCTCATTTTGGATTTCATGAGAGCTACACATTCCAAAAAAGTTGGGACAGGTAGCAATAAGAGGCCGGAAAAGTTAAATGTACATATAAGGAACAGCTGGAGGACCAATTTGCAACTTATTAGGTCAATTGGCGACATGATTGGGTATAAAAAGAGCCTCTCAGAGTGGCAGTGTCTCTCAGAAGTCAAGATGGGCAGAGGATCACCAATTCCCCCAATGCTGCGGCGAAAAATAGTGGAGCAATATCAGAAAGGAGTTTCTCAGAGAAAAATTGCAAAGAGTTTGAAGTTATCATCATCTGCAGTGCATAATATCATCCACAGATTCAGAGAATCTGGAACAATCTCTGTGCGTAAGGGTCAAAGCCGGAAAACCATACTGGATGCCCGTGATCTTCGGGCCCTTAGACGGCACTGCATCACATACAGGAATGCTACTGTAATGGAAATCACAACATGAGCTCAGGAATACTTCCAGAAAACATTGTCGGTGAACACAATCCACCGTGCCATTCGCCGTTGCCGGCTAAAACTCTATAGGTCAAAAAAGAAGCCATATCTAAACATGATCCAGAAGCGTTTTGTCTGGGCCAAGGCTCATTTAAAATGGACTGTGGCAAAGTGGAAAACTGTTCTGTGGTCAGACGAATCAAAATCTGAAGTTCTTTTTGGAAAACTGGGATGCCATGTCATCCGGACTAAAGAGTACAAGGACAACCCAAGTTGTTATAAGTGCTCAGTTCAGAAGCCTGCATCTCTGATGGTATGGGGTTGCATGAGTGCGTGTGGCATGGGCAGCTTACACATCTGGAAAGGCACCATCAATGCTGAAAGGTATATCCAAGTTCTAGAACAACATATGCTCCCATCCAGACGTCGTCTCTTTCAGGGAAGACCTTGCATTTTCCAACATGACAATGCCAGACCACATACTGCATCAATTACAACATCATGGCTGCGTAGAAGAAGGATCTGGGTACTGAAATGGCCAGCCTGCAGTCCAGATCTTTCACCCATAGAAAACATTTGGCACATCATAAAGAGGAAGATGCGACAAAGAAGACCTAAGACAGTTGAGCAACTAGAAGCCTGTATTAGACAAGAATGGGACAACATTCCTATTCCTAAACTTGAGCAACTTGTCTCCTCAGTCCCCAGATGTTTGCAGACTGTTATAAAAAGAAGAGGGGATGCCACACAGTGGTAAACATGGCCTTGTCCCAACTTTTTTGAGATGTGTTGATGCCATGAAATTTAAAATCAACTTATTTTTCCCTTAAAATGATCCATTTTCTCAGTTTAAACATTTGATATGTCATCTATGTTGTATTCTGAATAAAATATTGAAATTTGAAACTTCCACATCATTGCATTCTGTTTTTATTCACAACTTGTACAGTGTCCCAACTTTTTTGGAATTGGGTTTGTAAATGCTTTGGCTGTATCCCAAAATGTAGACTACTGTACTGAGTAGTGTGTCAGTGCATAATTGGTGTCAGTTGTGTATAGGTGTTATATTTAGTGTGCATTGTGTGGTTTGGGACACAATGTTGAATTCTTGAAATTACAAAGTGTATACAGTCTTATATCCTGCAGACCACTTATGTCACACCATTTCCAGTTATGATACTCATGAGCTTTTATAAACCCACTGGACAATAAAACGACAATAGGAAATCATATTGCTCATATCAAAAGCCACCAATAATCCATCACTAGTCTAAATTAGCCTTCAGCTATTGGAAATAACCAATAGTTAACCAATAATAAATAACCAAGTGACTCCAAAATAACCCAGAAAACAACCAAATACACACTGAACTATTATTACACAAGTCATTTTTTCCCCTGAATGACAGTTATATTACAAGCACTTCCATCCAGGAAGCTTACTGACCAGAGCTCATACTGGGGCACACACACAAATCAACTTTAAGACCTCACAGTGTCCACCGTAAAAACGCTTATATTTATAAACCCTTCTTTGGGTGCAAGCCTGAACCTTGAAGCACTGGCAGCTCTCTCAGTCCACACTGTTGTGCTTTATTTGCCCAGGTTACTGCAGTAGCATATTAATTTAGGTCAGCTGCCCCACTCTGCTCCCCCTCACACAATTCATTCATTTCCTGTGAAGAAAAACCAAAAGCGCACTTCATTACCCAGCTGAATGTGAGGAAAGACATGCTCTGGTTCACCCTAAAAACTGGACAGATGACCATCCATAACACAGCTTCATGTCCATCATCCTCGTCATTCAGTTCTACAGACAGGTTGACGGATTAAAAGAGAGAAAAAAACCACTGCAATTTACGGGCATAGTTTGGGTCCTACATGTCTCCTTTGAGGAAAGAATCACTGCAAATCAATACAAAGCTATTCTGACTAATGGTCTCTTCCAGGATGGCAATGTCCCCGTCTGCAGGGAATGAGGGCTCACTGGATGATTTGGTGTGGATGAAAACAGTATAAATCATATACTAAGATCACCAGCTCTCAACCCAACACCTATGGAACATCATGAGGCACCATTTCAGACATTTTAGACATCATCAAAACAGCAACTGAGAAAAAAACCTACCCAAAAGGTGTACTGAGGCTCTTCTTGTGGCTCCTGGTGTCCTAACACCTTACTGAATCATGCTTTGTTGGCTTTTTCTTTAACTTGTCAACCATCTGAGTTCCAGATTTGCTTATCAGAACCATCCTTAATGATTTCTGCTCATTATTTTTCCGTGTATGATATTGCTAGCACCAACTGTAGAGCTTAGTAAAACAACATACTGACAGACTGTGAGTCAGCTATACTTTGACAGACCAGATCAAATTAAGCAAGAGTTGCTGTGCAGTTTTTCCTACAGGGTAATCAAGATTCATGGGAAAATAAATGTTCTTAAATGTACTGGGAATCTGCAAATTTACAGTGCCGGTTGGCAGTCGGCTGTTTCAGGTATGGGCCTCAGTGCTTCAAATAAACCTGCTGGCATGGTTATGTGAGAGCCATGGGGGAGTGGGGGGGTAAACAGAGGACAATCAAAGGATCATAGCTACTATTCAACAACACAATAAATATCCTACCCCTGAGCTCAGCGCTGAAATAATGTGCGATTCAATAACAGATGGATATAACAGTCAATAGTGGTCATTTCAATTTGACCTCTTTATGGTCTTTATGGTGAGGATCGCAGGTTGTTTGATGTCTCAAAACAAGATGATCATGTTGCAAAAAGAAAGTAATGATAATTTTGCAGTATTAACACGCTGATTCCCTTGTAATAATCTGATTTGTTCTAATGCACAAAACTACAACACAAGCTTCTAGCCAGTGTGGAAAGGGGTACAGTAAGAATAAGGCTTTCAGTTTGGACATTAACATTAAAAACTAGAAGAACGATTAGTTATTTTGTTGCTAGACAAATAGGACCATTGTTTTTGTCTGGCTCTATTATCACATAAATATTAATACTCACAATCCAAACCATTCATCAGGCTCTCAAGGTTTTGTCAGTGTTGGATTAAAGATTTCTTAAACAACTGTCTGATATCGAGATTCTGATCTTAAAATGTAGAATACAGTACACCTAAATCAAGACAGTTTATTGCAAAGTATTTATACCACAAGTCACAAGCTGTACATGTGCATGCCCACATAAGGCTCAAAAGATAATTATTTTCCTTCTTGACTCTGCATTCAGTTTAAACATCTTGATCAAAAGGTCATGAGCAGGCGTTCTGTGATCCATGGCTTTATCTTCCCTCTTTGCTCTCCCCTGATTATTAGTCAGATTAAATGAGGAAAAAAGGAAACTTTTGCATATGGCTAACAGCAACCAGTGGCAAGAAAATTCTTTTTTATTTCTGAAGCAGAAAGACAAAAAGAAACCACATCAAGCCTTGGATCAGTCTCAACTGAATAATCCTCTGTAGACACAGCAGTCTTAATATTAATATTAACATTAACATTGTCCATTCCTTCAAAAATTCCTTTATTATTTTAATCACAATAAAATACTGGCCAATTATTTGAAACAGGAATGTTCCAATGTGTTACATGTCATCCTCATGTTAGAACATCTGCTGTAGGAAAATCAACGACATGTTAGTATGATGTCCCTGAAGTGAAGAGGTGTTACTATTACCAGCTTGACGCTGATTATATACCAATAACAGCACATCCCACACAGTTTTATTCCTCTTATGCTATTTTTACACACACACAGCGACTTGTAGTGACAGATGGACCGGAGACCCTTCTTTTTCAATGAGGGTTGGAGTCTTCTAGTGACATGAACGACAGCGACTAGATGTGGACTGGTCCAGTGATGTGACAAACTTGAGAAAAGTTTAACTTTATGCAAATACGGAGTGACTTGGTGCAGTGATTATCAATGAGAGTGAAAATAGTAAAGCACATGTGATCTGTGGCAAAGAGCATACACTGCTTCTCCTTCATCTGGTAAGAAATGATGCATATAACTGCTGGTGAATTGTTAAACAAATGCTTTACCTCCAGAATGCCACCCACTGATAAAAGTAATACTTTTTAGTGGTTTTATATTTACAGCTAATGCTGTGGAGCGTCCACAAAATAAGTTAGTTCCTATTTATTTTACTGACATAAGCAGCCATTAATAAAACAAAAAAAGGCAGCACATATCAACAGGAAACAACAAAACCCAATGTACTTCATCCTTGGACTTTCCAATAAACAGCATTAACTTTTCCTGTTTTAAAGTACTGTGACACTAATGAATGTTAAATTTTAAATAAACATTTCTTACTAAAGACAACTATTATGTTTTACTTTTTTGAAATTGACAACACTTTATTCAATGAATTTCTAAGCTTTGATTATGTGGAGAGCATGCCTTACAAAGTCAGTGATTATTTACTAGATTATTATAAATGTATGATTTAAATTACTGTTGGAGCTACTTTCAGAGCTGCTGTTATAAAAAAAAAAACCCAAATAAATAAAAAACAATGATCAAAACCTTCTGACCAATCAGAGACGAATTCAGAATTCAGCCGCACTTTGGAATAAAAAAAAAGAATAATGATCATGCAAAAATCATGCCTAATTAACTGACTTACTCATAATCTCTACTCAATTCATTCATTTATTCTGCTTTTAATAGTGGTGGCAAGCTGTCAAGGTCAGACCAGACTTCTTGGGAATCTCCAAACATTCCCTAGCCAACTGTGAGCTATAATCTCTCCATCTGGTCCTGGGTAAGCCCCGTGATCTCCATCCAGTGGGACGTGCCTGATACAGCTCCTTAAAAGGTGCCTAAACAACCTCAACTTTTTTAGATTCCTCTCAATTTGGGGGCGCAGTGAGTCCACACAGATTGTCACGCTCCTCACTTTATCACAGATATTAAAGAGGTTCATCCACAAGCTGAGCTCTTGCTCCATCGATGAGAATTGTTACAACAATGACTTATCCATGTGTCAATCTCACACTCTTTTTTTTCCATCACTCCTTTTTAAGATCTCAAGATCCTCCACTATGGAGCAGTTTAAGCCAGGTAAATGTAGCTCAGTAACTGTTTACAGTTCAAGTCTTTTTATGTGAGCCATGCATCTTTGAAAAATTGTGTCCTAAGCATCCTACGACATTGCAGAAAATGTGTTGTAAAACTTATCTCTAACGCAAATTAGAGGCAACATGTAGGGATGAAACTCAGCATCTCAAACATACGCGCGCGCACACACACCCCATCATCCTACCTTCGGCGTGGCAGGTGGAGGAAAGGATGATGCTCGGAGGTCGGAAGATGTAAGGCAGGTAACGAGAGAAACATTTCATCTTTCCCCAGCTGTTTTTCGCTCTCTTAGGGCGGGCTCGTCCTGCTGTGTGCTCCTCATGAGCCAAGCTGTCTCTGTGTCCTTACAGGAGCAGTAGCATTGAAGGAAAGAGTTTGTGAAGCGTAGCTCGCAGTTAAACGGAAGTGTGAATGACCGCGGCTGTGTGTGTGTGTATGTGTGTGTGTCCTTTAGGCGTGTGTTTTCCTCCCCTCTCCTCCCATCTCCGGTCTGGAGGTTGGACTGTTTACCGAGTTTCAGGGAGGGGCAGTTCATGGGTTAGAGTTAATGGGATGTGGGTCAGTGTGTGTCCCGTGACACAGCATGTAAAGAGACTGACCGGATGGGGGGTGGGGGGTTGGGGGGTTTAAACACCCGTTTTCCGTGCAAAAATGTGCAAACGTGTAGAACGAAGCTTGCTTTAAAACGCAGACTGTATTTATGCGTACAATAGCAAATTGCGAAATAGCAAAATGCCTAGGACTTGCTTCAAAGTTCGCCCTGTCAAATTTAAAGGACAGTAAAGGACGCCCTCTAGTGGCTAGTTTTAATACTGTTACACAAGTTTAGTTTTATATTAAAGTCAAACATTATGCACAGCAGGTCCGGTATGTAGGCTATAATTCTATGTATAGAATTATATGTAAAATTGCGTTATAAACAAGGCCACTGGTCTACCGTAGATATTTAGGACGACACGCCCCTTCCCCTTAATCCAATTATGAGATATAGCCAAATAGTCACACACACACACACACACACACTCAACTACACTTTATGCTGTTTTTCTGCA
Source organism: Hemibagrus guttatus (assembly GCA_033459395.1). NCBI lineage: Eukaryota > Metazoa > Chordata > Actinopteri > Siluriformes > Bagridae > Hemibagrus > Hemibagrus guttatus. The sequence goes on along the minus strand of JAUCMX010000009.1, from coordinate 18,417,414 downwards.
TTCTATGCATGTTGTTATGACGACAAAAAGGGCAAAAAAAAGAAAAGAAAAAGTAATATTTAAGGTAGTCTGCCCCGGTAGTCTAGTAGCGCTCATCAGTGTCAAAATAAAAAAGTTTCAGTTTTAAAGTTTGATGTAAGATCTAAGTTAAGTAGCAGAACTTTAATATTTGTCAGCTGTTTGACAAATGTCACATAAAAAGTGGGAGATTTATCATCCTCAGACTTAAACTAGAATATAATGCAGCTCAAGTGTCTTTTTAGGTTGTGGTTAGGAAAGGACAGGTTAAAATAATATATTTCCAAATCTAACACTGTTGGCCCTAATGGTTGTGCCTCAGTAATGAGGTATTTTTTGATGGTATTAACACCACCACTAACCCCAGATAACAGCATAGAGGTAAGCAAACTGCAGATGATGAATACAGTTCAATGCAGGCTTTTACTGTTCCATCCTTGTTTTCACTTGTTTTTAACTTACACCGATCAGGCATAATATTATGAGCACTGACAGGTGAATAGAATAATGCTGATTATCTCCTCATCATGGCACCTGTTAGTGGGTGGGATATATTAGGCAGCAAGTGAACATTTTGTCCTCAAAGTTGATGTGTTAGAAGCAGGAAAGGAAAGGCTCACTGATGTACATGGGGAGTGAAGGCTGGCCCGTGTGGTCAGATCCAACAGACGAGCTACTGTTGCTCAAATTGCTGAAGAAGTTAATGCTGGTTCTGATAGAAAGGTGTCAGAATACACAGTGCATGATGGGTCAGGGCTGTTTTGGCAACAAAAGGGGGACCAACACAATATTAGGCAGGTGGTCTTAATGTTATGCCTGATCGGTGTAAAATAAACTATTCTAATTTGTTTTTTAGTATGTTAAACGTTTGTGTTCTGGATGCAATGAATGTGCTTGCAAATCTTACTGATTTTGGGGAGCTGTGTCAGAAAATAATGTTTGAAATGAGAAATGTTGAATGAATTAAAACTATTTTTGAAGCAGATTTAATTTCATCATGCCAGATGTCCCGTATTTGTGCAAAAGGGAGTGTAGCAGATCCACCTGTTAGTGGATGGGATATATTAGGCAGCAAGTGAACATTTTGTCCTCAAAGTTGATGTGTTAGAAGCAGGAAAAATGGGCAAGCGTAAGGATTAGAGCGAGTTTGACAAGGGCCAAATTGTGATTTCTTGACCACTGGATCAGAGAATCTCCAAAACTGCAGCTCTTGTGTGGTGTTCACGGGCTGCAGTGGTCAGTATCTATCAAAAGTGCTCCAAGGAAGGAACAGTGGTGAACCGGTGACAGGGTCATGGGTGGCCAAGGCTCATTGATGCTGGTGGGGAGCGAAGGCTGGCCCGTGTGATCTGATCCAACAGACGAGCTACTGTTGCTCAGATTGCTGAAGAAGTTAATGCTAGTTCTGATAGAAAGGTGTCAGAATGGGATTTCTGATTTAAGTTACAGACTGCTTATTTAGTCAGTTAAGAAAGATGCCTATACAGCTTATCTAGCAGGAGGTTCTTTTTTCCATGTGATTTCATTGCTCAGGAAACTGTACTAAAATCTATTAAATATAGCACATAATAATATGATGCCAAATCGGATGGAAAAAAGTGGATAGCAGTTTTAAAGCATCCTCATGCACATCACCTCAAATCAAGCTCTGCTGACTGCCTGGAAAAACAAGTTATTTTTTTAAATTCAATATCCAACAAGCCTAAAACAACAGCTTTGCCTAAACAGAAGACACATTTAATGACCCATAAACCACATATTGCAATAGAAATCAAGTGAGAAGAACCACTGTGGTGCTGAGAGAGTGGGTATAAGCTTTGTGAACAGGTGCCATCTGCTCTCATCCCCTGAGCATCAGCATATCAAAGAGTTGACTCCCCCCCCCTCTCTCTATCCCTCTCTCTCTCTCTCTCACACACACACACACACACACACACACACACACACACACACACACATATACACACACTCCTCCTCACTGCCTGACTCACTGTCGGGAGCTCGCACTGGCTTTTTAAAGGAAGCACTAAAACCTCAATGAATATTTATGAGCCACCAGGATTTCTAATTATAGATTGACAAATATTAAGATGTATAGAGTTGGGAAAATCTGGATTGTAATAATTATCAGCTAAATTTACCAAACATTTTGGAATAGTTTATTGGTCTGTATACAAGTGTATACTACATAGTTGTATGGCCATTATTGAACATGTATCAGGTGGGTTGTCTGTCGCTCTCATACCACAGACAATTTTAGACACCAATCAACCTTCAATGCATGCCACTGGACTGAGGGAGAAAACCATAATACCCAGAGGAAACCTCCAAAGCACAAGAAGAACATACAACAAACAAGATGTAAGGGAGAATTAAAACGCACCAAAAATTCTAAACACAAAACCACCATACCCCCAGTGTGCTACCTTTTTCGGTGCAAATACACCGATCAGGCATAACATTATGAGCAGTGACAGGTGAAGTGAGTAACACTGATTATCTCCTCATCATGGCACCTGTTAGTGGGTGGGATATATTAGGCAGCTAGTGAAATTTGTCCTCAAAGTTGATGTGTTAGAAGCAGAAAAGGAAAGGCTCACTGATGCACGCGGGGAGCGAAGGCTGGCCCGTATGGTCAGATCCAACAGACGAGCTACTGTTGCTCAGATTGCTGAAGAAGTTAATGCTGGTTCTGATAGAAAGGTGTCAGAATACACAGTGCATGATGAGTCTGGGCTGTTTTGGCAACAAAAGGGGGACCGACACAATATTAGGCAGGTGCTCATAATGTTATGCCTGATCGGTGTAAAATAAACTATTCTAATTTGTTTTTTAGTATGTTAAACATTTGTGTTCTGGATGCAATGAATGTGCTTGCAAATCTTACTGATTTTGGGGAGCTGTGTCAGAAAATAATGTTTGAAATGAGAAATGTTGAATGAATTAAAACTATTTTTGAGGCAGATTTAATTTCATCATGCCAGATGTCCCGTATTTGTGCAAAAGAGGGTGTAGCAGATGCACAAGAAAGTAAAATATGTGAATAATATATATATAAAGAAGAAGAAAAAAAAACAGGTTGAAGACATTGATTTAGTAAAGTTTCACTGTAAGTTGTAGTTTAAAACTAAGGGCTTCATATACACAATCATGCATTGTTAAAGGAGTTGAGGGATAAAGAGAGTTAAAGAGATCAGAGTCAATTCTTACCTTCAGATGCGTTCACTTCAGTCGGACCCTTCACTTGTGCAAAGCACCAGCATCTCTCCTCCGCACTGCCTCCGCGTCCTGGATTATTCAGAACAGGGGGAAAATCCTAGTCAGTACCAGCAGGAAATTCCGTAAACATTACATTACATGCACATCTGAATGTGTCCTACCGAGCATGGTTTTCTGTTCGCCTTCAGCCGCTTACTGTTTACTGTACTCCAATGCTCAAGAAAATAATGGAGGACATGAGGAATGATTGAGATGTGATGTCCCCCACAGCGCTGCTCCACCACGTCAGAGATATTTGCATTCCCGTTAATCACCATGCACAGAGGTTTATATCAAGGTGTCTTCCTCGTGAAGTTTCCTGTGTGCTGAAGAAGCGGAAATTATTTCTGCTTCTGAATCAGGAAGCTGCTCGGTTTCGACTGATCCGCTCGCACTAATAACTTATTCGGTATTTACTTTTCTTTTAGCTCTTATCTTTATTATTACTGTACTTTTTCAGGTTCCTTAAGTTTCATAGTCATGCTTCTCTAATCACTTGCTGAGAATTTTTTTTTTCAAAATATCACATCAACATTAATGATATTAATTTAACTAAAACACACACACACACACACACACACACACAAAGAGTCGAGGAGGGAGTGGCGGGTGCTGCTGCCCATAAATGGGACATTGCCACAAAATGTGGCCTATGTGTTAGAGGTGACTTGCACCTGTGACCTCGACTCAATAATCATTTGAACTCAAAGCCATAGCTTATATACACGCCATCTACACCATCACACCATCTTTACAGGAACACCTGTGCCCCATTCTCCTTCATGCAGTTTTTAAGCTGCACACCATTGTCCTTGATGCAGTTTTTAAGTCTGCTGATCATGACTGAAAAACTGCACATCATGACCGCAAAATCATGCAGATACTGGTGAAAAGATTTACGTTCACCCTTAAATATCAGAATAGAGAAATAACATGATCACAGTGACTTTAACAATGGCAAATGTTGGTGCGACACAAAATCTGGTTTAAGTATTTCAGCAATAGATGATCTCTTGGGATTTTCTGTACAACATTTTGAGTTTACGAAGAAAAACAGGAAGCAGCAGGCCTGCAGGAAGACACACCTTGCTGGTGAGAGAGGTGAGAGAATAATCACATGACTGATTTGAGCTGACAGAAAGTCAATGGTAACTTAAGTAGCTACACGTTTCAACTGTGGTGTGCAGAAAAGCATCCCAGAACATACAATACCTTAAACTTTGAGGCGGATGAGTAACAGTAGAAGACCAGGTCAGATTTCACACCTGTTAGAGTGGGAAAATGTAGCATGGTCTTAATGATTTGAGTGATCATTTTACAACTGTAAGTAGAGCTCATGCATATATGTCTCTTTTTAAAATTCTTTTTTTTGCTACAGAAAAGTAGGGAGCTATGAATATACACAGATCAGCCACATTATTAGCAGTGAGAGGTGAAGTGAATAACACTGATTATCTCCTCATCATGGCACCTGTTAGTGGGTGGGATATATTAGGCAGCAAGTGGACATTTTGTCCTCAAAGTTGATGTGTTAGAAGCAGGAAAAATGGGCAAGTGTAAGGATTTGAGCGAGTTTGACGAAGGGCCAAATTGTGATGGCTAGACAACTGGATCAGAACATCTCCAAAACTGCAGTGGTCCAAGGAAGGAAAAGTGGTGAACTGGTGACAGGTTTAATATTTATTCAGATTTGCAAATTTTCCGAAGTGAACGGTGCAGTTGTTCTAAACATATTGACGTTCGTTTTGGACTTTAATTTTGAAATCGCATACGCTATTTCCTGTTGCAACAGTTTATTGCATCCTGTCAGCATGTCTCCTGCTCTGCAACGTGCAAAAGCAGACTAAATAACAAAGTTTGCGTAGCTGGATATAGAAGAATAACAGACTGTGTGAATTATGTGGCGACTGAAAGCAGTGCGACACAAATCAAGTGTCTCTGTAAAAGATTTGGAGGAGTTCAAACAGAAGAGAAGAGAACATGAAAAAGGTGTGTTTTTGGCATTGTGATGGTTTGCGTTATCTGTGTATATTAATGAGAGATACTTGATGTGCTTCTGTTTTTTCCTCAATCTCTCTAGTCCTGAGACAAGCCAGGAGAGACAGACAGCTGGTCAGTAAGAGGCTTCTGTTAAATGAAGAGGAACAGGAGAAAGACCTGATGGAAATAAACAACACTCCACTTTCTCAAGACCAGGTTACTGCATTCACATTACATTTATATTTATTCACTTGATATTATACTGCACTATACTGCCAAAAGTTTTGGGACACCCCTCCAAATCATTGAATTCAGGTGTTGTTTTTCAGGGCTTGGATTTGGCCCCTTAGTTTCAGTGAAAGGAACTCTTAATGCTTCAGCATACCAAGACATTTTGGACAATTTCACACTCCCAACTTTGTGGGAACAGTTTGGGGATGACTGCTTCCTGTTCCAACATGACTGCACATCAGTGCACAAATCAACGTCCATAAAGACATGGATGAGTGAGTTTGGTGTGGAGGAACTTGACTGGCCTGAACAGAGTCCTGACCACAACCTGATAGAACACCTTTGGGATGAATTAAAGCAGAGACTGCGAGCCAGGCCTTCTCGTCCAACATCAGTGCCTGACCTCACAAATGTGCTTCTAGTAGAATGGTCAAAAATTCCCATAAACACTCCTAAACCTTGTGGAAAGTCTTCCCAGAAGAGTTAAAGCTGTTATAGCTGCAAAGGGTGGGCCAACTCCATTTTACAGTCATGTGCATGTAAAGGCAGAGTCACAGTTTTGACCTGGCTCACAGTCTCTGCTCTAATTCCTCACAAAGGTGTTCCTAATCCATGTCTTTATGGACCTTGCTTCGTGCACTGGCGTGCACTCATGTTGGAACAGGAAGACGCCATTCCCAAACTGTTCCCACAAAGTTGGGAGCATAAAGTTGTCCAAAATGTCTTGATATGCAAATCCTGAAGCATTAAGAGTTCCTTTCACTGCAACTAATGGGCCAAGCCCAACCCCTGAATTCAATGATTTGAAAGGGGTGTCCCAAAACTTTTGCCAATATAGTGTAAAGTCAGTGAATCAGGTATTCGGTATATAATCCAAATGAAGCACTTATACTGCAGTTAATGATGTTACAAGTGTACCATGGGACAAAACTGTTTCAGCTGTAGCCTGCACCATTTCCATTTTAGGCCAAAAGAGTGACCTAGATGTTCAGCCATATTTGAGGTTTGTTAAGATTTGTGACCCAACATGCCCCCAATGTGACCCAACATATTTAATACGTGCTACATTTCTATTTTGAGTCAGAAGTGCTTCCGTTGTAATGATCCCGATTTGAACTTTTTCACTTGATATAGGTATATATAGAGGCATTGGTGGCTCAGTGGTAGGTTGCTCGCCTATCATGCGGAAGGCCCGGGTTTGATTCCCAGCCAATGCCTCAACCCCAGCCACTGGTTGCAGTGCCGGTCCCAAGCCCGGAAAAATGGGAGGGTTGCGGCAGGAAGGGCATCCGGCGTAAAACCTGTGCCAAGTTGTTGTGCGGACCAGTTGGTACGCTGTGGCGACCCCGAACAAGGAGCAGCCGAAAGCAACTTGATATAGGTCTCATGGTCGTGACCTAATTAAATATTAAATACTAAATATTAGTTGCTGACCTCTGTCCCCCACTGAAAGCACCTATACTGGGCCCATGAGTATCAGAACTGGACCATGGAACAATGGAAGAAGGTGGCCTGGCCTGAGGTATCACATTTTCTTTTTCATGTGGAAGGCCAGGTGAGTGTGTATCCCTTACCTGGGGAAGACATGGCACCAGAATGCACTGTGAGAAGAAGGCAAGCAGGTGTAGGCAATGTCATGCTCTGGGTAATGTTCTGCTGGAAATCCGTGGGTCCTGGCTTTCACGTGGATGTTACTGACAGGTTCCACCTTCCTAAACACTGGTGCAGACCAAGTACGCCCCTTCATAGTAACTGTATTCCCTAATGACAGTGGCCTCTTTCAGCAGGATAATGCACCCTGCTACACTGCAGAAATGTTTAGGAATGGTTAGAGGAACATGACAGAGAGTTTGAGGTGTTGGCTTAGCCTCTAAATTCTCCAGATCTCATGCTGATTGTCCACAGATCAAACAAGTTTGATCCTTAGAGGCCCCAGCTATCAGTAGTTAAAGGAGTCTGCAGCTGACATCTTGGTACCAGATACCATAGCACACCTTCAGAGGTCTTTTGAAGGCCATGCCTCAGTGGGTCAGAGCTGTTTTGGTGGTATAAGAGGGACTGAAACAATATTACACAGGTGGTTTTAATGTTATGGCTGATCGGTGTTTGAACATATTCAAGCACAATGTGATTTTTAAAAATTGATGAATTTGTTGAACTGTTGTTTTCTCAGTATAAAGCAAATTGGTTTTTGTGCTTATATATGTTGTAGTGTGTTGAAAAGCTAATGAAGTGTGTTTGTGTGTGTGTGTGTGTGTGCGCGCACATGCAGATTCGGGAGATGTTGCGCAATGTGCAGCATGGTGGAGAGGAGAAAGCTGCTCATCTGGTGATGCTGAGGAAGGCACTAAGAGACCCTCAAACTCACCCCATCTTCATTAAGTAGGCTTAATTGTTTTACTTGTATAAACACAGAAATGACCTTGTACATAACTGGTGAGCAGAATAAGATTTGAGTCCATGAGTGGAATTGACAGAAAAGTACAGTATAGTGCTATAAGGATGGTCAAAAAGCCATCTGTTGTAGTGTGTTGATGAGAACAGGCACAAATATGGTGACAAAAAAACAGTGGTGGCCTGGAAAAACCCTTCACATGTTCAAATCTGGACTATTATTTATTTAGTACTAGCTTTACTAAACAAATATGTGTTTCCTTTTCAAATGTTTCTCATCCATAATTACATTTATAGCAATGCAAACTGTGGTTACTCCCAAAAGGGAAAAAATACATCAAATTAGGTATATTAACATGCACTCATTTTCTGTCTTTCCTATTCGAATGAATTCAATCTGATTGTAGATTTTCTTCTTCTTCTTTCGGCTTTTCCCTTCAGGGGTCGCCCCAGCGAATCATCTCTCTCCACCTATCCCTATCTTCTGCATCCTCAACACTTGCACCCACTAGCTTCATATCCTCATTAATTCCATCCATATACCTCCTCTTTGGCCTTCCTCTTTGCCTCCTGCCTGGCAGCTCCATGTCCAACATTCTCCTACCAATATACTCACTGTCCCTCCTCTGAACATGTCCAAACCATCTTAATCTGGCCTCCCTAACTTTGTCCCCCAAACGTCCAACATGAGCTGTCCCTCTGATGTACTCGTTCCTAATCCTGTCCAATCTCGTGACTCCCAAAGAGAACCTCAACATCTTCAGCTCTGCTACCTCTAGCTCTGACTCCGGTCTCTTCCTCAGTGACACTGTCTCTAAAACATACAGCATGGCCGGTCTCACCACTGTCCTGTACACCTTCCCCTTGATTCTCGCTGATATTTTCCTACAGAACTCCCGACACCTTTCTCCACCCATTCCAACCTGCCTGCACTCGCTTCTTTACCTTTTTCCCACACTCTCCATTACTCTGGATTGTTGACCCCAAGTACTTAAACTCCTGTACCTTCTTCACCTCTTCACCCTGTAATCTTACTGTTCCACTTCCCTCCCTTTCATTCACACACATGTACTCAGTCTTACTACGACTGACATTCATTCCTCTTCTCTCCAGCGCAAACCTCCACATCTCCAGGTTTTCCTCCACCTGCTCCCTGCTCTCACTACAGATCACAATGTCATCTGCAAACATCATTGTCCAAGGAGACTCCTGTCTGACCTCCTCTGACAACTGGTCCATCACTACAGCAAACAGGAAGGGGCTCAGAGCCGATCCCTGATGAAGTCCCACCTTCACTTTGAACTCCTCTGTCTGACCTACAGCACACCTCACCACTGTCCTGCTCCTCTCATACATGTCCTGCACCACTCTGACATACTTCTCTGCTACTCCTGACTTCCTCATACAGTACCACAGCTCTTCTCTTGGCACCCTGTCATACACTTTCTCCAAGTCTATGATTGTAGATTTTAATAGTACTATTTATATGGACCCTAAACATCGCAGTCTGATTCAAATTCAAATATTCGCTCACATGTGTATTACTTATACATATTAATGTATTACTACATACTATATTACTACTATGTGTTACTACATGTGTGCTGCTCAAACACACAGGGTTTGTCATTGTGCTCACACCTGATCAAAAAATAACCAAATTCAAGCATTTACATGGCAATTTTGTTTCAAATCTACATCACCCCCCATATATAATTTGAAATTTAATTAGGATCAAGCTTATCCGGATCACTTGCAGTGTGTACATGAAAGCTTTTCAATCCGATTGATCTCTCAACCTGATTACTAATGGATTGATTGGTTGCATGTAAAGAAATTCATTGAAAGATTTAACAGTTCCACTGAAACACACCCACCTACCTCTACTTCTACATTTCTCGCATAAACTACTTCCTGAAGCTTACAGTAGGAAGTGAGTTATCATCTTTAATATCACATCAGTCTCTGTCTCATCGTCAGAGGTAAACTTGCAGCATTTAAACACAATCAGTTCTGTTCTATTAGCCGTTTCTTTTTTATTTATGTCTTTGTCCACTGTTATCAGTGAGTATTAGCAGAAAAAGTCCATTTTGGTCCAAATCCAACTTTTTGACAATGACAGTTTAGCTGCGACAACATCTGCAGGTTTTAGATGTTGTCGCATATACAGTTATATAAAAAGAACCCACCAATTTTATGTAGTGTTTGAGATACGCATGTAAACGTATCTTATTTATCCTCTATGGACACTATATAACCGTCATATCACCATCTTGTCAAAGAACACAGAGCATACATTTTCAGAGGTACTAGCTCATTTTTTTTGTCGCTTTTTAAAAGCTGTCATCTGCTCATAATGTTATATTTATTTATACTTTATAAAAATTAAGTTCTAAAATCAGTAAGCAATATTTTTATGTTTTCTAATTCAAACAGCATTGCATAGCAATTTCACCAAAGCATAAGAGCATGCCTTTTATGCAGATGTTTCCTCCTGATATTTGTGAATATTTATATATTCATCTCTCTTTCTCTTTCTTTCTTTCTTTCTTTCTCTTTCTTTCTTTCCTTCTCTTCTTTCTCTCTCTCTCTCTCTCGCTCTCTCGCTCGCTCTCTCGCTCGCTCTCTCTGTCTTTAGGCTTGAGAACAGCATGTATGTGCTGGTTGGGCAGCTCAGCGGACACAATGCTCAGAGCCAGCTGGAGGCAGTGCGGTGTCTCCATGAGCTCTCCAACTCTCCTCACCCTGGTGTGGGGCAATCATGCTTATCTGCAACCCCATATCTTCTCACATATCTCTCCAGCCCGAGTGCCAAACTCACAGTTAGTGAAAGTCATTCTCAGAATGATTGTGACTTTTATATGATGTACACATACACTGATCAGGCATAACATTATGAGCACTGAGAGGTGAAGTGAATAACACTGATTATCTCCTCATCATGGCACCTGTTAGTGGGTGGGATATATTAGGCAGCAATGAACATTTTGTCCTCAAAGTTGATGTGTTAGAAGCAGGAAAAATGGGCAAGCGTAAGGATTTGAGCGAGTTTGACAAGGGACAAATTGTGATGGCTAGACGACTGGATCAGAGCATCTCCAAAACTGCAGCTCTTGTGGGGTGTTCCCGGTCTGCGGTGGTCAGTATCTATCAAAAGTGGTCCAAGGAAGGAACAGTGGTGAACTGGCGACAGGGTCATGGGCAGCCAAGGCTCATTGCACGTGGGAAACGAAGGCTGGCCCGTGTGGTCTGATCCAACAGATGAGCTTCTGTTGCTTAAATTGCTGAAGAAGTTAATGCTGGTTCTGATAGAAAGGTGTCAGAATACACAGTGCATGGCGGGTCAGGGCTGTTTTGGCAGCAAAAGGGGGACCAACACAATATTAGGCAGGTGGTTATAATGTTATGCCTGATCAGTGTACTCCAGTTTTCTGTATGTGTGTGTCTCTCTAACGTACACAGGAGCTTTGCCTGTACACATTAGGGAATCTTTGGCCAGAGGGTGCTGTAGTAAAAGAGAAGCTTCTGGTCCAGGGTATTGTGCCTGCTTTGGCCAACTGCATCCAGGTAACTTCAAATGAGAACCTGTTTAGCTATACATCACTTTCTCTTTTTTGAGCTCTTTTAGAAAGGCCATGTTTTGTATACTTCTTTAACGTTCTACATCATCCTCAGAATCAGAGATGTAATCTGGCAGTGATGGAGGCAGTGGGCTTTACATTGTCACAGCTGCTTCAGGATAAAGATGCTGGAGACAAAATTATCCCGTGAGTTATAAAAATTAAACCTGATATAAGCGAATTTAGTTCAACTAAACATAAACAAATTCCTGTGAAGATATTTCACCTAGATCTTACATGTTTTCTGTGCGTTTCTTTTTGTTTTGTTTTTTGTTCCATAAGTGTGAAAAGGCAAAGAAGCATACCAACACTTCACAAGAAAGATGCATATACTTTACAGAAACATTACCCTAAACCAACACATACGCTCAGCTTCTTTCCCAGTAAATAACAGAAGCCAAGCAACATTATTTGCATATTAAAACATGATTGGCTCTTATATATTATGATGTAATAACACTTGTCATATGTTCAAGCCAAACTAAAAGTTTTTATTATCTTCAACCAAACCCTTGTGCAATAAACCAACAGTGACAATTTCCCCATTACTTAGTATTTGTTCATGAAGTTTAGGATGACTTTGATTTATTTAATAATAATAATAATGTTTTTCAGGATGGTCCTGACCTCTGGTTTGGTCCCTCATTTGACTTCACTTCTGACTCCAGATCCGGAGTTTGGTATGGGAGCTGCCATCGAGTGCGCCTGGTGTTTACATTACATTGTATCATGGTATGGCCTTTTTAAAAAAAAAAATCCATAAACATGTTTCTCACAATATACATTTAACAACAATTTCTGTTTACAATTTTTTAAATATGTAAATTATAACATTACTACTGGTTGGAAACTTATTTTCATGTTTTTAACTTTCAGAAATTTCCAGATGATTTATTATTATAATGATAATTTACACCCACCAGGCATAACATTATGACCACCTGCCTAATATTGTGTTGGTCCCCCTTTTGCTGCCAAAACAACCCTGACACGTCATGCACTGTGTATTCTGACACCTTTCTATCAGAACCAGCATTAACTTCTTCAGCAATTTGAGCAACAGTAGCTCGTCTGTTGGATCGGATCACACGGGCCAGCCTTCAATCCCCACATGCATCAGTGAGCCTTGGCCGCCCATGACCCTGTCGCCGGTTCACCACTGTTCCTTTCTTGGACCACTTTTGATAGATACTGACCACTGCAGACCGGGAACACCCCACAAGAGCTACAGTTTTGGAGATGCTCTGATCTAGTCGTCTAACCATCACAATTCGGCCCTTGTCAAACTCGCTCAGATCCTTACACTTGCCCATTTTTCCTGCTTCTAACACATCGACTTTGAGGACAAAATGTTCACTTGCTGCCTAATATATCCCATCCACTAACAGGTGCCATAATGAGGAGATAATCAGTCTTATTCACTTCACTTGTCAATGCTCATAATGTTATGCCTGATTGGTGTATTATAATGATCTGGCCGTTTATGAAATTTAAATACAATAGTTGATATTAGACTGTGTTTCTTCTTGGGGCTTGTAGCATGTTTGGAGGTTTAAGGAAAGCCAGAGGCAGGCTTGAGAAACTCAAAATGCGCTTTATATTTTACTTTTGCTTTTTACGCCGATACTGTAGCATAACTACACACACAAACACACGGCTAAGTGTACTCAGCTCTCTCTCAGCTCACTGCAACAGAGAACAGTCATTAATATAGTTTAGCACAGTTGTGTAATCCTTACTACTTACTTCCTTTGGCTCTGCTCTCCATTCACTAACCAGTGCTTGACCATGCCACTGTGTCCACAGGGCTTAACAGTGAATCTCTTCAGCTTGTATTTCTTCATTATTTCAGCCACTCTGAGTGTGTTTGTGATTCATGTTATCCATTTGTTTTTTCAGTACTGCTGATGCCTCCACCTTGATATCTGAAGGACTTCTCTCACAGTGCAGTAATTTGCTGATTACACTAGGAGGGGCTATTGCTGAAGGAAGCACTAATGGTGGCATGGAATTGGTGAGTTTATCCAAAACCTCTAAGCAGTAATGCAATTTCTAAATGTATCACTTTCTCATTTGTAAACACATAAGTATGAAAGCGCTTCATTTTATCGAGTCTATCTTTGCAGCTGCTCTGGCCCTTGCTGCGGTGCCTGGGTAATATGTTGACCAGCGGGGTGTGTGAGGCTGCAGGATGCTCATCAGGAGTAGAGGATGTTCGTCTCTTAGCTGCTCTGTGTGTGTTCAGCCAGACTTACCTAACCTCCCACTGTGCTCTGAGCAGGGAGAGCCTGTGGGTCCTCAACAACCTCACAGGTAATACCAACAGCAAATACCATGATGATGGAGGTCACCACAGGAAGTGAATCATGAGACAATAAAAATATGATCTTCACTTATAGTTTAAAGTCAGTTCTGATTTCATTGTATATATTCGACAAGTATTGCATTAGCAATATCATTCTGTGCCCACTTTTTGTTTGCAGCTGGTTCACCTGTGTTTTGTTCAGCTGTGCTGTTCTTGAAGATTGTACCAGCTCTTCTCCAGCTTTTACCCTTTTCAAATGGAATCAATATCATGGTGAGAGAGAGAGATACAGAGAGAGAGATGCACACACTCTGTATACAGACCTGAAACATAATGGAATGTAACCATTCTAGTGCACTTGAATGTGTAATCACTGCTCATGTCATTCAGATCTTTTTTTGTGAATTCATATTTAGTTATTTCTCCCTTTCAGAAATTCAAAACATAACATTCTGCTGAGTTCAAATAAGGACCATCTGTCTCTTGACCACTATCTTCCCCTCTGTGATCAGGTGCTAAGAATTCTGGGTAATGTTGCCTACAATGGTCCTGGATATTGTATTCAGCTGACGGAAGCGGGTCTGCTCTCTGTCCTTTGTGCCACACTCAAAATGGCTGATCCAGACATAGTAACACTGAGTCTGGAGGTGCTGCATTTGCTTATGGCTAATAGCCCACAGGTGAGCTACACACACACACACAAGTAAAATCTTCTTCTTCTTCTTCTTCTTCTTTCAGCTTTTCCCTTCAGGGGTCGCCACAGCGAATCATCTCTCTCCACCTATCCCTATCTTCTGCATCCTCAACACTTGCACCCACTAGCTTCATATCCTCATTAATTCCATCCATATACCTCCTCTTTGGCCTTCCTCTTTGCCTTCTGCCTGGCAGCTCCATGTCCAACATTCTCCTACCAATATACTCACTCTCCCTCCTCTGAACATGTCCAAACCATCTTAATCTGGCCTCCCTAACTTTGTCCCCCAAACGTCCAACATGAGCTGTCCCTCTGATGTACTCGTTCCTAATCCTGTCCAATCTTGTCACTCCTAAAGAGAACCTCAACATCTTCAGCTCTGCTACCTCTAGCTCTGACTCCGGTCTCTTCCTCAGTGACACTGTCTCTAAAACATACAGCATGGCCGCTCTCACCACTGTCCTGTACACCTTCCCCTTGATTCTCGCTGATATTTTCCTATCACACAGAACTCCTGACACCTTTCTCCACCCATTCCAACCTGCCTGCACTCGCTTCTTTACCTCTTTTTCTCACTCTTTCCATTACTCTGGACTGTTGACCCCAAGTACTTAAACTCCTGTACCTTCTTCACCTCTTCACCCTGTAACCTTACTGTTCCACTTCCCTCCCTTTCATTCACACACATGTACTCAGTCTTACTACGACTGACTTTCATTCCTCTTCTCTCCAGTGCGAACCTCCACCTCTCCAGGTTTTCCTCCACCTGCTCCCTGCTCTCACTACAGATCACAATGTCCTGTCTGACCTCCTCTGACAACTGGTCCATCACTACAGCAAACAGGAAGGGGCTCAGAGCCGATCCCTGATGAAGTCCCACCTTCACTTTGAACTCCTCTGTCTGACCTACAGCACACCTCACCACTGTCCTGCTCCTCTCATACATGTCCTGCACCACTCTGACATACTTCTCTGCTACTCCTGACTTCCTCATACAGTACCACAGCTCTTCTCTTGGCACCCTGTCATACGCTTTCTCCAAGTCTACAAACACACAGTGCAACTCCCTCTGACCATCCCTATACTTCTCCATCAAAATTCTCAGAGCAAAAATTGCATCTGTTGTGCTCTTTCTGGGCATGAAGCCATACTGCTGCTCACAAATTTCCACTACCTTCCTTAACCTAGCTTCCACTACTCTTTCCCATAGCTTCATTGTATGGCTCATCAACTTTATCCCCCTATAGTTGCTGCAACTCTGCACGTCACCCTTATTCTTAAAGATAGGCACAAATACACTTCTCCATTCCTCAGGCATCCTCTCACTCTCTAAAACCCTGTTGAACAAACTAGTTAAAAATTCCACAGCTGCCTCTCCCAGACACTTCCAGACCTCCACCGGGATGTCGTCAGGACCAACTGCCTTCCCACTTTTCATCCTCTTCAAAGCCTTCCTGACTTCATCCTTTCTAATTTTATCTACTTTCTGTTCCACAGAGTTCACCCCTTCTACTCTTTTTTCCCTCTCATTTTCCTCATTCATCAGCTCTTCAAAGTACTCCTTCCATCTCCTCTGTACACTCTCCTCACTTGTGAGCACCCTTCCATCTCTATCCTTAATAGCTCTAACTTGCTGCACATCCTTCCCATCTCGATCCCTCTGCCTAGCTAATCTGTACAAGTCCTTTTCTCCTTCTCTAGTGTCTAACCTAGTGTACAACTCATCATATGCCTTCTGCTTGGCCTTAGACACCTTCCTCTTCACTCTGCGCTGTAACTCCTTGTATTCCTGTCTATTCTCTTCAGTCCTGTCTATGTCCCACTTCTTGGTTAACCTCTTCTTCTGGACACTATCCTGAACTTCCTCATTCCACCACCAAGTCTCCTTATCTTCTTTCCTCTTTCCAGATGACACACCCAGCACCTTTCTCCCTGTCTCCCCGATCACTTCTGCTGTAGTTTCCCAGTCATCTGGCAGCACTACCTGACCACCCAGAGCCTGCCTCAACTTCTGTCTAAATTCCTCACAACATTCCTCCTTTTTCAGCTTCCACCACTTGGTTTTCTTCTCTATCTCTATCTTTGATCTCTTCGTCTTACAGACCATCAAAGTCATCCTACACACCACCATCCTATGCTGTCTGGCTACACTCTCTCCCACTACCACTTTACAGTCACTAATCTCTTTCAGATTGCCTCTTCTACATAGGATGTAGTCTACCTGTGTTCTCCTACCTTCACTCTTGTAAGTCACTCTATGCTTCTCCCTCTTCTGAAAATAAGTGTTAACCACAGCCATGTCCATCCTCTTAGCAAAGTCCACTACCATCTGTCCTTCAAGGTTCCTTTCCTTAACTCCAAACTTGCCCATCACCTCCTCATCACCTGTGTTCCCCTCACCAACATGTCCATTAAAATCCGCTCCTATCACCACTCTCTCACCCGTGGGAATACTCTCCATCACCTCATCTAATTCACTCCAGAATCTCTCTTTCTCCTCTAACTCACATCCTACCTGTGGGGAATAACCACTAACAACATTCAACATCACCCCTTCAATCTCTCTCTAACTTCAGACTCATCACCCTGTCTGACACTCTCTTCACCTCCAGGACATTCCTCACAAACACCTCCTTCAGGACCACACCTACCCCATTTCTCTTACTATCCACACCATAATAAAACTGCTTGAATCCTGCTCCTATACTACGAGCCTTGTTACCCTTCCACCTGGTCTCCTGTACACACAGTATATCCACCTTCCTTCTCTCCATCATATCAGCCAGCTCTCTACCTTTCCCTGTCATAGTACCAACATTCAGAGTTCCTATTCTCAGTCCTACACTCTTACCTTTCCTCTTCTCTCTCTGTCTGCGCACTCTCCTCCCTCCTCTACTTCTTCGACCAACAGTAGCCCAATTTCCACCGGCACCCTGTAGGTCAACGGCGCCGATGGCGGTCGTTGTTAACCCGGGCCTCGACCGATCCGGTATGAAATTCGTACTGACGATTCGCATGGTTAAATTTGGCAATGTTTTACGCCGGATGCCCTTCCTGACACAACCCTCTCTATTTATCCGGGCTTGGGACCGGCACAGAAGTCACTGGACTGTGACCCCCATGGCTAGATTACACACACACAAGTAAAATGAACTAGGTAAATGAAGACATTTTTGCTCTCTACAACCACAAACATAAACAGCAAAATAGAACACGCAGCATCTGCTCCTGATTGTATATTATAGATACATGTTTCAATCTTGTATAGCAAAAGAGGTTAATGGATTTTTCACACTTGGCCCAAATAGGGATTGGGATCCCATGGGATTCAACAAAAAAGTTGCTGTTGTAGGTAAACAGACACAAAGCTTACTGAACAACATAAACATGTTTGCTGGAAAATAGAACCGGCTAAGTTCATTAAAAAAAAAAAAAATCACGACTGGGTCAAACAAAATACAATAATGGTTGGGAACGGATAAGGACAGGATTGGTCAGGTGGTAATAGGATTAAAAGTCTAGTCCCACGACGATGTTTTGTTCTTGACTAGGTTTCAGAGAATGTTGCACTGCCCCTTAAGCCTTGCTTTGGACCAAAAGCTCTTGTGCTTGCCTGCTATGCTTTATACCTCTCATTGTATTGTTCTACATTTGCTTGCTTTGTTTTGATAACCGTCTCATCTCCATAAGCCAGTTAAACGGTGCTGTCTGTTATTTCTTAATGCAGGTAGCTGAAGAGTTTATCAGACTGGATGGTGTTCCTCTACTGGAAGCAATTCAATATAACAATGAAGAAGAGCAACGTCTTAGAGCATCTTATATCTTAGACTACTACCTTCATGCACAGTAAATGGTTAGTACAGCCATTTAAATGAGGTCTGTTAGTATTGTCTTTTGTCCAGAAATACAGTTTTGCTTTACTGAATCATTTGTTAAACCAGATAGCAAACAGATATTGGCTCATACACTATATTGCCAAAAGTTTATTCAGGTGTTGTTTTTCAGGGGTTGCGCTCGGCCCCTTAGTTCCATTGAAAGGAACTCTTAATGCTTCAGCATACCAAGACATTATGGACAATTTCATGCTCCCAACTTTGTGGGAACAGTTTGTGGATGGCCCTTTCCTGTTCCAACATGACTGCGGTCCAGGACACAAAGCAACATCCATAAAGACATGGATGAGCGAGTTTGGTGTGGAGGAATTTGACTGGTCCTGACCTCAACCTGATAGAACACCTTTGTGATGAATTAGAGCTAAATTGGAGACTGCGAGCCAGGCCAAAACTGGGACGTCTGCCTTTACATGCACATGAATTTATTATGGAGTTGGCCCGCCCTTTGCAGCTATAACAGCTTCAACTCTTCTGGGAAACCTTTCCACAAGGTTTAGGAGTGTTTATGGGAATTTTTGACCATTCCACTAGAAGCACATTTGTGAGGTCAGGCACTGATGTTGGACAAGAAGGCTTGGCTCGCAGTCTCCGCTCTAATTCATCCCAAAGGTGTTCTATCAGGTTGTGGTCAGAACTCCACACCGAACTCGCTCAGCCATGTCTTTATGGACCTTGTTTTGTACACTAGTGTGCAGTCATGTTGGAACAGGAAGGGGCCATCCTGTTCCAACAAATTTAGGAGCATGAAATTGTCCAAAATGTCTTGGTATGCTGAAGCATTAAGAGTTCCTTTCACTGGCCCCATGCCAAGTCCAACCCCTGAAAAACAACACCTGAATTCAATGATCTGGAGGGGTGTCTCCGAACTTTTGGCAATATGGTTTATGTATGTTGACCCTCACTTTACATTGTTGTACCAATGGATAAAATTACTTTAATTCAATCTTGGCACCAAATGTCCTTAGGTGTTATACCAAAGCAGTTGTCAATATTAATTTTTTATGAATTTATTTTACAGGTCCCTCATAACTGTGAGGACAACCAAACGGGATCTACACTCCTTAGAATTTTTCAAGAAAGCCAATAATTTTTTACATGTTGTATTATTGTATTGAATCTTACAAACATATGATGTCACTAATGTATATTTTTAAAACATTTTGTAAATAAAGGGTTATACGTTTGTACGTGTACAGTGTCTAAAATTCAAATCGCGGTTGAAAAGAGGTAATACTGGAGGAAGAAGGAAAGAGGGACTTTTATTTTGGATTGACGCTGTGTACAGTCTGTACACAAACGATCAATGGAAAGTTACAGCCTCAAACTACAGATCAGCCAGGTTTAAGTCTGAAAAACAAAGTTTTAACTAACCAGGTAACTGAGAAAGTCAACACCAAATGGCATGCTTACAGTCTGAATTCACACTGACCGCTCTGCTGCTCCAGCTGCTGTGACACGGACAGGGTTAGCGGTGTGATACCGGTACGTTTCTGTTGTGTTGACGAGCTGGATATAAACTGTACAAGATTTCTAATGTAACCTCTTACATGTGCATTAACTTTTTTTTATTGTGACCTTTCACAATCTTGCTAGTTCTCTCGAGCGCTGTTAATCAATAAGCTAACAGCTTGCTATTAAACTAGCTTAGTTAAATCAGTCTTTCCTTATACAGATTTGTTGTGGTCAGTAGTGTTAGCTGGGAAGCTAGAAAGGTTTATTCAAGTCATTAGTTAAAACTGACAACTTGAGTGTTATAACTTGTTTGAAAGAGTTATGCTAGTCAGCGCCTAACTTTTGAGCTGTAACACTTTACTTACTAACAACTCTACTAAGCTCTGCTTTTGAAGCGGACTTTTTTGTTGTTGTTCTTCATTTCCTTTTGCACTTATTTATATTCACTTAGTATGAATGTCAGTGAATGCCATTGACTCTCCTGAGTGCACACAGGGGCTGGCGATATCGTAAAACATATCACGATATTTCTAGAGGTTGTCACGATTTTTAGGGTTCATAAAGTCTCAGTAAAATTGACGTGTCACATTTACACGTTTACATACAAAGATGAAAACAAGTTTATGGAAGTGTAATAGTGCCAAAATTCCTGAAAGCAAAATATCATATTGAATCACATGAACTGAATAAAAACTTGTCACAGAAAAGAACTTTGAATTTTTCTACTTTGCAATTTGATCTGAATGAAAAAAAAATCCTTACAGCATTTACAAAAAAATACAATTTTCATAGTTTTTCAACCTCAAAAATTCAGGTATTAATGTTCAGGTCTTAACATCCGGGCTATTACAGGAAGAGCAATGGAACGCGGCTCTTGTAATTAACCTGCAGCGGAGAAACGGCTCTGAGTAAAATGGACAATGGAAGTTAAATTAGTTTTATTAATTAACTGGGCAGTATGAGTTATTTTAGACACAATAAAGACAAAAAAAAAATTAACAGTACATTAAAATAACTCATGTTAATTTATAAAACTAATTTAACTTACCCATTGGTCCATTGTCCATTTTACTCAGAGCCATTTGCTCAGAACCAGCATTAATTTCTTCAGTAATTTGACCAACAGTAGCTCGTCTGTTGGATCGGACCACACGGGCCAGCCTTCACTCCCCACGTGCATCAATGAGCCTTGGCCGCCCATGACCCTGTCGCCGGTTCACCACTGTTCCTTCCTTGGACCACTTTTGATAGATACTGACCACTGCAGACCGGGAACACCCCACAAGAGCTGCAGTTTTGGAGATGCTCTGATCCAGTGGTCTAGCCATCACAATTTGGCCCTTGTCAAACTCGCTCTAATCCTTACGCTTGCCCATTTTTCCTGCTTCTAAGACATCAACTTTGAGGACAAAATGTTCACTTGCTGCCGAATATATCCCACCCACTAACAGGTGCCATGATGAGGAGATAATCACTGTTACTCACTTCACCTCTCAGTGCTCATAATGTTATGCCTGATTGGTGTATACAAATGTATTCAAAAATATAAATGAAATGAAATATTCTGTACAAAATGTATTCAAAGTACAAAAAAAGTGCTAGAGAACTAGAACATACACCGATTAGGCATTATGTTATGATTATCCCCTCATCTGTTAGTGGGTGGGATATATTTGGCAGCAAGTGTACATTTTGTCAAACCTTTAGGGATCTAGTGGAGTCCATGCCTCAATGATTCAGGGCTGTTTTGGCAGCAAAAGGGGACCAACCCAATATTAGGTAGGTGGTCATAATGTTATGCCTGATCAGTGTATTGCACATAAGATGATGCACATGGTATGATTTTGCACATGATATTATATTAACAGACATTGTAATTATTGTGAAATTTTTATACTGTCAGTGAATGTACCCAATTAGATTGAACTTGCAATATCAGTATTAAGTTTAAGGGATCAATTTCTTATTCTCAGCCACTCAGCAGCTGCTTTTTCCTGGTCATGGTCGTGGTGGATTCAGATGTGAAATACATCCTGGGTGGGATGCCAACCCCTAATCCATGACAGCGTGACAGTGTGTGCTGTTATAGGAACAAAATGATGTGATGTTAACACCTTGTACCACAGCAATTTGCCAACAATTAAATGTGTTAAGATCATTAAAGCACAAAGGATTTTACTTTTTGTGTTTAGTTTGTACTAAATGGTTTGGAACATCTGCAAGACAATCAGTTCCTGCCTCTGTTCGTTTTCTCTTAAATTTTGAAGCTTGTCAACTTAACGAGAAACTAAATGTCCCTTGTCCTAAAGAGTCAGCAGCACTGAATGTCAAAGAAATGACTCCTTACAGAAAGTGCCACATTATCAAGAGTTACTCTTGTTATAGAGTCCCTGTGAATTCACTGGTACTATAGTACTGGTAACATATTAGAAAGGCTTATTAACATAAAACGGGGATTTGAATTATGAATGACACGACTGCCAGAGCTCCTGTTATTGAAAAATTCATCGTCCCTAATCAGATCTTTGAATTTGGAAAGACTGGTGTAAATTACACCGATCAGGCATAACATTAGGAGCACTGAGAGTTGAAGTGAATAACACTGATTATTTCCTAATCATGGCACCTGTTAGTGGGTGGGATATATTAGGTAGCAGGTGAACATTTTGTCCTCAAAGTTGATGTGTTAGAAGCAGGAAAAATGGGCAAGCGTAAGGATTTAAGCAAGTTTGACAAAGGCCAAATTGTGATGGCTAGACCACTGGATCAGAGCATCTCCAAAACTGCAGCTCTTGTGGGGTGTTCCCGGTCTGCAGTGGTCAGTATCTATCAAAAGTGGTCCAAGGAAGGAACAGTGGTGAACCGGCGACAGGGTCATGGGCGGCCAAGGCTCATTGATGCACATGGGGAGTGAAGGCTGGCCCGTGTAGTCCGAGCCAACAGACGAGCTACTGTTGCTCAAATTGCTGAAGAAGTTAATGCTGGTTCTGATATAAAGCTGTAAGAATACACAGTGCATGACGTGTCAGGGCTGTTTTGGCAGCAAAAAGGGGACGAACACAATATTAGACAGGTGGTCTTAATGTTATGCCTGGTTAGTGTATATTGCACTTGTGCATATCTTTAAGGGCACTGAATTTCCTGTTAGTCTTTTGCATGGGTTAAGCCAGCTCAGTAACTTCCAGTGTGATATTTGATTAAATACTGTACAAGATGTTTAAGTGCTTTTGATAAATTGATCAAAAACTAGGCATGATGTAGTCAAATCATATACACTGACATTTTCCATGTGTGAACATGTGTGTGTGTGTGTGTGTGTGTGTGTGTGTGTGCATGTGTGTTCTCATAATTGAACTTTATGCTTTCTTCAGTTCTCTGCAGATTCTCCTGTGGATAAACATTTTCGTAGAAGGAATGCTAGCATGATGCAGCTGGAGGCCCCACTGCGGCTCTGTCACAACTGTCTGTGGTACTATAAGTTCTCTCAGCGCCTCCTGTCACTTTCTGCTGCACACAGGCAAGTTTGTATTTTTGTGCATAATTTGTGCATTTCAAGTGTAAACATTTGCAACTTGTTTTGTTTATCTGATGTCTATATTTACCTACTGAAAAGTCTGTAGTCTAAATAGCACAGCTGTTATCTTTATTAGCAGTCGTCCATGCTGATGTGCTTCATTGAAGAGCTACTTAATGATGATTAATTAAGGCATGGAAAGTTGTCAGATGCAAACTCTCAAGCTGTTTGCTGGGTATAAAAAGATATCAGTATACCAATACTGTACATGTAAGTAAGAAATGAAAGAAATATAGAAACATGATTTTTTTAAAAACACCCAAGTATAGTCCACATTTATTTCACATTCAGAAAACTCATCTTATTTTTTTTGCTATTGATATTATAACATTTTTGGTACTTTTAATAAGTTATACAAAGACATTACTCTATAATTTAAGTTAATAATGTACACCGTCACACATAACATTATGACCACCTCCCTAATATTGTGTTGGTCCCCCTTTTACTGCCAAAACAACCCTGACCTGTCGAGGCATGGACTCCACTAGATCCCTGAAGCTGTGCTGTGGTATCTGGCACCAAGATGTTAGCAGTAGAACCTTTAAGTCCTGTAAGTTGCGAGGTGGAACCTCCATGGATCGGACTTGTTTGTCCGACACATCCCACAGACACTCAATTGGATTGAGATCTGGGGAATTTGGAGGCCAAGTCAACACATTTTTAATGTTATGGCTGATCGGTGTATTATTTCTGTCTTATTGCATAGTATTTTTTTCCATAATTTGCACTCTTCCTCTGTCTGTAGGTCACCTGCAAGTTACTACGACGTCCTAGGGGTTAAACCTGATGCATCACTGGATGAAATAAAGAATGCATTTTTTGACAAGTCCAAAAAGGTTCTCCTTCACATTTCCGTTTCCATTAGTCGTTTGGTAGACGTCTAATCCAGAACAAGCTGCAAAACATTCAGACAGTTACAAATTACTTTAAATAGAGAAAATTTAAGGAGTCATATTCTAAAAGATTTGAGATGCTGTTTTGCATAAGTGTTATAATAACTAGATAATAAAGATAGATTTAAACCTAAGTGCATGAGTAAGAAAAACAAAGAAGTTCAGAAAACAAGGATGTATTACATGGATGGATGTTTTTGGTTGTAAACAGAAATAACTTGCTTTTAATATATATTACCAGATTCATAGAGTTTTAGTACCTTTAAAAAGCATTTAATCTAATTTACCAGTACATTTATTTGCTATATACAAGATTTGCAGTATAATTAAATGTTCTCAGTGCTCAGTCATTGCAGCTAAAATAGACCATGGCTGTCATGGCTTCATGTGAACCAAGGCCAGGGACATCAAGGACAGTGTGTTGTGCAGTTAAAGTACATCAGGTACAGTGGTGTGAAAAAGTGTTGGCCCCCTTCCTGATTTCTTATTTTTTGCATGTTTATCACACTTTAATGTTTCAGATAATCAAACACATTTAAATATTAGTCAAAGATAACACAAGTAAACATATCATGCAGTTTTTAAATGAAGGTTTTTATTATTAAGGGAAAACAAAATCCAAAACTACATGGCCCTGTGTGAAAAAGTGTTTGCCCCCTAAGCCTAATAACTGGTTGGGCCACCCTTAGCAGCAACAACTGCAATCAAGCGTTTTCGATAACTTGCAATGAGTCTGTTACAGCGCTGTGGAGGAATTTTGGCCCACTCATCTTTGCAGAATTGTTGTAATTCAGCCACATTGGAGGGTTTTCGAGCATGAACCACCTTTTTAAGGTCATGCCACAGCATCTCAATCGGATTGAGGTCAGGACTTTGACTAGGCCACTCCAAAGTCTTCATTTTGTTTTTCTTCATCCATTCAGAGGTGGACTTGCTGGTGTGTTTTGGATCATTGTCCTGCTGCAGAACCCAAGTTTGCTTCAGCCTGAGGTCACAAACAGATGGCCGGACATTCTCCTTCAGGATTTTTTGGTAGACATCAGAATTCATGGTTCCATTTATCACAGCAAGTCTTCCAGGCCCTGAAGCAGCAAAACAGCCCCAGACCATCACACTACCACCACCATATTTTACTGTTGGTATGATGTTCTTTTTCTGAAATGCGGTGTTACTTTTATGCCAGACGTAATGGGACACAGACCTTCCAAAAAGTTAAATTTTTGTCTCGTCAGTCCACAGAGTATTTCCCCAAAAGTCTTGGAGATCATCAAGATGTTTTCTGGCAAAACTGAGAGGAGCCTTTATGTTCTTTTTGCTCAGCAGCGGTTTTCGTCTTGGAACTCTGCCATGCAAACCATTTTTGTCCAGTCTCTTTCTTATGGTGGAGTCATGAACACTCACCTTAACTGAGGCAAGTGAGGCCTGCAGTTCTTTGGATGTTGTTATGGGGTCTTTTGTGACCTCCTGGATGAGTTGTCACTGTGCTCTTGGGGTAATTTTCGTCGGCCGGCCACTCCTGGGAAGGTTCTCCACTGTTCCATGTTTTCGCCATTTGTAGATAACGGCTCTCACTGTGGTTCGCGGCAGTCCCAAAGCTTTAGAAATGGCTTTATAACCTTTTCCACACTGATAGATCTCAATTACTTTCTTTCTCATTTGTTTTTGAATATCTTTGGACCTCGGCATGATGTCTAGCTTTTGACGATCTTTTGGTCTACTTCACTTTGTCAGGCAGGTCCTATTTAAGTGAGTTCTTGATTGCGAACAGGTGTGTCAGTAATCAGGCCTGGGTGTGGCTAGAGAAATTGAACTCAGGTGTGATAAACCACAGTTAAGTTATGTTTTAACAGGGGGGCAAACACTTTTTCACACAGGGCCATGTAGTTTTGGATTTTGTTTTCCCTTAATAATAAAAACCTTCATTTAAAAACTGCATGATGTGTTTACTTGTGTTATCTTTGACTAATATTTAAATGTGTTTGATTATCTGAAACATTAAAGTGTGACAAACATGCAAAAAAATAAGAAATCAGGAAGGGGGCCAACACTTTTTCACACCACTGTATCTCTATGGTCATTGTACTGTTCACCACTAGAGGGGTCTGTATCATTATAGTGTTGTAGACATCCCATTTCTCTCAGTACGTCTTACATTGTGTACATGCAGGGAGCTTTGTTATCTCGCACAAAAGTTTTGTGGTCTTTGTGATTGCTTTAGCTAGGTGATTGCTTTGTGGAATATGTTCATGTATGTACAGGTGACATATTTGTGCTAATGATTGAAATATTTCAATTCTGCACATGACTTTGGTTAACTGGCTAAAGACTTCTATCTTGTTGTAGCATTTGGATCACATCCAGTAATTTATGACCACAGGGCAGAGTCACATGCTGTTATATAAGGATACAAAGTTGCAGTGGAGACTGTTTGTGAAAGGCAGTTGTCTTGCAGCTGCATCTATGAAATGCTTAGCGCATACTTCGTTCCGGGGATTATCGATGCAGTGCAGTTTCCAATTTCCCAGTTGTGCTACAAACAAACATGAAACTAGAGAATATATTAACGTTTGTTTTGGTTTGGGTTTTTTTTTTTTTTTTTTTTTTTTTTTTATTTTTTTTTAAAGTTGTGTTTAGAATTATGTTAACCTTGACAGATCTAATTTGGGAATGTGAGAAGGAAGTTTGCGTGTAATGTTGGTAACCGATTAGTCTATATTTGTCTTTGAGTCTCTGCGGGTTCGGAGCAGACATAAGGGTACTTTGTACATGAAGAGGGGTGCAGATGAAAAGATGATAGAGGGTTCCTGCAAAATTAGACGTGTTTCTGAAGTGGCTCAACTCATTCTCCATTCTCCAAGTCATGCACTGATTTCTATGTCATTATTTTTGTTGAAATGTAACACATTTTTAAAACTGCATTTCCATTTATTCAGCTTCACCCTGACAGTGACCTGTCTAACCCGAGCCTCCATACTCAGTTTGTTAAGCTAAATGAAGCTTATCGGGTGTTGAGTAAAGAGGGCACCAGGAAGGAGTATGACATCCGGATGAGATATCACAATTTGGACCAGAGTTTTAGACCCTCCTCCAGATACACATACGACCCCAGGTGACCGCTACAATCCTGGCCTCTACGTGTCTGCCTTTATTTAAAATCATTTACATTTAAATGTGGTTTGTGAACTCCAGCTTTCGAACTTCTCCGTACTTCTTTCCCAGTGCTGCTGAGACGACTGAGAACGTGCGATACTGGGAGCAGTTTCGGAATGTTCAGGACTATTCTGAGGAAGACTGGCAGAAGAAGAAGAAGAAGAATTTGCGGCTAGTGGGCTACTGCATCGTCACCATGCTTCTGAGTATCGGCGCTCATTACTTTGGGTTCAGGTAGTGTGAGAAACACAAACCCAACTTGCTAGTAATGCCATAAGTTCCCTTAAACGTGGAAAAAAAAATTCTTTATAATTTTTTATAATTTCTTTATAACTCACACCTCCAGGGTTGGGAGTTCGATTCCCGCCTCCGCCATGTGTGTGTGGAGTTTGCATGTTCTCCCCTTGCAAACTCCCCCTCCCTTGGAAACCCAGAGGGGTTTTCCTCTGGGTTCTCCAGTTTCCTCCCCGGTCCAAAGACATGCATTGTAGGTTGATTGGCATCTCTAAATTGTCCGTAGTGAGTGAATGAGAGTGTGTGTGCACCCTGCGATGGGTTGGCACTCCGTCCAGGGTGTATCCTGCCTTGATGCCCAATGACGCCTGAGATAGGCACAGGCTCCCCGTGACCCGAGAATAGATTGGATAAGCGGTAGATAATGAATGAATGAATAACAAGAACATTTTGAAGATATTTTGAAGAATATCTTCAAAATATCTTCATATTTTTGAAGAATAATTCTTTTCTCTGCCTCTAGGTCTGGTTTCACTGCAAAAAATACCATCTCAACAAGTGAAACAAATATTTTAAATATTTTCAAATTCAGCTAGCATTCTTTCTGTGAGATGAAAATAAAAAAAATATAAGATTTTTGCATCTAATTTTTTTTTTTTTTTTTTTTTTTTTTTTTTTTTTTTTACTAATTTCAAGCTTTAAATGTTTTTCTTTTATCGTCTGATAATTAAGCTTCTTCCTAAAAAATAATCACTAAAAATGAGAAAAATTATTTGTCAATAGAACACGATTATTTCAAGCTTGTAATGAGTAAGAATATCTAGAAATAGGGTCCAAAATCTTGGGTTTGGTTTATTGTTATCATATATAACAATATTTGAGCTAAATCTGACTCTGTTCAAGGTATTTCCACTTGCCAGGATGTAATTTTTTACAGTGTTGAAGAAGGGAGTGTGTGACATCTGGCAGAGTTAGAACAGATGTGTGAAGCAGAATGGGCAAATATTTGTCAAGCAATCTGGCAGAGTTAGAACAGATATGTCGAAAAGAATGTGTGGGGGGAGTGGGGGGACCTAATGCAATGGAGAATGAGAATGGTTGGAAGCAGTTATAATGGCACGTTTTGGCTATGCCTATTATTACAATCAGAGTTATAATCAGAAATGGAAATGCAAACATATATTATTTGCCCCTTTTTAACTTGTGGTAATGAAAGGTCTGTTATACCTGCTGTGCTAATGCCTTGTTTGCTATTCTGATAAGCAATCGATTAATCCTGAATGCCTGAATGTGATGAGTGACTAACTAGTCCTGATAATCCAGACAGGCTCCACAGCATGTGAGAAATATCCATAGTTAATCTCTCCATTTCTGGTTGTCAGTAGGAGCCTAAACAGCTTAAGCATTCATTCATTGTCTGCCGCTTATCCGAACTACACTCGGATCACAGGGAGCCTGTGCCTATCTCAGGCGTCATAGGGCATCAAGGCAGGATACACCCTGGACGGAGTGCCAACCCATCGCAGGGCACACACACACTCTCATTCACTCACGCAATCACACACTACGGACAATTTAGAGACGCCAATCAACCTACCATGCATGTCTTTGGACTGGGGGAGGAAACCGGAGCACCCGGAGGAAACCCCCGAGGCACGGGGAGAACATGCTCCACACACTCCACACACACATGGCGGAGGCGGGAATCGAACCCCCAACCCTGGAGGTGTGAGGCAAACGTGCAGCTTAAGCATGACAAAGAAAACAAAAGCTTTTGATGTCATACATTAAGACCAATATCCAGTTTTTCAAATAAGTAATGCAACATGATAGGGTATGTGCTTAAAGGAAAACAATCAGTGAAGCGGTTATTTTTGCAACCCATGCCAAAGTGTTCCTTTTGCAATACAATTATAATATGTTGCTTATTAAAAAACATCCTATCATGCTTTTTTATCCAATTATAGTTACATTTAATGTTTTGGAATGTCCAAATTAGTTTGTTATAAACTCACCAGTCTTCTTTTTTTCTTTTTCCTTGAACTTAAGACAAAAAAACATTGTCACCTTCCTGAAGATTTTTCAATGTTTGAATGCAAAGTTACAGCTTTACCTCTGATACTCGAGTCCAAAGACTAAGTTAAATAAACGTCACTTTACACAAATCTTCACCATATCAACGATTACACCTGTGATTAATCTGTTTATGTGAAGCATCATCCATATAAATTCTATCTTTTAATTTTAATTGCAAATGCTGATTTATTTGTTCTAAAAGTTCTTAATATATAAAGTTATTGTTTACATTTTGATGACCTTGACTAATATTCCTGTACATGTTTTGCTTGTACATTAGTCGCTGAAAGAATATGTGATGATGTTTTAGTTTGCTTTTTTTTTTTTTAAGTTTGGTTGAGAGCCTAGATAAATCTCACTAATGTATGTTCACTGTCATTTCCTGGTTCCTGTTTTTTATTTATTTATACCTGCTGTAATCTGCTTAATGTTTTTACACCTGGACTGTCACCGAGCTTCACAGACTGACATTACATCGCTGGCGGGCACATTACTAGTTTAAAAAAATGTTCTTTATGCTAGATAGACACTTTGTGCCTTTACAGTTAATTACGAAAATGTCTGACAGAGACAGAGTGTGCCAACAAGTGCAACTGTTTTGAGTCTGGATCTCATTCCAGATGGCAAAACTCACAAAGCTTTTGCAGTAAATAAACAAAGTGAAATTGCAGAAGATGCGGTAACTGTCCAATAATAACATGTATATAGTAGCAACTGCTCATTCATGCAATTAACTAAGACACCAATCATGCCATCTGTGCAAGGTATCAAATCATAGTCAAGAGCTTTAGTTAATGTTCATATCAAACTCTGTGACTTTGACCGTGACTTTGACATGGTCATTATGTCAGACAGATTTGGTTTGACTATTTCAGAAACTGTTGATCAGATCTTTATACCCAACACTCTTTAGAGTTTACACAAAATGGTGTAAAAGACAGAAAATATCCAGTAAGCACTTGGCAGTTCTACAGGCAGATATGCTTTGTAGATAAGAGAGATCAGAGGAGCTGACAGGAAGGCTATAGTAACTCAGATATTCACTTACTGCAACTTGAATTTTGAAGCAGATGGGCTACAGCATTGCCTGGTCTTTTGCCTGGTATCTTTAATTGTCCGTTTCAGTGAGTGCCAACTGTAGCCTCAGTTTCATATTCTTGGCTAACAGGAGTGGAAATCTGTCTGTTAATCAGATATTTTAGCCTCATGATTTGATATAGAAAGCCATCAAACAACATACTGAGATACCGTTCTGCTCATTATGGTTGTAAAGAGTCCTTATCTGAGTTATCACAGCCTTTCTGTCATACCAGACTGGCTAGTCTTCTCCGACCACACTTATTAACAAGGCATCGCTACCTGCCAAACCACTGCTCACCGGGTGGGTTTTTGTTTGTTTGTTTGTTTTTTTGCATCATTCTCTGTAAACTTTTCTGAAATACTTAAACCAGTATCTCTGGCTCCATTAACCATGCAACTGAGTCACTAAGATCAAATTTTCCCTAATCTGATGTTTGATGTGAACATTAACTGAAGCTCTTGACCTGTATCTGTGTGGTTTTATGCACTGTGCTGTTGCCTCATGATAGGCTGATTGGACTGAACTGTGTGATTTGATCTAGGTCTAAGTGGTCTCTGTGTATGAGGTAAATAATTGAAGAAATGAAACTCACAATATGGAATAAATGCATCTTTTAACACTACTATTTCTTTATTGTTTTTGTTTTTTTAGAAAGCTTGAGGAAGTACATAATGACTTCATGGACAAAAAAGATAGTGTCATCACTAAAATCTATAACGAGTCCAAGGAAAGAGCCAGGTATGATAACCAACATATGTTAACATGAAGCACATTTACACACAGTTAGATTCGGAAAAGGTTTATGTTTTGTATAAGGAATAACAGAGGATGTGGCATGCTCATATAGGAAAATAATCAGTGTGGTAGTGTGATGCAACCCGATGTAAAGCAGAGATACTCTGACCTCCCCAAAGTAAATTTTTTTCCAATAATAGCAGATCCTGATATGTTGTATTCATCTTATGTCACAGCAAATTGCCAGCAGTTGCTTTTATTTAAAAATTTATTTAAGAATAATATGTCATACTTTATTTTTTCATTTGTTAATATAAATCGGGGGGGGCACGGTGGCTTAGTGGTTAGCACATTTGCCTCACACCTCCAGGGTTGGGGGTTCGATTCCCATCTCCGCCATGTGTGTGTGTGGAGTTTGCATGTTCTCCCCGTGCCTCGGGGGTTTCCTCCGGGTACTCCGGTCCAAAGACATGCATTGTAGGTTGATTGGCAACTCTAAATTGTCCGTATTGTGTGAGTGAATGAGAGAGTGTGTGCACCCTGCGATGGATTGGCACTCCGTCCAGGGTGTATCCTGCCTTGATGCCCAATGACACCTGAGATAGGCACAGGCTCCCCGTGACCCGAGTATAGATCGAATAATATAAATCTGACATACTGTCAGAACACCATCAAAGCTGAACTATGTTTTTGACCATTAACACTTTCCAACCAGTCAGATTTATGAATTAACCAGCGCTATGGTGTACTTAGAAATAAAATGTTAGAAATTTCAGTCAATCATGTTTGGTTACATCAGTTCAAATAAGACATTAATAGGATTGTTCTGTTTGAGGCAGGGTGAACGGACTTAAGAAGCAACAGGAGATCCTGAGACAGAAACACGCAGAATTTCTGGAGAGATACAAGATCCGTCAAAGCGGGAAGGAGAAGTAGAAATATCATAGACATCACGAGGCATGAGTCCTTTACTGGAGATGGACTGAAGATGTTTCTAGGTTGATTGTATTAATAATAATCATCTGTGTCAGATGTTTATGAACACTTCCAGGATGCACAGAAAATTGATCCATAATTATAAAAACAATCAAATGGCTTGATGACCTGTCTTTTAATTCATTGTGTTGGAGTGTTGTATATAGTATATAGTTTTGTCAGGTATGGGCTGAAAATAATTGTCAGTATAGAACAATTAACAGGGCTCCAAATACCACAAGCTCTTGTACTATATGACATATAGAATATACGGACACCTGTATGTCCACCTCATGCCTGAATTTACTGGGCGGGATTTTAACTGCACCTGGATACGGTGTTATGGAAAAAATATGTCAAGGCACAGTACACAACGTGTGTGTGTGTGTGGTATTTTAGTGCCTAAGCTAGATTAAAGGAGTAACAAAAGGTGCCAGTACTTTCACTTATGACAAAATTACAGTATCAAGCAGGCCATCATTTCTGAATCTTTATTACTTCTTTATTTATTAAAGAAGGGACTTTTAGTGATGGTCTGGCTTTGTTGCAGAACTGAAAATAAATGCCTTTCCTTCTAAATTGTTTGTTTTGTTAATCAGATAGGTTATCATGGATCGACAGAAATGACATTCTGCTTTCTCTAACAAAGAAAAAAAGAAATAGGCAGACATTTTTGGAAGCTGAAATGCTTTGGAAATCTCAAACTTATACTCCAGATAAACGTACTATATCCTACAAAACTTATGGTTGAATATTTTTTAGGGTGCTTTATTCTGATTGGTGCATTTGGCATCTGTTTTGCCATTGTTATGTACATGACATCTCCAGTCATAGTATAACTATAGACTACATAACCATGTTCTCTGTAATGCTGTCTTCAGCAGCTGTATAAAATAAGATGGAGACTGTCATCTCCAGCTGTTTTGCACTGTTCACGATTGGAAGGAATTGTGTGAAATCAATGGAGTCTTGTGTGAATCCATTAACTCACTGGGGTTTGACTGTTGCTGTAAGTGGCGTAATGATTCTTTGGGAATGCAATTATTTTATTATATTAATTATTATTATAATTAAACATTATACTGATATTAAATGATTATTTATTATTTATTCTGGATTTTTCTTTGTTTTTATTGCACTAAGCCCTCATATACACATAATCAACAATCCAAATATGAAGGGCAAGCACCTCTTCAAAGCACCTCTTTTCTTATCGGGCTCCCATTGTGGCACAGTGAGCAAGCTCTTGCCCTGTTATCAGGAGATGGTGAATTTCAACCCTGGCTGTGTCATAGCAGTCTGTATCTGGGAGTCTGATGGAGCGTAATTGGCCCTACTCTCTGGAATATCCTTCCCCTCACCCCTGTCAAGAGCAACACCAGCCTGAGCTTATTTATACTGAACAGAACAGTCTGAAAAGAACCTGTAGAAAGCATATCTTAGCTGTCATCCATCCAGATGGTAGTTGCAGCACCTATAATGGGGTGGGAATTGGCAACAAGAGGAATGAAGCAAAGTCCAGTATAAGGGACTGTTTTCTTTTTGCTGTTGAGTGTTAAATTTCCTACATCATGTTTATTCTTTCTACTTTTTGTGTAACATGCCTTTCTCTTCCTTTAATGAGCACTAAAAATTGACATGACCACAACGAAAGCCAGCCAGTAATTGACTCAGCTCTCTTTAATTGCTCATCAGATGTTCATAATTAGGGAGAAAAGGCAAAAAAAGACCAGATGCTTAGCTTTTGTAGCTATTACTGGTGCTTCAGTGCCAGGAGATGTGTGGATGTGGGAGAAGAGCCAGCATTGATCTGCACATGTGCAGTAAAGTGAATTGCACATGAATTCCAGTCTGAGCATTGTCATTAGTTGCATGGTTACCCATCAGATTGCTTCCTGATCTTGGACAACATATGAAAGTTGAAAAGATTAGTTTGCATTTATACTGCTCAGAAATAACAAAGTATGCGCCACATTTAGGCCAAGATCTGATGTGCTATTTCAGTCTTGTGTTGTGGTTCAAATCTGATTTTTATATTAATGTAGGGAAAGGAAAATTTAACCTCAGGATGTGTACGTAGGCAAAAATAAAATTCCCATGTGTATGCAGAATCTCTGAAACCGAGTATTTCAGCTGGATGCAGAAAAAGTGGAATGACAAAATAGATGAATTTTGCAAAACAAAATCAAACAAAATAATTTTGATTTTATAGGAGGGACTGCTGCAGCTCATCAATAGTGTAAATGGCCCTTTTTGCCTAAGTATAAAATAAAACTTTTGTTAACAATTTCCTAAATGTTGATCCTTTCTTGTTCTTCATTTATTTGTTTCATCTAAAGAGAATACTAATATATTACCATGTTCTGGTAATATGCCACAGCATTCTATGTTAATTTTATGTTAAAGGTTTATACAAATGGTTATCCGATCTCGTCTATACACCGATCAGGCATAACATTATGACCACGTGCCTAATTTTGTGTTGGTCCCCCTTTTGCTGCCAAAACATCCCTGACCCGTCATGCACTGTGTATTCTGACACCTTTCTATCAGAACCAGCATTAACTTCTTCAGCAGTTTGAGCAACAGTAACTCGTCTGTTGGCTCAGACCTTTGCTCCCCACATGCATCAGTGAGCCTTGCTCGTCCATGACCCTGTCACCGGTTCACCACTGTTCCTTCCTTGGACCACTTTTGATAGATACTGACCACTGCAGACTGGGAACACCCCACAAGAACTGCAGTTTTGGAGATGCTCTGATCCAGTCGTCTAGCCATCACAATTTGGCCCTTGTCAAACTTGCTTAAATCCTTACACTTGCCCATTTTTCCTGCTTCTAACACATCAACTTTGAGGACAAAATGTTCACTTGCTGCCTAATATATCCCATCCACTAACAGGTGCCATGATGAGGAGTTTATTTATTTGTTGTTACTAACTCCCTCTTGTTTGTCCCCATTGTCCATGTCTAATATCTTCTGGTAAGTGTAATTTACAGTGACAAATCTGCTGACCCTGAGCCACATGTACTCAGTGAAGCACAGAATTTCAGCCAAGACAGCACTGTGTCCAAGCTTAACAGCAGCAAGTCATTAAACGGAAGTTAATTATATTAACAGGTACAAAACAGAATAGAAATGTCTGCTGCTTATTTGTTTGTCTCAGATCTTTCCCCTGTGATGGGCAAAAATATCATGGTTTGTTAAAGGAGCATGAGTAAGGGCCAGAACTTATCACTCTGAATTTCTTTTCCAAAACTGAACAATAAATATTTAAGGAGAAATTGGCCAAAAGCCTAGACCATGAAACAGTGAAATTTCCCCAAAGAAATAAATGTTGTTAGTAGTACATTACAAATGCTGAATCATATTTCGGCTTGTTTGATTGAGGTGTGGTGCCACCTCTACAAAACCGTACTATATGCTTGGTTTTATTTTTAGATAATAATCAGTCTCAACCTTGTCACTTTCAAGAACTGAGCTGAAGCACCGCATGTAGGAGATGTGTTCGGGAATGTTCCTGGGCAGATGTTGACACTCACATATTGACTCCTCAGCTAGGCCATGCTCAGATCTGATAGACAGATAAGGTGCACAAGCCCATATGCAGGTGCAGCTCTTTTCTCAGACTGATCTCAGAGATAACAGCTCTGAGGAATGAGTCAGGAGACAGGGATGGGATTCTGAAGGGTATTTTGTGTTGGTCATTGAATGGGCTTATGTGCTGACTATATGGCCCTAAGGCTGATTTGACACGTTTCATCACGAGTCTGTTGAAACACTGACAAGCTTATTCCACACATTTCCAATGACACTGATGTTAAGCATAGGATATCAATTCTTGTCTGCTTGTTCTTGTCTGCAATGAGAGGGCCTTTAGGGGGTATTGTGGCATAAAGCTGTGTTGTCACTTAGCTCTAGAGAAGATAACAGCCCGCATTCAGTGATCCCCCATGAGGTTTGTGCTCTATATAACCCAAACACGCTTAGCAGTGACGTCGGGGGTCTTCACATGCAAAGAAAATGGGAGGGGTCGCGTTAAGCACTTATTGGTTATGGAGGTGAATGCATTAACTTACAGATCAGTTGTGCTGAATTTTTTTAAACCATATTTTATTTCCGTGCATATGCATTTAGTACATCTGTTGCGAGACACATGGTTTTATAAGGCAATTTCTCACTTGAGAAGCAAACTAGACAAATAAAAGTCTTCAAACTGAACCGAGAGAGTGGGAGTTAATTATTGCTGAGGCGTATGGTGACGAGAGAGGGCATTACACCTGCACCGGTTTGTGAGCAAGGTCTACGCTTTGAGGAGAAAAAAAAAAACAAAGCCAAAAGTTCGCGGCGTGACAGTCAGTTCCGCGCAGCCTCGAGTTACAGAGCGCGCCTTTCTAGTTCAGCTGCTGAAGGGCGAACAGGAGGCACACGACCGGATCCACCGAACCAGTAGGCCTATTTGCTCACATTTCCATCCGATTTTTTATTGTACCTATTCGCGATCTTATCAGCAATTTTATAGGGCGTAATAAAAATCGCAACGCGTGGTGTTCCTCCGGAGAACCGTCATCGTACAACAGCAGGAGAGTGGCGTGGCGATTGGACCCGGGACACGGCAGAAGCTCCCGCGAGATGCGCCACGGCAAGCGGCTCTTAACCGCGAGCACGCGTGTAAGGGGCATGGAAACCGTCCTCACCGCCTTGACGGATTTAACCGTTCTGCATGGATTTTTCCACCTTGGAGTAACACACGGGGGGGTATTACAGTAAGCTATATATCACCTAGTAATATTCAGACTACCCGGTGGCCTATATCTCTGAAGGTTCTGTAGCGGGTTTCTGTCTATAGACTGTGCTTTCTTCTTGCACTAGCCGGTAATTGTGATCTGTGGAATTATAACGGCGCACGCAACCTCCCCGGTGTGCACACTGACTGGACATTCGTTTGGATTGCCGGTGTACGGTTGCTGACTGGAGGTCGCTGAGACACGGGACTAGTTTCTATGACAAAGAGCCGAGGGTCATCCGCGTGTCGCTAACGGTTAATTAAATCTCCTGTGGGAAAAGCGGTTGAGGGTCTGGGCGATCCCCGTGTGTAAACGTCCCAAGTTTGTGATTTTGTAATGATCCCCCCGGTTTTTGAAGACTTACATAGCGCATTATCATGGTCCTCAATTTCGGGGACTCATTATAAAATTGAGAGAGGAGAAAAGTAACCAGGACTGCAATCAAGGAACCGAGGATCGGGCTCTATAATTTAGAGTACTATTTTGGACTTACTTGGCGAACAGCAACAATGGGCACAACGCTACAAGTTATTTTCGGCATGTTTCACTTCGTCTCACTCGCCAGAATGCCAACACACTGTGCCAGGGCACCGGTAAGATCCCTAACAATCACTACTGGAGGTTAAACTGTAAAGTTTAGCACAGGTTGCTGGTTATCACTGCTTCTACTACTTACACAGACTGATATCTGATATCATGTTCAAGCCATGAGCGCTCCTTATTGCCTCACTGGAATCACCTGGTAGCAAAAGTAAAATCTATTTAAGTCTGTACAGTGCTTTGGATTTTACTGCGCTGAGTTAAATGCTAAATACTTTTTTCCCCCCACCAGACCATTTACGACGGTGTGCTGTTTGGATAACCTCACGGTCATTGGCGTTTGCGATCTCAAAGGTTGTGCATTTTTAAAAGGAGCATGTAGCGCGCAAACTATATGCGCATTAGCTCACTTTAAATGAGCTCACATTCTAAAGATATTTATTATACACTCTGGGTAAAAGAGCGTAAACGTTACCGCTGGATGTCTTCACTGAACACGTCAGTTAACGACGCTGAAATCGTGTTTGTGCTTTTTTACGTAGCGCGCTGAGGAGGTGAAATTAGACCTGAAAGGTTGTGTGTGTGTTGCTTCCTGCGTGGCTGTGCGTCAGTGCTGAATAACTAGAAGACACGGTGTGATTCTGGGTACTCTGTCGGTCTACGTGAAATGGGTGCTGTGCTTTATGGCAGCATCTAGCCACTGCAGAATGATTTTAGAGGTCGATCTGTCTCAGTCTTCATTCTAAATACACCAATGACTAATTAAGCCTTATTTATTGTATACAGTTGTTTCATTAAATTCTTAATATTCTCATGTGACTTTCTGTTCTGACTGACGTTATTATTAGCCGTCACTGAGGTTCAAAATAGCTTAAGAACCCTATGTAGTGGGATTGTGAAGTGCACTGACATCTCTGTAGTAGTTGTTGTTTCTTACACGTAGACACATCTAATGAATCAGGCTAATGATGTAAGAGTTAATCACAGTTTTATCACCAAGTAGGGACATGGTGATGTCATCCAGTATCCAAGCGTGACTTTTTTATGCAGCAGTCTGGCCAGCTTTTGAGATATTCACACACCTGCCATGAACTAAACAGAAGGGGTGTTCTGTGTTTCGAGGTCTTTCATTGGCACGTCTGCTTGTCTGTGTGAGGATGGGCAGGGCTGGCAGACAAACTGTGGGTTGAGGCACTCAGGGAGAGCTGCAGGCCCCGAGACGATGTGCAGGGGATCAAAGAGTGTTAGAGAGGGCACTGACAATGCCAAACCGAGCTGCTGCTGCTGCATGAGCTGGCAGGACTGAGATGATCATTCTTTGTGTATGTGGGTGGGACTGTGTGGCCGTGCCAGCCATTCTGCCCATCCAAGGCTTGGTGGCCACATTTAACAATGACTTTAATACGAAAAAAGGGAAACTGACCGATATTTTAGTCTTTTTGTAACACTGATGCACCTTCGTGTACTTTTCCAGATTCAACCCTGTACCACATTGCACCAAATTTCAGTAATTTGACAGACCATTGATGCACCTGAGCATTCACATAATTATCAGAAATGATCCATAGAGATATTGTTAGACATTTGTATACATTTACAGTATATAAATGAACATGCAGGCACTTTACAGCACCACTTTAGGACATGCATGAGAGTTAGATTCACATTCATTTACGCAAAAACATCCCCCCAACTCGGGCAAAGGCAAACTGCACTTTAATGTGTATGCATGTCTGTGTATGTGTGTTGTAGTGCAAAGTCTGCTCTCAACTAACTGTGACCTTGTACCAGAGAGTGTATCCAACAGTACTGAGGGGAGTGTTCATGTGAACAAGCACTAACTTCCTGTTCTTATCTTACCATGCACCAATACACGGGATCAGTGCAACACAATTTCTGATTGACAAATTCATCTGAATGGGTCTTAGATTGAAATCACGACTGACGAAATCTTGCCTTCTTTATTGGGACACAGTTCTACCACCATTCTTGGCATCTGTCCAATGATCTTTTTTTGTTTAATTCACAATTGGTTTAACCAAATTGATGTATGAGGTATGAGCTGGCATTTTTCGCATTGATCAGCCAGTGTGTGGTTTTCTGGGGTTTCTGTGTTAGGAACTACACTTTTAAATTACATCCGTGTCTTTTTTTTTTTGCTTTAGTTTTTGACTAGCTTTGGTAATTTGCCTTATTTTTGTTGTTCTTTACATGCTTATTTTTATGCTGTCTTTTGTTTAATTTTTCTCTCTTTTTTATTTTATTCTGTTTCTACATGGCTAATATTTTGGTATCAAATGCAATACATTTTCTTTTAACTGGACATGCAACTTAAATTCCTGTTATTGTTGCTGTCTGTACCTATTGTATGTTATGTCTGATTGAATGTGTGTCTTCTCCTCCAGATTGCTCAATGGCAGCCCAATAAGAGTCACGAATCAGGACAAGGTACACATCTTCATTCAGAATATTATGAGATTTGTATGTTAAGATATGAGAGTTACAACTTTCATGTGTATTGTGTTGAGCAAACATATTGCACTTGGCATTCTTTTCGCTATCCTCTATATACACTTTCTTTTTGAAATTAATCACAACAAAACATAAAGTGCATGTCAGTCTTGAAGTTAATCATAACCCAGTTAAAACACGCTCTTAACCTAGTCATATTTCACTACTGACCACGCTGACTACATTTCCTCTCTCCCTTCAGTGGTTAGATGGATGGATGTGTACGAAAGGAGCAGCTGCCAGCCGAGAGAGACGTTGGTGGAGGTGTGGCAGGAGTTCCCGTGGGAGACGCATCACCTCTTCCTGCCATCGTGTGTGTCAGTGAAGCGTTGTGGTGGCTGCTGTGGTGATGAGGCTCTTGAATGTGTGCCCTCACACATGGATACGCTCACCATGGAGGTAACCCCACACACACACACACACACACACACACACACACACAGACACCATTAGCCAGTCTGACAGACTTCCAAACACAAACATCTACATGCTATACTGACTCACAGCTTTATATAGAAACGCATATATTATTATGAGGACACATACTATATTCTTTCTTTTATAAGTCAGTGCTTTCATTATAGAGGCACATACACTGCAAGGCAAAGGTTTATTACTTGTTTGTTGAAGCTGTTACTGTAATCCTGTATTTACTTACAGTGTTGATTAGTGTATTTGATTGTTTGATTAGTGTGATCCAGTTAGATCTCTGTCTCATGCAGCTCTACCTTTCTAATTGTCTAATTCTAGCATATTTAACTTGAATATTGTAACAGACATGCTGATACAGAATGTTCATTCATTCATTCATTCATTGTCTACCGCTTATCCGATCTATTCTCGGGTTACGGGGAGCCTGTGCCTATCTCAGGCATCATTGGGCATCAAGGCAGGATACACCCTGGACGGAGTACCAACCCATCACAGGGCACACACACTCATTCACACATGCAATCGCACACTACGGACAATTTAGAGACGCCATTCAACTTACAATGCATGTCTTTGGACCGGGGGAGGAAACCGGAATACCCGGAGAAAACCCCCGAGGCACGGGGAGAACATGCAAACTCCACACACACATGGCGGAGGCGGGAATCGAACCCCCAACCCTGGAGGTGTGAGGCAAACGTGCTAACCACTAAGCCACCGTGCTCCCCACAGAATGGTCAGTACATCAGAAATACACAAACAAGGAGAACTGTTTTAAAATCACAACACATGGTCAGTAGTCTATACTCACGAGACCTTGATTTGAAAATGACTTAAGGTCTAGTCCCTAGAAAACACAGATAAGCATTAAGCACTTAATAAGAAATATAGGCACAATAATATCAATATATTGTATACAAATGCCATAAATCTGTAGATTAAATAGACAAAGTGTTCTGTTACAGGCACCCACACACCAACTGTCCCTACCCAAAGTGAGATCTCAAAATCTCACTCAATATGCTGGAAACAAAAGTGTGTTTGAAAAGAGACATACGCAGCATGAGGCATTCATACATATTTAGGACAGAATCTACTGTGTAATAGATATTGCTGGACTGGACTCCAGTCATGTACTGTTTTGAGAGACTGAAGGATAAAAGATGGAGTCATTAATATGCAGAGCTTTGTGTGTGTGTGTGTGTGTGTGTGTGTGTATGTGTGTGCGTGTGTGTATGTGTCGGTGTGTCCTAATGCTCTTTCTTGAAATCCCCGCAGCTTATGAAAACTACATACATGAAGCACGAACTGGTGCAGTTGCCCTTCGTAGAACATAGGCAGTGTGAGTGCAGGTGAGCCGCATGTTCAAACACACCTATATTATATCCTTCCATCAGCTGACTGAGACATGGACTTTTTATTGATCATTAATTTTTAGTGACTTAATAAAATGTTGAATGCAAAACATACTCTGGAATGCTGTGCATGATTTCACATACTAGATTATCAAGCAAAAATGCATGAAAAGGTTTTGAATAGCGAAGCAGAGTTCACCGTGGTCACATGGTGAATTCTGTCCCTCTGACTCCAGCACATGCATAAATACCTTCTGTCCCTATAGAAGCCATTTCGCATAATGTCAGGGGGGAAAAAAAACGAGTAGCCCCAAAAAGCCCCCTTTTTCTGGCGTCCTGCCGAGCTCTGTGTATTGGGTCTTTATTGGGTCATTTTGTACAATTCACATTAAAATCTCTTTCAGGGCTCAGGGTTTAGGATTAGGGTCAGCTGAGCGAGCAGAGCTGAGCATTCAGAAAGATCATTTACATTTAGTCCTCATGCTTTTCTTCCGTTGGAAAATGAGGCTTCACACAGTCACCACACTGAAGCCATCAAACGCACTATTAACGTTTCTCGACATATCTCATTTTTCTTTTATTCCAGTATGTGTTGAGTGCTAGGGTTCAACCACCTAAGACACTAAGAAGTTAAAGCCAACTTGTTCATAGTTTCTGAACTCTAGTCTTAGGAGTGTAAGGAGTCTTATCTCCTCATATTAATTTGTCATTGTGTGTTTTTTTCTCCAGGCCAAAAGCAGATCTTCACACAGAGCCAACCAGGTAAATGGTCTGTCTACGTGAGCAAGTGCATGCGTGTTTGCACATAGACTTGTGTATATAGGGCATTACGTAACATTAGCCATTTACCATTTAATTATTCCCTCTGTGTGTATGTGTCCTCTTCCTAATGGTGATTCAATGATGCTGGCTGAAATGCAGAACTGAATGCTCAGCTAATGTAGTGAGCAAAAGCACCCTATGTTCTGACCCGGCTGGTCCAATCTCATTTCTCAATTCAACACATGCACTCTGGCCAACTCTACCAAAGTAATAGTGTAAAAGTTAAATTAGCTTCTATAGCCAGTGATCAAGGAGTTTTTCCTTGCCACCATCAACTTTGGCTTGTTCATTAGGGATAAATTCGTAAATTTAAATAGTATATCCTGTATTTATATATTTCTATAAAGCTGATTTGTGACATAGTACATTTTAAAAAGCGCTATATGAATTGAATTTAATTGAATTATAAAGTCTATTGTGCATACATACTGACTACAAGTGTTAATTTGATCATATAACTAAGAATTTTTCCTACTGAGGATATGGCAAAAGGACAGAAATTAAAGTCTCACAATACTTGTGCACTGCCCTATAGTGGTATAGCGGCCTTGCTTACTTCCCTAGCCATTTTCAGGTTTTTATTGTTATCTCTGTAATTTTTTGGTAAGAAAATCATTACTTAGTGCAGCTATAGCAGTTATAAAAACTGAACTGACGTGAAGTGCTTAGGGGCTTCACTCCTTAGGATTTCTCTTGGCACTGTGTGTGAGGGTCTGTGCATTTGTGGTGTGTGTGTGTATGTGTGTGTGTCCAGCTGGCCCATGTCTACAAAGCTGGATGCA
Source organism: Hemibagrus guttatus (assembly GCA_033459395.1). Taxonomy (NCBI): domain Eukaryota; kingdom Metazoa; phylum Chordata; class Actinopteri; order Siluriformes; family Bagridae; genus Hemibagrus; species Hemibagrus guttatus. Next base: position 18,373,616 of record JAUCMX010000009.1, on the reverse strand, counting down.
AGTCAGATCCTAGAACTCCTTCTGAGTTGTGAAACAGAACATTCATTTTGTTGCTTAATTAGGCCACTGGCCCCCCGAGAACTCCCGAAAAGAAAACGAGGAATCACAAGAATTAAGAACGAATGTCACATGATACTCAAATCTGTCATTGTGATGCATAAGGCCTGTTTGTAGCAATGACCGCGATACCATTTAGCGCAGGGTAGAGTCTTTGTAACTTTACACTAACTGAACTAATCAATCCCTGTCTTATAGGCAAGATCCACGACCAACACGGAAAGGGAGGAAAAGGGAGAGGGGAAAACCAAAGCGAAAGAAACATGTCAGGATAAAACCAACGTAAGTTTGTTTTTACTTCAGCTCCATGTGACATTTGAAAAATCCATCATTTAAAGCAGACTAAAGGATCATCTTAGATTTCACAACTTTATGTTCAACCAGTGCTTTAATCTGCTGCCAGGATTTAAATAAGGATTTTATATATTACAACATACGTCTAACACGTTTGGTTTTGACACATGCTACACTGCACGTATACACCCAGATACCAAATTAATTCAGTTCTTAAAGAATTAATTTAAGAGATTTTTCTTCTCCCCCTTTTTATTCCTCTATCATATGCATGGAAAGGGCAAGCAGAGGGCATTTTCTTTTGGATCGCCTCTCCCTCTCTGCTATCCATCATTCAGCAGGCCATGGATAGAGTCAGTGGCAGGTGTGAAATTAGGATAATTTGTGGGCCAGAAATCCCCCTCCCCATCCCCCATTGTGGCTTTTCGACTTCTTAAAACATATCCACTCATGCAAAGACAGATTTCCTCCTTAATTAACTCCTCTCCCTTTTTCGGTTAACTTCGTGAAAGCGGCAGTTGCATCAATCTAAAGGCATTATTAAAAGCATTATACTTTAAAAGCATTATTAATAGGATACTACATAGCCTCTGTGTGTTTTTTAGGATCCTAAGTGTTGCATGCCTGGGGGACTCTGTGCTGAGCATGAGAGGGTAAAGACAGATTCGGACAGGTGGAATATATTATTAAAAGTCTATAATGCTTCAGCATTAAATGAAATAGTGTGCATTACAGAGATTTTATCATGACACAAAGCAGAGTGCCTAAACTTACTTTTGATAAAAATAAATGTAAAGCATGGCCTCAGGTGGATTTTGTAAATAGTGACAAAGACAATGTGATAAAATCCAGTATTCCAGGAGTAATTTAATTTACTTGTAATAATATTTGCAATAAACAATTCGTCTGCGGCTGTCTGATAACAAGATTTGGCTGCCAAGCGACATTACACACAAAGATAAGGGTATTCTGTGGACATAACAAAAGTTTAGTGATTAGAATTATTATTTATATTAATTGATGGGGAGTTTGCATGTTCTCCCAGTGCTCTGTGGGTTTCCTTCGGGTACTCCGGTTTCCTCCCACAGTCCAAAGACATGCTTCTAGGCTGATTGGAGTCTCTAAATTGCCCGTAGTGTGTGATTGTGTACGTGAATGAATGTGTGTGTGCCCTGCGATGGGTTGGCACTCCATCCAGGGTGTATCCTGCCTTGATGCCCGATGACGCCTGAGATAGGCACGGGCTCCCCGTGACCCGAGAATAGATCGGATAAGCGGTACAGAAATGGAATGGAATGGGAAAAAAATTAATTGATGGTACACAACTTTTTTTTGTACGTTTCTTTATTGGTGATACTCTGGTGACTTGGTGCAGGCAAGTATCCAGCATCTTCACTCATATATGTTTGTAGAGATGATTCATTAGATCACAACCATAAATTTCAGTTACCTCCAAACCAGTATCAAAAAGTTACTATAGTAACTAATAATATAATTGCTTTATTTTTTTTTAAAACCTGGTACATTTGTTGAAAAATCAGTTACTGAAATGCTGTTGCAAATATGTGTATATCAAGTAAATTCCATCTGTTTTATTATGTTATTTTTAACTATTTTAAAATATCATATTTACGTCTTTTTCTGTCCCAATAGGACTCCAGCACCTACAACACCTGCACCTCCTGCTCTCCCAACTAGCATTTTCCCTTCTCGCCCTGCCGAAGAGCAATGTCTGCCCTGCCCGATGCGCAGAATGACATCACAGCCACCTACGTGCGAGTGCATATGCAGTCTAAGGGAGGTGAGCTGCACCAAGAGAGGCAAAAGGCTCAACCAGCACAGCTGCAGGTACACGTGTCCTATTTTTGTTCTGCCACTGCTGCACTAATTCATTACACCTTTGGCATGTCAGTATTTTTATTCCTCGTTTTTGCTTTTATTTCAGATGTGAGTCCATGAGAGTATAATGAAATGAGGGGTCCTTCCTTCCTTCCTGGTTACAAGCACTGTAACTTCATCCATCTTTCGAGACAGTGTCTTTATCGTGAAGTCGTAGAGCAGGAGTCACCTCAACAAGAGTAGCAGAACCTCCTGCCTCCCTGCTACACACCTCTTCACATTTAGTGCAGTATTAGATGCATGTATTCAGCTCGGTATCCGTGTCCCAGTATTGGTGTGTGTATACCGTGTGTCTCCAGATTCTCATCACTAAACCACTGAAGCAACATACTGCAATGGTTTGTATAGCCAATCATGCATTGTGGCACAAACTGCTAGTGGAGTCACAGGAAAAGCATGTTGCATTCAAGTGGACTGGATTGTTGTGCTAATCTGTGCTACTACTCAAAATCTAATAATAGAGCTAATAGATCCATCACCCCCACAAGACATTTGAAAAAATGTCACTGGTTGGAAAGGCTTCGCTCATATGACTGTGTTTGACTCATCTGAAAGCTGGAATTCACAGTTTTATTGATGTTTAAATAACTGGGGTCATCTTTTTTTAAAGAAACCCCAAAACTTTGCCAAAAAAACCCCCCAATGTCCTAAATGAGGTTGCAGGACGTTCAATCGTTAGGACATCTGTTCTGGGCATATCCATGTGCTGTGACTGATAGAGAGACTGGTATTGAGATGTGCTGAATGGATGGATGGGCGTCTGTGTGGTCTGAGTATAGAAAGATAAGGATCTCCGTGACAGGCCTGATTTATTCTCAGCCTCCATAAGCCCATCACGTGGCCTCCAGGACTGTATCAATGAGTCTTATTGTGTTTGTTTGATTTACTTTTTGTCTGGCGCTTTCCTTTGGGAATAAATGAGACTTTCCCCCAGGCCAGGCAGTGAGGGGAATGTCAATAGTAAAGAAACCTGGCTATATTCCACTGCTGATTCCAGCACACAAACACACAAACAAATACACAACAAACTCTCTCTCTCTCTCTCTCTCTCTCTCTCTCCCTCTCTCTCTCTCTCTCTCTCTCTCTCTCTCTTTCTCGGTCACACACACACACACACACTGTCTTAATTTACTTAATTACTTATATTGTATTTGAAAATTCCCATGTTTCTACCTCTGTCTTTTTATAATTCAATCTCTCTCTCTCTCTCTCTCTTCTCTCTCTCTCTCTCTCTCTCACTCACACACACACACACACACACATACATACATAACAGGTGATAACAGAAGCTTTTCTTTATTAATACTAAGAGAAGAATTAAAATGTATTTTACATTTAGATCATTATATTCAGTTGTTATGTAAGTCATACATATCTTATGTGGTTCATTTATATAAAAAAAAAACAAAAAGACAAACAAAAAAAAACAAGTTGTAATGGTGCCTTTTGTTGTTTTGTGTTCTATTAAGCTGTCTTAAAACATCGGTCTGGGTGGCCTGATACGGACACATTGTCTGCCACAGCATGCATCTATGTGAGGGTCTGTGTTTAGTTCGAACAAAGGGGCAAGAATAAATAAAAGAAGCACAGAGGCACATCTGTTAAATCAATCAAAACATCCAGTCTCAGCACTGATGTAAACCATCTGAAATGATTATTTGTTAGGTTAAAAATCTGTGGCATTCTGCACTGACTATAGGGTATCCAAAATATAATATATTTATTTTTATATTGAGTTGCCTTTTATATCTAGCTTTGTTAATGTTGCTTTGGGGTATTTTATGTCACATATCATGTTAACTGTGAGAATATTAATATCAGAGGAGATATAATTCAGTATTTTGTCTAGAATCATGCATCGGTCATAGCCATCTGTGAACGCTCAGGTCTGTAAGTTTGATATTACCTGCAAGAAGTTGTGAATATATCTCTATATTCTGTACATTTAGGTGAAGGTAACGGACAGTGGTCGGCACGATATCCATATGTTTGCCACAGCCACTTAACTTCCTTGAAGTCTCCTCATGTAGCATATCCGACTGAAATCCATAAATTAACCTAAGGGATATTTTGCAATAATATAATGAAGATAGTAATACATCTGCAATAATGTAAATAAAAAGCATCCCTGACTTATAGTTTGCTTCACACTATGGTTATGGGTAAATTGTTCCATTTGTGGTGTTTTGTTACGTCAAGTTGGTTATCTGCTGTCTGAAGGAGACATCGTCCTGTCTTTTGCTCGGCTAAATGTTTGTCTCAACTCATATGACTGTAATAGATAGGTAATTTATTCCCAACTTCATATTACACCTCCTGTAGTGATCAACTACCACACTACCATCTAAATTTACTGCTACTAGTTGTATTGGAAATATAATACACAAAAATACAGTATGTATATTATATATGAATGTACCAGTTCTCTTCAGTGTTAACGTGCACCTTGAATCATTTACAGGAGATTTCGTCTGCATTCCGACTTTTATGTGAATTACGGCTTTGAAAGAGACAACACTGTCTAAGCTATAGTTGAGATTCTGTGTAATCTATATTTGTATAATGGTAACAATCAATAGTAACAATCTTACTGCTGCTATACCATTTATGCCCTATTCTCCTGTTAGTGAACAAGTATAAATCACTCATATTGTCTTACAAAGTGTACAATCTGAGGGGAAGTACATGTGTCTAAATGCGTATATACTAAGCTGACATGCATTCAGTAGCCCTCCAACAACAGCCATAATGTAATGTTCAGTATACTGTATTATTAAAGTGAAATGTCCTATTTTTGAGAAACTGTGGTTATTGATGTCTCGGTAAATGCTGATGTGCCCTCTTCTTCATTCTCATTCAACTTTGCCTCATTCTTTACCCTTATCTTCATTTTAAACTCACTTTTTTCATTCCTGCTTTCTCTCTCTCTCTCTCTCTCTCTCTCTCTCTCTCTCTCTCTCTCTCTCTCTCTCTCTCTCTCTCTCTCTCTCTCTCTCTTCTGCCCTTGTTGGTTAGGTAATGAAAGACAAACATGTTAATAATTATTGTGCACTTCTAGGAGGCACGGGCATACAGCTGCTGGCAGCACGTTGATGTTAGTAATAATATTATCTTTCTCCCTCCTCTTGCCTCACTATTGCTGAGTCAGTTCTTTGCCACAGTACCACACACACACATACACATAAACTGTGACTCAGCTCATATGGTAGAGCAAATGTCACCTGCTCTCTACCTCATCTAAACACACACAGCACCTGCACTACATTTGTAAGTGTTCTACAAGCCTTTCTGCAAGTTATTAACAGGTTATTGTAATTAGATCAAGAATACTGCTTATGTTTTGGAAAGGTCAGATTTCATGGTTGCCATGTTGTGAAGCTGAGTCATGTTGTAGTGTTCGGTAACATGGACACTTGGGACACTTGGGAGGGTTGTATTTAATGTAGCCGCAGATGTCCGATTCCGTTGACATTATCAAAGCTGTGCTTTATTTCCATTGCTTCATGTCTAGATGGAAGCAGGGAGTGGATGAATAAACATTTTGCAATGTACCATCTATTGCCTGTGGATGATGCAATTAACTTTAGTTTCTTTTCCATTTTATTAAATGTGTGTATGCTTGTGGAAGCAGTGTGAAGTAGCCAGGCTTTAATCGAATGCTGATGTACCTGTCTGTCAGGCCTCTGTCTGTGCAAGGACCAAATTTATCCTCCTGTAATAGATTAGCAAGGCAGAGAGAGCAAGCGAGAGAGAAATGGAGAATGAGTCGTCTGTCTAGAGGTTGCTTATTGCTGTCTTTCAGTCTGCCTCTCTGTGAGCTATATAATGTCAAAACCCTTCTTCACATATAAGCAGCCCTATTCCCATTGCCTTTACAAATGTGAGAATCTCTTAAATCTTTCTTTAAGCTGAAAAAACAAACTTGTCTGTTTGCTTTATGATCTCTTTTTCTATCTCACCCTAGGGGTTCTCTCTTCCTCTCTCACTCTCATCCCTCACATTTCCATCTCAAAGCAAAGGCCTGTTTATTTCCATCTATCCATCCATATCTCTTTGTCTCGTGCACGCTCCCTCTCTGTGGCAGTGGTGATAAAAAATCAGCCATGTTTACACTGCCACTCTTTGTTGAAGCAGCTGTGTTCAGAGGGGATCTGGATGGTATCTGGACAACATGAACGTACGTGCATGTGTGTTTTGATGGCATCAGAGAGTGACGACAACAGCTATGCATGAACATGAGAAAAGCAGTAACATAATGTTGATGTGAAATCATAAGAGTATTTGAATTCGCACAAAATACTCTCCAAAGTGTGTAAATGAATGCAGTTTTTATGTTATCATTATTTTAATGGCATATTGGGTTAATATATAAAACACACACACATCCACATCTGGCCAGCACATCAGTATTGTTAAAATATCCCTGAATTGTGTGTTTCTTACTATTTGCATGGTTGATTCTAATTATATCAGAGACTGTTAACACATCACTAAATGCACAAAAATAATTTAGGAACTCATACATAATGTCCTCAAAGGTGTTATTAAATAAGCTCTAAATCTGGACTATTCACATCCAATATTACTGGGTAAAAGCTAACCTTTTATCAAAGCTAAAGAAACCACATGGTAAGCTATATCAGCCTATATGTTGCCTCACAGAGTCCAAAGTTTCTTGGTCTTGCTCACTACATGTGAGGGATTTTATATGCTGTCCCTGTGTCCAGCCATGTTTCCTCTGGGTTCTCTGGTTTCCTTCTACTTCCCAAAAACACGTCGTATTGCATCCTGCCTTATCCCAAGTACCCAGAATCCACAGCAACCCTGTCCAGGTTTCAACATTTATGGTAAATGAATGAATGAATACTAGCACAATTTCAGACATATATACTGAAGTCTTATTAGTGTCAAACTGGTGAACATGCACCCACTTTCTTAGTGATTAGTGATATTGTGTTATTTGTTATGACAAGGTGCATACTTGTGTGCTTACATCAAGACTTGAACTCAATTATAGTACTGCATTTTTATTTCCTGCAAGGGTCTGAGTTAAAAGAGAGTTGGGTAAGTATTCACAGACTATGTTTGAACATGATGTATTTCCACAGATGCCTGTTAAAGAGGGTGAGGGTGAGTCAAATTTTATTTATCACATAAAAAATCATACACAGTACGACATGTACAAGAGAGAAGAGAGAATTTATTTAAATAAAAAAAAAATGTATAAGGATATAAATAAAATATAGATTTAAGGAAATAAAAATCTAAAACTAACAGAATAATGTTTTAAAAAATATGATAAAATATGAAAATCTAATAAGATATTAGATATGCATAATGTAAGATATATATATCCGGGTATAGCAGAATGTCAGGGAGTAAAGTGACGGTGCAAAAACAGAGTATGCATATAAAATGGTTCATTGAGTACAAACTGTGCAGTGTAGTGCAGTTATTGTGTGTGCAACAGTCTGCTGAGGTAGTGTTTTATGTGTGAGGAATATGTACAGTATGCTAAAAGTATCTCATTACTGCCTGTGCTCCTTCCATTTTCTGTAATTTATCCTACACAGGGTCACGGTAAACCTGGGGACTCACCACAGGACCCAATTTTACACACACTATGGACAACTTTAGAGAATCGGGCTATAATGTAAGACTTTGGACTGGAGAGGAAACCCCCAAATTACAAGAAGAACCTTCACAGCACAGAGGCAGGAATCAAACCATCAACACCAGCAGCATGAGGCAAACTATTCTAAAAAGTCTAGCCACTAACACAGTTTAAACATGAAAACATGGTTTTGTTAGAAATAAATAGGTCGTCCTTAACACACCCTAATGCATGCATGCATGTTGATGTTAACACATCTGCTTTTGAAGTGTATCCTTCTTTTGATTTTCCCATCTCTATCTATATGGAGTAATATAAAAATCCTCACAGTCACTGAGGAAGAAAGATTACAGCAACACAACAGCACAAACAAGGCATGCTGCTTCTTGTTGAGTTCCATTACACAAAGCCGAGTGTGTGCCTGAGTGATAACATGGCAGTTATAAACAGTGAGCGTTATCTCAAAGCTGCCATCTCTATGTAGCATTTACTCCAGGTCTCTTGTTTATCTTCATTTTTTTCCAATTCACATATGTATTAACTCAATAAAACGTGGAAGAAAATATCATAATCTATTTTTTCCCCATGTATAATATTGATCATACATAGTAGCTACTGTTTATTTATTTATATATTTATTTATTTATATATTTATTTATTTATTTATTTAAGTACAGTGGCGGCATCTAGTGGTTAGTGCAGTTTTAGCGACGTTATGTGAATTCGCTTCCATAATGGCTTCATGTGAAAATATTAAAACTTTCTGACATTTTGTTCAATGCATCAGATAAAATAAAAATCATAATTTGTGTCCAAAATTGTGCTCATACTCGCTAATAAATAGAAAAATCAAAGTGCGTTGGCTTTAAAACTTTAGGTGGCGTCCCCTAGTGGTGCTAGAAAATCATAGCAGGTAGATTTATAGATGATTAGATGGATAGATAGATAGATAGATAGATAGATAGATAGATAGATAGATAGATAGATAGATAGATAGATAGATAGATAGATAGATACAACTTTATTGTCATTGCAAGTACTGTGGGGAAAAAACTGGCCCTGAACCCGCTGGTTCTAGTGCGGATGGTCCTGTATCTCCTCCTGGATGGAAGGAGGTTGAACAGTTTGTGACTAGGGTGGGAGGAATCCTTGATAATTAAAAGACAGTAAAAGTTGGTCAGGATCTTGGGGGATAAGTTTTTTAATCTCCTCAGGAAGTAAAGACGCTGTTGCGCCTTCCTAACCAGAGTTGAGGTGTTCAGATGCCAAGACAGATCCTCAGAGATGTGGACGCCCAGGAACTTAAAGCTGGAGACATGCTCTACTTCAGACCCGTTGATGTAGATAGGGGAGCGTCTACTGCTGTTGGATTTCCGGAAGTCCACAATGAGCTCTTTGGTCTTCGTGGCATTGAGGGTGAGGTTGTTCATGGAACACCATGCTGACAGGCTCTGGATCTCCTCCCTGTAGGCCGATTCATCATTGCTGCTGATTCGACCAACAACTGTGGTATCATCCGCATATTTAATGAAGATGTTGGAGTTATGCCGCGGAACACAGTAAGGGGTGAACAGGGAGAAGAGCAGTGGGCTAAGCACACAGCCTTGTGGGATGCCAGTGTTCAGGATGAGGTTTGAGGATAAGTGATTACCCAACCTTACAGACTGAGGTCTATTTGTTAGGAAATCCATAATCCAATTGCATATGGATGTGCAGATACCTAGGTCACTGAGCTTAGCGGTCAGTTTACTAGGGACAATCGTATTAAAAGCAGAGCTGAAGTCCATGAACAACAACAATAATAATAATAATAATAAGTGGTATGGTTGCACAAGTGGTCAGTAAAAATTCAGAAAGAACATTTCATATAGAAACAAAATGATTGCAGCGGCACAATGAGTTTCTGCCTCAGGGAATTTCAGGACGTTCTGTTCTAATAGCCTCAATTTGGATATGAAGATTTTATAATAACCAAAGCATATAACCATCACCTCTTTCTCAACTGTTAATAGTCATTTTGAGCAGTGTTGTTCTGACAAAGCAAGGTTGTAATTTTCTCTCACTGGTGCTGACTAAAAAGAAGTGATTGAACAATAATAACGATCATTTATTTAAGGATTTTAAAGTATTTATTAACTGTTAGATCATAGCATTAAACACAATATCATGAAAAGAGAGTGTGGACATATCTGAACTTTGAATAGTGGGATTATGTGTAATCATTTCTAAGATGCTTTTCTGCTCACCATGGTTTAGATTATTAGAGTTACTGTAGATTGTCTGTCAGCTTGAACCACTCTAGCCATTCTTCTGTAACCTCTCTCATCAACAAGGCATTTCTGTCCACAGAACTGCTGCTCACTGGATGGTCGAAGTCAATGAAATCATATATTTTCCCATTCTGATGTTTGATGTGAACACCAGACCTGTATTTGCATGATTTTATATATTGGGTTGCTACTACATGAGAGGCTGATTACATATTTGCATGATAAGCAGGGGTAAAAGTGCCTGTTGTGTCATTGTGCACCTAAACAGTGTATTTTTTCTTACATGTAAAGAAGTCACAAAGGTTTGAGAACATATGGTATACACCGATCAACCATAACATTATGAGCACTGACAGATGAAGTGAATAACACTGATTACCTCCTCATCATGGCACCTGTTAGTGGGTGGGATATATTAGGCAGCAAGTGAACATTTTGTCCTCAAAGTTGATGTGTTAGAAGCAGGAAAAATGGGCAAGCGTAAAGATTAGAGTGAGTTTGACAAGGGCCAAATTGTGATGGCTAGACGACTGGATCAGAACATCTCCAAAACTGCAGCTCTTGTGGGGTGTTCCCGGTCTGCAGTGGTCAGTATACATCAAAAGTCATGGGCAGCCAAGGCTCACTGATGTACGTGGAGAGGGTAGGCTGATTCGTGTGGTCTGATCCAACAGACGAGCTACTGTTGCTCAAATTGCTGAAGAAGTAAATGCTGGTTCTGATAGAAAGGTATCAGAATACACAATGCATCGCAGGTTGATGCCTATGGGGCTGCATAGCTGCAGACCAGTCAGGGAGCCCATGCTGACTCCTGTGAACCGCCAAAAGCACCAACAATGGGCACGTGAGCATCAGAACTGGACCATGGAGTAATGGAAGAAGGTGGCCTGATCTGATTAAGCACATTTTCTTTTACATCACGTGGATGGCTGGGTGCGTGTGTGTCGTTTACCTGGGGAACACATAGCATCAGGATGCACTATGGGAAGAAAGCAAGCCAAGGAGGCAGTGTCATGCTTTGGGCAATGTTCTGCTGGGAAACATTGGGTCCTGCCATCCATGTGGATGTAACTTTGGTGCATATCACCTACCTAAGCATTGTTGCAGACCATGTACACCCTTTCATGGAAACGGTATTCCCTGATGTCTGTGGCCTCTTTCAGCAGGATAATGTGCTGTGTCACAAAGCAAAAATGGTTCAGGAATGGTTTGATGAGCACGACAATGAGTTTGAGCCTCCAAATTCCCCAGATCTCAATCCAATCGAGCGTCTTTATGATGTGCTGGACAAACAAGTCCAATCCATGGAGGCCCCACCTCGCAACTTACAGGACTTAAAGGATCTGCTGCTAACATCTTGGTGCCAGATACCACAGCACAACTTCAGGGATCTAGTGGAGTCCATGCCTTGACGGGTCAGGGCTGTTTTGTCAGCAAAAGGGGGACCAACACAATATTAGGCAGGTGGTGTTATGGCTGATCGGTGTGAATAACTTGCTATTATCAGTTATGGATTTTTTCTTACACTTTTATCTCAGTACCCCCCTGTGCTGAACATGCATAGAAAAATAAATAGAAATTGAGCATGGATGTTGCTGCAGTGCCATATAAGACTGACAGGTGATGCTGCTGTATGACACACTAGTAAATGTACAAATAACATGCTAGAGCAGATTAGGATGGTCTTACTCCACACAGTTTCCTCCTGATCCCAGCTACAAGGATATCTTTGTGCAATATCTCTTTCTCATTAAATCATTTTTCAATACATATATCAAATGTACACCCATAATATATTCATGCAGAATGCTCCTGGATGGAGAATGTCACTCACTTTTAGTACATACTTATTCTAGTCAGGGTTGTGGTCTATTTGGAGTATATCCCAGAAACACTAAATGTGAAGAATGTGAAATACACCATAGATGCACCCTGGATGGGATGCCAGTCCATAACAGGGCATCATTAACACACACGTTCATATACTCAAATCTACCTACTGGCATGTTTTTGGGAGGTGGGAGAAACCAAAGGAAACCCACATAGACACAAGAAGATTATGCCCAGAAACCTGAGCTCAGGAGCAGACTTGGGACCCAGAAGCTGTGTGGCTGCAATTTGACCTGCTGCACCAGTGCGCCAGGATCCGACTGATTTTCCAAACCAAAGACAATAAGAGATACCAGAACCTCAGATTGAATCAGTAAACAGAAGCAGAAAACAAGGACCAATACACACACACACACACACACACACACACACACACCCTTGCAGTCTGCAGTGCCCTGACTTCTTTCTAGAAAGACAAAAAAAACCCAGAAAAAAAATTCTATTTTGTTCTATTATTTTCTATTCTAAGTGCCTTAAAACTTCTGATATGCAAATTAATTATTATGCAAATTAGTTCGTGATATCATCTCGCGACTTCTCGAGGTACTTCCCTCTATAAACATTTGCAGACACTATTTGCTAGTTTCATACCATGATCTCATGATATCTACAATGCCAAATGACTAAAAAAGAGTCATTTTTGTTATGTTTTAATTCGATGCTCTGCCAGAATCTGGGCGTGTTGCTGAACCTCTGACGTGAAACAGCTTCCGTTCATAACAACAATAGAAAGAGAGAAGAGACACTGACACACCCGTGCATTTTCCCGTATCACCGACGTCATTAGTAATGCTCTGGGAGAGTCAGGAGCGCATGCCTGGTGGTGGACGTGGCAGTGACGTCACGCACCGGAAACTGTAAGCACGGAAAAGGCAACCCCCTGCAACTGTCGGCGATTTGGTGACTCTGAAAAGCGACATATTTTCTAATTAACAGTAAGTAAAACGTATACGGTTCCACTTTGCTGTATTGGTCGTGGTGTTTTTATACGCTTGTATTAGTTCTCGTTACATTACATTCCGTATAAGTGAAACTTATGTCGAGTCTTTTCACTAGCATACAGCTAACCAGCTGACGAGCTAGCGGAGCTACGTAGCTATAAAGCTAGCATTATTGCACTTTCTCAGTCTCAAACAGGACCGCAATCCCTATATATGCGCACTACATAGGGTTATAAATGAACGCCTCGTATCCTTAATGTAGTGCACTCGGTGGGTAATAGGGAGTCATTTGGACTGCACCCACGGTGTTTCGCCCACTAAACATTTTTAGGTCTGGAATCTTTTCACTGTGTATGTATATTGTTAGTTTTATAAATGTACTAGTATGAAAGAGTGAGTTAAACAGATTCCGACATTTAATGATCAGCTACGTCGTGTTGGCTATCCTAATTATACAATTGTCCGAGTGAGCTGGAAGCTTCTAGGCGATTCAGTATTTAACTGTTTCATTTTCAAGCAGCTGCTGAAACAGCTACGCCATTTGATGATCACGTGATACACTCAGCATATCTCTGATCAAATTGATTTAGTGCGAAGTTCACAGCCAAGCATTAGCTTTAACAAATATGTCTGTTAATCACTGGCTCATTAAATGTGACCTCTTCCCCCAGATGAAGCTCGGGATCGTTCAGGAGCGCTCACCACCTTCACCAAGTTCCTAGTGGTTTTAAAGCTAGCTCATTAAAATTCCCATCAACCACCGCAGAAGTGTTTACTTTGGACTTTACTTTGGAAATATTACCAGGGCCACCTCACCTCACTGTGGTTTGCAGCATCATGACTTGCAGGGATCGCACTCTGGAGTTTCAGTCTGCCTGCAAGTCTCTGCAGGGGAGACAGTTACAGGTAGGACATTGAGCTCACTCTCCTGTTTGTGGCATGTGGGATATGATCGCTTAGTGGTTAAGGTGTTGGACTACTGATCGGAAGGTTGTCAGTTCGAATCCCAGGTCCACCAAGCTGCCACTGCTGGGCCCCTGAGGAAGGCCAGGCCCTTAACCCGCAATTGCTCAGTTGTATAAAATGTTGTAAGTTGTATAAAAGTTGTAAGTTGCTCTGGATTAGATGACAGAAATGTAAAACACTGACACATTTTACACAGACCAGGGCTCCTACATGAATATGATGTGAATGTGTCACAAATCTGCCAACATTTATGGTTTAGCTGAAGTACTTCTGCTGACAAAATACCGATATTGTTTTTTTTTTTTGTTTTGTTTTTTTAATCCGTTGCATCAAAAATGTACTATACTTTGAATGTTTAAAAATTGACAAATGTTAAAATCTTAGTTATATTTATCTATATAAGTTTCCCAACAAATCAGTTGTATGTTGTGGTAATGTACGTTTAAAAGTAAACATTTTTATAATAATCGTTCTGTCATAACATGGTATAAAAATTTCATGGTATGATATTTTTGTTATGCTGCCCACCCCTTTTTTGCTACCTGTCTTGCATGTATTTATTTATTTATTTTTTTATTATTATTGTTTCTGGCCCTGTCTCCTTCCACAGGAACTCTTGATTGATTGCACCCATTTGCAGTTTCCCATTATATTCACAGATAAACATTTCGGCTGGTTTAGTTTATCAAAATGTAAACAAAGTACATTTTCACTGTGAGTAGGATAGGACAGTTACTAATGTACTGATCATAATCGCAAGCCTTGGGTCTGTGAGTCCGTAGACCTGGACAGGAGTGTGGTCTGTTTGGTCAGTAAAGAAAGCTGCATCAGCTTATTTTTTTTATTAAGTAGTGCTGTCTGGCTGCAAATTTTTGTAAAGGCAAAAGCCTGGGTTTTCATTTGAAAAATATCAGCCATCCTGTTGATTTAAATATGCTAGGCTTTTTGTAGTACAATTCTGTATTTTATTTCCCTTGTTGCTTTTGTTTTGTTCGTAACAAGTTGTTGAGTAGTTCTCACCTGTAGCTTTTGTTGCTTAGTAATGAAGGTCATGGACTGCTTTGCAGTATTTCAAGCACTGAAAAATCCTCTCTATTTTATTTTTTATTTTTCCTGGGTTGTGTCCAAGCAGATATTTTCTGTTGTATTATTTATGTTAACGATCCTAACCTTCTCCAGTTTTAGCATTCTTCAGTTCACAAGAAAACTTTGTGATCATTTCACTGTACATGTAAGATATTTTAATATATCCTCATTAACGTTCTTGTTTCTGTCTGTTTTACAGAATGGTACGCTGGCAAAACCCAACCATAATGCTCTTAAACAGCGGAGTGACTTCACACTCATGGCAAAGTAAGACTTCTAAATATTTAAATGAGTATTATTCCGGTGTTTCAGTTTTATGTAGCGCTCAGCATTTTTTTCTGTGCTACTTTTGTGCCTCTCAGGAGAATTGGAAAAGACTTGAGTAACACGTTTGCTAAACTGGAAAAGCTCACGATTTGTAAGTACTTGGCTGATCATAATTGGCTGTTTTGTGTTGCAAGTCATGTGTGTCAGTAGATTAACAATCATTAGTAACACTCTTCTCATTCTTCAGTGGCCAAAAGGAAATCTCTGTTCGACGACAAGTCTGTGGAGATTGAGGAGTTGACCTACATCATAAAGCAGGTCAGAGGTCATTTATAACGTTTAACATTCAGGTCTGTAAATCTTTGGACATTTGCAAAGTTGTTGCTATTTCAGCTATTAACCACAATATATAGGAGTATGTACACTTAATATTATATATTGATTGTGAGCTCAAATAAATGAAGTATGAGTAAGAGATATGAATATCAGCATAGTTGTGATTCGCTGTAGGTAGTCATAGCTATGCCAGTATTTAGTATAAACTCTCAATTGCATGAGTGTTACTGATTTTGTACAGCAGTTATAGAAACAAGAAATGAATATCAAGTAAGTGATGTTTCGGCCAAAATATGGTCAAATGTTCTGTATATTTTTTTTTCCTTTGCTAGAGGAAATGGGTCCTGAAGAAGCAGCACTTGATTTATTGCTACATCATGTTGATTTGTACATTACTGTTAAAGGTGTTTTCGGTGACATTGGTGTCTCTTCATCTGACTGTTCAGGTTTTTAGTCAAAAATTATTAAATGATTGTCTGCTGATGATGTCACTAACATGACTACAGTGACAACTTAAAACTAAGTAGTGGGATTTTATGTGGTGAAGACAGAAGAGCGGAGTGGTGTACAGAGTGAGGTGTTGCAGAATATTATGCCGCTCAGCTATCTTTTGTTTAATGTGTTACTCCCTCATTATTTTACTTAAAAGTAAGCAGATAAAGTGCCTGGAAGTATGACATTTTAATTCGGTGTCTGTTCAGTAGTTACTGAACCTTCAATAGTTATAGAGAGATAGCAAAAACATTCAGTGTGGTCAAATAATTGAATTTCAACAGTAGACAGCTGAAATAACAATGACCGTGCACAAATTCTGAACTGAGTGTACAACATTGTTTTTTTTTTTTTTCCAAAACTGAAGTTTGTCGTAAAACAATTATAATTATGTATATATAAAAATGGATAGATAGATAGAGAGAGAGAGAGAGTGTGGTATTAATATAACAATAAGTCTGTAAAGTTTGTTTTCTCTAAGCTGCCTCACAAGAGCAACCAGTTTAAATGAATACGCCTGTATGTAAACACTCACTTACCTGGAATTGTCTCATTTTATTAATGCACCAGGAACTAATGTCTGTGTGGGTGGAACGTTTTTAAAGAACAGATGACGGTTTATGGGTTCAAAACTATAATTCTGTGTCTGTATTGATTTTTGGGTGTGTTCGTTATTGTTTCAGGACATCAACAGTTTAAATAAACAGATAGCACAGCTGCAAGACCTGGTTCGCTCTCGAAGTGGACAAAATGGACGGCACATTCAGACACATTCCAACACGATCGTTGTCTCCCTCCAGGTAATAAGTCTTATCTGATAATCTCCAAGAAGTCCTTTTGAGATCATCTTTCTTATCCTTTATTCACGTTGACTAGACTAGCTATCCTGCTGTAACATGTAAAAATGCAACAGAAGCACTGACGTAAACTGTCCTCTGTTTTCATGTTTGCAGTCAAAGTTAGCATCAATGTCTAACGATTTCAAGTCCGTGTTGGAAGTGAGAACCGAGGTAAAGTTATTTACTCGTTCTTTATATCAGTTGTATCTCACATCTGTCCTTCCTATTTCCTTATAGTGAGGACTGTTGTTGACTTATTTTTGTTTGTTCTTATCTGTGTAGAATCTGAAGCAGCAGCGCAGCAGAAGAGATCAGTTCTCCCAGGCGCCAGTGTCCACCTCACCTCTTCTTGCCAACAACTTCAGTAAGTCAGCAAGCCACTGCAGATTTAAGTCATCAGAAAGGAAATAACATAAGCAGATGTTTTCAGCCTGTTCATACATAAAGGATTTTTGCGTAAATATCAGAAAGGACTCGATCTTAAAATGCAGGACTATTGTGAACTTTACTTTTCAGGTAGCTCAGTATTGATGCAGGATGAATCCAGAAGCCTTGGCAGTGGTGTGGCCATTGACATGGATTCAAGAGCAAATCCCCTCCAACTGCAACTTATTGATGAACAGGTATGATTCAGTGTCAAGTGTTTTCAGTTTATAATACTGTTCATTCCTGGCCTAAAAATGAAGAGTGTGGCTGTTTTGTTATTTGAAATGATTGCTCATGCTGAGCTTAAATGTCTAATTAAGGCATTTCTTTGCTTTGACCATTATAAATGTTCCTATGTCCTTTAATTGTGGCTTCAGTGTAAAAACATGATTTAAATCTATTTCTGTTACTCATTTCTTGACACCCCCTCTTTTTTGACGTTGTGTGTAGGACTCCTACATCCAGAGTCGAGCAGACACCATGCAGAACATTGAAAGCACCGTTGTGGAGCTGGGCTCCATCTTCCAACAGCTGGCACATATGGTTAAAGAACAGGAGGAGACCATACAGAGGTGAGAAGGAGAATGCTTGAATAGTGTTGTGTAGTGTGAAGTACAGGAGTGATAAAAGTATAAATGTATCCGCTATCCAATTGGTTAAGTCCTAGTGTCTTCACATTCAATAGATTTTGGGGCAGTGAAAACTGACTAGACAAAGTGCTAGCTAGTGTAACGTCAACAATCATTTATTATGATCTAGTTAGTTAATTAAGTGCACTTAGAAATAATTGAGTATGTGGCTATTTTCCTCTTCTAACAAAGTTTCAAATGTAGCTCATTGTGTCCGTGACCTTGGCAAGGGTTTGGCCAGCATATTGGCTATGATCTGTGGTGAGCTGTCCTCCCATAGCACATTATTTGCATCATGCTAGCTTTGTTTATCACCAGGTTAAACTACAAGGTGATTGTTATGTTAGCAGGGGAGTTATAGGATGCACTGGTGTTGCTCTACTCTACGTTTTGCTTACTTTTGTACCCACGTCACATACCTGCCCAGTCATGATTCTGTCATCTGTACCTGCTAAATAATCTAGCTGGTTAAAAGCATTTTACCAGCAATTTTGCTCTTCTCTTTAAGCATAGCTACATGCCAAATGAAAATATTTGTCTTTAAAAAAAGTCAATAAGGAGTGTTTATTTTTACATTATGAAAATGAGTATAAAACTGATAGCCAGGACATGTGTTCTGCTTGACATGGCTGCCGGTGGTGATTTGTTCTCCTTTTTGTCTAGTAGTTATAAGTTGTTAAATAGCATTAAGGGATGTAATATACAGTTTAAAGAAGTTAGTAATGATCTACATATTAGTTGATTTTTGAGCAATATCTTCATGTGTCAGTGTTCCACATATTATACATTATGAGTCAGAATATTATGCTAGATTTGTGATTGGACGATGTCTTACCTCTTATTACTGTTTAATTTGGATATTCATGTTGAACACTACTCATGGTCGTTTTTCTTGCCGTTCTGTAGGATTGATTCCAACGTGGAGGACACTCAGCTGAACGTGGAAATGGCCCACAGTGAGATCCTCAAATACTTTCAGTCTGTCTCTTCCAACCGCTGGCTGTTGATTAAGATATTCCTTGTGCTGGTGGTCTTCTTCATCATATTTGTGGTCTTCCTTGCCTGAGAGTAAAGCATCACAAGGAACGATGGGATTAGGATGTGGACAACGTGCAGCAGCCACGGACTCTTATTGGGCGATGTGCAAAAAAAAAAGAAGTAAACTGGACAACAATAACTTTGCCACGAGAGTGGACAAATTGTACCACTTATGTGTTGTATGGTTTTACTCAGAATGAAAAATGTTAGTTAAATTATAGAAACTTGTATGGTTAGTCTTGCTCTCTGCATAGATTATGATGAAGGCAGTTTTAAAACATCCTGCCCTAGGGAGTGGGGTCAGAGTTCATTCTTGTCTTTTCTCTTTGTTACCTTGAGACATTTACATTATAAAAACTAAGCCTTCACTTACCATACTTACTTTAAGGAGAAGGCTAATTTTGTGAATGGTTTGATTCTGCAAACTGGTTTAGTTAGATTTTTTTTCCTGACAGTGTTATCAACAATCAATGATAACATGAATGATGTAAAGGTCTCGCTTTTACGATAAATTAATATGATCACTTGTACAGGTCTCCCTATGATAAACATTCGATCTTACATGTGCTTCATCCTGTCTCCTGTTTGTTTAAAGGAGAATTTTTCCTTTGATAAAACTAATAAGGGCCTTGTAATGGCTTTTTACTGTAAATTGTTCAGAGTTCCTTATTTTCCTAATTGTTATTTTCCAAAGCATATATAGTAAGCTAGGTACTCTTGTCTCATGATTTTACACTTTGTATAGTGTAAATGAAGACTGTTTTTAGTGTTTTCCTGATGATTTGTTACTTAACCATACAGCGAGCCAAAACAGAAGCATGACTTTTAAAACCGTAATGTGAAGTTCAGTCTACATCGAGTTCTCAGTCACTAAGAATGCAGAGTTTCATATTATGAGGAGCAACCTCTGCAGTAAATTCTGGCATCAATAGAACATCAGCATATGTTAAGTCTCTTAACATTCAGTCTCTCATTAACTGCTTTCATTAGACAATTCTACATGCACCATATGCAGCATATTTAATAAGCACTTTTTTAAAATCATGTTTGTTTCCTCTCTTTTTTTTTTTTTTTTTTTTTTTAAGTTGAATGATGCATCAAGTAAGAACTGAACGTAGCAACTGATTTCTGGAAAGGAACTGCATATTAAAAAACAAGTCTATGAACCTGCATTATTTTTCCTTTGTTTGTACAGACATTTATCAAAGCCGGCCATGTTTCTGGTTGTTTTGATTTGCTTTGCAGTGTGTTCTTGATGTACATTAAATACGTTTTTAGTAGAGTATACAGTGAGGAAAAAACATCAGGGTGGTGAGATGTATCCTGAAGTCGATTATTTTCCATTAATATCATCCATTTATTATTCCAGGTTAGATGACGTGGAGTAATTGACAAACAAGTCCCTCTGAAAAAGCTGTTACCTTATATAACATATTAAAATGAGCACATTACTGTAAACCTGTGATTAGCCCTGAAGCAGCAACTATTTTGCTGTTATAGAAAAGTAATCAACACATTCTGATTAATCAGATTTGGGAATTTAATTGTGCTGTGGTATAAGCAGTTTTATTAATGTGAAACTTTGAAAATTATGTACAACAAATCTTCAAAAAAAAAAAGTCAACAAGTCACTAGACTGATGCTATGTTCACACACAGCGAAAAGCGACTGGAGATCATTCATTTTCAATGAAAGCTGGCGACTTACAGCCGTGTGAGTGACAGCAATTGTTGGTGACTGGATGTGGGTGTGTTCAGTTGCGAATATGGAGCAAATTGGTGCAGTGAATACCAGTGGGAGCTCACACTGCTTTTCCTTCATCTATTATATGTATTATATGATGCATATATACAACTGGTGAATTTTATATACAAATGTTCTCCCTCCAGAATGTTGCATTTTAGCAGCAAGAAAACTGATCTGTTGTCAAGTGGAATGCACTACCCACTGATGACGTTACTATGGCAACCAGTAGTAGGAACACCTAAATGCAACTGCATAGTACAATGTCTGGCAACTTGCAGCGATAAAACTGCTGTGTGTGAACATAGCTAGAGGTTTTATCTGTTCATACTTTTGATCTTTGGTATAAGATGTGTGAATAACAATGTAAGCACAAGCTCTTGTACACACTTTGTCATTCTACTTGTTGGTTTTCATATCTCCATCTTTCCCTCTTCCTCTCCACATTGCCCTGTTCAACTATTCCCTTGATCCTCACTGTGCAGCTCTAAGCAGACCCCTCTGTGGGGATTATTTCTGGCATGCTGTGGCTCCTCCCTCTTCTCTGTCGTGGCAGTGCTGATGTCGCCTGCTCTGCAGCTTCTTCCTCTTCCTCCTCTGACCATGCGTTTTCCTCCTGCAGGTTGCTACGTGATCCGCTGAAGCTGCCCATGCCTCGGCTAAGTGCACGGAACTTGGATCTGAAGGTGACGAATGAAAGGCTCTTACTGCGCCGCTTCTCCCAACGAGCTGCACGCCCCTGCAGCTCTTCATCAGCCTGCTCCTCATCCAGACAGGCTCTCAGCACTGAGCGGAACAGCTGAGGGACCTCATGCACTTCTGGCTCAAGCTCAGACACTAAATTACGAAACCTGAGAATCATATAACAATCATACATCAGACAGTAACAATGGATAACCCTGACTTTGTTATAAAATGCATAATATAACAAAAAATAGCATTGCTAGTTGTAATGCTGAAGTGTATAACCCACACAATATTTACTGTAATAAATTGGATTTCAGAATAGTACACCAACTTTAAATAACACCATATCTTAAAATAACTAGTCTCCCAGTATAGGAGGCCTGCTGTACTTATACTGGAAATAAAAAAAACATGTAATAAGGGCCAGCAGGAAACAAACACAACCAGTGATTTGGAAATGGATGTAACACAATCAAACTATAACTGAATGCAATGAAATATTTAGTAGAGCTTTGCTTTAATTGTCTATCTTCATTAGAAAAATGTTTATATTTAGCAACAAAAGTTTCAATAGATGTAGAAGCTTTTACTGGAAAAACCCATCTTGCAAAATATTGGAAATATAAACCTAATGAGTTGCAAACAATGCATAAGCCTACCTATTTCATGATCATAGTTTGTTAAAATAGACATTTCAGGTACTTTATTCTGAATCACAACAGACTATTAAACCCTCTTGGGCCCTCCACCAAGCCTGGGACTTCTTCTCAGGCTGTTCCACCATACTCTGCAGTATCGTGATATTTTCAAGTACAGTTGTCTATTAACTTCTCTTACCCTATTACAACCTACCAAATGATGTCAGTTTCATGTTCCTCCCTACCTGACAATGACCGGGCCACACTGTGGAGGTGGGATCCGTGAACAGAGCTCCTGCAAGTCCAGCACGTCTCTAGGCGTGAGCTTGTAGGGTACATGGGGTTGAGGCCCAGCTAGCCAGCTGTAGTCTGGTGAGGATGAGGAGCGGCGACGCACCATGCTGGCCCTTTCCAAACAGATACGCTCAGTACGCTTCACCATGGCCCCCAGCTCCAGCATCAGGGTGTTAGTGACCAGCTCCTCTGGAGTGCGCTGGCCAGGCACCTTCGGCTCCAGCGTGAACATAGCAGACCAAGGGAACATCTAAAAGAGGAATTGCTATTGATTTCTTTGTATTATCTTTTATTTATCGGTTATTAGTTGTGTTTGAAGCATATATATATATATATATATATATATTATATATATATATAATATAATAGTGTGAAGACACTATATATATATATATATATATATATATATATATATATATATATATATATATATATATATATATATATATAGTGTCTTCACAGTGAAGACAGTATTGAGCAAATGACTCAAAACACTCCATTTTAGTTTTACATACTAGCATAATAAATGAGTTACTGTGCATAAGCCCTTACCTTTCCAATAGTTGTTTTTCTACTTCTGGATAGTAGATTGACCCCAGTTTTTCAGCAATCCGAGTTTTCTAATCAGGGCACATGCACATTATCGAGTAACACAGAAAGGTTTTGCAGATTATGTAAACATGTATCCAAGTTTTCATGCGCACCCATGAGTTCTTCCAGGAACACGGCCTCTCTGGTATATAGTATAATCACTTTGCATAAGAGAGTAATCCTGTAGAAATAGTGATTGACATGTCTTACCAACCTGATAAGCCTTTCTGGGAAGGTGTGTATGTGGTTGTGTGAGTGCAGATATAACACACATATAACACTGCTTTTATAGCTGCAGTTGAAATGTGTAAAATGCTCTGATCACAACGGAAAATGATCAAAATGATGCTATATTGTCTGTGTAGCTTGTATACATCGACGCTGTAATAATTCAAATCAGAAAAGTTGTTTCCCAAAAAATATTTTTTTATAATTTGTTTATAATTAAACATGTTTAAAGCAGACAGAAAGCCTGATGTGGACATTTTTTACTTTAAACAATATGGTTGGTGATAACTGTAAATGAAATATTCTCAGATTTATCATTTCCAAGAAATATTTGTTACTCCAAGCCAACAGTTAATATGTTTGCAGATTACAGATTTCTAAAAACATATTACATAACCTGAGTATCATCATAATCGTTACCTATGTGTCGCATGTAGATGGTGCATGATAGTCAGGTATGTCTGGCAGACTATGAAAGTACTATGAACACTAAAAGGGTTTCCACTCAGCTCAGCACTAACAGGGCTTTATTCTTAGTTTGTATTAACTGGGATTATATAGCAGTTACGTGCCACACGTGTCACGAAGCACATGTTTCTAGTGCCAATGTTTATTAAAACCTAGTGTGTAGCTCCTGTTTATAATATAATTAGTATAAAGCTACATTCAACTAAGTTATGCTGTACAAGCTGAGTAGTTGTTCATAGTAACAGTATATATGACAATAATAATAATAATAATAATAATAATAATAATAATTTTAGGGTGCATAATTTATTACCATTTTTGTTCAGGTCTAAGCAGATTGGTCAACATGCCTTTATTTGTCTGTTTTCTCTTTACATTTGAGATCATGTAATGAACTGTTCGTGTAGCAGATGCTCATATTAAAAGTGATTTACAAAAACTATAGGTGCATCTCAATAAATTAGAATGTTCAATCAGCTAATCAACTCAAAACACCTGCAAAGGTTTTCTGAGCCTTCAAAATGGTCTCAGTTTGGTTCACTAGGCTACACAATCATGGGGAAGACTGCTGACCTGACAGTTGTCCAGAAGACAATCATTGACACCCTTCACAAGGAGGGTAAGCCACAAACATTCATTGCCAAAGAAGCTGGCTGTTCACAGAGTGCTGTATCCAAGCATGTTAACAGAAAGTTGAGTGGAAGGAAAAAGTGTGAAAGAAAAAGATGCACAACCAACCGAGAGAACCTTATGAGGATTGTCAAGCAAAATCCATTCAAGAATTTGAGTGAACTTCACAAGGAATGGACTGAGGCTGGGGTCAAGGCATCAATAGCCACCACACACAGACGTGTCAAGGAATTTGGCTACAGTTGTCGTATTCCTCTTGTTAAGCCACTCCTGAACCACAGACAACGTCAGAGGCGTCTTACCTGGGCTAAGGAGAAGAAGAACTGGACTGTTGCCCAGTGGTCCAAAGTCCTCTTTTCAGATGAGAGCAAGTTTTGTATTTCATTTGGAAACCAAGGTCCTAGAGTCTGGAGGAAGGGTGGAGAAGCTCATAGCCCAAGTTGCTTGAAGTCCAGTGTTAGGTTTCCACAGTCTGTGATGATTTGGGGTGCAATGTCATCTGCTGGTGTTGGTCCATTGTGTTTTTTGAAAATCAAAGTCACTGCACCTGTTTACCAAGAAATTTTGGAGCACTTCATGCTTCCTTCTGCTGACCAGCCTTTTGAAGATGCTGATTTCATTTTCCAGCAGGATTTGGCACCAGCCCACACTGCCAAAAGCACCAAAAGTTGGTTAAATGACCATGGTGTTGGTGTGCTTGACTGGCCAGCAAACTCACCAGACCTGAACCCCATAAAGAATCTATGGGGTATTGTCAAGAGGAAAATGAGAAACAAGAGACCAAAAAATGCAGATGAGCTGAAGGCCACTGTCAAAGAAACCTGGGCTTCCATACCACCTCAGCAGTGCCACAAACTGATCACCTCCATGCCACACCGAATTGAGGCAGTAATTAAAGCAAAAGGAGCCCCTACCAAGTATTGAGTACATGTATAGTAAATGAACATACTTTCCAGAAGGCCAACAATTCACTAAAATTGGTTTTTTTTTTATTGTTCTTATGAAGTATTCTAATTTGTTGAGAGAGTGAATTGGTGGGTTTTTGTTAAATGTGAGCCAAAATCATCACAATTAAAAGAACCAAAGACTTAAACTACTTCAGTCTGTGTGCATTGAATTTATTTAATACACAAGTTTCACAATCTGAGTTGAATTACTGAAATAAATGAACTTTTCCACGACATTCTAATTTATTGAGATGCACCTGTACATGGAGACTCAATAGCAGGCTAGTTAGTACACTATATTGCCAAAGGTTTTGGGACACCCCTCCAAATCATTGAATTCAGGTTTTGGATTTGGCCCCTTAGTTTCAGTGAAGGAACTCTTAATGCTTCAGCATACCAAGGCATTTTGGACAATTTTATGCTCCTAACTTTATGGGAACAGTTTGGGGATGACCCCTTCCTGTTCCAACATGACTGCACACCAGTGCACAAAGCAAGGTCCAAAAAGACATGGATGAGCAAGTTTGGTGTGAAGGAACATTACTGTCCTGCACAGAGTCCTGACCTCAACCTGACAGAACACCATTGGGATAAATTAGAGCAGAGACTGTGAGCCAGACCTTCTCGTCCAACATCAGTGCCTGACCTTACAAATGTGATTCTAGAGGAATGGTTAAAAAATTCCCATAAACACACTCCTAAACCTTGTGGAAAGCCTTCCCAGAAGAGTTGAAGCTGTTATAGCTGCCAAGGGTGGGCCAACTCCTTATTAAATTCATGTGCATGTAAAGGCCCAAAACTTTTGCCAATATAGTGTAACTTATACGTGATATTGTCTGTATAGGTTTTTAGATGTTTGCAGAGGGAATAGAGAACTGTCCTTTAAGCATTCCTCAATTCTGATTGAGTCAATATTTATGGTTGGTGGAATCTTCAATTCAACATTCATTCATTATCTACTGCTTATCTATTCTCGGGTCATGGGGAGCCTGTGCCTATCTCAGGCGTCATTGGGCATCAAGGCAGGATACACCCTGGATGGAGTGCCAACCCATCGCATGGCACACACACACACTCTCATTCACTCACACAATCACACACTACGGACAATTTAGAGATGCCAAACAACCTACAATGCATGTCTTTGGACCAGGGGAGGAAACCGGAGTACGCGGAGGAAACCCCCGAGGCGCGGGGAGAGCATGCAAACTCCACACACACGGCGGAGGTGGGAATCTCACCCCCAACCCTGGAGGTGTGAGGCAAACATGCTAACCACCAAGCCACCGTGCACCCCTTTCAACCAAACAATGACAGTAAAATTTTGAAAAAGTCTCTAGTGCCTGATGTACTCAAACCTATACTACACACGTCAGTGTTACTTCTCTGTTAAGAATGCTCTCTCACCTCCTCATCATGGCACCTGTTAGTGGGTGGGATATATTAGGCAGCAAGTGAACATTTTGTCCTCAAAGTTGATGTGTTAGAAGCAGGAAAAATGGGCAAGCATAAGGATTTGAGTGAGTTTGACAAGGGCCAAACTGTGATTGCTAGACGACTGGATCAGAGCATCTCCAAAACTGCAGCTCTTGTGGGGTGTTCCCGGTCTGCAGTGGTCAGTATCTATCAAAATGTGGTCCAAGGAAGGAACAGTGGTGAACTGGTGACAGGGTCATGGGAGGCCAAGGCTCACTGATGCATGTGGGGAGTGAAGGCTGGCCCGTGTGGTCCGATCCAGCAGATGAGCTACTGTTGCTCAAAACTATCTCGGTTCTGATAGAAAGGTGTCAGAATACACAGTGCATGATGGGTCAGGGCTGTTTTGGCAGCAAAACGAGGACCAACACAATATTAGTCAGGTGGTCATAATGTTATGCCTGATCGGTGTATATTAGCTATTGGTTTTGGGAAGTGTTATGTGAAGAAGGTTTTTCTCAAATATTATTATGGTTATATTCTGCCCTCATGGGGTTAAACCTGAAATTGCAAGCTACTTTCCCCGCCCCCTTTTACGTCACCGACTCCACCTCTTGTCAAATGAGGGTTGACGAAGCGCGCGGCACGAGACACGATGAACGCGCATTGTTCGGTTGTTGTTACATTATCTCCGTTTATAAGAGCTTTATTTCTGTAGTACTCATATAGCCTGTATTCATGTTATCAGGCATTTATTAAGAAGTTAAACGTCTGAAATGAGTTATGGTGATTCACAAATCTCAGTAGAGGCGGTAAGTGATGCCAGTATAATTTGGGCTAGCTTGCTAACCTGTCAGCTGTTTCAAATATAATGTGTGTGTTTTTTGTATTGCTCGAGTCGTTTGTTTTGGGCATTAACTAGCCGGTTAGCATCAGATGTAGCAGGTAGGCGGCTGTATTTACTGCTATTTTCTCGTCTTTTTTTTTGCTACTGTCATAATATCGTCTGTAGTGAAGCAAATGTGACTTTTTTTGTGTGTGCTGTTTTGTTATTAGCTGCTTTGTTAGAAATAACGTCATTACCAGTGTTAAACGGGTAATCAGAATTAGCTAAAAAAAAAAAACCCACATTCAGCAAGTTCCTAATCCAGATGTTCCCAAGCCAGCCTTATGATGATCCCTTGTACCATTTGCTGGCATGGTTATAAACCCTGTCTTTGTTTTGCTAATCAGGATGATCAAAGGTTGCCCGATGGATGTGAAATGAAGTTGTCTTCGAGCTCCGGATTTTCTACATTCCTGTTTGTGTAACACCTTTCCCCTACATGAATGGAAATTAACCTCCATTCAACACCTTTAGTTTAAATAAAAAAACATCTGGTGCGTTATTTTCTAGTGGCCTTTGTGGTGTTTATTGCTTGTTTATGTAAGTTGTGCCATGTTTGTGTCTTGGCAGTAAAAATCCCTTGTGTGTGTTTCCATGAGAACTTGAGAAAAATACAAACACACGCAGACATGCGGCTTAAACCAGCATAAATCTGCATCAGCCACTCTTTAGGGCTGTTACTGTAGTCTCTGGCAAGTAGAGACAGAAATATTTTCCTGAGGCAGAGTACAGGTTTTCTGCTGAGTGTGGTTGTGTAATCCTGTTTCTCTCTGTGATTCTACACACTCACTCACTCACTATTTTCATTCTCCAGAACTGGGACTGATCATCCTGTGCCCCGTTGGATCTCAATAAATGGTACTGATCCTGCTGTGTTCATTTATGTGCATATTACAATGAGCTGGGCTGCGGAGGACTGGACCTCAGGGCTTTCTGGCCAGGTTCTGAAGAAAGTTCAAGAGCTTCAAGTGTACAATGAGAAACTGATTCGAGAGAGACAGCAGAGACAGCTCCAGCTGGACAACTCGGAAGCAGCGCTACACAAACACAAGC
Organism: Hemibagrus guttatus; assembly: GCA_033459395.1. NCBI lineage: Eukaryota > Metazoa > Chordata > Actinopteri > Siluriformes > Bagridae > Hemibagrus > Hemibagrus guttatus. Next base: position 18,344,991 of record JAUCMX010000009.1, on the reverse strand, counting down.
AAAAGGTCTGTTTACATGATTCAGTGCTATTGGTATACAGTATCTTAGCAGTCTTGCTTTTCTGACGAGCTGTTCTAGGAAAATAATCATGTGAACTATGCTGAAATTCCTGATTTTTTAAAAGCATATTCTTAAAGTGTGCAATTGCTCTTATATCCCAGCAGTTTGCCAGCAATTAGAATTGTACATTTATTAATCAACAAATGTCATACTTTAAGGGGGCACAATGGCTTAAAGGTTAGCAGGTGAGCCTCATGGTTAGGGGTTTGATTCCAGCACGTATCTCTAAATTGTCCCTTAGTGTCTGCGCAAGTGTGCCCTGTAATGAATAGCCACATTATCCAGTGTCTCTCACCCTTTGTGCCCAGACTCTCCTGAGATCTCCAGGCTCCACTGTGTAGGATAAATGGTACGGAAAATGAATGACTGTCATACCTTTTATATTTATAGAAACGTTAAATGTTGGGAAACATCTGCAAGACAGGTTTCTGTTATCATTAAATCAGCTATATATAATCATACCCTTATTAACCTCTGTTTGATGAAAAAACACAGCTTGTCTTTTTGTTACTGAAAAAGATAGCACTGTTTTGAAGACTTTGTGATCATTAAAAACAATGACACTCAAGACTTAAATATTAGTAGAACGAATGTCTCCTAACGGCAAACTTACCATATCATTTATTGCAGTTTTTATTCTGTTTATTACTAGGCTGAGATTATGGGTAGCAGGTCCACCATACAAGTCTCTGTTGCTGTAGGATGAGCTGTTAGTATAGAAATGGTAATGTAATAGAACAAGTGCAGTAGTATTAACCTGTAATGTGAGTTACAGTCTGTACTGTTGTCAGAGCTGTTAAATTGTAGAAAATTAATCAACATCTTCTGACCAATAAGTGAAATTAAAAGCCCTTTATTTAAATTTGATCTGATGGGTGTACCTGTGATTTTGGTGGAGGTTAGTTGAAGCTGGCTGCTTTGAATTTCAAAAACTGAACAAACACAGCCTCTCCCTTTAGTGTTCCCTCTAAAATCATGCTCTAGAAAACACCTGAAGGCACATCGGCTAGGCTGAATGCTAGTATGTGAGGAGAGTGTTCAGAAGCTACAAATAATCATGATTGACAGGCACCTCCTTTTCCTAATTGGTTCGATAATGGTGGCCCAATATCCAATATAAATTGATTTTTGTACATTTTGTTTCCCCTTTATATGGCTTGGGTTTATAGGCAGCTTCCAGAATATTACAAAGTGTATTCTGACCCTACCTCTGTTTTAGTAACACAGAGGTAAGTGTTTCAATAGCTACAATTATGGGTGAAGCAAGATCTATTGTGCTTTTAAGTCAGTGGTATTAACTCCCTCTTCTTTTAATTGTGTAAAGAGAGTGACGACACAGAAGAAGCACTTTTCCCCACTTATTTTACTGTGCCAAACATGCAAGTGACTGCACTGAGTCACATTGCATCTGCTTCCTGGAACACTGTTACAGATGTACATAAATGTTCAGTAAAGAGGTACTTCTTATACTTTGAGTCTGCTGTTTTCACCCTGTCTCAGTATGAGGAGGCACGTGCAGAGTTGGGAGTGGTTCAGAGGGAGATGGTGGGAGTGCGAGAGCAGGCCCAGGGAGAGACACGAGCAAGGGATCGCCTGACCCAGGAGCTGCAGACCAAAGTGGCTCAGGTGTGCACTCTAGAAGGCCAGCTGGACTCAACAAGAAAAATTGTGCAGAACCTCACTCAGGAGGTTAAACGGTGAGTCAAATGGTCAGACAGTGCTTTTGCCAACCGCACTGATGACACATGTACACTGTAATTGGCACAGTGTATGTTTCAGGTTGGCAGCTGTGTCAACAGGCTGAGGGCTTGGCTGAAAACTCAAACAGCTTATTTGTTATTTCGTTCCAGTGACATGGTGTCTGCTGCTGGTGCAGGAAGTGAACATACCCATGTTCCTACCAGTTTTTAACAATTAAATAAATCAGATTTCTATCCAGAGTTGAACCATACAGCAGCTATTGTATATACAGCACAATTACACCTTAGACAAGAAATACAAGTTTGCCTATTTTATTGGCTTTTGGCTGTGTGCATGTAAGACATTTTATTACGAGTTGCTGTTCAGTTGCAGTTTTAAATTTTCTTATTTGGTGTTCCACAATAATTAAGACTCTGTACTGTTCACACCTATTTTAAGAAGGCCATGAAAATAACCGTTTTTTTCTATTAGGGCAATAAAATGACGCCAGTCTCCAGCTCCACGTTCTGAAGCCAAGCTGTGATGAAAAGAAAATCACAAACTGTTTTAACATTATGCAGTAGTTTTTGTACCTTTTTGGCGTTTGTACCTTTTCTGCATTTATTTGTAGGGAGGTGAAAGACCAAAGGTTTAGATAATAAAAGCAATTTCCCTATTCACTAATTAAAATGGAGGTTCTTAATGATTTAAAGCTTCTTCTTTTGCTTTTTTTTTTATTTCTCTCCATCCATCAGGCTTGAGGCAGAGCTGGAAAAGCTGCAAAAAGAAAGTGGCTCTGGGGAATCCATGTTGTTTTCCACACCCTGCTGGAACATGAACTCACCCTGGGACCAAAGCGGTATCCTGCTCTGTGTTCCTTTTTCTCTCTTGTTCTTGCTCTCTGTGCTTCCTCTTAGTCTTTTATTTGTGACTGTCCATTCTCTTCTTAACCTTTCTTATGATTTAGAAAACCTCCATTGTTCGGAGAGCAATTTCACAATTGCTCAATCCAATAGGTTTTGAAACCCTGCCTGGTTTGGTATGTAATGATTTTTAATTTTTTTTTGCATTCAGGTAAGAGCAGTCTCAGAGGAGAGGACATGAACAAAGTCCGAGTGAGTTTCCCCAAACACTTTCCACATAATGAGTTTGTTGGCCACTTGGATGATATTTTGAAGGGTTAATTAATTTTTTTTAACAGATCATAGTTTGTGGAACCAAAAGGCTGTTTTTTTTCTGTCTCTTTCTAGCAACAACTACTTTTTGGAGATAGCACCAAGCTTTCAGTGAGTGCCGTTTCATCCCCGTTTCCTCAGCAACCACACAGAACATCGCCACCCCTCAGGCGCAAGGCCAGCCAATCTGAGGCACGTCCCCTATCCTCTGTGTTTCCGTGGGAACGGGATGACACAAGGTCCACTCCCAGGGGCAAAGCAGCATCAACCCATGTCTCCTCCTCTTTCACATGCAGTGAGGTCATCACTGACACTAGTGCACGGGATGATGGGATGGAGGAAGCACTGAGGAAAGAGATAGATGGTAAGGGTCTTTATCATAGAGACTTTTCATGAAACTGAAGTACATGAAAAAAGGCACAGAAATATAACAGACACAAAGACACTATATATAAGCATCAATATTCCATGCCCGATGACGCCTGAGATAGGCACGCCTGAGATGTGAAGATATATTTGGAAGGTGTTGATGAATATCCACTGATAATAGCAAGGTATTATTTTAGTAAAATTTTCGATGTATGGAATACTGATTGTAGAATAATAATAATGGAATAATGCATGCACTAGAGTTGCGGAGTCAAGAGTTCACTGTCTCTGTTGATCATTGTAAAAGGTACTCTTGAATATTTTCATAGTTGTTTGATTCTGATAATAAGTGAACCCTGCCAGGGAGTGTTTGACTTGACCCTTATTATTACTAAAGTCAGTGGTTTCTTCCACTGCAAGGGAGACAGGAACTAAATGCTTGATGAGTTATATCATAGAGCTATTTTTAAAATCTGTCATAAGATGCTTGTTGGTGTAATATAATTTGTCTTATTTATCTCACAATTGAGAAACAATTTTGAAACCATGTTTAGTGCAGGGTTAATGTGTTTTTGTGAATTATTTATTATTCTTTCATTGTTAGAGGATTGGCCGGAAGAAAACTAGACAGAAAAGAGCTCTCTAATACAATTCAGTGTGTTGTGGTTGGCTGTTGTTTTCATGATCTTCAATAGATTTTTCTGTGTATGTGTGTATGTATGTGTGTATGTATGTGTGTATGTATGTGTGTATGTATGTGTGTATGTATGTATGTGTGTATGTATGTGTGTGTGTGTGTGTGTGTGTGTGTGTGTGTGTGTGTGTGTGTGTGTGTGCGCGTGTACGCATGCTTGCGTGTGTCCTTCCATCCACATGAGTATGCTTAATGGCTGAGAGAGCTTAAAGAATGTATGTGTCTAAATGTACACGGTAGTGTGTTTAGTAGTATGTGAGTGTATGAATAGTGCCCATTGTTAAATGGGTGTGTGTAGTCATTGCTGAGGTAATCTGTTTTTTGCTCTCCCAATGAAACTTGCTGTGTCCCCAAAATGCCAGGACTTATTCATTGATCCTGATTAAATATGTACACCTGTTTCTTTTCCTCTCACTCTCGCAGGGCTGCGTGTACGTGTCTCTGGGTTGACGCAGGACCTGCAGCTGGAAAAAGAGCGCTGCAGGGAGTCTGAGTTGCATCATGCTCAAGCTCAGAAAGAGCTCAACTTGAATGAGCAGAACCTGACACGCTCCAGAGATGAGTTGGCCCGTGCACACACACGCATCACGCAGGAGGGGGACAGGGTGAGCATGTGCACACACAGGCTCATAGGACTCTCCATTAGCTGCCAAGCATATCTGATGTCCCTAAAGCTGTATGAAGATTATATTATACAGTACCAAATATTTTTTGGTAATTTTTTTCCCCCCGAATTATATTGCTACTATATAGCACAGAGCTACAACATGTATCATGTGAGAGACGTTATGACAATATAACACATTACTGAAGCCCGCAGATTTCTGTCAGAGCTTTCTGAGCAATCTGATCACTCATGACACAGATGTTATATAATCAACTTATACTTTCAACTTGTACCAGTTTAATATATTGTGAGGCATATCTATGGTAGCCTGTAAGAACACAAGCAACCAAAAATAAGATGGGGAATATTAGAAACATATCACTGCTGTTGTTTGTTAATGTGTTTTGCACACAAATCACAATGTTTACAAGTATAATTGCAATATACTTTTCCCTCAGTAAAGCGTAATTATTCCTGCTGCTATGGACTTGTATAGATTATATGAATACATTCTCGCTGTAATGTGTAATGTAGATAATAAAAATGTGTGTGTGTATATATAGGTTCAGGCAGCCGAACAACGGGTGAAGCAGCTACAAGAGGAGCTGAAGTGTCAGAGGCAGAATGCAGAGACCAGCCGCTGCAATGCCGAGCAACGCAGGAAAGAAATGGAGAGAGAGCATCAGAGGGTGAGTACTCCTGTGTGTAGGGCTTTCATTATTTAACATGAATGAGAAGAAGAGCTTCTGTGATGTGTTGCTGCATTCACGGCCTTTCTCATCACTGTGCTACCTAAATCCCCTGTAACAATGCTCTGACACACTAAATACATAATGACGTGGTTTGGAATGCAAGGGAGGTGATTTGTAGTTTTCTACTGCATAGCATTTTAGTGCTGTTATAGGTGGTTATTGTACGTGACTAACTAATAAGGTTTTAACCATGCTCAGTTTCTGATTTGAAATGTGCTTTATTTTGCATAAAGGTCTGCTTGGGTTGTTTAATCAGTAAACCAATTACTCTCTATAGAAACACAAATTTATAGCAATTTATAGCTTCTTTGTGTGTATTCTGTTTCTGTCGAGTCTGCAGTGGGAATGTTTTCTACCATGGAGATTCTTTATTTTAGTGATCTTGGAGCTGAATGTAAAACATGTTAGCATGTGCCTTTTATAAGTCTCAGGTGATACCTGTTTTCAAACACACCACCTTTATAAAGTTAATTGATGAGGTAAAATATATGAAAGTTAATTCATGAGGTAAAATGATCAGTTTGATCATCATAAGCATCTGTCTTTCACAAAGGAAAACTTCAACAGACCTTACAGAACCACACACACTGCCATTTATGCACACACGTTTATAATAAGAGTGTTTCCAGTCTAGAAGCATGTTTATTAAAAAAAATTAAAATTCAATACTTTGTAGAGTCTGAATGTCAGAAATGTGATATAAAAAGCCAATTACCCATGCATAAGCCTAATGTTAAATCTTTGTCAGAATGAGCCTTGCAGATGGATAGGTGGATGTGCAGAGGATTGGATGGCTAAACTTCAATCTTGTGTTATTATAGGAGCTGTTAGAGCTGCAGAGAGAGAGGCAGTCTATGGAGAAGCAGCATCAACAGGAGACCAACAAACTCAACCAAGAGATCCAGCAAGCCAGGACACAACACAACACACTACAGTCACAATACGATAAAGTATGTTCCACATATGCATACTGCAAATCATGCATGTTTTTTATTTAATTTTTTTTTAAATCACTACAGTACACTTTGGCCAAGTCTACATCTGTAGAACCTTCATGATTAAACTGAAGCAAGTCTCTATGAGACTTGAATTTAGAAAGTTGAATTTATTTGTAACTGTGTGTTTTTCATGTTGCTTATCTCTGGAACCACTTACACTTTCTCTTTTCTCCCCATCTCTTACTTTTACTCTTCTGGGAGTTACAGTATGTGTTCCACAGGTCAATGTACTAATGTCACTTCTTTGGCTTCAGCTATCTTACTTTCTCACACTTTTCCCCCCCAATCTTTCATTCTCTCCTTTTTCTTCTCTTCCTCTTGGCTTTTTGACAGAAGGCCCTTGAGTCAAGGTCAGTGTTGTACTGTGTGTGTGGTTTCTCTGTTTCTCTCTGTAGTGATGCATTTATAAATTAAGGGTGCATTGGGGTCAGTAGGCTTGATGAAGGGGTCAGTAAGTGAAGCACATTAGATATACACTATACTCATCATACTGATGCTACTAACAGAATGTTGTGTTTCAGCACGAGGAACCATGTCTTTTAGTTGCTGTTTTTGTCTTTATTTGCTTAGCAGTAGAACATCACTCCCGGAAATCCTTGACTGACAAGTAGCTAGTTCAACAAAGAGTCCTTTATGAACTTAATCTAATGCAAACATCCAGAATCTAATCTCTCTAATATATATATATATATATATATATATATATATATATATATATATATATATATATATATATATATATATATATATATATATATATATATATATATATATATACATATATATATATATATATATATATACACACATATAATATGGATTGGTCATTGTTTAGAATACTGCATGTGTTAATATTATGTAAAACACTTTTTACATCATGAGTGCATTAATCAAAATAAAACACTGTTTCCTTGAACACGCACTTCTTTTATTATGTAGCATATTATACAACTTTATCTATCTTTGATCAAAGTTCATTCTGCTCTCACATCCATACACAAGGCTTTGCTTTATAGCTTCCTGGCAGTAGGCACACAGTGCTTGTATCTTTGGATGCTATTCAGCGGTGTATGTTTACACAAGCAGCTAGTGTATATATTGACATATCATATGCAAGGCTTTATTCTTACTGTTGATTTATTTTGTATATAAGCACAGTCCAGACATTAGTGATTTGCCAAACAGCCAGCACAGGTTTCTATTAATCCAATAGTTCTTATACATTATATACCTTTTTATTATACCGGCTCAATTATTTGTAAGGTAGATGCTCCAAATAATTAAAATCTTATAATAAACTAATTTTAAAAACATTATATTAAAAAGAAAGTAAAAGCATCGATATGATGATGCTTTTTTTAAAGTTTATGGAAATAGTGTCCAGTATCAGGGATTTCTTTTTATTGAGCCAAAAAGATTTCACAACGGAGGACCGTGTGCAATTTGAAAAAAAAAAGAAAGAGAAAGGATGGTGAGGGAACAACCGTTTATAGCTCCTTTAATGTAAATGATAATGAAAACTAACTTGTCCACAGATGTTCCACATGATTACATGCAAATTATGAGTATAAATAGATTTTAAAAAAAAAAAAAAGAAAAGTATAAGAAAAATCTAAAATGTGTTTCAGGATGTTTCAGTTATAGGAAGATAATGAAGTTTGCCTCACGCCACCCTTTTGAGTTTTATTTGTTGCATATAAACTAAAAATGTTGTGTGTGATATGCACTAATAATCTGGATATTGTTCCTGATAATGCATGGTGTGACGTGATCATTACTCATGCTATATGGTTTGTAATGGATATTTATTTAGGCCACTGAACCCATGAACCATGGCTATCTTTTTGTATTTCATGTTATAGCCATTCTGTATGAATGGCTATAACATGTTTATAGTGAATGGCTATAACATATTTGTTGTGGTTAAGATATGGGATTGTTTTTATTACAGAAATAATCCTCTCATGTATAATTTCATAAGTTGTTGTGCCCACACTCATACCCCAAACACCTATCTTTGCCTCAAGCCTGCCTTTTCTTTCACAGCAGTTTCCTCTCGCCTTTCTTTATCTATGTTACAGTAGATGAATTAAATCACTTTTACCAAAATTAATGCAAATTCAAGGCAGTAACCAACACTTATTAGTATACAGGAGTGCTTCACTTCCTTTTTCCCTAAATGTCAGCTCCTTATTTGTTCTTCCTCATTTTTTGTATGTTGTCTCCCTCTCTCTCCCTCTCCCTCTCTCCCCCCCTCTCCCCCCCCTCCCTCTCCCCCCCCCCTCTCTCCCCCCCTCCCTCTCCCTCCCCCTCCCCCCCCCCCCTCTCCCTCTCCCCCCCCCCCCTCTCCCTCTCCCTCTCCCTCTCCCTCTCCCTCTCCCTCTCCCTCTCTCTCTCTCTCTCTCTCTCTCTCTCTCTCTAGCTGGGTCTTCAGAAACAAGCTGTAGAGAGGGACCTGGAGGTGGTGCAGGGAAAGCTAAAGAGCACACAGAGTGATCTAACGGAGAGCCAAAAGCGAGAGACTCACACACAGGCAAAACTCACGGTATGGAAATCATCTTACATATACAAGCACATACACAAGTGCTAAAGGGCAAACAAAGAACTAAAGGGCAGCAGGACAGCTCTTGCAGCTGTATTCTCTTTTTTTGCTAGAACTATTCACATGAACTATCCAAAAAGAGTACATTGTGAAGCACATTAAATGAATTAATGTTATTTAGTGCTATTTCCCAGACTGCTTTCCTTGACTTATATAACCCTGAGCTACAGTTAAATCCAGTGCTAAAATTACAGCGCTATTGATGATCTGGCAACATTAGCTGATAGATAATTAGCTGCATCTGTCATTATCACCTAAAAACTCAGCATGAGTAGGAGCTCTGTCTCTGTCTTATGCAATGTGTATCTTCTGTGCAGGGTGAGGTGGAAAATGCAAAGTGTCTTGGGTTGTAAAGCAAGCCTGCAGTTTCTTTTTTTTTTTTTTTTTTTTTTTTTTTTTTTTACTCCACAGTGTAGTAATATGCTATTATTTTAGAATATTACTCCCCTTTAGTGATGTGTTTGTGTGTGGACCTTTGCTTGGACATTTTTGCCCCTTGTGAATTTTAAAAGGTTTTGCATGTTTTCATTTTCAGTCATTGAACTCTTTTCAGACTTGCTACCTCTTTGCTAAGATTAGACAGTTCATATGACAAATACACTGATTAAATATTAATTGCACCCACAGAACACATGACAATAAACATTAACAGTCTGTCACTACTGATGAGACTGTTTTGCTGTTCTGTTCTAATGCACCTCCCATTCTGGCCTGTAGGAGTCACTAAAGGAAAACGAGGGATTGAGTATATCACTGGAACAATTAAAGAAGAGAGAGAAAAGCCTGGAGGCAGAAGTGAAAAGACTTACTGAGGAATTGGCTGAAGCACTGAAACTCATTAAAGAGCTGCAAGGTAAGGAAGGGACAAGAAGTGGGATTTTCCTGTTTGTGTCACATAAAAACAGAAACACATCTTTACATATGTGACATACACCGGTCAGCCATAACATTAAAACCACCTGCCTAATATTGTTTCAGTCCCCCTTGTTACCACCAAAATAGATCTGACCCACTGAGGCACAGACTCAACACCTCTAAAGGAATGCTCTGTTAGCAGCAGATCTGTTAAGTCCCAGGACCCAAGGATTTCCAGCAGAACATTACCCAGAGCATGACATTGCCTACATCTGCTTGCCTTTTTCCCACAGTGCATTCCGGTGCCATGTCTTCCCCAGGTAGCCTTCCAGATGATATGAAATAAAACATGATTCATCAGACCAGACTACCTTCTTTCATTGCTCCATGGTTCACTTCCCATGCTCACATGGCCAGTTTAGGTGATTTTCAGCAGTGGACACGGGTCAGCATTAGAGCTGAAACGATTCCTCAAGTAACTAGAGTAATTAGAATACAAAAAATAATCGAGGCAAATTAGTTTCCTCAAAGCTTCATTTATCCATTTACTGTAACTACACAAAGCACTGCGTCCTCGGGGAGAAAAGATTCAGGCCAAAGAAAACGGCAAGTTTGGGATCATTTCAAACTAAAACAGAAAGAAAACTTCATACAGTGTGATTACTGTAAGATTGAACTGGTTTACCACAACAGTACAAGTTTGATACTTCAATATCTCATTCGAAAACACACAGTCCACGGAGTCGACACAAGCTAACGTTAGCATTCGCACTTAGCTTAAATCAATATGACTGCTAGTTGAAATTAAGGCCCGTAAAAATGTATGTAGAGTGTGGCTAAATGTAGTGACTATTTAAGACATTTAAAATAAATATGGTGGCTAGTTCTGATGTCCCTAATTTAGCTAAGTTTTGTGAAAGCCTAAGCGTCATTCATTTTGATAGCCTCAGTCTCTCTGTCACTCTCACTCACGCACACCAGTATGTAGAGAGACATTTAAGAGGGTGTATTTTCCAAATAATGTGGATCCCCCCCCCCCAACTCTTTTTCTTTATTTTATGTGTATGGACTCTTGTTCTTGTTCCAAGTTACCTTTCTGTCCACTAATTTTTGCCTCTTAGAAAAGCTACAAAGCCTTCCAGGAAGACAGTAAAGGCTTATGTCCTGCTTGAGTTGTAGTTAGACTGAAACATCAAAGTTAAGTTACACAGCATAAATGCAATGTTTAGCTATTATTATTATTATTATTATTATTATTATTATTATTATTATTATTATTATTATTATTTTGTTTTAGGTTGTACTAAGTTTTTTTTTTTTTTAAGTAATAAAACTTTTTTTACTTATATATTTGTATTTGCATTTTGAATCAGTTAAATGCACTAAATGGGTTCAGATTTAATTTTCATTTTTCTAAATAGGAAACAACTTAGTTGTTAATTTTAAGAGACCTGTCTTATTTTCTTTTGCATATTTAGTATTCCTCTTTAATAAAGTAAAAGTACTTTATCCGATTACTCGAATAATCGGTAGAATATTTGATTACTAAAATAATAGATAGCTGCAGCCCTAGTCAGCATGGGCACGTTATCTGGTCTTCAGCTGTGGGATTGGACCACATGGGCTAACTTTTGCTCCCCACTAGCATCAATGAGCCTTGTGTGCCCATGTTGCTGTTGCCATTTGTCTTTTCTTGGACTGCTTTTGCTAGGTATTAACTAGTGTATACTGGGAACACCCGACAAGTTGTCTAGCCATCACAATTTTGCACTTGGCCTGTTTTTCAGGTTCCACAATATTAACTTCTGGAACTGACTGTTCTTCACCCGCTACCTAATACATCAAACCCCTTGACTGTTGTAATTGTAAAAAAAAAAAAAGGTTAATCATGTTACCTATCAGTGGTTTTAATGTTCTGGATAAATGGTGTACAGTACATCTATATAAGATTTTAGTATACATGTATACAAATTGGTAGATGTAGTCCGTCATATATATTTGCATGCCTATTAAATGTAATCTTTGTCTCTGTGTGTTACCCATGTAGCCCAACTTGCAGCTCCTCCTCCACAAGTGGTTCCTCTTCCTGTTGCTGGGGACAGTTTCAGTCCTGTTCTAGCCACTTATCCCATTTGTTCTCCACCCCACCAACACTCATCCCAGAGAAAGAGAACACTAAAAACTGCGAAACCAAAAATATCAGACAGGCCAGGTCTTGTAACCTATCCTTCTGAGAGAGAACCTGGCGAGGGGATTGACTCTGAACATATCAGTGAGTTTGGCTCTGAGGACTCCCCCACAGTGAGCATCCAAGAAGGGAATCATTGTGGAGCACAAAGGTCTAGTGAGGCAGAGATCGAGAGCTCCATTACTGAACAAGACACAGGGATAGAAGATATTGACACAGACTCTTGCATGTCTGATTCAATCAGTGAGCATATTTTTAAAGATGATATCCATTGTGATTCAGAAAACCAGAAGTCAAGCTCTTCAAATCAGGGACAGAAACTGGACTCGTCTTCAATTGTGGAGTTAAAGAAAGAGAATTCAGCTCTCCGGGATGAGCTCAGAGACATTAAACGGGAGTTAGATCAACGTCTAGATGACCTTGAGACTCAAAGGCGTGCAGAAGCTGAGGCTAGAACCAAACTGAAGCAACTAAGCAAAAAGCACTCAAGCCAGGCTGAGCAGCATCGCACAAAAGCCCAGGAGCTTAAAGAAAAAGGAAGCAAACTAGAGGCACAGCTGGAACAAGAGAGGAAGGAGAGTGCAAGACTCAGAGAAGTGGTTACCACTTTGGAGAAGGAGGCTGAAAAAAGAAAAGAGGAAGGTGAGAGAGAAGGGGAAGAAGCTAAAGAGGAGAACATCAATCTCAAAGAGGCCTTGGCTCAGATGGAAAGAAAGGAGGAAGATCTTGAAAAAGAGAGGGAGGAAATGAGCAAGGAACTAGAGGTGCTTCAGTCTGAACTTTTGCAGGAACGTGAGGAGAGAGAGAGGGTGCGAGAGGAGGAGAAGAAACTACGCAAAACTTATGAAGTGGAAGAACTAAAGATTGCAAAACTTCAAGCCGAGTTAGATCGGCTACAAAGTTCTGCCACAGTGGAGAGCAAGAATGTAAACACCAATATGCCTTTAACCTATCTGCAGCTTGGAAACCAACCACACCCCATAAATGATGGTACAACATTAGAAAATGAGGTAATGTCATCTTTCAGTGATAACATTTTCTTCTGTGAGTCAGTGAACCTTCAGAACACCATTTTCTCCAAGGAACCAAAAACAGCCCTGATTACAGAAGTAGTACCTGGGGAACATTCTCCAGTAGAACAGGATAGTACTTCACCAGGTAATCTGGAGGATCACACAAAGACCACAGAAGGAATGAACTTGGATGACACTACCGTTTTGATTTTAGAGGTGGAACGTATGCGAGCACAGAGAGACAGGGAAGCAGAAAGAGCAAAAAAGTTACAGAAAAAGCTGGAGGCTCTTCAGAACCAGGTGACGAGTCAGACCCAGCAACTAACACTAGCATTTGAGAATCAGAGCAAGCACATTGAAGGTCTTTTACGGGAACTACAACAAAGAGACAGTGCCCTCCAGAGGCAAGGAGAGGAACTACAGAGGTGTCAGAACGAGCTTGCCTCACTCAAGGCAGATAAACAGATGACTGAGATGGTCAGCAACATGACCCCAAGTGCTGAGAAATCTGCTGAAGTTTCTGAAGAACCATCTTGCGATATGGCTATTAGCACTACTACTCAAAATACTCACAAAGTGGCTACACTGGAATCGTTTCACACTATGAATAACAAACCACTACAGACTGATCAGCAGTCATTTACAAATGTTGAAGTTGGAGAGAATCAGAATGATAATGTGTCTGCTGCTTCAGATGAGACAAGTAGGAGTCATGTGACCTTGACTACTGCAGAACATGTGACCTCAGCATCCCCACATGTTCATGGCAGAGATTCTGTTCACTATACTGAAAACACTATTGCAGAGGAACTACCAGAACTACTGACTGCTGCTCAGCAAGACAATGTTCCTGCAATTGAGACTAATACCAAGAACAGCCAGAGCTCAGTTGAATCCAGTTTCACAGCGATGAAAGAACTACCAGAATGTTTACAGAAGCATCTGGAACATTCCACAGATAACACGAGCACCCTAAAAATGGTAATAAACAGATTGCATGAAGCACAGAATGAGCTGTCTGAGCTGAAGGCCAGACATGACCAACTAACTTTGCAGCTGCAGGAAGTGTCAAGACAGGATGTCCTGTCCCTCAAGCAAGAGCATGAACAGCTTAAATTAAAACTGAAGCTAATTGACAGTGAACCATATTTGTCAGAAACATATTTAAAACAAGATGAGTCTAATAATTTGACAAACACAAAGGAAGAGAGTGTGTCAGTCACAGATCTGGAGGAGAAGGTTGTAACTGTTGGGAGTTTTGAAGACGGTGAGCCAAAATGTGGAATTGAACATGAGCAGAGTGAAGATGAGACTTGCACCTCATCACACGTTCACTCTCTTCATGAAAAGGTATTTACATTTCTGTTTGGTTTATTTTTTGTATCAGAGATCTTTTAGTAATTGTTTTTTTTAAAAAAAAAAAAAAAATAGAATTGTGATTTCTATACACCATTTAAAGCCATGCAACTTTTAGTGTTGCTATTTTCACTCACCTGTAAAAAAAATTCACTAGAACATTTCCTTATGAGAAACGTCTAACTAACATCTGCTCTGTGCTCCCCTTTACACATCTATGTGCAGTGTAATCCTCTCTCTCTCTCTCTCTCTCTCTCTCTCTCTCTCTCTCTCTCTCTCTCTCTCTCTCTCTCTCTGGCATGATGTCAGCTTAAATATATAAGTACTGAAGATGCTAAAGATTTTATGGACAGTTATTCTCAGAAATATCTTTCTACAAAGTAAGAACACTATTTTAACACTTATTACAGTGATACTGGTAAACTAATATTTTTTAGATTAGGTTATTAAACTATAAAAATTTCAAATGAATAGCACTCTTATTTGTTTAGCTGGAAAGATTGTTGCCATGGTTTTAAATTGGTGTTGTTCACAACGGGAACATTTTCTAGGACACTATCTCAAACACTAATGGGCTGGATCTTCACACAGCACTTTTTTCAGATTTTTTTTTCAATCTCACATTTGTTATGTTGGTTTTGAACATGTTTTTTTAATGTTCATTCCTCTTTCTCAGCTGCAGGCCCTACAGAGTGAGCTTCAGCTTCTTTCTGAGAAGAACAGAGACCAAGCTGAAGAGCTGCAGCTTTGGAGGCTGTCTGCCTTGACCGCTGAGGAGACCCTGGATCAGGAAAGCAACAGCAGCCCTATAGTTGTAGTCCGAGAGGAACAGCTAGTTCTCTCATGCAGCCCTGCTGTGCTTTACTCCCACACTAAGCAGAACAGGTAGTCATGGTCCAAGTGTCTGTCTGGCATTTATTATAGAGAAGTACAAATTAACGGTGAGAGCCTGTGACATATAGAGTACGGTTATTTACAACATATATTTACAAGTATAAGGGTACTTAAGGCAAGTGTGTTCTGTTTGTTTGGAAAGTTTATATTGTAGGTATGTACACTGTGTTTCTGACTCCACATTAATTTGAGCTCTTGTATCAGTAGCATGGTGCAATATGGAGGACTTTACCAGCCCATGGGTTATTCTGAACCCTGTAATGCAGACCACCAAAGAGATCATCAGACCTCATCAGACAAGAACACAGAGGACTTGCCATCAATTCTTAAGGCAATGGTAAAAAAAGTTTAGTCTTACTTTATGTGTGTTCTAATTGTTTAGAGATTGAATTATTACCAATTTCCAGTGTGGATGATTGCTTTTGCCTTATTTAGTTTATTTACTGTTTCTACAGGAACTTATTGCTGATGACAACAGTGCAATAAATATCATAAATGATCATCTAAAACCAGAGATCAGAAGCATGAATTGTGAGAGTGCTGTTCAAGACTTGTCCTCTGAAATGGAAAATTGTGATCACAGGCATGATTTAGCTCATCAGATCAAACAAATGGGACCGAGCATGGATCAGCAACCTGGAAACCAGCCATGTGAAATCACTTTCAGCCCAGAAAGCAGAGAGGATGGTTTAGCAGAAAATGGAATAGAGACCAAAGTAATAGATCCCAAGTCTCATACAGAATCAGCAGAGAGGAAAGATTATGATGTCTCTAGTCTGATGTATGATGATCTAGTGACTTCCACACACAGTGGTGAAGCTCATAGAAACATGAGAAGGCAAGAAACTGGACTCTCTCCATCTCCAGTCAGTAATGCTTCTAACTCTGTCCGAAGAGAGGATAATGTTGTAGACCAGCAAGAAATTTCAGAGGTCACGGGGGACACTGGCAGTGTAGACAAAGCAGGTGCTAAAGAAGTAAAGACTGTGTGTACTCAGACAGAAGAGTGTAACAGGGAGGTAGTCATGGAATTTGGAGGCCCCCCGCAGAGACCAGTTGTCCTACATGCCGGCACACAGACCCATGGTGAACAGACCCAGCAGCCTGAGAAAGAGGATGAACAGAGTGATGAGTGCACTGAATCGCCTACCCTCTCTCCTTCCCCTACATCAGAGACGGAAAAGCTCCTGCTTTGCGGCTCTTTTCCCATCCCAGCCAATCCAGCTCGCCTGGCTGAGCGAATCAGACGCAACCGTAGCCGCATGTCTGCAGCATATGATGACACAGAGTATGAACCCTATGGTCTTCCTGAGGTCGTCATGAAAGGTGTGCAGCGGCTGTGCTCAGAGCTCACAGCCATGTGTGCTATTCAGCCGTAACATATTCTTCCATGCAGTTTATCTTGACAGCTTGGATGATAAGTCTCTCTCTCTCTCTCTCTCTCTCTCTCTCTCTCTCTCTCTCTCTCTCTCTCTCGCTCTCTCTCATACACACTACAGGTTTTGCTGATATTCCCAGTGGTCCTGCTTGTCCATATGTCTTGCGCCGGGGGCTTCTGGGAACAGATGCTTTACCCATCTCAATCAGAGAGTCTCCACTCACAGAGGCTGATGAAGAAATTGACCCATAGTAATCTCATACAGTGTGCATCAGGTAATCACACTGTACGCAAACATTTGTACACGTTTGTGTAGCAGCTTAGGCTCATTGAAAGGTGGCCTCTGAGCTTCAGTAGTTTTTTTACATGTTCACCTGAGCATGTATACAGGTGTTTATATTACACTTATGTGAGTACACATACAAAAACCTCAAATATCAAGAGAGATTTCAACTTCGAAGCTGCACTAATGTTATGTTAGCTAGAAAGCTGGGAAAATAGTAAAACTTTTTTCCATAATTCAGTTACATAAAGCATTTCATTCCACTAAAACACAAACAAATGAGTTGGAGTTTATGTTCAAATATACCTGTCAAAGTTTTGTTTAGCAGTAAAAGTCAATCAGTTATTCTTCCCTTTTTGATAAATGGGTCTTTAAAAAAAAGACTGCTTTGTGCATGATGTAATGAGCCACTATTCTCCTGGGCAATTGGAAATAAAAAACAAACAAACTGATAGACAAATAATCTGCTAGTCTCTGGCACGCAGATGATTGAGTCATCTCTGGACCTGCACCTGTATTTTGTTTGCCTTTTTATTTTATTTGAATGATTTTGCATAGAAGTCTTGACGTCGGTGTTCTTGTCTTTCTGCAGGTTTGCAGGGAACATTTAAAGCTGCCTGTTATATGACTATAAGTGGCCTCTACTCTTTAAAGGGAAATTTCATAGATTGAGGACATTTCAGCCTTCTGGAGCACAAACATGTTCTTACAGATTGTGTTTACATCACTCACTATCTGTAAAGCAATTCTTTTGAAGCAGATGTGTTTACATTATCTTGTAAAGCATGCTAGATTTCATTTTGAAACACTTGAACTTTGTGAATATCCTTGTTTGTATATATTTTTTTCTGTGGATTTTTACACTGCCATTAGATTTGCCAGTGATTATTAATTGTTGTAAATGTGGTACGTTAAAGGCTCGAGGAACGCGTGTGTGAGGGTAAGTGTATGACTCAGACCAACCTGCGTCTGTTTCCGCTCCATGTATGGTGATCTATGAAGTGTGTGCACACACTCACACTGCAGTGCTTGGTTGATTTTAGTTCAGCTAGAGATTTGTACAATTCCTTTCATATAAGAGAGGTTTAGAATTGTAATTTTTCTTTTAAGTGAGTAATATATTTAAATGGTTTTCTTCAGTTTTTGTAATGTACATTTTTGTTTTATATGTCAAGTTAACAAAGAGCATTTGTAATGCTGATGCTTGAATTCATTTACTCGGGACATTCGGAAGGAGATGATTTTCTGCCATGTACACTTGAAGGATTTGTTAATATTTTTGAGTTGGGGGTTCTCCCCCTCCAGTGATTTAGAGTTTTGTATAATGTATTTTCTTCATTTGAATTGCATGCTCATAGCTGAAACAACATTCAACAGCCGTAAAATTCATGCAGCGGAAATCTCTTAATCTTTTAAACTTTGTAGAAGTTAGATGTATGGGGAAAAAACTCACTCAGTGGTATAGAAACTGAGTGTTCCTTTACTTTTGGGAATGTAGATCCATATCATTTATGCAAACATTCCTTGTTCACACTGTGATAAGTTGATATCTTTGGCAGTTGTTAATTTTAAGGATGAGGAATAAATACATAACATCTTTGAATGTTGAAATGGTCAGTTTTTCATGCCGTCTTTGGTTGAAAATACAACTTTAATGAGAGAGCAGTCAAGCCTTGGAGCGGACGGAGCTTTCTCAGGAATCTGAGGAGGAGAATGGGCAAATATAAAGATTTAATCAACTGATTACAAAAAATAACTTTCCTTCCCCTAGCAAACATTCTGTGCCAGAATTATTGCCACCCCTAACAAATATTGCTCAGATTGCTGTCTTTGGTTATTTCTTTGAGGTATACTGTAAAGTTGAGGATGTGTACCTGTAAAATCTGTCAACCACTACGATGGGAAAAAAATGAGACCTATCAATAAAGTAGTCTGCTGGCTGTTGACCTTGATAATTCTACTTTTTATATATATATATATATATATATATATATATATATATATATATATATATATATATATATATATATATATATATATTATATATATATATATATATATATATATATGTGTGTATATATATATGTGTGTATATGTATATATGTGTGTATATGTATATATGTGTGTATATGTATATATGTGTGTATATGTATATATATATATACATATATGTATATGTGTATATATACATATATGTATATGTGTATATATACATATATGTATATGTGTGTATATGTATATGTACTTTCACAGATAATTGGAACATAGGAAAATATTTTATATTTAAACATTCTAAAATAAATATTCTGCATAATCCATATGGTTAATTTCTATATATCTCTCATTGCATGGTGTTAATTTTATATACTATACATTTTGCTCATGTCAAATTGAAAAATCTTAGTTGAAGAAGGCATATAGACACTTCGACGAATTTAAAAAAAAATAATAATACATCCATATTTTTAAAGGGTGCAAATAGCAAGAGTTATAAATGAATTTGTATTAATCCGGTTCCAATCAGCCACCAGAGCATTTTCAGCTGGTTGTTTTTTTTTGTAGAAAAATGACAATAATTCACCTTTCTACCTTTCTACAAAAGTCAAACATCACTTGAGAGGCTAATGGGTGGAGTATGCCAATCTTGTACTGATTATGTATGCAGTATAGGGCATGAAATGTCTGCAAAGATGAACAAGCATCAAATAGAGAGCCAACCATGGGTCATGAAAATTGTTTTGAAATATGAGATGGAGTGGGATAAACAGGCAAGGCTTATTTGTGCACTATGCGTTCTTGATGCTATTCTCTTTCTATCTCCCTGTCTCCATCACCCCCTTCCCTGGAGCCCTCTGATCTCTGTCCCCGCTCTGTTTTCTGTCCAATGTCCTCTGTTCTTTCTCCTCTCCGGTGCTGGCAAGCTGATGCTAAGGCCTGGGAATGGGGAAACACTCGATGATTATTTGCACACAATCACTCTCGTTTATTGCGGAGAGGGAACTCCTGACCTTCACTCTGTGGAATCTTAGTTTTGTATTTTTACTTTCACTAAAGACAAGGTAAGAAAACATGTGCAACTTAGAGACTAAATTACTGTAATATTTAATTAATAACTTATGCTTTGTTTTGTTGGGTTTTTTTTTTTTTTTTTTTTACACTTGAAAGTAAATCTGTTTCAGGATCTTTTCTAGTGTTTTGCTGTAGGATCTTTGCCTTACTGGTTAATAAGCTATGAAGTCATTAACAGTTAAACCACAAAAGTTGGTATACCATGAATATTTGTGTGTGTGTGTTTAGAAGAACTTTAGTAACTGGGTATTTAATTGCGCCATGGGACATTTCTGTTGTTATCTGATACTGGGATGGTTTTATTTACAGTGTAAGGCTTGTAATAATATAGTAGAAACATAAAGTGTCTTAGAGGTTTCGAATTTATTAATAGTTTTGGTTTTGCTCCTGTTAGTAACTTGGTTTTTATAAACAGTCATTAGAAATGTACTGCCTTGTTTTTGTTGTTTTTTGTGAATAACAATTTATTGGAATAGATTTTTGATTCTGTGTTAAAACCTTTTGAGTTAGTATTATTTTGTAAACTTCATGAAATGGGATGTAGCTGTTGCAGTCTTTATTTTACAAAGAAAAAAAAATCATAAACAGCTTTAGTATTTTTTAGGAAATTGTTGTTCTACTCAACTTCACTTTATTCTACTCTACTCTCAAAGCTGCTTTACCATACTGCTAAAATGATTGAATATTACTGTTACTTGAACTGGTACTTTTAACTAGAACTGTTTCCAATATTTTGCATGTTTTCAGCTAATGTTCTGTCTGAAGCAGATTCTTGCATGTAAACATACATCCTGCATGGCTTATTTGCCCGATTACAGAATGCCATCATCCAGTGCACAAAATACTTCTGCTGTTACCTGTATACTACACATATTCATAGATTTATATACACAGTGGTGTGAAAAAGTGTTGGCCCCCTTCCTGATTTCTTATTTTTTTGCATGTTTGTCACACTTTAATGTTTCAGATAATCAAACACATTTAAATATTAGTCAAAGATAACACAAGTAAACACATCATGCAGTTTTTAAATGAAGGTTTTTATTATTAAGGGAAAACAAAATCCAAAACTACATGGCCCTGTGTGAAAAAGTGTTTGCCCCCTAAGCCTAATAACTGGTTGGTCCACCCTTAGCAGCAACAACTGCAATCAAGCGTTTTCGATAACTTGCAATGAGTCTGTTACAGCGCTGTGGAGGAATTTTGGCCCACTCATCTTTGCAGAATTGTTGTAATTCAGCCACATTGGAGGGTTTTCGAGCATGAACCACCTTTTTAAGGTCATGCCACACCATCTCAATTGGATTGAGGTCAGGACTTTGACTAGGCCACTCCAAAGTCTTCATTTTGTTTTTCTTCAGCCATTCAGAGGTGGACTTGCTGGTGTGTTTTGGATCATTGTCCTGCTGCAGAACCCAAGTTTGCTTCAGCCTGAGGTCACAAACAGATGGCCGGACATTCTCCTTCAGGATTTTTTGGTAGACAGCAGAATTCATGGTTCCATTTATCACAGCAAGTCTTCCAGGCCCTGAAGCAGCAAAACAGCCCCAGACCATCACACTACCACCACCATATTTTACTGTTGGTATGATGTTCTTTTTCTGAAATGCGGTGTTACTTTTACGCCAGACGTAGTGGGACACAGACCTTCCAAAAAGTTCAGTTTTTGTCTCGTCAGTCCACAGAGTATTTTCTCAAAAGTCTTGGTGATCATCAAGATGTTTTCTGGCAAAACTGAGAGGAGCCTTTATGTTCTTTTTGCTCAGCAGCAGTTTTCGTCTTGGAACTCTGCCATGCAAACCATTTTTGCCCAGTCTCTTTCTTATGGTGGATTCATGAACACTCACCTTAACTGAGGCAAGTGAGGCCTGCAGTTCTTTGGATGTTGTTGTGGGGTCTTTTGTGACCTCCTGGATGAGTTGTCACTGTGCTCTTGGGGTAATTTTGGTCGGCCGGCCACTCCTGGGAAGGTTCTCCACTGTTCCATGTTTTCGCCATTTGTAGATAATGGCTCTCACTGTGGTTCGCGGCAGTCCCAAAGCTTTAGAAATGGCTTTATAACCTTTTCCACACTGATAGATCTCAATTACTTTCTTTCTCATTTGCTTTTGAATTTCTTTGGACCTCGGCATGATGTCTAGCTTTTGACGATCTTTTGGTCTACTTCACTTTGTCAGGCAGGTCCTATTTAAGTGAGTTCTTGATTGCGAACAGGTGTGTCAGTAATCAGGCCTGGGTGTGGCTAGAGAAATTGAACTCAGGTGTGATAAACCACAGTTAAGTTATGTTTTAACGGGGGGGGGGCAAATACTTTTTCACACAGGGCCATGTAGTTTTGGATTTCGTTTTCCCTTAATAATAAAAACCTTCATTTAAACACTGCATGATGTGTTTACTTGTGTTATCTTTGACTAATATTTAAATGCGTTTGATTATCTGAAACATTAAAGTGTGACAAACATGCAAAAAAAAAAAAAAAAAAAAAAATCAGGAAGGGGGCCAACACTTTTTCACACCACTGTGTGTGTGTATGTGTGTAATATATATATATATATATATATATATATATATATATATATATATATATATATATATATATATATATATATATATATATACACAGATGCAAATACATTAGTTATTCGTTTTTCTATTCATACTCTCTTCCTGGTTGCATGATACAGGTTACATGATGTGGGCTAGTTGCTTTAATGCTGAATGTCCTGCTGTACATCAGGGTTCTGTCAGCAATGTGTAGAGCACTGTGTTTACACAGACCTCCGCCAGAGGCTTTGTTACTATGGCGTCATTTGTTGTGCTCTGATATGTTATGCTTATGATACTCTGTCTCGTGTCTGGTTTTTACACCATCACCTCTCAACATGGTGGTGTTTAGCCATTTGTTTTGGCTGCTGTGCTCCACAGGTTTCAGTAATCAAGGCCGAATGCACAGAAGAGAGTAAGAGAAGCGTCTTCTGTAATGGATGAGGATAAGACTGCCACCTGGGATGACAGAACAGTGCTGTAGGTAACCTTTTTAAGGTGTTTAGACTTAATAGGCAGCATAGACAGACAGTGACCTTAACCTTTCATTCCCCTGTTTCTGGTTTCATCTTGACATTGTTAGGCAGAACAGACAGCTATTAACAAGCACATTTCCGTTGCAGTTAGTTGATCTGGACCTGACGAAACATACCCAGTGCTCCTGAATTAACACTCTGAAACTCCTGGTAAAATCCCTGGAGGAAGCTGATGAACCATGCGCTGCTCGACGCTGCTGACGATCGTGGCAGCTGTGCTGTTGTATCTGGTGATAGGAGCATTGGTGTTTGGCTGGTTGGAGACTTACAAAGAAGAAGAGGCTTATGACAAGCTGCGTGAATCTCAACGGTTATTCCTGAACACACACAACTGCGTTCAAGAGAGCAGCCTTAGAGATTTCGCTCAGGTACATTTCTATCACATTCTAAATTTCTACCAGATCCCAAAGGTATTCTATTAGATTCAGATCCAGTGGCTGGGAAGGCCATTGAAAAACACTGAACTCACTGTATGTTCACAATTTGAAAACAGTTTGAGATGACTTTTCCGTAGTAGCCATTTGAAGATGGGTAAACTGTGGTCATAGAGGGATGTACATGGTCCGCACCAAATACTCAGTTAGGCTGTGGTATTCAACTGATGATTGATTGGTATTATCGGGCCCAAAGTGTCCAAAGAAAACATTCCCCACATCATTACACCACCTCCACCAGCTTGGACTGTTGACCCAAGGCAGGCTGGGGCCATGGATTCATGCTTTAGGTGCCTAGTTCTGACCCTACCATCTGTGCGCCTCAGAGAAATCAAGATTTGTCAGACATTTTCCCAGCCTTTAACTGTCCAGTTTTAGTGAGCCTGTGCCCACGATAGCCTCAGCTTTCTGTCCTTGATTGACAGAAATGGAAGGTTTTCTGCTATGGTTAGGCCATCCACCCATCCAAGATGCTTTTTGGCTCGCCACAATTGTACATCTAACGTGTCTGACTTACTGTAGCCTTTCTATCAGCTCGAACCAGGCCATTGACCTCCATTGACTTTTCTCATCAGCAAGACGTTTCTCTGCTCTCTGGATTTAATGACCATTCTGAGTAAACTCTAGAGACTGTTGTGTGAGAAAATCTTAGTAAATCAGCAGTTATAGAAATGCTCAAACCAGCCTGTCTGGCACCAACAATCATGCCACAGTGAAAATCACTGAGATCACAATTTTTACCCATTTTAATGGTGATGCAAACATTACATAAGGTTGCTGGCCAGAATCTGCATTATTTTATGCATTGCACCGCTGCCAAACAAATGGCTGATTAGATAATTGCATGAATTGCATAAGGTGTACAGGTGTTCCATATAAAGTGTTTGATGAGTGTATTTCCGAGCTGATATTATCTGTTAGTTTTAAATTTTGGGGCATTGATTTAGAAACTTGCTAAAAGTGACCAGTTAAAAGATCTGTAACATCTACGCATATAACTATCCCTGATATTTACTACTAGAAATCAATAGAGCTGTCTTTCATGGGGGGTAATTACCATCTGAGTAAAATTAGATTAACCGCTTGGGTCCATAAGGAACAACACATTAAATTAAACTGCCATTACAGACCACTAGAAACACAATACCATCCATTTGACACTACTACAAATCTCTAACAGTTCTAATGACTGTTTCTACGGGTAAAGCATACCAATAGTAGCCGATAATATCCAATACCATCACTACATTAAATGCATTCTTCTTCTTCTTCTTCTTCTTCTTCTTCTTCTTCTTCTTCTACCTTCTTCTACCTTCTTCTTCTTCTTCTTCTTCTACCTTCTTCTTCTTCTTCTTCTTCTTCTTCTTCTTCTTCTACCTTCTTCTACCTTCTTCTTCTTCTTCTTCTTCTTCTTCTTCTTCTACCTTCTTCTTCTTCTTTTTCTACCTTCTTCTTCTTCTTCTACCTTCTTCTTCTTCTTCTTCTTCTTCTACCTTCTTCTTCTTCTTCTTCTACCTTCTTCTTCTTCTTCTTCTTCTACCTTCTTCTTCTTCTTCTTCTTCTTCTTCTACCTTCTTCTTCTTCTTCTTCTTCTTCTACCTTCTTCTTCTACCTTCTTCTTCTTCTTCTACCTTCTTCTTCTTCTTCTTCTTCTTCTTCTACCTTCTTCTACCTTCTTCTTCTTCTTCTACCTTCTTCTACCTTCTTATTCTTCTTCTACCTTCTTCTTCTTCTTCTCCTTCTTCTTCTTCTACCTTCTTCTTCTACCTTCTTCTTCTTCTTCTTCTTCTTCTTCTTCTTCTACCTTCTTCTACCTTCTTCTTCTTCTATCTTCTTCTTCTTCTTCTTCTTCTACCTTCTTCTTCTTCTTCTTCTTCTTCTTCTTCTTCTACCTTCTTCTTCTACCTTCTTCTTCTTCTTCTTCTTCTCCTTCTTCTTCTCCTCCCTTCTTCTTCTTCTTCTTCTTCTACCTTCTTCTTCTTCTACCTTCTTCTACCTTCTTCTCCCTTCTTCTTCTTCTACCTTCTTCTACCTTCTATCTTCTTCTTCTTCTTCTACCTTCTTCTTCTTCTTCTTCTTCTTCTTCTTCTTCTTCTTCTACCTTCTTCTACCTTCTTCTTCTTCTTCTTCTCTTCTACCTTCTTCTACCTTCTTCTTCTTCTACCTTCTTCTTCTTCTTCTTCTTCTTCTTCTTCTTCTACCTTCTTCTTCTTCTTCTTCTTTCTTCTTCTTCTACCTTCTTCTACCTTCTTCTACCTTCTTCTACCTTCTTCTACCTTCTTCTTCTACCTTCTTCTACCTTCTTCTTTTTCTTCTTCTTCTTCTTCTTCTACCTTCTTCTTCTACCTTCTTCTTCTACCTTCTTCTTCTTCTTCTTCTTCTTCTACCTTCTTCTTCTTCTTCTTCTCCTTCTTCTTCTTCTTCTACCTTCTTCTTCTTCTTCTTCTTCTTCTTCTTCTTCTTCTTCTTCTACCTTCTTCTACCTTCTTCTTCTTCTTCTTCTTCTACCTTCTTCTTCTTCTTCTACCTTCTTCTTCTTCTTCTTCTTCTTCTACCTTCTTCTTCTTCTTCTTCTTCTTCTACCTTCTTCTTCCTTCTTCTTCTTCTTCTTCTTCTTCTTCCTTCTTCTTCTTCTACCTTCTTCTACCACCTTCTTCTTCTTCTTCTTCTACCTTCTTCTTCTTCTTCTTCTTCTACCTTCTTCTTCTTCTTCTTCTACCTTCTTCTTCTACCTTCTTCTACCTTCTTCTACCTTCTTTAATGATTTTGATATTTGTCATAAAATCTCAGTAGCTCTGTATGTCAGTTTTGGCACTAATTAAATAATATTAAGATATCTTGTTTTTTCTGGCTAAGATAGATGACAGTAAAGGCATTAAAACAGAAAAATGAACTCTAGCACCTTCCTTCTTCAGAAAATGTATAATTTCTGTATTTATACATTTAGGACAGTCATAAGCTTGTCTATTTACCTACCTTAACTAGCTAAGGTAGAGTTTTATGTGCAATTGACAAATAAGCAGAAATTGTCTGTCAAATAATAAAAATCTACTCACATGGGATGTTTTAACTAGTATGATCTGTGGCTATGCATAATAAGCTAGTAAAGCATTTGTGGCATCCATAGTAGAGAAATATCAAGGTTAAATGGTTTGGAAACATGAAAAAACCCCATCTACAATAATATAGGCTACTTTGCATTCATACAAACAAAATGAACACAAGCTTGTAGATCGTCTGTCACCACTGCCACCAGTGTAACCTCTGAACTACTAATCTCTACAGAAAGTGGTTACTGCGATTGAAGCTGGTGTGGATGCTAGAAGCACTAATTTCACCAGTAGATGGGATCTAGCCAATGCTTTCTTCTTCTGTGGGACCATCATCACCACCATTGGTGAGAGTGTCACAGTTTTTCTTCTCTAATGAACGTTACAGGTCATTGGCTGTGTTTATTACTTTTGGAAGTATCTGCTTAATGTAATGCATCATAATCTGTGCTCTTCTCTCTGCAGGTTTTGGAAACCTCTCCCCGAAGACAGAGGGAGGCCAGCTGTTTTGTATATTCTATGCACTGGTGGGGATCCCTATGTTTGGCATCCTGTTAGCTGGAGTCGGAGATCATTTGGGCACTATGCTCAGGAGGGCAGTTGCAAAGATAGAGGCTCTGTTCCGGGTGAGTGCTTTTATAAATATCTCTAACTTGATCCCTTAATTGGTCACATTTTAAAGGTTGCTTTTTCTCAGATTAGAAGACAGTTAATGTAACAAGGCAGGTAATGTTGCAAACAAGATTACTACTAATAAGATCCAGAGCCAGAAACCAGAAAGATTTATGCTAGATCATATTGATGATCCCCCAAGAATAAGTGGCTTAATATCTTCAAGCGCATACAACAGGCCCAAGCACTTTGTCTTTCTGCTAAATTTGACACCTAATTTTGTATGGTTTCAAGCTATATTATGTAATAATGTTTAATTCTTATTAACAAAAGCAGAAGAATGTGAAACACACCAGCGTACGGATCATATCTGCAGTGTTCTCCATTCTCATTGGCTGCTTGATCTTCATTGCCTTACCCACCGTGGTGTTTCAGGAAGTGGAAAACTGGACACTTCTGGAGGCAGGATACTTTGTAGTAATCACACTGACAACTGTGGGATTTGGTGACTATGTAGCAGGTACACAGTTACCTTCTTAATTCTTTTACAAGGCAGGAAATTACATTTACTTATGGGTTTTCAGGAAATCTTCTGGTTATTTTCCTCTTCCATGGATAACATTCTGTAATTTAGCTAATTCCCCTTGTGATTTGTGGAAGAGGTTAATTACAGTGAAGCTTTAACAAGCCAATTAAGCTAGCCTCAGTGAATAATGTTTATATCCATGCATATACATCCGGATATTCTTTTCTCCAGTGACTTAGCCTTGAGACGAGGTCTAAATATTTTGGCTAGCTGTCTAAACAGTTTTACTGGAAATTCGACTGCAATACTAAAAGGGATTTGTAATCTGAAGAGCAGATCCAAGATTCATTTATCTCATCTTAGAGAACCGGAAAAGTAGCATTCCTATCTACAAGCCCCTGGTGTGGTTGTGGATCGTGTTTGGCTTGGCCTACTTTGCCTCCATCCTCACTATGATAGGCAACTGGCTCCGAATGCTCTCCAAGAAAACCAGGGCAGAGGTAGGTGTGAATGTGTTCTAAATTTGCAAAGAGCAGTCCAGTGTATGTATTTCTGTAGCACCAGTAAACTGCATTCACCATGCTTTTTTAATCTGGTAGTAAAAATGTCTTACAAACATAACACATATACACATAATCTGCTCATTTCTGTCTCTGTCTTATTTAATGCATGCTGCATGCCGTACTGAATAAATTCCTAAATTTCTCTGGAATCTATACACATTTACACTTGTATTTTCCTAAGATGGAGGAGCTACGAGCACATGCTACAGATTGGACCCAGAATATCCAGAACATGTCTATGGACTTTCGCATCCCTGTCCCTTTGGACCTTAATGATCCTTTCCAGCTCCAGCGAAGGCGCAGAAGGAAACGCCGCCGTGGTGCACACCATCGACACCCAAAGCTCGCTGTGGACGGACTTCCTCATGGAGTTTCTCTGGAGGCTAATTCTATTAGGGAAAACGGCCATCTGTTTGTGAACTTGCCTGGTTCCCGGTATAACAGTGCATCAGACACCAGGTTAGCAGGCAGATCTCAAATGTTTTCTTTAATATATACACTCTTTTTGTTCCCACTTTAAGTTGTGCTTAATTACAATGTAATATGTGATGTGCTGGCTTTGTCTAGATTATATACGCATTATGAGATGAGACCTGGATCTTGCTTAGCATCAGGACAAAGCTCAAGGCCTATCTCACACTCTGAATTGAGGTTTGATTCCAAGTCTGGATCCAGGTCCACATCCAGATCGGTATCAGGATCGAACTCCAGATCCGAGACACCATCAGACTCCTGGTCCCAGTCAGAGTGGAACTCGCAGGGGTCTGGGTCAGGAGATGAGCCTGAGAGAAAGCAGGCAAGTGAAAATGATAACGCTGATGTGAGTCTTCCACCTCCTTCTCCTACTCCTTCTTCTCCCGCTGGACCCTCTCTCCTGGACTTCTTTGGTGAGAACTTGGCCTACATCGACGAGTCGTCGGACACACTAAGTGACCGCGTCAAAGTGTCTGGGGCTGGTTCAAACCGGCCTCGCAGGCCCAAGAAAAGAAGCATGAGAAGGCAGCTTCCATCTATGAGTCCATTAGGACTACAGAGAGCATACAGCAGTGAGCTTCATCCACCATCATATCCACCAACACCTCCACCACTAAAAGACTGAAGACATCCCCAATCTCTGCAGGAAATGTAAAACTTGAGGTTTACACTCCAATCATTTACAAAGAAACAGTGCTTTCAAGGGAATTCCCTGCCCCTCTTGCTGGTCTGAAACAGAAAAAGATTATTATATAATAATTAATTAATTAATATAATTAATTATTATATAGATATGTTTCAGCGTTTCATACTTTTTCAGTGTTTGAATTGCAGAAACGTTTTAGGTGTTGCAGTCGATTATGATGGCTGATGATTTGGGAATATAACTGTTATACATGTCCCCATTATATAGCCTACACATTTTATAAAGCCTACAATAAAAGTTAAATCTAGAACCCTTAAGAGGTCTTCAGTTGTCCCTCTGGGGAAACCCTTCTATGCAGATCCCTATAAGTGAGTGTTTCCCTTTCAGAAAAGAGATCCAAGCTAGACTCTTTTTGGAACCTAAAAATCCCTTAAAGAATCTTTGCATGATTTTTTAAAAAGTGTGCAGTAATGTTCAGCTTGTTTATTTGTCCCCAAATATCATTTAATTGCTCTGGAAATGTCTTCTTCACCAAGAAAGAAGACTAAAGTCAGTCATATCCTGGAAGGTGTCAAAAATGTCTGAAATAACCAAAACCCATATAAACCCGTTTGCTATTGATTTATTAACCTGTAATTATGCTGTAATTGTATTAATATCCTATTTAATGGTGCAGAGTAGTTATATATTAAAATAATCCAAAAGATTCTAAACTAAGATTTACTTTTTTTTTTTTTTGTGTTAACTTTATGAACTCTGTATTTCACAGATTCACGTGGGTTATATCTATTTTTCCTTTATAAGGACTTTTCTTTTTGAGATATGGTAATCAATAATAGACATCTAAATAATGTTATTATTATATATTAATGTACACGATTAGGAGAAATCAAACAGGTTGTTTTACAAAGGATATGCACACAATCTTGTGACTAATATTGACACATGCCTTTGTGATGGCTGGCAGTCATGTGAGTCTTTCTGCAAATATTGGAAGGGTCTGAAGTACAACATTCCCAGTTTTACCCGTTGTTACTATTGTAATCATTCCTTATTAGTGAAGTAATCTGCATACTGGGTGATATGTGGCTATAATATACTGACTACATTCCTACATCAAGACTAAAAAGGCTAAAAAGGCTTACATGGCACACAAGTTGAACTTTTCTAATTATTTGGCTTGTCTAGGAATTCTCCACTAGTTCAGAACAGGTTCAGTTTCCATGCTTTTAACATCAGTAAATGTTACTATGAAATCTAGTCGATTCAGAACGTGTCTCTCTCACAGCGGTCCAGTGAGGTTGTCTTAGAATGAAAACACAGCCACAGAAACACACTTGCATTTAGATAACTCGTGTAAACTCCACACTTTTTATTAACCATTCCTACACTTTTTTTTTTTTTAAAGCACCTTTTTTGTAAAAGTATTTTATTTTATTACATACAGGTTTTTTTTAAATTATAATTTCTTTGAGTGTTTTAAATATAGAATATATTGTCAAGTATTTATCTTTGGATTTTTGTAATGTTTTTGCCTGATCTGCAGTTCTTGACAAATGAGCAGAAGGTGTGAACATCACTTTAACTTTTTTTACAAATGTTTACTAAAATTGTAATATTTGATTAGATTTGTTGACTCTCTTAATGTATATGAATCTAATGCCATTAACTACAGCTGCTGGATATTTTTTCTTTCAAGAGAAGATCAGACGTGAAGTGAACCACAGATGAAAAGATGGCGCCCTCTTCTGCCTCTCTGATAGTTAATTCAACTGCTTTTTTTTTTTTTTTTTTCTCCACCGTTTCATATTTTGCTATGATTTTGACATCAACTGTGGACAAGTCATTTGGTAGAGATTTGTTTCTGCTTGAGTGACCCTGACACAAATATGCAGATGTTTATTCTATAGTTGGAGCACTGGCTCTTACACACACAGACACACAGACACACACAGACACACACACAGACACACACACAGACACACACACAGACACACACACAGACACACACACAGACACACACAGACACACACAGACACACACAGACACACACAGACACACACAGACACACACAGACACACACAGACACACACACAGACAGACATACACACAGAAACCATATTCTCAACATAACATTTCCTTTCCCAAAATAGCCAGCCATACATCTAAACCTCAGTTTTAAAACAATATACACAAAAAACCTGGTATAGATTTCAAAGACAAACATGTTTATGGGAAAGTCTAAACAATTGTATAGGCAATTGCCCGGTGCAGGACAGGTTTAAATGCTCAGGGTGGCAGATGAGAATGAGAGAGAAAAACGTTACAGGCCAACGAGAGACAGCTCTTGGAATGACTTTTGTAAGGGCTCTGGCAAGCCAGGCTGCGGGGATAAGTGCTGGGTGCGCATAGTGAAGGGGGTATTTAGAGCCAAGAGGACAAACACATGATGGTAGTTTAGTGAGGAGTCTCACCACAGGGCCGGCAAAGCTTCCCTAATTTCTACCTCTGAGGGCCTGCAGCTCAGCCCCACCTAACACTGCCTCTCTACACCCACAGCATTGATGTCTGCATCTGGACACACTTTTTTGTTCTATCTTGCCTGGAGAATCAATCTTAATCTGCTCTTTATTTTATATATGCTGTCTAAGAGGGTCTAGAGATGGTAAACATTTAACCTTCATATCATTTAGAAGTTAATCCAGACAAAGAATTGCTTCTTTTTTTCTTTTTTTTCTCATAAACCAAGTGTAAGCTAGTTGCATTGAATTTAAGCAAAAATAATGTGAAAAATGGTGTTGAAATAATAAATATAATAAATATTAAATAACTTAAGATTCTAGTTTCAATATTATTTGAAAGGCAAAAATATGAAGAGACACATACTGTGCCTTAGCATCTGTTCGAACAAATTAAGCAGCTATATTATACAATCATTAAAAAACACAAAAAAATAAAATTCTAGGATTACATATACAGGCTGAGCTTCTGTAAAACTGCAGGGCAGACTGTAGAATGAGGAATGTGGCTGACTCCTACACAGCATTCTGAGGTCTTCATTTTATTCTATGAGTCAACTCTTTCATAGGGCTCATCCTGCAATCTTTAGGGAGTCAAACTTATGGACAAACCCTAAAAAAAACAAAGAAATAACAGACAAAAGATAGAAATATCTGATCTAATATACCTTTGTGTATGTAGTATTTCCTAGAACTATTTAAATCTTTGCTATTTTGTCTGGTTTTAGTTAGTATCCTAGGAAATATCTGAAAAACAACACGATTACAAGTTATTTTCTGAGTATACTTGGTTCAGAACACATTGCTGAGGTAAAAATTGATACCCAGATACCCTGTGATTCCCAGACTAGCTGAACAAACGGTCTTCTTTTCACTTCAATTCACTTGAACACTGGTCTAATGCACAATATTAAAACAAACATCTCAGGTATCTTAGTTCGTTAAGGAAAAAAATATTTTGCTCCGCCGTTAATGTCCTTTAATGTTGCCTTCTGTAGCAAAACTGATCTAGTAAAATAATGTGTTACTTTCAGTACTGTATTATAAGGAAGTGTAAGTCTAGGAACATTTTGTGTTTTACAAAAGATAATCACAGTTTCCTTCAGAAATATATGCGGTTACAGTCAAATACCCTCTATTTTGTGTACCATGTATCAGTTTATTAAAACCTTTAAAAATAGCAACACACGTGTAGTTTGTGGTTTTTCAAGCAGTCTTGGTGCTTGTGTCATGAGGATGAAAATAAATGCACTCAGAAATTTTAACTCCACATTGTACTGTAGCCTAAGTCAGAGTAAATACGTAGTAAATTATAATTAACTGTGAATTTATTCCTTTCTGCCCATAGGCATGTCATTTCTAAAATGTCCAATCCAACCCAATTTGACTACACTTTCATTAAGTGTCCACAAAAAGCATAAGAATATGACTTCCATCTGATCCGGGCCTGGCCTGGTTTGCTTTGTGGTTTGGATAGCTTGTAGGAAGGAAGTAGGAAGGCCTGTACGAAGGTTCTCCATGGATTTGATGGACGGACTATGACATGTGAGCAGAAACCCCACCTAGCCTAAACCTGGAGCACCCTCTGAAATCCGAATCTCAAATTTCAAGAAACGATTTAGGACAAAATCAAACTTACAGATATATTCCATTATCCTCAAAATAATCAGAGTCTGGGAGAATTGTGCTCAAATTTCACTTTTTAACATTTGAACTGAAGGTTTTTGGGAAAAAAAAGTTTAGATTTTTTCCCTTTCAAACAGGATCCAAAGGAGAATCCCTTTAGTAAGGGAAAAAAATGTTTACTACCTGAAAAGCTCACAGGAATCCATTTTTCCATAACATTTATGAATCTAATGGTCATTCATTGTCTACCGCTTATCTGATCTATTCTCGGGTCACGGGGAGCCTGTGCCTATCTCAGGCGTCATTGGGCATCAAGGCAGGATACACCCTGGACGGAGTGCCAACCCATCGCAGGGCACACACACACTCTCATTCACTCACGCAATCACACACTATGGACAATTTAGAGATGCCAATCAACCTACAATGCATGCCTTTGGACTGGGGGAGGAAACCGGAGTAACCGGAGGAAACCCCCGAGGCACGGGGAGAACATGCAAACTCCACACACACGGCAGAGGCGGGAATCGAACCCCCAACCCTGGAGGTATGAGGCAAACGTGCTAACCACCAAGCCACCGTGCTCCCCCCTGAATCTAATGTTATTGATAATAATTAATGGAATCTTAATTAATAGTTTCATTCAATTATCAAACCAAAACCAGCACACAAAACAACATTTGGCTAAGTATTACCACCCATGCACTAAAAATCTCATTCAGGACTAAATAAGAGCTGTGGCATTTTTTCAACTTTTGGGGACTTAAAGTAAATCCCTCTGTAGTCCCTCAACCAAATACCCTCCACATTATTCCATTACCACAGCGAGTTTGCTGGATTTCACATGTAAAAATTGTCAAAAGCTTGAAATGATCTTACATTTCACACAACCTTTAATTCAAACACTCACCATCATGGTCTCACTCACCTTCATTGCTGTGATCTTGCTATGGGCTGGAAAGTGGGTATGTCTTTGGTGTGAGAGTCAGAGAAAGTAGCATCCTCACTGCTCCAGCTCTTCCATTAAATGTTTTCAAAATAAGAATAAACCCTTCACTTCATGCTGATGCTGTCACAAAATACGTATACACAAATTGTGTTTAATAACTGCAGGAAAAAAGGAATGATAATTACACTAGGGCACTGCACTGTGTAATTGGGCACTGCACTGTGACACCTTTTTACCACCAAACTGGAACAGGAGAACAGAATAAATTCACTTTTGTTAAAAGAATATTGAGCACATCCATCACCCAACACAAATGAATCAAGTTTATTTGTGGACAGTGTTTTGAGTCTGATATCTGTTTACAAGGCAGCTTGGTCTGACTGGGGGCCGAAAGAAACTGTCTGGTTTGCCTGCTTTCTTGCTTTGCCGCTTGAGAGTAAGCAAATAAAAAGAAATATGTAGTTTAAAGTCTAAATATATTCAAATCCTTTTGGGTTCCCTGTTTAAAAGAGCCAGTCTGGGTCATGCAGGTCAGTACTGGTCTGGTGCTGGTTTATTTGGTCAACCAGGTTTGTCTGGTCCACCAGCACGGCCATGCCAGTAAAGCTGAAAAGATCTTGCTGACTAAGCTGTCGTTTCAGTGGGGTTCAAAAGAGCAAAGTTCTATTTTTTTTTTATATGTGGCAGCAGCAGATAGCTAACAGCTAGGGCTACCTGGTTTCATTCTCATGATCTCCCCTGGGTTTGTGTGGGTTTCCTACAGGTTCTCCAGTTTCCTCCCTTCGCCCAAAAACACGTTGGTAAGTAAATTGCCTAAGCTGAGTTGCTTCTAGGTGTGAATGAATGTGTGAATGTGTGCCATGTAATCAAGGGTGGATTTTCCTGCCAAATGCCCAATGTTACTGGGAGAAGATTCAGATCCATCATGATCCTGATCAGGATTAAGTGGTCACTGAAAAGTGAATGAGTGAACAGCAACAGAGTGGCCAGCCCAAGTACCAACCACAGGTCAGCCTTCGGGTGGCATGGTGGTGCAGTGGGTAGTGTTGCGGCCTTACAGGCAGCTGCCTTCTGAGTTCAGTCTTGAGCTTGGCTTACAAAAATTCTTGTATTGTTTTAAATACCCAGAGAATCTAACCCAGGAATACTGGGAGCTAGGCATGCACGCACACACACACACACACACACAAAAAAAAAAACCCCCCCCCCCCCACACACACACACACACACACACACACACACACACACACACACACACACACACACACACACACACACACACACACACACACACACACACACACAAAAATATTCAGAGGAAGAATTTTTAGGAGCCAGTCCACCTACTGGCATATTTTTGGGAGGTGGGAGGAAACCAGAGGACCAGCAGGAAACATGAGAAACAGACATTGGCTCAAGCTCAGGATCAACCTGAGGATCCTGGAACTGTGTGGATGCTACCATCTGTGCCACCATGCTGTACAGCTCCTATACTATATTTCAGAAGGGAATAAATTCAAAAAGATCTCATCAGTTGCAAGTGGGTGAAATATTCTATTAGCTACTTTTCTTTAACCTACAGAACAGAGACCTCAGAATCTCTAACTGTAGGGTTAACTTTTGTTTATAAGTTTATAAGCAATAGGGTGAGTGCCTCAGGATGACTTAGCAGTTGCTTAGATGCAATATTTTGTTGATCCTATTTAGGAGCTACTTATGTAACTGCATTTAACACCCTCTTGACTCCCTCTCTCTTTCTCGGCATCCCTTTTTCATGGGTTATAAAAAGTTGTTTTCATAGGGCCCGAAAGACGGAGGCATTTCGCCTGTTTTAACTCTGGCAGCCAGACACAGAAAGCCTCTCATTTCCCAGAGCTCGCCCTCAGTGGCCACAGAGCTACACAGATAAACATTAGAGTGGCACAAAAAAAGTTAATGTCTCCTCTAAAAAACAAACAGTGCCATGTAATGCCAAGGCTTATAGCTTCAGGCTTTAAAGGATAAACTGAGGCTTTGCAGGTTAGGAAGGATGGAAGAAAATAAACAGATTCAATATGTAGGCTAAGTCAACAGAGAGCCTCCCACAGATAGAAAATCATATGATTCAGCAATATAGATGAGTTTGAGGTTGGTATATAAATATACTTGTTGTAAAGATCGCTTGGTCTGTTATAGAGGGCGTGAAAAGCGCTCTATCAGCCTCCGGTTTCTCAAATGTCTTTTTTTCCCTGCTGTGTCACCACAAACCCTGAAGGCAAGCCATTTAAATCTGGCATTTCTCTGGCAATCGTTTCCATCCTGTTTATGCCAGAGCCCTGCAAGGCTCAACCGCACTGGGTTGCCGAGCTCACGGCACAAATGTGAGCTTTTAGTGCAGCCAGCCCCTCCAATATCATATATAACCCATAATATATAACAGGCTTATCCTGTGTTCTGTGTGTTTTTTTTTTTTTTTGCTTCCATGTGAATCAAATGAAACCATCCCACTACACTTTAGTACATTACATTTCTTTACATACATAGAGATCCTAGCTGATGAAAAGTGCCAAATGCTAGTCATGTAATAAATCTTTTATTTGGTATATAAACATATAAAACCCTTACCTGTCTGGAAAAATATGTACACTTTATGTAATCAAAAATACAACAAAAACAAACAAACAAACTGCTCTACAGTTCTACAGTAAACTGCTCTTGCACAACTAGCTCAACTCTCTAACGCCTGGTGGTTCTTTGACTACCATCTCTTAAATACTTTCTTATTGAAGGATCAGACTAAAACACTATGACAGAAAAACGGTTTGAAACATGAAGGACAATAAGACTGAACGGCATTATGTACCTGAAACAGTTTCATTTGGCGAAGATTATTTGCAATTATCGATTAATGCTGTGCAACTCTCTGAATCAGCTCCAAATGAGTGAAACCTGAGAAAAAGAAAACATGCGCACCAACATCTCAGATGTATTCGTTTGCTCTTCTGGCTGTCCACAGATATTGTCCATACTCTACTGTGTCTCCTGCATCCTCTCTTGTGCGCTCTATCTCTTCAGCATGTCTACTCGCGTACCTCCAGCAGTCAGCGGCATTTGCAGGATCTGACCACCATGTTTGAAAGCTGCTCCACCCGTGGAGACCGACCAAGGAAATAAACGATAGTGAGAGGCTCCAGGTCCTGAGGCACACAGCAGGGAGACGCTGAGGCCTCAGGATTCATTTTATTATAAAGTGGCAAAATCTGGATGAGACAAAGGGAGACACAATGGGCGGTTCTGTGAATAACTTTAGAAGACAAAAATGCCTTTTATTCTAACTATAGGACAATACACTGGATTGAAAACACAGCCCAGATATAAAGCATTTTATTTACACACCATGTTATAGTGATTGTCTGCACTCCACAAGTAGGGGCAGTTGCCAGCACAGAAATTTGCTTTGTATCCTTTTGGTTCGTGGATCCATTTCCAGTTTAGGTCCCGACGGAAGTCGATGTACAGTGACCTTAAGCAACAGCTTTGATCTGCATTCCTATGAGAGAATTCACACAGAAAATACAGCTAATAGTAATAAATTTGATAAATGAGTGTGTCTTCTTTGTTTACAGTCATATACTCCTTTGTTTTCCAACAGAAAATGCCAATTGGGAACCATCTTTAGTCTGCCTTTGAGAGATTGTTATCAAATTATTTTTCTTTCTGAGGGAATAATACAGGATTTACAACCCAGCTATAGTATTGTTATAATGTATGAAAGTCTGAATGATCTTGAAACTCAATGAAAATCCAAACAGTGAATAATTATTCCTAAATTCTTCTATTATTATTCCTTCACTGATGAAAAGTTGTATAAAAGTACAAATGCTCAGCTTTGATAAGGCTTTCTCTCATGCGTTATTATACTAAGACAGTTGACCACAGCAATACCTGTTTTACATATATTAAATGTTGAAATTGAACATCTGCCCTTAGACAGGCAGTATAAGTGTGTTTCACGTCCATAGATTTTCAGTTCTTTTCCTCAAAATTTGTGATCATGGTAGTCACATATATGCTACAGATAGTGGATATTGTTAAATAAAATCATTATCCACAACAAGAAATGATAGCAAGTGATGATATCTTGAATAATGATATCTAATATTTCCTGTTATGAAATACAAGACCATTAATCCTATTTCTGGACATATGTATTAATTCCAGGCTTTAATTTGTCTTATCCTGCTGGTAGATCACTTTGCTTTTAGGAATCGGTGCTTAAAATAAGCACGTCTGCCAACAGAAAATTATTTCAAGCTTGAAATGAGCAAACATACAATAAATGAGAAATACATGTTGAAAAGATAACATTTTTGAAGAAAAATACATAGTTTTCTGCATGATTATATGAAACTATCTGAGTTTGTGTTCACTAGTCACTTTATCCAGGCCAAACTTACTTTTGCTCTTCAAAATGTAATATTTTGCACATAAACCAACATAAACCATCCAAAATTACTCAGTAGGATGATTTTCTCCACACGATTATGTTTTGTAAGCAGTCTGGTCAAAGCCTGATGTTTCAACTGTCTATAGTTTATACAGCAATGAGAAGGTGCACAGAGACAAGATTTAGGCACATCTCTGTTATTTTTTCCACACTTAAACACAAGGCACTCCCTAAGCAAGTCACTGCACGCAAACACTGGATACACTGTATGCCAGTAAGTTTACAGTACAGCTCAATACAGAGACTCTTTCATACATGCTATTACATACACATACAGATGTTTGTAAGTTTGCATGTCCCCAAAATCTTATAGCTAGTTTTTACACCTTTCTAATGGTACCTGGAGCATGTCGCAGCGTCAGCGGCTGCCCTCTTCTTGCGGTTCTTTTTGTTAGGGTTTTCCAAGCGGTCTGTGGGCAGCAGGGTCAATATGAGGTGTGGTGTTTTAGTACTGAACTCAATCGCACCTTTAGTCACACCTGGCCTCCTGTTAGGGCGAATCAAGTCATCATCAACACCTGTAAAATGGAGATACAAGGTTTGTTTTAAATTCTGTCTGTCAGTTAGTTAACAGCCACTGAGTTCCTGTGTTGAGATCAATAAATTTGTTTCTGATTTGGAGATACATCAATCCAGAGCGAGTAGGTGATATGAGATTGGAGCAAGAAGAAATGAAAGACCCTGACCTGCAAATCGAGCCTCCAACTCCTCACTTTTGTTGGGCACAATATTGTTTGTGGATGGAACGAATGTGCAGCACGGACAATGAACACTGAGCATCAGGCCAAAGTTCTTCTCTGATGATGGGGATAATGAGAGAAAATGATGGATTCACATTCATAAGAGAATTCATGGCTTTTTCAGTATAGTGCTCTTTCATTTTTACTGCAATATGCATACACTCAAAAAAAGCATCCTGACCAAACCAACCAATAAATAATTTTGTGCGAAACAATCCAGAGTGGTCTTTATCAAGAGCTCGCCGAGTATTTCTAGCACAAATGCAATATGCAGAACACAATCTCAGTATAGTGTTTTGTCTGTATGGTGCACCCCTACTTCCTGAGTGGTGTGACCTGTTGAACTCGCTGACCTTTATAAGCCATCCACTCTTTCACAGTCTCAGTGACGTCAACAGAGATCCATGCCGCCTTGGCTCGTGGCTGAACAGTTCTGGAATCTATATACCTATGAGGGGAACCTGTAATATCATCAGATTTCAGAATCTGGAGGAAGAGAAAACAAGAGGCACAGTTATAAACTTTAATTATTTGCAAAACAGTATTATCAAAAATATATCCTGCAGCTAGCTGTTTATTCTCTAGAACCAATTCTGCAGGTATAAATCCAAGCTCATGTACACATATTGTTGAATGAATTCACCTGGTATATTTCCACCCGCTGCTCCGTGGCTCGTGCATGTGTGTTCTGCATCCTGTATATGCGAAACTCTGCCTTGACAAGTGTGCTAGAATTCCTGTCTACATTGGTGACGTCAAACTTCACCACTCTGAAGTATGGACTCTGAGGCACCGTGTTTATCACATCTGTGGAAATAACAGGAGCATTCTTTAAAGGTCTGGGTAGTTTTTCAGAACTTTCACCTCAAGGCAATTGAATTCACCTACAGTTCTAAATCAACATCCATCCCCTTATGAACCTCCCAAAAATACCATTGGAACCATTTTGGAATCAAAGACCTAGTTGTTATCTGATTGGTAATAGTGCAAATAGTGACAGTATACTTAGACCGTGAATCATATACAGACTATTCACTGGGGTCAGTTTTTCCCCCAGTGGTGTTTGTACAAGGATCCTAGACATAACACATGTCTGTGCTTATGTTAATATTACATGCTAAAGTAGATAGCTATTTCTCAAACTTTGCTTTGCCTAGACACACTTCTCTTCACAATGAATGCAAATGCAAGTAGGTAGTCAGACTGAGGCAAGGTATAGATAGATAGATAGATAGATAAATAGACAGATATATATATATATATATATATATATATATATATATATATATATATATATATATATATATTTATATATATATATATATATATATATATATATATATATATGTGACAGATAGATTTTCTATAACTCATGGCACCCAACCCATTGCAGGACACAATCACATGCACACTCACAACACTACAATTATGGATTACAATTTAGAGATGCTGTTATGAACAGAACAGGGACTGAGACGAGGATGCACTTGAGTTGTTTATTGAGTCTTGGGAGCAGAGAGAAAGGCAGGCAGAAACGGAAGGCGTGGAAGCTGACGCGAGGAGATCTGTAGATCAAGCGGGCAGGTAAAACCCGGAGGTGAAACCGCGAGCTGCGGGAACAGGCAGGGGCAGAAATCTCTAGAAGACGAGAGTTGAGTGTAGCAGCAAAGTCCGTAGCGTGAAACATAACACTCAGGTATGTGCTAACGATACCGGACAGGGATAGAGTGAGTTGTGGTGCTATATATAGTGTGTGGTGGTGAAGGTGATCATGACATTCAGGTGAGACTAATTAGAACTCAGGGGAGGGTGTGCGCTGTGACTGTGTATGTGCAGAGCCTGGCGTGTCTGTAACAGATGCCAATCAGCCTACATATTTGATCTTTGAACTGGGGAGAAAACCAGACTTCCCAGAGGAAACCCCAATGGCATGTGGAGAACATACAAACTACATTGACAAAGGGAAAAGTTTGGAATCAAACTGACAACCCCAGAGGTGCAAGACAAACATGCTAACCACTAAGCCACTGCATCCCAATGAATGTATGAATGTATGAATGAATGAATGAATGAATGAATGAATGAATGAATGAATGAATGAATGAATGAATGAATGAATGTTATTGCCTGTTATAGATAAAGGGTGTGTTCAAAATGTGCAATGTAAATTTCCTTCCTCACACTGCTATGGTCTTTCAACTTTCAAACAATTCAAACACCTCAAATTAGTTTTATGAGGGTTAATTGTTCGCATTAGGTTAGCCTTCATACCTTTTTTCTAATTCCTTTACATAAAATCCAACACTGCACTCTTTACTTATTCTTACGGCTTTCTCGTGAGATCAGTTTACTCCTAAATTATTTTTGTACCTGTAATTTTTAAAGAATTCACCGACCTTGACTTATCTTGGGAGGGGTTGCTAATTAGGGGAGTCACAAGCATCTTCCTTAAACTGGCCTCATAATGTGCACCATGAGTAAGTACACTGTTAATAAGAGTGGGCAATTTGGCCATTTTTAGTAATCTATATGAAAAGTATTAAACATATTTGATTAAGGTTTGTCAGCCAAAACAGAACTGAAAACCAACTGGAAAATTGAATCTCGCAAAACCCCATATAATTTAACATGGAAAAGAAAAATGAAGTGGACTTGTTCATTTGGCTACTGTCATAAAAGTGTATCGTGACGTAATTGCACCGTGACGCAATTGTCTTGATAGACTATGATCTGAAGAGCGTTGTGGACGTACTGACTACTGTCAACAGAGCATAGTGACATGTGTATTTGTGAATTAGTGAAAAAGTTGAGTACTCACTGGAGTCAGCGCGCTGAGGAAGCATGTCCACTCGCTGCACCTCTTTGGCATAGTAATCTTCCTCGCTGCTCTCCCGCTCGCAAGCGGACTCGGCGTGGCGCGCCCGCTCCTTCAGCAGATCCTTGGTGCTGTTATAAAGCAGCATGACCTCGAAGGGCACCGGGTCCGGCTGCGGGGTTGCTGTGGGGTCGGGTGGTGATCGGATGCGTAGTTTGCTCAGGATTTGCCCGCGCACCGCCTCTATCCTCTTCGACTTGTGATCGTCCAAATCATAAGAGTGGCACGTCGAGAAGCCCTCAGCCGAAACCGATAACTTCAGGATAAGCAGCGCGATATTGATGAACCACATGGCTGTTAAAAAAGATGTAGAAAAAAAAAAACAAACAAAAAAATCCGTGCACGGCTCGGTGCCAGACTCCGGTTTGTTCAGCTGCTCTGAGTGCACAGTCCTGTAGCTGCGCTGTGTGCCGCCTGCACCAGGTGACTGACCCACGCCGCGCTCACGTACAGGTTTTATCTGCTTTAGCGCGCACTGTGATGCATCACGTCGCTCCACGTTCTGCTAACTTACACATAGTAGCCCAGGTTGTGAATCAGTTTAGAGTTGAATCAAAAGCCGATATAGATCATATATAAATTATATATATAATATAAAATAAATAGTAAAAATTACTGTTTGCATAATTTTTTGCCGGATACTCTACAGGTAAATAAATTTCTTAAGAACAAATGCGCACGAACTATGCAGCACGTCATTACAAAAACATGCTATTCAAAAAAAAAATGCTGAATATTAGTAATATATTTTAGCACAATACTGAATAGTTCCTTTAAATCTTTAGCTGCCGGTGAGGTAAGACAGAAAGTGCAGGCTATCCTCTGAGTGTGTCTGAGGTCGAGTGTGGTGTTGAAGCAATGCTTAGGATTTTTGCGGTGCGACTCGAGCTTTTTGGGGGAGGCTATTTTAGTGGGTCAACTTTCTTTTTAATGTTACTCCCATCAACCACTAGACTTTTCTTTTTCTTTCCCTTTTTTCTTTTTCTTTTATGCAACATCCAAGCCTAAAGGTTTTATGTTTTAAGGCTCAATTTAATATCTGACCACCTACAGATTGTTATATAACCTTTACAATAAGGCATGGCTTTACATTTGAGAGGAAGGAGGCTGGAGCTCCTACAGGAAATGCTATCCTCCCACTGAGCACTAGATGAAATATAGTATACATTTCAGGGCAATTAGAAGACTGTCTGTGTATGGGGTGGTGGGTGGGTTGGTGAATCATAAAGTCATCACAAGGATATGAATCTCTGATAAATTTGACCTTGTGGGAACATTTGGCATGACTCCACGTGGAGATAAAAAGAGCCAAAGTGTTTCATTTGTTTTTCTTTGGTTAGGGTTAGATTTAGCAAATTGGCTGCATTACTAATTATGTCAAAGGAAAGTCCTCTTAGTAAGACAAATGGATGTGGTATTGCATAAAAGAGAACAAAATAACTTTGTTGTTAAAAGTGCCTGAGTGTGTAAGAGAGTGTGTGGGCATTTATCTTGGAGCCGGGGTCTTCACGATGATAGTAATAAGTGATTTTTGAGATTGCAGGGACATGCATTTATTTGAAAGAAATTATGTATACACTTACTGTCCACATTATTAGGACAGCTGCACTTTCATGCAGTTATTTAATCAGCCAATCACACGGCAGAAACACAATGCATAAAGTCATGCAGATACAGATACAGTCAAGAGCTTCAGTTAATGTTCACAGCAATCATTAGAGCAACTGGGGGAAAATGTGATCTCTGTGACTTTAACTGTGGCATGGTAGTTGGTGCCAGATGGGCTAGTTTAAGTGTTTCATAAACTGTTGAACTTCCACGATTTTCACACACACAACACTCTCTAGAGTTTACACAGAATTGTGCGAAAAACAAAAAACATTGAGCGAGTGACAGCTTCTGTGGGAGGAAATGTTTTGTTGATAAGAGATGGTGGAGCAAAATAGCCAGAGTGGTTTGAGCTGCCAGGAAGGAAGGAACTCATATAGTCACTCTTTACAGCTGTGTTGAGCAGAAAAGCATCTCAGCATGCAGAAGACACTGAATCACCCAAACTGGACGGTTGAAGATTAGGGGGGAAAAAAAG
Organism: Hemibagrus guttatus; assembly: GCA_033459395.1. Lineage (NCBI taxonomy): Eukaryota > Metazoa > Chordata > Actinopteri > Siluriformes > Bagridae > Hemibagrus > Hemibagrus guttatus. The sequence continues at coordinate 18,300,352 of JAUCMX010000009.1, read as the reverse complement.
ACTTTTTCCAGTCTTCTGGTCCAGTTTTATTGAGCCCATGATATCCTCTGATACCTTTTCTTGAATCATACATTTGACTAAAATGTTTTCCCCTAGTTAAGGTGCTTCATGGTAACAACTAGTAAACAGCAGCTAAAGCATATTAGTGAAGCCAGAAAATTTCTCAGAAATATTTGTAATAAATTGTTTTGGCTGTTGCATCTGGTTGTATTATTCCTCTGAAGCAGTTAAATCTCCCAACGAAATGATTAATATCTACCTCAGATCTCAGTCCTTTCATTTGGACTGACATGCCAGCTTTAGTCTTCCCTCCTTCCCATCTCTTTCTCCTCTCAGTCTCATTGTTAATTACAGTGTGTGAACGACTCGATCATTAATCTTTCAAAAAACGGCTTTACTGCAGCTCTCTACCTCCTCCATTATAAGTTTATTACAGCCTCAGTCAAAGGGCTATAATTGAACTTGAAGTGGTTTTAAAAATTAAGCTTGAGATGAGGAAATGTGCTCAGAGGAATTTATAATCAGGGTGGTTGATAGGACTGAGAGAGAAAGTAGAAATATTTTCCTGTTCAAACATGACTTCAGAAACTGAGTGTTTCTTCAAAAGCTGTTGAAATGAAAAATGCCTACGTGGATGGAGATGGTTTGGCGACATCTGGTGCTAAAAGGAAGGGCAAAGTTTTCCTCTCTGTTGGTTAGTGGCATTTTCCCCCTCCGACCTCCTTTTTTCCAAAATATAGTCCTTAAAACGCCACGTCATTCCTCCCTCCTTGCTTGCAGTGTAAACATCAGCCCAGGTCCTAAGACACAGATAAGAGCCAAAACAGTTTAACACTGAAAGAAAAGTCATTGAAAAAAAGCATTCTGGATAATTATTATGCCGCTTCCTTCCCATGCTGAAAAAATAGACAAGGGTGAAAAGGAGGACACTTGTTTTCAAACATGTAGCCTACTCATAGTGATTATTTTTGTGGCAAAACTTTCAACTAGATGAAAGAATACACTATGAAGTGAAATACCTGCATGAGCACCCACTGGGATAAATCCTACAAATCCTGAATAGTCTGGGTTTGGTGAATTGAATCATAGGATATAAAAGTATATCATAAATATAAAAGTATTACATAAATTCCAGTTCTCTTTCACCAAATCCTAAATCTCAAAAATTACACCCTCTTTTATTAGGAACACCTCTACACACACATGCATGCAACCAATCATGTGGCAGCAGTGTGAGGCATAAAATAATGCAGATGTAGCCAGAAGTTTTTGGCAGTGAAATTCGAGCTGGTCTGTTTAACCTTCAGTTCTGCTGAGGCTCACAGATGTGTCTACTAGCAGCATGAATACACAGACCCTACCTGCCTTGTGTCAACAGTCCAGGCTGGTGAGGTGATGTAATAGTGTGGCACACATTGGGTCTGTTAATACCAATCATCCTTGAATACCACAGACTCTCTGAGTATTGTTGCTGACCATTTGGATCCCTTCATGGCCATCTTTTCACCATCTTCTAATGGCTACTTCCAGCATGATAATGCACCATATAACCATGTCAAGTAATAGTTGCCTCAAACTGGTTTCATGGACATGACAGTGAGTTCAGTGTTATTCAGTAGCCTTCCCAGTCAACGGATCTGAATCTAATAGAACACCGTTGGTGTATAGTAGAACAGGAGAGTCACAGCATGAAAGTGCACCTAAAAATCTTCAGGAATTGCGTGCTCAGTCATATGAACATGAACCGAAATCTCAAAGGAATGTTTCCAACATCTTGTGGACCCATGCAATTAAGCACTGAGGCTGTTTTGAGAGCAAAGAGAAGTCCTACCCAGTGTAATTGTAGCATTCCTAATAAAGTGCTCTGTGAGTACAGACCTGTAAATGACCAAATGGCTGTCACATTGTCCAAGCAAATGTAACTCTGCATTAGTTTATTTTAATGTTATCAAGCCTTTGTTTTAGGATTATAATAGAAATAGATAATAGTATAGGAAAATAATAATAATAATAAGAAGAATAACAATAATAATAGTAGAACAGGATTACAATAGAAATAGATCAATTTTTTTCCATTTTGTTTTGTAATCAAATGGTTGGTTTGGTGGCTCAAGTGGTTAAGGATCTGGATTGTTGATCGGGGTTCAAGCTCCACTGTTGGGCAATTGAGCAAGGCCTTTAACCCTCCCTGCTCCAGGGGTGCTGTATCATAGCTGCCCCTGTGCTCTGACCCCAACTTCCTCAGCTGGGATATGTGAAGAAATGATTCCACTGTGCTGTAATGTATGTCTGGCGATAATAAAGGCTCTGTGCACTCACTTCTTCTTCTATTGAGCCATATAAAATCATAAAAGAAACAAATCTCTCATGTCATACATTTCTGAACCCAGATATAGATGTTTGATTAACAAATGCAGTAAATCATATGTGGTAGTCAGTTGTAAAAACTCCCCTTTCCCGTCAGTTCGAGTGACAAAACCCAATACTTAGTTTCTGAGCTTATTTATTTATCCATGAGTTGCTATTAGAGGTGTTATCAACCCAACTGGATAATGATACAAGACTCAATCAAAATATATTGTAACAGATTTATCGAAAAGTATATTACAAAACATAGTAAACATAATACAAACATGATCTGAGAAAACAGGGGCCAGTACTAGTGGAACTGGTTATAAAAATTAATTTCTTAAATTAAAGACCGGGTTTGAATGATTGCAAGTATTGCAGGGGAACAGCAGCTGGTTTTGATATCTTCACTCACTGCAATTCAATTCAACTCTGCTGCAATCCCGTACACCAGTAATGTGCTGTGTTGTCGGTTTGTTATATTTGAATAAAACGAAATCGGAGACATCTCTTATGACTCATCTTCATTGAGGAGCATGTTGGGGACTCCTCTTGTGATGGGGAATTCTCGACCAGACTCAGGGCACTGCAGAGTCCCCTCTATCACTTCCACCTACAGAAAACATGACAGAAAACATTCAAATTTTCAGGCTGAATCCGTAGTGATAAGTCAAGACTATTGCAAAATAAACAATTAGTTCTGGGAACCTGAATAATGCTTCTTATATTTTTTCGGTTTAATTACTGCAAAGATATACACCGATCAGGCATAACATTATGACCACCTGCCTAATATTGTGTTGGTCCCCCTTTTGCTGCCAAAACAGCCCTGAACCGTCATGCACTGTGTATTCTGACACCTTTCTATCAGAACCAGCATTAACTTCTTCAGCAATTTGAGCAACAGTAGCTCGTCTGTTGGATCGGACCACACGGGGCAGCCTTCACTCCCTGTGTGCATCAATGGGCCTTGGCCTCCCATGACCCTGTCGCCGGTTCACCACTGTTCCTTTCCTTGGACCACTTTTGATAGATACTGACCACCGCAGACCGGGAACACTCCACAAGGGCTGCAGTTTTGGAGATGCTCTGATCCAGTCGTCTAGCCCTCACAATTTGGCCCTTGTCAAACTCGCTCAAATCCTTACGCTTGCCCATTTTTCCTGTTTCTAACACATCAACTTTGAGGACAAAATGTTCACTTGCTGCCTAATATATCCCACCCACTAACAGGTGCCATGATGAGGAGATAATCAATCTTATTTACTTCACCTCTCAGTGCTCATAATGTTATGGCTGATCTGTGTATACAGCATACATACATAATTAAAGAATATAAACACCAGTGTGAATTGCCAAAATTATTTCATCATGATACAACGCGGGGGGCACGATGGCTTAGTGGTTAGCACGTTTGCCTCACACCTCCAAGGTTGGGGGTTCGATTCCCACCTCCGCCATGTGTGTGTGGAGTTTGCATGTTGCAACCCTTGGGGGTTTCCTCCGGGTACTCCGGTTTCCTCCCCAATCCAAAGACATGCATGGTAGGTTGATTGGCATCTCTAAATTGTCCGTAGTGTGATTGTGTGAGTGAATGAGAGTGTGTGTGCCCTGCGATGGGTTGGCACTGCCAGGGTGTATTCTGCCTTGATGCCCAATGACGCCTGAGATAGGCACAGGCTCCCCATGACCCGAGAATAGATCGGATAAGCGGTAGACAATGAATGAATGATACAACGCTAATACCATAAGACAATGGACAAACCCATAAAGCCTGAATTCAGCATATTAGACTAAAGAGCATATTTCATATAAAATTTTTCTTACCTCCAGCAGGACTTTGTGCACTCTGCGTAAAAAGTCTTCATCGTTGTCATAGTTCGATACAGGCGTGCTGGGCAAATCCTGCAGGTATCCCAGCTGTGGAGACAAATTATTTACTCAATGCCCTTATTATTAGGCCCTTGTTGAATTATAATTTAAACGAGCCTCACCCCTTCAGCTGCATGGATTAAAGCGCTCCACTCCAGCTTTGGGATCATTCTGCTCACAAACTGAGGATTGAACTCAACTTCATTCACTTTGACCTCTGTCGCCTTTGGAGAGGACAGAAAAGAGACAGACGATTAATGAACAGACCTGTTTCTTGCTTTAAAATCAAATTTATTATAGTACTAGGTTCTCACAGTGGCAACAGGGGGATACACATTATTATTATTATTATTATTATTATTATTATTACTACACAGTGGTAGAGATCAGTATCTGTAACTGTCTTTTCACTTGAATCAGTTTTATTTAAAGCACAGTAACTTCAAAAACCTAGATGCCAATCATATGTTAGTTTCTTTAAAAAGGTTATTTAATAATAATAATAATAATAATAATAATAATAATAATAATAAAAATTTCAGTTATGAGGCTTTAATAATAATCAATTATGGGGCTTTTAATATAGTACAAATGTTTTAAATGTACATAGAAACAAGACAACAGTACTGCAACACTGACTTTCTCGATACAACTGACTCAAACTCACAATACATAATTAAAGAATGTTTACTATAAACAAATTAACAGAGATGAAAACAAATGTGGGAACATGTTTTAAATCCTATCCTGCCATTGATGCATTTTTCTTGTGCTAAACCCTGATCATTTCATTGTCAATCTTTTTACACAACCAGTAGTCACTGATCTAAACACTTGTCTAGCGAACCTCAGATCATTCAGATCACACACACACACACACACACACACACACTAGCATGCTCACCTTGATCAGCAGCGGATATCCTTTAGTCACTCCTTTCACATGCGACGTCAACATGTTATGCGTTAACAATTTCATCCTAGCAGTCTCGGTGATGTGATATCTAAGAAAGAATGAAAAAAGATATATCACGAATGCTAGGTATATTCGCTAGCTTGTCGCTCACGTGTTGTTCTTCTTCTGTGCTGCTGCAATGAGTTAAGGCTCGACAGTGCCACCTGCAGGCCATGAAGATGCTTCACAATGCAGCACACGTTACACAGGGGTTCTTTAGCTGTAAAACAACTCCATTATTTATTATTAGGCTTATTATTCAAATATGTACAACAATATTCTTGCTATGAATTGGAGTCATAAAAAATGTTTAGTCCTGAACTTTTCACTAACAAATACATTACATTCCAAAACATGCTTTATGGATTGACTAGTTAAAAGATAATGGGGATGGATTTCCACAGATCTTCTCCATCTAATATCAAGCCCCCCAGCCTGATGTTAATTGCATATTTGGATATTTACATGGGTACAGATGTTCCTATTAAAGTGGCCAGTGAGTATAGTTAAAAAACAACACAAAGAGATTGACTTCATTCAGTCTTCCAACATCTATAACATTTACCAATCAAATTTCAAACCCTTATACCCATGTACAGGTTTTCATTTATTTCTTTATTATTTTTTTTTTTATAATTGTGTTTACACATTGTCTTGGTATCATACAGATTAATCTTACAGCTTATGATATAGTAATAATTACAGAAAAAAAACATAGCAAAAGCTATGATTTTCATAGCCTTAAAAGATCACTCTATTGAAACAACACTCAACCCACAAACATGCACATCCCCACTCAACCACTCATAAGACACTGTGTACAGGTACATACACACTTCCCTTAAACTGCATTAACGAAAAACTAAAAGTGTAACATACTAACCGCAAGCCTTTGTAATCTTTCAGCTGCTGAAAGCCCTTTACCATACACAGACAACATCGCATGAATATGATAAGCAGTTCTGTTAATCATAATGACAAGCATTTAAAAACAAAACATTAGAAAGGAAACTAAACAAGACGACACTAAGCGAGGCTGGATTCAGGAAACTGGACAGGAAGCTTGAACAAGACATTTCAGTCTGCGGAATTAAAAAAAATATCATGTAAAGGACACTAAATATTTTAGTGTGGAAATGTCACAGAACCATGGATAAACATTCAAATTGATGTTAATTATGGCACAATAACACTAAGGGCATTGCTTAAAGTGGTCAAAGCTCATTTCACAGGATGCTGAAGAATCACATTTGTACGTTTTAACTTGTATTATGGAAAGGTCACTTTTACACTGCCTCCCATATTGTTTTGGTGAAAAAAAATTCCATCTTAGATCCCAGTTTGATCAATGTCATAATTCCTTATGGTGGATAAAAAAAAAAAACATTGAACAATTTGAATAATTAAAGAACAACAGTGAAACTTCCCAGATACCCAGTGTGTAATTTCAAGAGGAAAGAACAAATAAAAGCTGATAAGTGTTAACTGTTACATGGTAAACAGTGTTCAGATTCGATATGATTGCATACTTTCAGATCAGGTGGATGGCAGCAAATCGCACTTGGCTACCTACAAAGAGCTCTGCATGTGCACGGTGAACGTGCATGAATGTGAAAATGTGCAACTAACACGTGGAAGCCACTTGAAACCTGTCGGGTTGTGCTGAGCGTCTGATAATTTTCCTTCATCTTTGCATTAATACTCACAGAGATATCCACATTTTCCCATACAAACTCATGCCTCCACGCTACCATTCACACTAGCAAAAAAACTGTTTTTAGCAGTCAGTCATTCTTGGCCATCATCTGTGCGCCATTTTAAGAAGTCCTCTTTTCGTGCATCTGGTTTGATTTGGTTCCGCATGCCTCCTAGCAGGTTGGAGGTGGCTTCAGAGGCTACTATTAAGGGACGTACCACGGTGGGAGGAATCTGACGCAGAACCCCACCCACTGCTCCTGGAAGACCTTTCTGCTCGTGTCCACGTGAGGCCACGTCACACAGGGTCTGAGCAGTGTCTATCACCCCCTGTAACATACAAACACAAGAATTCCGTGTATAAGTAACTTTTGGCTGGAACACTACATTCTGTCCATACGTGGGAGCTATTTTTACTAGTGGAATAAATGAACTTGTCTGGATGATAGACAAACATTTTTCTGAACAAGCAATGCAGGATGTGGAACCAGAAATGAAACAAATAAAAAATAAATCTGTCATACTACTGTTTTGTAGCTTATTTATTGTAGTTAGTATACATATGTACCTATATATTGAATATTATTTATTTATTAGGGAATGATAAAGTATAATACAACAGAACACTACCTCTCTGACAGTGTCGTAGGCCTTGGCCACACCTTCTCTGAGGTCAGCTGGTTGCGGTGTGCGTCTAGGCCGGGAGGCAGGACGTCCCTCTGTGATGCAACGGGTCAGGGGTGGTGTTGGGGACAGGATGTCATACACCGTCTCTGCTGTGGCCTGCAGAGCAATCATGACATGCTTTTCTTACATAATATATAATTCCGGTGATTTATGGGGTCAGGGCTAAACATCAGACCTTAGTCTTATAATATTCATCTATGATGTTTCCATAGTGAACATGTAATAAAATGTTGTTTAAATGTATCTCAGTGTGTTTTTGTTGTCACCATAAATGAGTTCTTTACTAAATATATGAAGGATATTACGTGATGTTTGTGTGTGTGTGTATACGTAAAGTACCTGTATGTGCATTTGTATGTATACATCGATCAGGCATAACATTATGAGCAGCGAGAGGTGAAGTGAATAAGACTGATTATCTCCTCACCATGGCACCTGTTAGTGGGTGGGATATATTAGGCAGCAAGTGAACTCCTCAGAGTTGATGTGTTAGAAGCAGGAAAAATGGGCAAGCGTAAGGATTAGAGCGAGTTTGACTAGGGCCAAATTGTGATGGCTAGACCACTGGATCACAGCATCTCCAAAACTGCAGCTCTTGTGGAGTGTTCCTGGTCTGCAGTGGTCAGTATCTATCAAAAGTGGTCCAAGGAAGGAACAGTGGTGAACCGGTGACAGGGTCATGGGAGGCCAAGGCTCATTAATGCACGTGGGGAGTGAAGGCTGGCCTGTGTGATCCGATCCAACAGACGAGCTACTGTTGCTCAAATTGCTGAAGAAGTTAATGCTGGTTCTGATAGAAAGGTGTCAGAATACACAGTGCATGACGGGTCAGGGCTGTTTTGACAGCAAAAGGGGGAACAACACAATATTAGGCAGGTGGTCATAACGTTATGCCTGATCGGTGTAAGTGTGATATACTATGTACACTCACATGAGTGTATGCTTATCTATGTGTGCATGTTCTATTGGTCTAAGTATATATGTACACACCTGTATGGCCTGCACCAGTCTGTTGCTAAGCTCCAGAGCAGCCGAAGCTGTAGAGGTGCCAAAAGATGCTGCCCCTCTCTGGAGACCCCGAATAATACGCCCATCTTTCCTGTACTGCTCAATTGGCATCCAGAAGAGATCCCGTACCCCATGAACTACATGAACATGATACATGAACTTTACTAGTTTCATTCCACACAGACTGCCAGATACACATCTCTATTACCTCCTGCTTCTAAAGAGTTTAGACTAGTGTGAAGGACAGAAAAGTCCAGCAAGTAGAAATATTTTAGAACAAAAAGAACTGGCTATAGTAGGACATTTAACATTTCATATATGAGCAGTACAATCAACAAATAATGCTATACACTACAATAAAGTAATGCTATACATGTATACTTACAGAGCTGAACTACAGAGTGCATTGGACCAACACCTCCCAGAATGCCCGGTAACTGGTTCTTCCTGATGTCAGTCAGCCACTCGTTCACAGCGTACTGAATGACTTTATCGACACCCAGCAGCCTGGCAAAGAAATTAAAAAATACTTGGTCTCAATCAATTAGTACTTATTATCTAAATAACCTGACAATGTGCATATTTTGACACATCTCTGCATTTGGAAAAAAAACCCAAAGTTTATTCATTCAGAACTAGTTAGGCATATTTAATATTCACAATTTATGACAATGAATCTGGACAAAATGTGTCACATAAAAAAAAAAAAAGAGAGAAATGCTACATGAAGGAGTAGAGAGGTGTACAGATTTCATAGGAATGAATCAGAGGTTGATGGATGTTAGTCAGAGAGAGCTAAATCACCCGTGTCTACAGCAGAGCCTCTTCAACTTCAGCTCTGAGCAGTTGAGTTGGGCCAGGCCAATAAGAATTCCAGCAAACGTTCCCTATAAAACAGGACAGGGCCGATCACAAGGTTTAACTATCATGCAGTAATGTTTGCTCTTTTGGCACGGAAAGACGTATTGGATTCGTCAATAAATATTTTCACTAGAGAGCGTCTAGACCAAGGGTCATCGACTGGCAGACTACGATTTCAGTGGACCCAACTGTGTATTAAAACTAGCTTGTGGTGAATTTGAACTTGAACGAGGTGAAAGGCATGAACTAGTGAGACTGCATTTTCGTTTGGTTTTGTTTTGAGTAAATGAAACTGGGAGTGTTAAGTTCTTAGAAAAATTCACCTGTCTCTTGAGTCCTCCTTCATTCAGACACACACAAACACTGGAATCTACACCATGAAGAAGAGACTGACTGGTTAAAGTTCAGTTTTTCAAATATGAACCTCTGCTGTTTCTATAGCACATCCTTTTTAATGACTTGCAGCAGTTTATCATATGCATTTGGGCAAATTATCTAGCTAAAGGTAGCTCACTGGACCACAGACTAGTCTTATTTCAAATCATTTAAGTCTGAAAGTGGAAAGCTTTCACTCTTGTGTGATTGGGCAAAATTATAACATGGCTTGTTTTTAAAAGGTTGTTGACACAGAATGGATATGAAAGTCTGCATTTCTCTGATGCACAATGAATTTGTTTTATTTATAGCCATGAACCATAAACTTATCACTTAGTTTGAGTTGAATACCCCTGGTCTAGTCAGCCTCTGTGAAATACCCGACAATGCTCAATATGACCAAGTGTCTGAAACCTCACCTGTTCGATGGCCACATGCTTCCCATGGTAGTCCAGCCATATAGGAACTTCTGATGTGAAACGGAATTCTCTAATAGGAGTTCAGGACAAAAGCCAATGTTCAAGACCAACAAACAACGCATACCAAGAAACAAGATACTCAAATCTGTTGTAATAACATTATAAATATGTATATTTTTTGATATACCGGAAATAAATTGGCTGGTCAGAGGAAGAGGAGGAGCCAGCAGAGGAAGAGCTCTGCTCACTGTATGTCGTCTCTATAGAAGCAGTGAGATCGGGACCCAGTCCAGTGCCAGACTCTACTTCCTCTGATGTCTTCAGAGTAGTGTCTGCTTTCACTATAATATAAAGACAGGATGTACTTTACATATGTATACAAAAAAAGAAAAGATAAAAGAACAAGCATGTTCATACTTTTGAGCTTACCCTCTGCAGCCAGATCAACAGGTAAGTATGGATTAATCCCAGCAGCCAGGTTACTAAAGAAATCTTTCAGAAAGAAAAGGGCGTCCTGCAGGCCAACAATAAAACAGTAGATACAATCTCAACATGAAATATATACTGCAGTAGAATCACAGCATTTTTTGAGCATGCATATGTGACAAATACAAGGATCACACATGTTTTTTTGCAGAACAATGCCTAATTATTCAGTCAGTCTGGATTATGCTAGCATTTTCATCACAAATGATTTTGCTTAATCAATTTAAGGTCAGTGGATGTCAGCTGCCAGTATTAGTTGTATGTATGCAAGAACCTGTCAGGACTTTTTCCAGCTCTTTTTAAGCATCTTCAGATAATTAAACAAATTTCAAGCACATTTTAACTATTTAACTTCAAGCACTTTGCATGAGTCATGTTTAATGATACACCATTAAATTCTCATAGGTCATGTTGACCCTATATCTGACTGACATGACTGTTACAGTAAGAGTGAAATGTGTCATCATAACCCACTAATGACACAGCTGTGCCTATTGAACATTCTTTTTGATAGTGATGTACTCCTTCTTAAAGCTCATATAACTGTAGGAAGTTCTAATATAAATATAACAGATGAACAGTCTATCCATCTATCAAAGTAACATATCATCATTATTGATTCCACAGATGTGCAACAAAGCTGAAGGCCATCTTACCTGATCTATGTTGAGTCGGAGGGGCAGCAGACTGATTCTCAGGCAACACTCTGGACCTCCCAATCCGGATTCAGGAAGTACCTGTAGCGCCTTTACTGTTAACTACAGAACATAAATACAACAATGTTAACTTCAAATTATACATTTATAGAACATGATCAAGATTAAGACACTGTCTACTTACTGCACAAGTTTAACTACTTCCAGTGTCTCTCATTTACAATGCACAATGTATTTTTCCTAGACTTGGCTTTCAGTTGTTCTACTTAAATGTATTTAATGTCTGTTACTACATCAGTAATATTCAAAAGTGAGATCCAGGGACCCCACAATATCATCCTGTAATATGTTCTGCCAGTGAAAAGTTCAGAAAAAAACCCCTAGGGCTTTAATAAATAACTAGATTCTCATCATACACACATGAATTACAAAAATAATTACGTATTCAGGGGATCTGTGGAATTTACATTAATGGATTCCTTGGTTGCAAAATGTCTGAGAAACCCCAAGTTACAGAAAAGACCTGTGTCCCCTGCCCTTGCTCACCATGTTGGAGTGGGCTCTACGTGGCATACTCTCACTGGTATACAGGTAGAGGAATTTGTTGATCTGTGAGGAGGCCAGCCTGTCCCGCACCTCCAGCTCTTGCACAATAAACACTTGCCGTGAGAGAGGCTGCTCTCCCAATCCTGCCCCTTCCATGTCCTGCCCTGAGGCTGCAGGGGGCATGACAACAGGGTACGACTCATGCTGGAAGCTGACCTGGAATCATAAGCAGGGGGTGACTCTTGTGTCTTAAAATCATCAGAATGGTTGCGCTTTTTAATCTGAATTTGTTTTCCCAGAGGTTCAATATTTGGTGTAATTCAATATTTGACTTGCCAGTACAGCTGGCAAGTTATCAACTGCCCTCATTTCATTTGGCCAACATGAACTTCCAGCACATAAGCTATTAACAGACTATCAGTAAATGTGTTAAAAAAGAATAGCTTTATATTTCGACCTTCAAGTGCTCACACAAATGTGCATAAGGCCCAGACAGAATCTGAGTCTTACACCTCTGCCACAAAGTTAGTAATTAGGTTATCATGATCTTAATGCAAGCACAATTACTAATGCTGACAGCTGTGTTCAGCAAAATACCATGTGAGAGATTAATTTTAACTGGATTATAAGTGCAGATTCTGAAAAATCATTTAAATAAATGTCATCCCTAGGTAAAAGAACTCTGATTTGAATAAAGCTTTTATTAAATTATGAGGAATGAATTTTTATTATGAAATCAGGCCAGTGAAGAAGGAAATGATGTCTGGAGGTTACTGTCACACAACCTTTGTCAGCTGTATTTCCATGAGCAGTGAGTGCTGTCTGCCACTGCCTCCTGCCCAGCGCCATGAGTTCTGCGGTCTAGACGAGCCAGCAGAGCGTGAGGGAGAACCACGGGCTCCTGCAGGTGCTGAGCGACCCCTGAAAAATGATGAGAAAATGTACACACAAAGATCTCAGTGACAATCTTAGAGCCTGTTGTGGGTAGCACCTTTATTTTGGTATGCAAAAACAAGCAAGCTATAAATTTTATTGTGATCACTGAATCTGCAGGTTTATCATCACTGTTTATTAGCATGCTAGACAATTAACCAAACCTCCTTACCTGTGGCTGTGCTGTGTGTGAGCAGAGATCGGTTTTCCTCCAAAGTCTTTGCCCCCATAGAGATGCCAGACTACAGATACCTCTTTGAGTACTACCCTGCTCTGAGGAATTGGAAAGCGAGCAGGCGCTTTTAGTAGGTCCGAACTGCCCCGTGGCCGAGAGAAATAGCCATCACGCACCATTATAGGAGTCTGACATAACACTTTGACCACCGGCTCTCCATCCTTAGGCTGTAGAGAAAGAGGGAGAGACAGAAAGATAATTTAAGTTGTGGATTCATGTTTAAGCCTGTCTGCTAACATTGCTGAAAACAACACTGCTAAAAAAAAAAAATAGAAATACTATGAACCTATATTACTTTATTTGCCCATTGTACTGTAAATGCCATAGAGAACACATAGAAGACAGTCATACAGAAGAGTAAAATTTTTTATATATATATATATATATATATATATATATATATATATATATATATATATATATATATATATATATATATACACTGCTCAAAAAAATTAACGAAACACTTTTTAATCAGAGTATAGCGTCAAGTCAATTAAACTCCTGGGATATTGATCTGGTCAGTTAAGTAGCAGAGGTGATTGTTAATCCGTTTCAGCTGCTTTGGTGTTAATGAAATTAACAACAGGTGCAGCAGATGGGCAACAATGAGATGACCCCCAAAACAGGAATAGTTTTACAGGTGAAGGCCACTGACATTTTTTTCTCTTCTCATCTTTTCTGACTCTTTTTCACTAGTTTTGCATTTGGCTAGGGTCAGTGTCACTACTGGTAGCATGAAGCAATACCTGGACCCTACAGAGGTTGCACAGGCAGAAGGTTTGCTGTGTCTCCCTGCACAGTCTCAAGAGCATGGAGGAGATTCCAAGAGACAGGCAGTTGTCAGAGTTTAGGCTTAGTTATGCTTTATTTTGACCACTAGAGGTCGCCATTGGACCCTCATGCCTATAATTTTCACCTTAGTTATCAGCTCTATTGTTTTCACATGTGCCTCGTTCTGTGTTGTGTATTTAAGCTGTGCTCTTTCTCTGCCTCTTTGTCTGGTTATTGTGATTCTCTAGCCAGTTGCTGCCGTAAGTGGTGCCCTTGTGCTAACGTGTTCTCCCGTGCCTTTTGGAGTATTTTCCTGTGTTTGTTTTTGGGAAGTTTTTCCAGAGTTTTTGTTTGGAGATCATTGATGTTACTTGTGGATTTCTTTCTTCCTTTTTTGACTGGCTACTCTTATGTTTTGTGACTGCTTTGAAGAAAGGGATTATTTTACTCTTTTCTTTGTTTCAATAAACTCTTTGGAAGCAACTTAAGAAGGCATCTGACTATTGGGTTCATCTCCTGTCCGGGGGCTCAGTGGCAACTAAAAGACTGTCACACCAGAGACCTGAGTTCAAGACCTGATCCTGACAGCAGTTACTCTGTGAGAACTGAACAGGGCTGTAGAAGGTCCTTAACCAATCAGCAGGACCGGTATCTGCTCCTTTGTGCAAGGAGGAACAGGATGAGCAGTGCCAGAGCCCTACAAAATGACCTCCAGCAGGCCACTGGTGTGAATGTCTCTAATCAAACAATCAGAAACAGACTTCATGAGGGTGGCCTGACGTGAAAGGGTCCTGAGATGATGTGAAAGAGTCTCGAGAAGCCATGGAGAACGTTATGCTGCCTGTAATATCCTTCAGCATGACGGGTTGGTGGTGGGTCAGTGATGGTCAGGGGAGGCATATCCATGGAGGGACACACCTCTACAGGCTAGACAATGGCACCCTGACTGCCATTAGATATTGGGATGAAATCCTTGTACCCATTGTCAGACCCTACGCTGGTGCAGTGGGTCCTGGGTTCCTCCTGGTGCACGAAAATGCCCGGCCTCATGTGGTGAGAGTATGCAGGCAGTTCCTGGAGGATGAAGGAATTGACATCATTGAATGGCCCCCACACTCACCTGACCTAAATCCAATAGGGATTTTGGTCAGGTGAGTGGCCTAAATCCACCTCTGGGACATTATGTTTCAGTCCACCCGACCCCGCCAGGCTGCACCTCAGACTATCCAGGAGCTCAGTAATGCCCTGGTCCAGATCTGAGAGGAAAAACCCAATGACGCCATCCGTCGTCTCATTAGGAGCATGCCCCAAAGTTGTCAGGCATGCATACAAGCACGTGGGGGCCATACAAACGACCATTTTGAGTTGCTGCAATAAAATTTCAGCAAAAAAAGACTAGCTTGTTGCATCATTTTTTTCCACTTTCATTTTCAGGGAGTCTTTGAAGTCAGCCCTCTGTAGGTTGATAATTTTCATTTCCATCAAACGACGTGACATCTTTTTTGTTCCTAACACATTACCCAGTCCATATCAGTATAGATATCCAGCATATTTTTCCCCATTGAGATCTGATTTGTTTTCAAAGTGTTCCTTTAATTTTTTTGAACTGTGTAGAAAGAAAAGAAAAAGCAAAAATAGTCTAGAGAAAATCACTCACAGGAATGCCTATACCAGGTGCCTCTAAAATACAGAAGTCATCATTATCAGTGGAGTCTTCAGAACATTCCTCTGACATCCTATCAGCATGAACCTCAGTGGCTGTAACCACCAGTTGATCAAGCTCAGACTCCACTCCCCCAAGGCCAGAGGAGCTGGATTTTGGGCCTTCCCCAGGAAACAGGTACACCGAAACAGGTGAGCCTCGCTTTACTGAGGAAGGAGAACCTGAAATTCAAACAAATGAGGCAGACGATGAGCAATCTGTAATCACTCTTTGTATTGGAACTAGTAGTCCGGTGAAGTGACAGTGTGACAGGTCCTTTTGTAAGGGTATTGAGAGAAACAAAACAATTCAGAACAGGATTCTGTAAGGTATTCTAATAACTGCATTCCTGGTTTGTAACTGACTACCATAAATGGCTTCATATTATTATATCATATATCAATATAATTTCCCCAATAATGCCTTGAGGCTGAGTTAGTGATCATAATTAACTCCAACAAGTTACTTTCAATAAATCTTACCATATTCTCTATCCTCTTCATGGAGAGTTTGTTCTGTGTCAATCAGGGCATCTGTAAGGTCACACTGGTTAATTTCAGCTGTCTCTGCTGGTGGACAGGGTGGTAAGGATGTAGGAGCTTCGGAGAGCTGAGGGAAACAAATATCCGCAAGTAACTGTACATGTAGTCTGAGAGCAAATTCACCATACAATATTCATTTTCAATAAGAATTCATTTTCACATGCTCCCTCCCCCACATTTTCACATGCAATTTTCCAGCCTAGGAAAAAAAAGCTGGATTCCACTTTATACAAATCAATAAGCAGCAATGGCATAGCAATGTCCAATAATGACTTGGAATGCAAACTGTTGTTGTGTGCAGGCAATTGTTGTTATGGTCTGCGTAGATTCTGCTGTATCGCATACATTCCTGCCAAAAATTCATGCACAAAAAGTTATTTAAAGCAGTGTTTTGGTTCTCTGTAATGTATGACCCCAAACTGCATGAATGCAAAAAAAATGGAAAAGAAACGCCTAGCAGAAGGTTTCAGTGCTGTTGATGTGTTAAAAGCAAGATTGAAATGGTTTGAGTTTGTTAAGTTTTTTTTTATTTTATAGGTGACACAATTAAGGCCAATATTTGAAGCCACACTTCATTTATTTGTAAATTGTGCCGCAAACAGACATGTATTACATGGTAAGTACCATGGGGTGTGCACAACAAGCAGCGTAGAACTGTATTCAAGCTGTATGCAATGTGCAATTAACAGAATACTGATCCATCACAAGCTTCACAAGTAAAGGTTTTCAGATTCTTAGAAGGCATTCAGGTCTAGGAGGTTTGCATGTTGCTTTTAAAATTGACATTTACAAAGCTACTTGGCAAAAAAATTTAGCAAGATTGGCCTTAGCTTTAGAGGTGGTGAAAGAAACGGGATCTTTTGATGAAAACATATTTTGCAAAATTCTACTAGACAAGTGGATGCTTTTCAAACTTGCTGTTAATCTACAGTGAGTGTATGCTGATGACATAGCACTGCTAACGCTCAGTGGGTAGCAAAGCAGCAATTGCAGTGAACAAAGCACAAACTCATCATTTGAATGTGCCCTTACAAGAAATGTCTCATTATATCAGGTTTTTGGTAACTGGACCAAATATGACGACTTAGTAGTGAAACATGATCTGGTGCACTAAAAACTTTCACAGATATTCTTACCGGGAGTTTCTGTCCAGCAATCTCAGTAGGAGAAGTATGGCGAGGAGGTGGGTGCAGGTCACCCTGGGAGACCAGGTACTGTAGCATATTCACTAAAGCAGCACAGGAGTCTGCACAGGTGTGCACGTGAACCACGTTATTGGAACAGCGCAGCTCGAACAGTGGCTGAGTCTGAACATGGACGAAGACGACAATGCTCTAATAAAACATCAGACTAGAGTATAGTGGGTAAATAAAATCAGCATTATGAGGTATACCAATTTGCTAGTGTTGTTGCCTTTCCAGGTAGTTATGGCCAGCTCTAACAGGTCAATGTCTAATACACACACATAATCTGTAGAGATAAAAAAAAATAACAGCAATAAATTCTTTTAGCCAAAGGAAAAAAAAAAGAAACATCACTACATGGTTCAGATGCGTAGTCGGTACCTCGTCTCAAATCCACGGTGTCACTTTCACACTTATCAGTGAGGTACAATGCAGAGTCATCCAGGATGAACCTATGAGGGATTTCAGTGGTATACAGTTTAACTGATAATACATAACCATATATATTCACAGAGTTCAGCACTGACAGTACCTGAGGTGAAATGTGGCAGTATCCACAATGATATTACTGGACAGAGAAAAGGATTCTGCTGTAAACAACACTCGCAATGGAAGATAGAGGGGTCTGAAAAGGAAAAAAAAAAAAAAAGGATAAGCAGTGATACAAGATAAAAAAAACCCCCATAACAACCAGTTCCTGCTACTGCTGCATTTACAATCAATTTAGAGGGTCAATGCTAAGTGCTATTGCTTACTTTCTTAAACTCCTTACCTGTAGTCAACTGCACAGGTGGCCAGGTGCGTATGTAACACTGTTATGATGGCAGGAGGTGTGTATCCTAAAATATCATCATCAATGACATCTAGAAAATCGACCAACTGAAGGCAGAAGACATGTATGAATCCTTCATTACATATACACATCACAAATGCTGACATCCATGAATTAAAATAAAAATGCATCAATTATTTATGCTGTGTGGAAGTTTAAGGGATCTATGCATAAAATCATTCAAGCACATTTGTCCAACATCTTTCAATAAGTGATACCTGCTCATGCCAACTGTGATTGGTTAATGCCATGTGGTGTCTTAAAGTAGCTCCCTGGAGCCGTAATGCAACCAAAAACTCCTGAAAGGAAAAAGGGTACATGAGGTCTAAAAAAAAAAAAATATATATATATATATATATATATATATATATATATATATATATATATATATATATATATATATATATAAACAATCTTCAGAAATCGCAAATTTAAGAAGTACTGTACCTTGACATTGCGTTGGAGATCTAGTGTGATTTTGATGGCAGTTGACAACATTTGACCCCCTGCTCCTTTGCGCCCCACGCTGCTAACCCCGACTTCTGTGGGATAAATGGTTGGGTCTAGATGGTTTGGGGGTGTAAACTTGGGCATTTCTAATCGTGCTGGAACAGGGGAGTCTGGGACCTCCGCTTTAAAGAGAAAGGAACACAAAACTGAGCTTCTGAGCAGCATCCTATTTAAGATACATTTTAAAAACTGTGAAATATATCGTTCATGTCTGTGGCAGTCTTCAGAAAACCTTTTATCTGTTGAGAATTTGACAAGAATTGAGCCACAGCTTCATCTGACAGGCTTTCCCAGACCTCCACACATACACTATATAGCTAAAAGTATGTGGACACCTAAACAATCGAATGCATACACACTTTTTGAACATCCCATTTCAGATTGAGTCCCTTGTAGTTGTTATAAAAACTCAATTCTTCTAGGAAGCATTCCACTAGATTTGTGGGGATTTGCCCATTCAGCCACTAGATCATTAGTGAGGTCATGTACTGATGTTTTTTTGAGAAGGCCTGAGGAGCCATCAGCACAAGATCTGAAATGTGTTCAGTGGGGTAGAGTTCAGGGGTCTATGCAGGCTACTTGACTTCTTCATCAGCCTCGAGAAACCAAATCTTCAGAAACCTTGCCCTAGGTAATTCTGTGCTTCCAATTTAGTGAATGCAGTTTTTTTTTTTTTTTTAGAAGACCCACATATAGCTGTGATGTTCAGGTGTCCATTTACCCATGGTCTTATCTGTCATAAATCTGTTTTTGGAGGAATCTTTATTGCCTCATCTTACCTTTATGATAGAGTTCAACTTTTTTGCCCTCTATAGTCAAGAAGTTTAAGTTAGGATTATTCTGGTGCTGGGTAACACTGAAAATCTTCCCGCCATCAAAGTCTAGCAGCAATTCTCCATGGCATTGTTCCACCCTCTGTCCTGCTTCATTCTGTAAGAGGATGATATAAGTGGACAGGAATCAAGTTAAACACTCCATTAAACTTGATTTTGATAGCACAGCTTATAATTTGCTTACCTTACAGTCTGTCAGAGCCTGCAGGCGACCCTTGCCAATCAGTACAGTTAAACAGAGCATACTGAGGGAGTGGTCTGATTGGGGTTCTGGCTGCCCCTTTTTCCTTGGTTCACTGGCTGAATAAAACTGAGGTTCATCCTCTTCTGAGTCAGAATCTACAATAAGGTCAAGGTTTTTAAAAACTATTTTACTAAATAAGCCAACACTGCAATCTAATCCTCTGTTAGATCCTAGCAACATTGCTGACTCACGTACTGCCACTACAGCTTATTATCTTTATTTACTGCTCTATTCTTTATATATGTCAAAAATTCAGCCTAAATACTTAAACAGAGAAAAAAACTCTTTTCTAAATCACATTCACACAGCAAGGCTATTACTATAAAATCAATTGTAATATTAAAATGAACATCATACAATTTAATAAATTATTCAAATATTATTTCCCATAAATAGTCATAACTAAATAATATACAGTATATGAAAATACGTTCAGTGATGCACAGCAGAATACAACCATACAGTAAGATATTGTGAAGAATATGCTTTCAACCCACAGACAATAACTTGTAGCAGAATTTCAAAACGTCTGCAGCAAAACTGACCTTTCAACAAGGCACTGTTATGGCTTATGGCCTGCTCCAAACCATTCTGTGTCGCCTAGTGGATTTCACGAAAGAAGCTCTATTTGAGCACACCGATAACTACAAGCTTAGTGGCTCAGCTCTTTCATACATTTACTGCATTTGACAGATGCCCTTATCCAGAGCGATGGACAAAAGTGCTTTGAAGTCTCCATCGATGAACACATCGATACTGGTTCGACATACTAAAAACACTTTTTGGAGAAAATGTAGCTTTTAAAAAAATAAATAAATAAATAAACAAACAGGAAGACGGTAAGTAAGCACCGGTTTATGTATATTCATACTTTGATGCATATAGTCATTATAATAATCTATCCACTCTCTGTGTGTGTTAATGTGTTTTTAAATGACTGACCAAGTCTGAAGGCAGATTTGCAGAGCTGAAACTCATCGCCTTTGGATCTGCGCTGCTGCAGGGGGCTGCGAGAGATCTTCGGAGGGGGTTGAGGGGAAGGTGGGGGCTCCCACATCAGCAAATCATTATTGATCCTGAGGAGTGCAGACACAAGTTACAATACAACAGCGAGCACAGAATCATGGAACACAAAATATGCATTAATAATAATTAAAAGACATCAGGAGAACATCAAACCCAGGAAACATGACGCTACAAAGAACGGGCGGAGGAAAAAAAGATGTAAAACAGAAAAACTATGACTCGGTAAAAATGATAAAACAAGTGTAATGGAAATAAGTCAAATAATCGAACATCGAGTGAATGGAGATGCAAAACAAAACAAAAGCTAGTACAAGAACCCAGACACACACACAAAAAAGGGTTAGGTCATGACACCAGTTCATTCAAAGCCTGCATTCACATTTTGAGAAAACATCAGGCTAAATCAAGGCATGGAACTAAAAAATGTAATTGCGTTTATACTGTATATATACACACTTTTATTGTCTGAGTGAAAACATGAAAACACATTTTCTGTCATGTTTATACAATAGGTTTTGCCATTTTTATAAAGGGTGCTAATTTTGAAAGGCAATGCAACTGTTAAAAAGGAGCAAAAGCTCATGCCTGTTGTAGATGCTTTGAAAGGCTTCTTTGCTGGGCAAGAGAATGTAGGCCACAGGGAGTGTGATATCCACCACACATTGACTCTGAGCCACACATCGAGCCTGGAATTCCTTCATTTCCTCTGGATCTGCTGGGATTACCATCTAAGTGAGACAAGAAAAAGGAAAGAGGATGAGAGACAGTTAATGACTGTGGGGCAGGCAAGACTGGACACAGAAAATTGACATGTGTCAAAAAGGTCAAAATGACAAGAAAAAGAATGAACACGAGAACAAGACTGATAAAGATGAGAAGAATGAGACAAGAGTTGTCTACCTCTTCTGTCTCAAACATGGTGCGATTTGAAGAGAAGGGGGAGCTGTTCTTCTCTCTCAGCTCACAGGGATTTTCGACAGACACAAAGCCAAGCCCCAAATCCCTGTTCAAACCCACACCTACACCCCCTCTATCATCTGAGTCTGCTGCTCCACTTACATGCACCACAATCCTACAAGAAATGAAAAAAAGAAAAAAAAGTAGTTTCAAAAGTAATGATATAACTATAGTTTTATGTTTCTGGGAAGAATACATTACATATGATCAGTGCCCACACAGACTCACTTGGGTGTGCTGTCTGGGTTCTGCGTGTTGGAATCCTTTTGTACACGGATACAAGGGAAAGAGCCTCCCTCCCAACCTTCATACACTCCTAAGAGAGAGAGAGAGAAACAAGAACAAATGCAAGTCTATAGCCACTACAGCGGGTCAAAAGAAAAAAAGGAAAGGCATGATGTCTAAATAAAATAGAGTTAGTGAAGAGGTTCCCCTACCATGCATGTCACTGAAGCTAGCCTCCAGCAGCTTGGTGAGTTTAGCTGTGGAGGTGGATGGCATCTGCTGCTGGAGGTCTGATCCCTGTTGAGACTTCAGTTCTAGATTGCACATCTCCAGACTTAGAATCTCCTTACGCACCGCTCGCTGGCTAATGGGTCTTCTCTCATCTAAAGGTCGAAGGTCAGGGATAGGGAAGCGAAGCTTCAGCACAGCGTAAGGTGAGAGGAGAACAAGGGACGAGTGCAGCTCTAATGACTGAGTCTGTGGAGAGATAGAGGGAAGTTAGATGTCAGAGATAAAGAAGCAATATAGTGGAGTAATCAGTTACAGATCATAAATCATGCAGAATGTCAGGGCAGCACCTGGGTGTTTGCTGGCGTTTTTGGCTGGCTGGGGCAGTGGCTCAGGGCCTGTATGATGCTCTCCAGTCTGCCCACTATGTCCAGATCTACTTCAGTGGTGAGCTCACCCAGCTCTACATGTAGTGAGCTGTCCCTGCGCACTACTCGCTGCTTTGAGCCACTCTGCCGAACAGCACAAGCATGAAAATGATTTGAAAATTCTAGACCAGGGGCATACACTATAGACTCATTTAATGTCACTCTCAATTGGCTTTCACATTCATATGAACTTGTGCTGAGTCATACAAAAAGACAAAAAAAACCCCAAAACAACAGATCAGATAAAGCACCTTGCGCTGCTGTTTTTCTTTCAGGCAATGGTGAATTTGGGCACAAGGTCTGGCAGTCGCTCCCACAGTAAAGTGACCAGCATTCTTGAACTGCAACAGCTGAAGACACACACACACACACACACACACACACACACACACACACAATGTGGTTAGTTCCTTCTTTAGCAGTGAATGATGTGTACTATGCATCATTGTAGAGGCTGCTGGGTGTGAACAGCTTTTTGAGGAACAGTAGTGTTTATGAAGTATAAATGCATTCATATATGATGTGCTTCACATAACTTGCCATATATTAGGCGGCAAAAGTCTTTATAAACCAATGCAATTTTTGTTACCTATTGTACATAGCCACAGTGAAATTTCTGCCTATTTCAGTAATTTATGTGCTTTGAAAATGGACTTTAGATGCTTACTAAAGTTTATTTCACTCTTTTGTAATTCAAACCTGGATCAAATGAAAGTGAAGTTTAATAACACCACACACAGCCGGCAGCTAAAAGCTCTAAGAATAGAAACTGAGGAAACATCAGACAATCTGCAGCATATAAAAGGAGAAACTCATTTTCTTTACTGACCATTTAATGGTTACTAGGATGTGTAATTTAATTAAAAAATTGATTTGACTGATTTTTTGATTGATTTGAATATCTGTTCAGATCTGTGATCTGTTACCATTTAAGCCATGGCTAGGAAGTGAGTAAATGTGTTATGAAAGAAAGGTGAACAAAGTAAAAGCTGTTGTCAGGTTACTATAATGAATATGAGAGGTATAGTACCTCATTGTACTGGGGTTTGCCTGGCTCCCAAAGACACTCCAGCAGTTCCAGCCTGCTGAAGGAGAGGTCAGAAGTCATGGACCGAGCATGCTGCCCAGAGCTACGCATCTCACATGCTATCTGCACTGCTGCCCCTGTTAGCCTGGAAACAAATAGAATGCATCAGGAAAAACCTTTTGTGTGCTAACAAAAATTCTGTGTGCTATTCAATAACCATATTGCACATATTGTTAGCTCATGCTCAAGTAAGAAATAGTAATGTGTAAAAACAACACAGGTGTGTACCTGAGATGCGAGTGAGGGCATGCTTTAGCAAAGCTACCCCTCAGATTCTCAAAGTCTCTCTCACTAAACATGCTGTCTTTGAAGAAGGCTAGCTCATGGAAGAAAACCTGTGACACTTTAGCCATTGAGGAGAGATCTTCAGAATCTTGAGCTGGCTCCTGTTCCAAAAGAGTCAGAGTCATTCCACCCAGAGATAGCCGAAACAAGCAATCAGGTTTTGTGGATTCTGACTGGCCAGTGTGTGTTGAACGCCCTGTTATAGAGAGAAGACACAGAAAATACATATAGACTGAATAAAGCCTGAAAAGTAAATGTATGTTTTGTTAAGTACTGAGGATGACATACGTGATGGCCTGCTACATTGAGGCAAGTTAGTTAATGTTCCTGGTACAGGATAACGCCTGGTGCAGTTCAGCATTCCCTGAAAAATGGAAAATAAAGAAAAAACAAAATGATCAATACAAACAGGAAACATAATATAAAAACTGACCTTGTCGCGATATCAGGTTCTACTGGATATTAAATTTTAGTGGACCAATTAATGTTATAGCAAAATACAAATATTGTATAGTATAAGACATGCATAACAAAAATATATAAACCATCAGCTTATATATATATTTCTCAACTTACTTGCAATCTATATGATAATAACATGAGATTAATGCCAAAAAACAATTTTACACTTTTTTCTAAAGCAAGATAAGAATCTAAAATTCACTTATGATAGCGCAAGTTTAAAGGCATTCTTCAACAAATCTGTCTTTGACCTATTGCAATACACCATATTATATAAATTTATTTAAATTTTTGTAAAATCAAGGAAGAACAATCATACAATTAAGAGATATAACCAAGAAATGCTGCCAACAACTGGCTGGTTTTTTTTAATTGAGGGTACAAACATGACACAGCTACATCAGAAACCTTGTTAGAAGAGGTTAATAACCATGCACTCATACATTACTTATCAGCCTAACTAGCTTACCATATGTTATTACATAAGCCACCATATTTAGACTAGCCTGAGATTGGTCAAGAACAGTGGAGCATTATATTTCCTTGTGGTTAGGTAATAAATTTGTCCCCTTTATTGAGTATAGCAGTAAACATCTTATAAACATGAAAGTTATGAAAATAGTTGTCATGAACGAGATACAGCATGCTTTTAATATTCATGCAGAGACCTGTGGAGACAGAGGGTGTGTTGGAGCCAGGCTGCTTTGGCTGTGTGTTGAGGACTCCATGTCACTGTCTGAGAGCTCGCTTCCTGAGCGTGTGGACATCACACTGCTAGTCATACACCCAGGCCCCATAGAGTAAAACATCTCTGAGGTAAGAAGAACCAGCACAAGACAGGCATAAGAACAAGCAGTAACATATTAGAAATTAGAAAATAAGGTTGCATAAGAAATAAATAAATAGATAAATAAAATGGCACAATAGGCATAACCTCACCTCCATTCTCCAGACTGCTGACATAAGGCTCTGTGTTTAGCTCCATATCTCTATCTACTGTATCCACACTGAGTTGCTTACTGAGGTCCTCCTCTATCAATCTCAAATCATCTGAACCCAGAGGCCTACTCAAGGCACCACCACGGGCATTACTGCTACCCTCTGAGAATAGGAGAGGCAAAATGAGTGACTGAGTATGAAACAGTGACAACAAGGCAATTATAGAGACAGCTGATACAGCTGACGTGGAATAATTAGAGATCAGAGGTGTAGGCTACAATAAACAAATCAACTGAAAAACATAAAATAAATTGTACCCAGAATTTCTTATCGCAACATAAAGAAAGTATAAGCAAAGTGCAAAACCTTCATTATACTGTTTCCTGATTACTTGGCCTGTTTAGAAACAGTAAATTGTAGAGAAATGAATAATACACACTATGAAATTCATTCATTCATTCATTGTCTACCGCTTATCCGATCTATTCTCGGGTCACGGGGAGCCTGTGCCTATCTCGGGCGTCATTGGGCGTCAAGGCAGGATACACCCTGGACGGAGTGCCAACCCATCACAGGGCACACACACACTCTCATTCACTCACGCAATCACACACTACGGACAATTTAGAGATGCCAATCAACCTACCATGCATGTCTTTGGACCGGGGGAGGAAACCGGAGTACCCGGAGGAAACCCCCGAGACACGGGGAGAACATGCAAACTCCACACACACATGGCGGAGGCGGACCCCCAACCCTGGAGGCAAACCCTGAGGCAAACATGCTAACCACTAAGCCACCGTGCCCCCCACTATGAAATTCAGTCTCTGAAAAAAATCTGTAAGCAGCCAGCGACTAAGGGCCATGTTAAGTCAATATTTATGCAGGGAAAGTTACTTGTATATAGAGACAGACTAAACACATGCTGCATTTTATTTTCATTCAAATTATGCAAATCAACTGTGTGTAGCTGATGCTCGGCATCTTACATGTGTAGCTCTTGTATATAACTTCTAGATAGTGCCTAAGGTTGGCGTTAAACCTGCATCATGACATGCTGAAAATTATGACATTTAGTTGTGAATATAGATTAGACAGCTTATATTATAATTGAAATAATGAGATAATATAATGTAATATGATTACACTCCTATTCTTATAATACTATAGTATTACTCCAATTTTTTTTTTTGGTTTGCTTCATGGTGGTTTGCATTTCTTTCTGACAAGAATGCAAAGCTACAGTTTTTTTTTTTTTTTTTTTTAAATTAAACGTTTTACTTTTTAAAAGTATAAAAAGTACTATATAAAAGTCTTTTTTATATTTATTATATAAATGAAATGATACAAAAGGTGTATACTGAAATTTAGTTTTTTTCTCTTTGCTATGTTTTATACAGCACACATTCAAAAACAATATTATGTATGAACCGCAGTATACACCGACCAGGCATAACACCACCTGCCTAATATTGTGTTGGTCCCCCTTTTGCCGCTAAAACAGCCCTGAGCCGTTGAGACATGGACTCCACTAGATCCCTGAACCTGTGCTGTGGTACCTGGCACAAAGATGTTAGCAGCAGAACCTTTAACATCTGAAAGTTGTGAGGTGGGGCCTCCATGGATCAGACTTGTTTGTCCAGCACATCTCACAGACGCTCTTTTGGACTGAGATCTGGGGAATTTGGAGGCTAAGACAACACCTCAAACTCGTTGTTGTGCTCATCAAACCGTTCCTGAACCATTTCTGCTTTGTGACACGGCACATTATCCTGCTGAAAGAGGCCACAGACATCAGGGAATACCGTTTCCATGAAAGGGTGTACACGGTCTGCAACAATGCTTAGGTAGGTGGTACGTGTCCATGTGGATGTTACTTTGACCTCAGGACCCAAGAATTCCCAGCAGGACATTGCCCAAAGCATGACACTGTCTCCGCCGGCTTGCCTTCTTCCCATAGTGCATCCTGGTGCCATGTGTTCCCCAGATAAGCGATGCACATGCACCCAGCCATTCATGTGATGTGAAAAAAAACGTGATTCATCAGACCAGGCCACCTTCTTCCATTACTCCGTGGTCCAGTTCTGATGCTGACGTGGCCATTGTTGGTGCTTTCGGCAGTGCACAGTGGTCAGCATGGGCACCCTGACAGGTCTGCGTCCATGCAGTCCCATACAGAACAAACTGCGATGCACTGTGTATTCTGACATCTTTCTATCAGAACCAGTATTAACTTCTTCAGCAATCTGAGCAACAGTAGCTCGTCTGTTGGATCGGACCACACGGGCCAGCCTTCGCTCTCCACGTACATCATTGAGCCTTGGCCGCCCATGACCCTGTGGCCGGTTCACCACTGTTCCTTCCTTGGACCACTTTTGATGGATATTGACCACTGCTGACTGGGAACACCCCACAAGAACTGCAGTTTTGGAGATGCTCTGATCCAGTCGTCTAGCCATCACAATTTGGCCCTTGTCAAACTCGCTCAAATCCTTAAGCTTGCCCATTTTTCCTGCTTCTAACACATCAACTTTGAGGACAAAATGTTCACTAGCTGCCTAATATATCCCACCCACTAACAGATGCCATGATGAGGAGATAATCAGTGTTATTCACTTCACCTTTCAGTGCTCATAATGTTATGCCTGATCGGTACATTGAATTGCATTTGATTCATTATTTAAGCAGGTTAAGTCACCTGTCTCAATGCAGAGTGCAGTCAGAAGGTCTGTTAGGTTAGTAATCTGACTGGGAGAGAGAAACAAGTGTAGACAGCCCACCCTACCATCTAGCTCCAGCTGAAATGGTAGAAAACAAAAAAGAGAATTAATAATCAGTAATATCAGATTCAGAAGGACATCTGCTCAGTAAAGATGATAGAGTAAACATTAATGTCAAACAAAAAACGCCTGAGGAAACCTTGGGCCCGGGGAGCATGTCGTTTTGCTTGATTTTAACAGTGGTCTCCATGAAACCAGAGCAGCTTCCAATGACTAGAGGCCCGGGATGCATCTGTAAAGGCTTAGGTGTGGAGTCTTTCTCTTCATCCTCACTGACCCCAGTATGTTCAGGAACAAGGCTCTAAAAACAGAACAGACCGTTAAAAATTCTGTTCCATTCCATTGTCTGTACCGCTTATCCGATCTATTCTCGGGTCACAGGGAGCATGTGCCTATCTCAGGTGTCATCGGGCATCAAGGCAGGATACGCCCTGGACGGAGTGCCAACCCATCGCAGGGCACACACACATTCATTGACCTATGCAATCACACACTACGGCCAATTTAGAGACTCCAATCAGCCTAGAATGTGGGAGGAAACCGGAGCACCCGGAGGAAACCCACCAAGCACGGGGAGAAAATGCGAACTCCAGTGAGCGGGAGCGTGACTCAAACCCAGGATGCTGGAGGTGTGAGGCGAACCTGCTAACCACTAAGCCACCCCATTAAAAATTCTTACATTAAATAGCCATATCAGAATACATGCAGAAAAAAGGCTTATTGTTTATAGTATTTAAAAAGAGATCTCAAAGTCAAAGTAACTTTGTCACTTCAAACATATATAGCTGATGGTGATGGGTGACATGGACAAACATAGAGCTAAAACTTTAAAGGTGTTAAATTTTACAACATACAAAGTGCAGAGAATGATGAGACCGACTATGTGCAAAAGAACAGTGAGAATCCAGCTATACTGACATGTGTAGAAAGGGAGGTGTTTATTCTTCTCCTGCATTTACTTTGAGCATATACAAATCATAGCCTTGATGTTTAAATGGGTTTATCATCAAATCACAAAGAGATTTCCCCTTCATATTGACAAAGTCAACTTGATTAGTCTTTTCAGCTATACTTTAACAAATCCTCAACCAAACTCTTCATAGTTTAAGCGCCTCTCACCTGTGGCTCTCCAAGAGTCTCGTAAAGCAGCTGTATAGAGTTGAGCTGAAGGATTTTATGCAGAAAGGCTGGAGGCTGGTGGATATCTACAGGCACTGTTTGACTGGAGTCTCTTACAGCTTCATCACAGTAATCCAGCCTGCGGTATAAGTCATAATACAGCTCAGTTACAGATACAGGTTTATATTTCAAGCAGGAGGTTTTATGTTCAGCTGTTAGAAACAAATAGAACTGACATCAAACTAGACAGAGACATTTCTGCTGTTGTAGCTTGATACTATATTATATATTTATATATATATATATATATATATATATATATATATATATATATATATATATATATATATATATATATATATAGTATATATATACACACATATACACACACACACATTATATATTACATAAAACTTAGATTAAAATGCATAAGCTTGGGCAGTAGTCATGAAATCATATTTGCCTTATACCCAAAAAGAACTCTGGGGTTGTTTAGCCTGTTGTAGAAAATTAATCAACACCTTTTGACAAATCACATTCAAGAATTCAACCATGCAGTCGTATAATGCCATATAACTTAAAGAAATAGGGAAACATTCACAAAAGCCCTACATTCTTACCGTTTAATTTGCATCTCTAAGGCAACCCCGTTCTTACTGTCGAGGGGATGGTGCTCAATTCTTACGATAGTGTCCAGAAATGTGACTTTTATCCGCCGCAGTACTGGAGGTGTACAGAAACAGGACAACTTGTTAGAATTTATTTACATGAACAAGCCACATACAGCAGGTTTCAGTACAATTTGTGTCTTGGGTTCACATAGTGTCTGTCAACATATTCCTTTTATTCCTCTTATACCCTTATAAGGGACTTTTGGTATAACAGTGACAGAATGTGTTAATGAATGTTACATTATACATTTGAACTGTTTAACTTTTTTCTTCAGCCTTGAAATTTATGAACATGCAAACTCCACACACACATGGTGGAGGCAGGAATCAAACCCCCAGCCCTGAGGCAAACGTGCTAACCACCAAGCCACCGTGCCCCCTCATATTATTGTTACACAGTATTCTTTCTTTTTTCTTTTGTGTTAAGGCTCTGGGTCGTTGACCGGAGGATCGGGATTCAAGCCCCAGCACCACCAAGCTGCCACCGGTGGGCCCCTGAGCAAGGCCCACAACCTCCCCTGCTCCAGAGGCGCTGCATCATGACTGACACTGTGCTCTGACCCCAACCCCCAAGGATGGGATATGCGAATTTCACTGTGCAGTAATGTATATGTGACAAATAAAGACAACTTAACTTAAATAAATCATTAGCCTTAGAGTACTTGAAGCATCCACCAAACAGTCACTGTGAATGAGCTGTTACTACAGAGCTTTTACTACATAAATAATTACATATAAGAACAAGCACATTAATATAAACCTGTGATTTGTCTTTCAATTGCCACTAATTAACTTGACATTAAATTAAATGAACATCTGACCAATCCGACTTGAGAATTCAACAGATCTGAGAGTTTAGAGGTTTATAATTACGCCACCCTATCTGGCCTTTGATGAACCCTTTAAGCTTAAATAACACTTCAGCAAAACACACCTGTCTCAATGGTCTGTGCAAACATTTCCAGCCCCTCAAGAGGAGCAGGCGGCTCTTCTGATGCCTCAGGTGGGTCCTTTAGACACTCCTGGGCCAGCTGCATGCTGGAAGTCATACATGTGGACCAGCCTTGGGAATCCCAGGTGCCACCTACATAAACAAATCATAAAACAAAGTCAAATAATCAAGAAAACGTTACCAGGAAGATGTCGCCCAGGTTGTGAAGGTGCTGCCGACTTACTGGTTCTGTCCTTGGGTCTGCATGTTATCTGTAGCCCAGTGACTTCTAGTGTGCAGTGGTCAGTGACGAGCGCTGCCCATGGGATTGTCACTTTTATACTCTGCACAAAACCCTCCACAATCTCCAGAGGAGCTGCGAGTGAGTCCAGCAGCTCGTTTACTGCCTGAAAGAGTTGATGACATAGAGATAATAAATCACCAGAGAAGTACAAAAACACTAGACTTTGACTCTCCAGGCTACTGTAGTTTTATGTCTGATGGTCATTTCAAAGCTCCTAGATCCTGGAGTATATATGAGGGCTGAAAAGGACTTGAGTAAGTCCTAGGCCCTGGACAGGGTTTTAGTTTGTCTGGAAAACATCTTGGTTCCTCTAAACACGCCGTAAGAGGCACATGATGAGGCTGTGGACTTGTATCCTCAGCTGTTCAGAATATTGCGAAATACTGCTAAGATGTATTTCATGGTTACTCTGAGGGGACAGTGTGCTAAACTGGCTAGCTCACTCACCCACACGTCGAGGTTGATTTCTTTAATGACACCGCTGCCATTGTACAAGTCCAAACTCAGCTGGTCCAAACTCAAACGTTCCTCCAAGAAGTGGCCGAGGTAATGCTGTAAAAGGTAGCGACAGGCCCGCTTCTTTATCGAGCCCGACCAAGGAAAGAGCCACCGAGACATAGAGCCAGAAAAACTAGGGTGAGGGACTGAGAGGTGGCGGAGGAGAAAGAAAACGAGAACGGCAACAGTCCTCCGGGAACTGCATAACAATCAACCCTAACTTACGAGGCACAAGCAGAGGGTAGAGGGGAGGCTAAGCTTCAGCTTGAAGGGGCTAGCTGGATAGACTGGTTAGCTAACTTCCTTCTCTTTGACACAAAGATTCTGGATTTTTTTTCCAGTCAGGACAGCTATCTGTCCGGTGTAGTTTTTAAAGAGTGACGATCTTCTTAAAACAAGTCGCTCCGCGAAAACTGTCTTTATTCTTAAATGTATATATTTCTGGCACAAGCGACAGGTCCTCTTGCGTTTCTCCTCATAGGGTTGTTTATTGTTTTCATACTGAAGCCTGAAAGAGCGGAGCAACGTCATTACGTCACACAGAAGCACGTTACGGACAGGACGGTGCGCCATTTTGAGAAGGTCACAAATTAAGAACTACAACTCGTCACTATTTTGTCAGTGAATTGCTTGCAGATCTGGCACTTTATGCCTCCTCCTCCTTCAACTTTAGGAGAATGAATTCAGCCCATCACAATGTACAGGATTCCATTCAAACTGCTTTTCAACAAGAATTAAGAAATCTGCTTTTGTTTGAAAGACACTAAAGGAGCAGTATGGTGAAGTAGATTTTAGGAAATGCTAATACAATTACAGTTAATTATAAATATTGCATTTTTAATTTAAGCCTAAATGAAATAAAAATGAAACTTCAATTAAGCATACTTGTCGTGAAGGTTACCACTAGTGGTTCGAATGACATTCAGATGATGTGGGATCTTTACAAATGCCAAAAATGCAGGAAAGGCAAACTGTAGTGATCTCTAATTATGTTGAGATCTCAGAGTTGTGCAGTGGGTAACGTTATTCCCTCTCAGCTCCAGGGCTCCTGGTTTCATTTTATGTGGGTTCATTGGGTTTCCCTCAACATTTATCCTTGTATGTCAGCTTTAGCATGAGAAATAATAAATAACTTTATAAATATATGATCTAACTGGTCAGATATACAAAGTACTATAAACCATCCCAACAAACAAATGTTGCTCTATTTATTAATTGTATATACACACAACAGGTAACAAAGGCCTTGAATGAAGAAAAAAGTAAAGCAATGTGAAACTGTATCACAGCATTACTATATTATCATTGACATTATGCCATGCCACTATTGACATTTTCTTTAAATGAACTGTACCAGAGCTCAGTTCTGTTTATTCTTTACATAAACCAAAGTTGAGAGTGTGCTGCTCCCCTGCACTCCCTCTGTACCCCAGAACAAAACCAGAAAACAGCAAAGAATTTGGCAGCAATTATTTTTTCCAAACACTTATAAAACAGATGAACAATAACCACATAATTTTATTGCTATTTTAATGTTGTATCTAACAAGGGCTGTCCTGAACACAACTAAAATAATTAAAACACAACATTAACAGAATAACAGGAGTGCTGTTAGTGTTTCATTTTCAATCTAGCCTGAGTAGTAATAACATCAAGGAACACTGAAATCTCCAAACAATTATAAATAAATAAAATCTAATAATAATAATAATAATAATAAAACAACTTTCCTTTTTTTTGTAACTTTACATAGCACTTAGATTTGCTAAACAGAGAAGAATCCATTTTCACTATGTGAAAGCCACCTCTGATATGGAGCCCTGAGCCTGTAACAAAACAGAAACACATAATGAAAATGATCACTAAATTACAACACAAGTATCATGCACAGTACACAATTATATTACCTTCTCACTGTGTCATATTGTAGCATGGCTGAAACTTTTAATCTCACCTTGAGTTCTGTAAAGAGCTGAGCAGCTCGGTTAAAGTCCCAATCATTCTGCTGTAGCCACCTGAAGCAAAAATAAAATATAGACATCAAAAACATGAAAATGTGACTCCAATTCTTTCCCCAGATAACGTACATGGTTTGGTCATCCCAAGGATGTTATGAGCAAAACTTAAAAAAATTTCAGTGTTCATATACACACATAGTTAATTTTTTTCTTTCAAGATACTATTTTACATAGTGAAAGTCATTTTCTTCCACTCACTTTTGGGACCATTCGGGATTCATCTGAAATTTCTGCGAGAAGTTGGAGATCATCTCCTGCTGCTGGGTGGGAGAGTGGGTGGACACGGGGCTGCTAGACGGGGTCGGGGCGGGTGTGGCAAATGCACGGCGGATCTCTTCAGTGGTAGCGTTCCTTACAAAGAGCGCATCGTTGACTAAACATAGCCTATAAGAATGAAAACAGAAAAATAAACACATTAAGGATGCTATGTACAAAAGGAGAAAAGATACAGTTGATATCAGGAGTGGATAAATCACTAGCCTATGTGTCTGGGACTAATAAGTTCAACAGACTGCTGTTATGGTCAGCATCATTTTTCTTCTCACTTTCAACCAAAAAACCTCTTTACTGATTCAAACAAAAAATTTCTCATTCTTGTCATTTTTTTTTTTTTTTTTTTAAGTCTGTATTAATGCACTTAAGTATCTATCTCACTCGCTCACACCCATTTATCCTTAGGGTAAATTTATCATATCCAACTTTACCATGGATTTGGCAGGAGGGAGGAAACTGAAAAAAAGACTGTAACCTGAGGACCTGGTGGAACCTGGGACCCAGGTGGTGCTCCCCTCTGGACCACTACATGCTAGTCATTCTTAGGGGTTTGAAATGTATGAATTTTTAGTCTAGTCAATTAGTTTTCTGAGCAATGAAAACATGGGACTGGGCAGAACACTGGAGATTGCGAGCTAGTGGACTAGCTTGAATATATGACTTATATTAATAAATAATAAATCTAATCTTTAGAAGACACAAAAGGTAAAAAAAGAATAGTTAAACAGTTTTTCTTACCCATTATTCATGGCTGGAACTGCTACAAAGACGCGGGAAAAGGCACGAGTAGATTCTTTTGACCTGCTGTCAACTAAGGGAGGATTAAAAAAATAAGTAAATAAAATACAAAAAATAGCTACATAAAAACAGAGCAGTCCACTGTGTGGAATCCTTTTTCTACACTCAATACTTACTGTCCTTAAACACCCCGCTGACTGTAAACACCAGTAATGTTTGCTGTGGATATAGAATCAATAACTGTAAGTTGTGTGGCGAGCTAAAAAATATATATACAAAGATGTATGAAATAAAGGTTTAAGAGAACTCACTGTGCATGTGTTTACATCCACAGTAAAAGAGGCCAAGTCATGCTGGGTTTTGGGCAGTTCATTCAGGAGGGCAACTACATTCAGTCGAGTGTGCTTCAGCATACGGAACCGCGTCACTGTGGGGAAGATCAAAAGCAGAGAAGTCTTAGGTCATAAGCAAAACTTTAATCAGTTATTGTTCAGCACTCACTGCTATGCCTCGTGGTCAATCTCATGAAATATCACAGCCTCATCTGCACTAGGCAGAAGCAAATGTTTTACCATTTAGTTGTGGCCCTGGCACAGGGAACTGCAGGTACAATATATGAGTATGGTCTTCTTTTATATAATATACTGTACAATACTGTAAGTAAAGCCAATTAAAATGACTTATTAATAATACTATTATTAAATTAAAAACAAAACCAGGACAAATTTATCAGATCAAAATAGCCACCATTATATCTGTGTATTAAACCTGCATTCAAAAAAAATGCTCAGGAAAAAGAAAACCTTTAATACACTGCTGATGCTCCCAGCAGAGATATGCCATAAAACGTAAAAATTAAGGATTGGATATAAACACCAATGAAAATAATGACAATGCACAGAATATATATATTAATATATATTTCTATAATATATAGAAAAGACGATGTGAGATGATGATAAATCTGTGCCAATTTTTTATATTTAAAGTGTAAATATTTAATGTGTGTGCATTAATTGTACTGTTCTGATTTTCACCCATCTCCAATACGTGTATATTATATATATATATATATATATATATATATATATATATATATATATAATATATATATATATATATATATATATATATATACATATACATATATACACACACACACATTATATATATTTGAATATATATATATATATATATATATTTGAATATATATATATATATATATATATATATATATATATATATATATATATATATATATATATATATATATTCTCTCAATCAGGGGCGAACCGTGCATTTCACACCTAGGCCTTCAGTAGTGCGCCGTCTGAATCAGCCTGCCCCTCAAAAACCAATTTATGCTTATAAAAACCAATCTTAATATGCAGAAATACAGTCTAAAGAGCCGTTGCATCGCAGGTAGATAACTCCTGTAGCCACAATAAATGCCTTTATTGAATAGACAAACCAGGGGTGAACAAGTCTCCTCCTACTGCAGCTACTGCTGCGACACACATAATAAACATCAATAATAACCTCATAAACTTGCAATATTATTTAGGAAAATTGCAACGTTTTACTCACCAAAAATTTGGATTATTTGTAAACAAAATCCATCCTCTCTTTCCTCAAAAACAAAATAGCTATTACACATCCTATCCAATCAACGGGTCTGAATACGGTGACATTGCCGTACGCCTGCTAGAGGGCCCTAGTGACACCAACTCAAAATCTGATTGGTTGAAGGCAAAAGTTTCATCGACATTTATTTTGTGTTAGAGGGCCTGCAGAACGGATTGTGAAGGCCTCTTGGCAGACTTTGACTTTGACCCTGCCTGGCAACAAATGATGGCTGAAATGTGATTGGTTAAATGCTTTAATACGAAAATACATGTCTGGAAGCAGCACAACCATCGGAAAAGCTATGAAAGGAAGCTGACAGACCATTTAAAATTATTTAATAAGTATTCATGGACAAAATATAATTAACATCAGTTTGTGATTCAGATATTTTTTTAGGCCAGCAGAGAAAGCCTTGCAGGCCCTGACGGTCCGCCACTGATATATGTGTATATATATATATATATATATATATATATATATATATATATATATATATATATATATATATATATATATATATATATATATATATATATATATATATATATACACACACACACACACATACACACACACACACACATATATACACACACACACACACACACACACACACTTAATGTATATACTAGAAAATGTGAATGATTGTAATGGGTTTTGAAATCATTCAAATAAGCAAAACAGCAACAGCTCATAACTTGGAATTTCCGAATTATGAGCTTTCGTTATTATTGTCATGAGTTTATAGTAGCATTTACTTTAGATCTATCAACATAGACACATTAGTTGATTTAAATATAAACTCGCTTAGAAAACACAGGCTTTCATGGAGGCATCCATGTTTTTTTCCCCCCAGTTTGTAGCTCAAACCTGCACTAATTCCCAGTTTCCGGTTAAGTAAAACGCAGCATAAGAGCATCACCGTAAATATTATTATGTCAATTGTACATTTTACTTCCATTTCTTGTTTAAACACACCCTTTTTTATTTTGTAAACACTTACCTGGATCTTTGATTCTCTTAATGTTGCGACTGTGATTCAAATATTCTCCCAAGTTAGACCTGTGATGGCAGAAAGAGTTAGAGAGAAAGACAAAAGATACAACAGATAAGATAAGTAATTAAAGGGATAGCAGTTAATCTGTCTGTCATGTTTATATTTATGTCTCTGTAATATGGCATTTGTAAGCGTTTTAAACTATAAAGGCTTAGAATTTGATTTTGCTACCTTTAGACATATACTTTGATTTATGATGTTATGTGAATAATTAAATAATAAACATGAAGTACATTTTAAATATGAAAAAAAGGATGTACTTGGAGGGGTTGTGCATGGTGAAGAGAAGGCTGAGGGAGAAGCAGGCCCCATCATGATACGCATTCAGTAGAGGCTGTCTGTTTCCCGAGTCATACACGCTGTAGAATCTAACACAAAGCAGAGTCAGGGATTCTGTTAAGAGTGGATATAATGAACACTTGGGTTTTAAAGCAGGAATTGTTCAATCAAAAGTGGACAATTATTCATTCTTAAGCTTAAGCAATCATTTTATCTTTGGCAGGTCATCCCTTGGGTGATCTGGTGCTGATTCCAGGAGCCCTGCATTAAAGATGCATTGTTCACAACTTGGGGCAATTTAGATTTACTGATAAACCAACTGGAATGTTTCTGAAGATGGAGTGAAATCAAAGGAAAGAACATGAGAAACCCCAAATAAACCATAACCCGAGCGCAGGACTAAAAGCAGGATCTTGATCCTGCTCAGTGACAAGTACATGTTTAACTTTGACAAGTGTTTAGACTTACTGGTTCAGAAAACGCAGAATAAATTCCTTGACTTCATCTGAAACAAAGTAGCTGCCCTAAACCGGCAAAGAAATGGACATCACGTTAAAACACTGAATTGTTCATATTCAGGAAATTTCTTTTCAGAAACATAAAAATAGATGACACACCTTGCAGGAAGGAACTGCCGTGCGGGTTTCAACATCAAAACCTATTGGTGCAGGAAGACAGTGGCCGTCCTACATAAGATGAGAATGACAAATCCGAGTGTTAGGCTTAAGTCAGTCAGCCATCAAGTTAATTAGTGTTGCAGTGAAACAACAGCACACTATCAAATAGGAAATTGACAGCTATCTAATTAATTTGAAAACGTGGTTGCGCATTTAAGACTACTGATGATAAAAATGTATTGGTGCCAATCCAATTTATTTACACAAAAGGTAGGAGATTTTTACTTTTAATCTTAACACAGAAATTGAGCAAGACACACTAGCAACTGCTGTCTATTCAGATTAATGACTGACATGGAGCACAGAACTTGTACACAAGTAACACGGTCTCCTTATAGCATCACTAATTACACTTCCATCCATTTTTTTAACGCTCTGAAATGATTACCTGATGGAAAGGTAAAGTGATCGAGTGTTGACATAACCTTTTTTCCATTTAACTTCAGTGCATAAATGCTATGTTGATACTCCAAACGTTGTAAAAAATAACTTTGAAACAAGTGGAAAAAAAAAAAACTTGGAAAAAGGTGTCACATGACAGAATTTCTCATATCATGCAGCCGTCATAGACACATGTCTGGAGAACAACAGACGGCTTAGTGATGTAATCATGGCACAAGATGTTTATATATGCAGTTTCGTTGTCCTCCACTACATTTGGCGGCATGATATAACAGCGTGTTAATTATCCTTTAATATCTGTGCACACAGCATAGACACATATAAAAAGTTTCTCACCAGTTTGAGGAGCCTGGGGAATCGTCCACAAATGGCACTGTCAAAACGAAGAAGAAAGACAACACAGTATACGGGTGTTTTTCAAGGTTTTGCTCTTGCACTGCCATTAACACACACACACACACACACAAAATAAATAAATATTTCATATTCGTCATAAGGAGAGATCAGTAGTTTCAAATGGGGCGGTGGTAGCTCAAGTGGTTAAGGCTCTGGGTCATTGACCAGAAGTTGCCACCGTTGGGCCCCTGAACCCATAAACCCACCCTGCTCCAGGGGTGCTGCATCATGACTGACCCTGCACTCTAACCCCAACCCCCTAGGATGGGATATGCGAAGAAAGAATTTCACTGTGCAGTAATGTATATGTGACAAATAAAGACAACTTGAAATGTGTACATTAGTTATATTAGGACTGCTGATTGAAATCATAGCTTTACAAATAATTTACACACAAAATATCTTGCTAGTCTACACCAGGGTTTTTATTCTATAATAATGCATTTCCTGCTTCTCTCTTTCCTAACACATTTTTGTTATATTGCAAGTAAGTTAAATCTAGAGCTCACTTACTGGCTTGTGCCAGCCACCTACACCCAAATACACAGAGAAACACACTACAACCCAGAGCCTCTGATGAAAGTTTGTATGTGAAACACAGTAAATACATGCAATTAATTTGTTTAGAGAGTTTTTCATGTCTTTACATTACACTGCTCGACTAATTCCCAAAACTAAAACTACACCTAACTACAATTCCCAAAAGATTTGCTTTAGCTTTGTTTCAAAGACAGCTGTGGGGATGGCTGGTGAGTCGTTAAAATACTAATTTCATTCTCTATGCAGTTCTTTTCGGAGAGTTCCAGTAATCACAAGAATGCTGTGGAATGATTAGGACACTTTCTGCACCAAATACAGGTTTGTCCTAATGGACATCAATCATTTTTATCCTCTAGGTCAGAGCTGCATTGTCTCTTTAAGCTGATTCTGAGGGCTGCATGTTGCTTTCCCCAAGTCAATGTAGTTGCTATTGAATTCCACTTTTTCCAACCAGTGTGCTTTCACTTTCACCCTGTTAAGTCCTTCCGGTAGATTTCTTCCACATTGGAAGAACTCTTTTCTGGCCAGTTATCACGACTGTGCCTGCCTTAGGTTGTCCCATGTGCAAACGGTGGGATCTTACCCGTCATTGGCTAACCAGTCCTCTCAACTGGCCGACAGCACTGATGTGGTTAGAAAAAGAACATAATGATAGTGGAAAATAGTAGAACAGGGTA
Organism: Hemibagrus guttatus; assembly: GCA_033459395.1. Lineage (NCBI taxonomy): Eukaryota > Metazoa > Chordata > Actinopteri > Siluriformes > Bagridae > Hemibagrus > Hemibagrus guttatus. Next base: position 18,260,031 of record JAUCMX010000009.1, on the reverse strand, counting down.
TCAACATTGAAATATGATTTATTTTTTTTTTTGGTCTATATCTGTATCCTTATACAGGGGAGTAAATATACAGTATATCAATTTGTAATATAAAATCACAGAACTGTACTGAAACAAAAGCAAACATTAGATCATCTATAGTGAAATGAATCAACTTTGGGATTGGACTAACGAAGCAGAAATGACTGAAAACTGAAAAATGACTGAGATGAAAATTAAAACTTTTGGACCGAGATGTGATTATTTGCTTAATGAATAGAAAAACAAAAACAAAGAAGGTCCAGTTCTAAGAGAAAGGATCCTTGAATATTTTAATATTAGTGCAAAATCAGGATGACTGACGCTGGACCTATGAATCTATTTCACCTGAACAAGGACCAATGCTACATGATTGTATGTTTTTACAACTTCAGACTAGAAAAGAATGATTACTGGTTAGAAACATGTAGGCAACCAAAGTTGTTCACAGATTAGTTCATGAGAGTATGTGCAGATCAACATGAAATGGCACAAAGCTATGAACATTTTAATAATAACAATTATTATTATTATTATTATCGTCATCAGTAGTATTAGTTTAAGTTTCAGTATATTTTGATGTGTGACTATCCTGTAAGCTGAATGTATTCTATTTAACATCTGAAAATCTGATTCCATGTAAATTAACTCTGCACTGTTTCATCTCACTGTGCTGTGTGTGCCTGTTGACAGGATATGCAAATTTATTTTCACTGAAGGATGAAGCTGCTTTCATAGACACCCCTGCGTAAGGATTTAACAGAAGCCCCACTTTCTTTCTTGAAACACATCAGTCTGAAAAAAATGCAGTTTTTATATGTGCATGCTGCAGTAATAGTAGCTACCACATACACAATCACTTGCAGACTTTCAGACAGAATGAAAGTCACTGTTACCTTTAGTGCACAGGGGTCTTCATGAACTTATATTTGTATCATTACACTAATTTTCATCCTTTCACACACTTATTAGCGGTGTCCCAAACTATGTACTACAGACTTTACACTGTACACCCTATGTACAGTGTTCTGCCACCTAGTGAATTAATATTAGAATCAGCTCCAATTGAACAATAAAATTTTTTTTTACTAACTGGAAGTATATTTAGTTTCCTAGTGGATGGCAAATGACACCAAACGCACATAATGTGATAGCAGAATACTATAAATTTTTAAAGTGTTAAAAAATAAATCACACAACCTAGGCTAATTTAAAAGACATTTGTAAGATGTCTTGTCGGCCATCTTGAAAATTATTTCTCATTCAGCCTGGTAGCCCCGCCTTTCTTCTGTTGTGTAAGCAAAGCTGTGATTATTACAACTTTCCAAACTTCACTTTTTTCTGGTTAAATAAACACATCACCTGGATACTTGAAAAATAGCATTTTTTTTGTTGGAATATTCAGTGTGAACACACTACTCACACTGTTTATACTACTGCTTATACTACAGTAGAATAGATTATAAGTAGCCAACTTGGAACAGACCCATTGTCACATTTAGGCTTGAAGCTGAACAGCCGGCAATTTAAGTATTTTTCATTGTATTTTAATATTTAGCTATATGCCCATTGACCCTTTATATGCCACTTCAATTTTATCTTATAATTGTAATATCACTATTATATTATACTATATACATCTATAAACTCAGAGGTCCATTCTAATACTTGCATCTTATTTCTGGAACCAGCCACAGCATTACATGAGCTAAGAGGCAGGCTGCATTTCCTGTATCTGTCCTCTCACATGTTTGTCCCTCCCTAACATAGCTTAACACAGATATATGGTCAGAAGCACAGACCTGATATATGTTGCCTGGTCTGTAAAGTGATCACACAGAGGATTACGATCCAGCCACAGCTCGGTCAGCTTTAAGCTCTTCAGTTTGTCCAGCTCCTGCTCAGACTTCAACTATGATAGAAAACACAGCAGGAGAAATCATGAATTTATTCTAGTTATCTGAGTTCAAACAGTTAAATTCATAATATTAAATGAGAATTGAAGGGAATAACAAAAATGAAATGCATCCTTGTTGGTGTTTAAATAGTGCTGTTACCTCATTATTTGACAGGTTGAGAGTCCTTAGGTTGGGAGCTATGTTCACCAGCTCTGTAAGGTCATCCAACTTGTAGAGCTTGTTATTGCTTAGGTTTAGAGAGGTCAGCTAAAGATAACAAAACAGCAAGAGATGGAGCAATAAATCAGTTAACAGTAATGGCATAAAGTCACATTATGATTATATGAGATGCAGGAATGTTCACGCAGACGCTCTTGTCTGATCCTGCCCACTCACGCAGACGCTCTTGTCCGATTCAGCCCATTCATGTAGACGCTCTTGACCTATACCACCCTCTCATGCAGACACTCTTGTCCCATCCTGCCCACTTATGCAAACACTCTTGACCAATCTCCCCACTCAGGCAGACACTCGTTCAAACTCACCCACCCAAGGAGCCACGACCCATTTTTTCAGAGGATCCTATTTTAGGAAGGAGGATTCAAACAAGTGTCTTGATTGTCCACCTTTATTGACAGTAAAACACTGCAGTAAAGGTTGCAGTGGCTTTTAAGCTTCTGCTTATGTGAGAAATACAAAACAGGTACTGATTCATAATACTTGTAATATTTTCTCATTGTCTATCCAAAATGGCCACTTTGCATAACAAAACAATGAGACTGCCAATAGTAGTTGGTTAAGTAAAACTGGCCTGATAAAATACCATTGCTATAAATATACTGAGACAAGCTGTGTGTGTGCTTCCCATGAGTGTTTCAGTGTTTCACCGAAAGAGTGTTGTGTTCTGTGTGGTCTGAATAAGGCTTTACAAACACATAGCTAGGTTACTTCAGCTGTAAGTACTTTAAATGCCATGCCATTCACACCTCTTCTATACACATGCGTAAGGGAAAAGACCAGATACATAATTCAGACTAAAAGATCACCGTTTGTGAAATGCAGGCTTACTTGTGGGATATTTTCTTTAATGATCTTTATCACAGCCTGCATACAGCTCTTCCTACTCAAAATCACACTGATGTTCTGAGAGATCAAATCTGAGAAAGACATCAACACACACATGAACCCCCAGTAGTGTCTGATCAGCTTTAAAAAAAAAAAAAAAAAGAAAAAAAAAAGAAAAAAAAAAGTATTTATTTATTTTGAATTATCTGGGAATTTTAAGAATGACCTGACTAGTACGAACATGCAGAAGAACATACCCTGGTCGTTGCGAATGCTGTTCAGGTCAAGAAATTGCTCTGAGGAATCAAATCGCTTGGACATGCATTGCTGTGAAAACAAAACAATAGTTACGATTACTCATGTGATACAGTGAGTTTTTGAATCATGTTTCTTTTTTTTGGTTGAACACAAAGTCATTCACCTTTAAGTGTTCAAGATCTTGTTTTTTCAGGTCACTCTGGAGGAAGGATGGTGGAGAACAGGGGTTCATGATCACAACAACCTAAATGGTCAAAAACAAACGCATATATAAATCACTCAAATGTACTAAATTCTATTCAACTATTCCAACTGAGAGTTGCTGAAATTCAAATATCATGCCTTATATCCTTCATTATCTTTGATCCTGTGAGAGATTTTGTGCAGGGCACTGGCAGTGTTGCTATCCTCTACATAGAACTGCACTTTCTGCCCCTCCGTGAAGTACTTTGTACATATTGGGGAATAAAAAGAGATGGAAAAGCAAACACAACAGTTCACTGTTTACACATCTGCTATGTATACATAGACAGTTTAACATTATGTGGACGATTAAGCCAGGCAGTGTCAGTTTACTCACATGTACTGGAGTAAAAGGTATGGGGCAATGATTCTGCAGAGAACTCAAAAGCCACCTCTTATCATACTTCTTGCCAAAAGGGATCTGTTTATTAAAGCAACCAATGCTCAAACCTACTGACTGGAAAAGTAACATTTGAGTCTTTTTATTTAATACAATTCCACCACTTTCCATACCGTTATTTTGTACCACGTTTTAGAGTTTCCTGAGATTGGTGCACCTCCTTGTCTTTCTGCGTTGCCTGATAACTGACTTCCTTCTCCTGGCCTATATCTCCTGACTCCTCCTCTTCTGTCTCGAGCAATTCGGCCATCTCCTCGTCGGTTGGCTCGGCCATAAGGGTTGCTACATAAAAGAACCCAGATCAATCCACTTAATTTGCATCCATGTCACATTCACTGTATGGCAAGCAGTTGGTGGAAACATGACCAATCACAACCATTTGTGCATTTTGATCACCCTATTCCAGATTTGGTCCCCCTTTGCTGTTATAACACCCTTCACTCATCTGGGAAGGCTTTCGACTAGATTCTGGAGCATAAATTCAGCCACAAGAGCATTATTACTGATGTTAAAATTGATGTCGGGTGAGTAGGCCTGCGGCGCAGTCAGTATTCCAGTTCATGCCAAAGGTGTTCACTGGGGTTTAGTTCAGGGCTCTGTGCAGGCCACTCGAGTCCATGTATTCATAAACAGGGGCTTTTTGTGTTGGAACTGGTTTGGACTCTTTAGTTCCAGTAAAGGTAAAATATAATGTTATAATGCTATAACATCACACCCAAATACATCCATGTGGGTGTTATGAACAGGCCATACAGTTTACATGAACCAAATATCATCTTTTTTAAACTACTAAACTGAGAAAAATCATCAGCAATAGAGGAATTAATAGTCTAAGTAACCTAACACACACACACACACACTACATTATATTTCTATTGCACACACACACACGTTATGTTGTACTCACAATCTCCGCTGGAAAGCTCCACCCTGACCACTGTTCAAGTTGACTTCATCCACAAACCTGCCCGAGAAACCAGGGCTGAAGCCTCCTGTGGGACCCCCTCGCAATCTCTGGTGTACACTGTACACACGTCCCCTGGGTGGCCCATGGCTTTTATGGTTACGGAAGTGAGGGCCACCCATTTGGTCATCATGCTCTGATCCACAAAAAAGATAACGAGCAAAAACATTAGAGGTTTCTGTTCATACAAAGGACTAATCTGTACCTAAATGCTAAATGCTGCATTGCGGATTGCAAAATATAGGTACAGATTTATAGTTCCTCAGTGCTTATTTGGGAGTGATGGGACTTTGGGATTGGTTACCATGGTAACACCACTAACAAGGACCGTTGTTAAGCAACCTGTTATTACAAAGAAACTCTTGATACAAAAACAGGAGTGTTCAAAATGCAGAACAATGTGAAAGAACACCAAAATTACACTGCATTAGTCATATAACACGGGGAAAAAAGTATAATTTCTGATGCGCTTTATTGAACGATATTTTGTACAGTACATGCCAGCGGTTCTCAAACCTGGGATCACATGGGTCTGTGAAGCAAAGCCAGGGGGTTTTGCGACAGTTATCAATCAGCTATTATATTTATTATACATTTCTTGTAATTATTATCCAAAATATTATTGTACACACCCAGGTTTCACCCAGGTTCAGTATGTTCATAGAATAAACCTGCACTGTCGGAAGAAAGTTCCTGACTGCAAAATATGCAGAAATCCCTAGTATATATACACACAAGTATGGCAAGCAAACCCAAGCTCGTCAATTTTTACATGAATAATAAATCCTGTGCACAACTTGAATTAACTTGTATTTGTCACAAATCTTTCAAACCAGACTAGAGAGTTAGAATTCAATGCTTGGAAAGCTCCTACACTATCCAGTGTGCTACTGTACACTATTCATGCATTAAGTATACTGAATAAAGTCAAGTCATGTGTGTAACATGCTAAAGATACAGAAGGGAAGGAACAACATGGGATAAATTCTTCATTACCCGAAACGCTGCCATTGAGCCAGACCTCTCTTACATCAGGGACTTCATTCAAACCTAAAGAAAGAGTAAACCCAAACATAAACACAGTCACAGTGTTTTGAGACTCACCATTGTAGTAGCGGCCAAAGTCCGCCATTATCCAGATTTAAAAACACCGCCAGCTTGATAATGTGCCTGTTTCTGCCGATTAAATATAAAAATATGAAAATGATTTTACTCAAATACGAACTGTTCAAACATCGCTGTCAGATATTAGCTGTCAGTGCAAGCCAACACTGCACACAACTCCGAAAGCCATTGTTTCCAGGGGAACATCGTTTATCGACACTCCTGGTGGGCGGTAACTTCCGGGCTTCCTCCAAGTGTTATTGGTTTTGTTGTTGTTTTTAATTCAGCATTATTGTGAATAATATATCTTGCCATTGCTTTCTCGTTTTTAATGTTAGAATGAACACTGCATTAACATTAACAAGAGTTTCCAGTATGTCATATAAGCACAATTTACCGTGTTAATCAATCTCCAAGTTTAAAAAAACCCTAAAAAAAAAAACCGTTAACAAGCTCAAGTGTCAGAGCACGTGGTTAACTTAAATATATAATAAATAATAAATAAATAAATAAACAGCAGCTACTTCATATTAAGGGTTTAGCGTGTTCAAAAGCGTGTAAAAAACATTGCTAATAAACTTGACTCGTTACCATTTATTTCGTTTTCATTTCATGTTTTGTGTTTGCCGACGATTTTTATCTTCATGTCGTTTAAAAATATTGTCAATATCACCTGCTGTAGTGTTTATTCATGTAAATATTTATTTTAACTTGCTCCAAGAAAGTTAGCTGGATTCTTTGCTCACCTTCTGAATGAACCTGTTTCACTACAGAGAGAGTGAACGGCCGCCTGTGAGGAAGCATCTTGTTTAATTGGAGCTGGTTTCTAATGGGAGAGTTCAAACCTTACACACTGACGTCACAGGCATAACGGTACCATGGTACTGTTATTTTACTCAAAACTAATTAATAAAATCAAATTCCTTTTTAAATAAAAGTAAGTAAATACACAATACAAATAATAAAATAAGTAAATTCAGCAAGAAGTACATGTATGTGGAAATGTCTTATGTGGAAATATTCAAACACATGTAAAGTCTCCGGAACACGCCCCTTTATGAATTAGAGCGGAGACTGCGAGCCAGAAGCTTCTCGTCCAACATCAGTGCTTGACCTCATAAATGTGCTTTTAGAGGAATGGCCACAAATTCCCATAAACACACATCTAAACCTCTCGGAAAACCTTCCCAGAAGAGTTGAAGCTGTTATAGCTGCAAAGGGTGGGCCAACTCTACATTAAATTCATGTGCATGTAAAGGCAGACATCCCAGTTTTGGCCTTTCTCGCAGTCTCCACTCTAATTCATAACAAATGTGCTCTATCAGGTTGAGGTCAGGACTCAGAGCAGGCCAGTCAAGTTTCTCCACACCAAACTCACTCATCCATGTCTTTATGGACCTTGATTTGTACACTGGTGTACAGACATGTTGGACCAGGAAGGGGTCATCCCCAAACTGTTCCCACAAAGTTGGGAACATGAAAGTGTCTAAAATGTCTTGGTATGCTGAAGCATTAAGAGTTCCTTTCACTGAAACTAAGGGGCCAACACCAACCCCTGAAAAACAACACCTGAATTCAATGCTTTGGAGGGGTGTCCCAAAACCTTTGGCAATATAGTGTATATGCTATGTATCTGGTGGGATTTAATACAAATAATACAAGGGATTATTTGCAAGCATGTGGCCCTCAAGCAGCTCAAGCACCATTATATTAGCTGCAGCACATACCACAGAGTGCACTGTCTGTCAAACTCTGTCTTTAATACTCGTTATAAAATCCCAACTCTCTGGCATCATGAGTGTTGGTGTGATAAAGTTCATTTAGTGCTGTATTATCAAATCCTACTTTGGCTACCACCATTTTAAGATTGTCGGCCATGGCTGGTGAGAAGGGGGAAACCCAGACCACTCTTCAGACTTTGCTGAAACTGGAGCTGAAATTGGCAGTTGAACTGATTTGTTATTAAGGAAGAAGCGTCCAGAGATTATTCTCTAATGAGATTCTCCACTAATGAGCAATGTGAGGATGACTAGTCACTGGGGAATAAGCAGGGCTCTGAAGGATCTTTTTCCGATTTCTGATTCATCAGTTTCAGCTGAACCATTTCTGGTGCCATAAGTATTTGTCTAGGATTCTTATGATCATAAGCAATCATTGTTAAACATGGACATTTTGCAACTATCAAAGGGCCTAGCTTATCAATCTGTTAGTTAAGTTGTCTATAAACATTTGTTCAAGCCAAACCGAACATATATATTTCCCCACCAGATTTACAAAAGTTAGAAATGCTGATTTTATTTGTCATCATGAGTGTATGTTGATCATCCGTAAAGTGCAAAGTGTGTTCTTGATGCAGTGCATTTGCATGTAGTGATGCTACAAAACTCTATTAAAGGTCACAGTGCCCAGAGGGCTGGAAAGCCAAAATTATAAATGAGAGTAAAGCCACAAAGGCTGAAATGGAAATTAATTTGACTTATTTCTATGCAAATAACAAATATTTAGCAGTATAAGAGCACCTAAAAAGTTTAAAGAACTAGAGACAATTTACACAAAAAGATTAATTAGGTGTGAATTAAAAGAGGTGACAAAATAAATGGTGACATGAAAACAGAGGATAAAATACAGAGCTAATTTATAAGCAAGATTTCATCCTCTGAAAAAAATCCTACTGGGTTTAAATATTATTTCACTCATCACTCACCTTCAGCTGAGGTGTTTGTTTATGGCTTATGGCTATGCAAAGCACATTTTTCATTTATATGCTGACATTTCTTCTGTTAATTAAATGACTAGTTTTATTTATCTTTATTTATAGGTTTATGTTGGTGTGCATTCTCAATTTTTCATATTCTTTAATTAATGCCAATAATATAAACGACTGGGTTTCACAAAATGTTCTCAGTGGTGCTTTCAGTCCCTGCATATGTACAATTTATGAATAAATCCACTCATATACAGCTTGATAAATAAGGACTGTTGTGTTTAAGCTGCGAGCAGAGTTGGGCTCAAATTAAACTAATGAAACCTAAAACTGAGTTAGACCCTGCCTTCTCAAGATGTTCCAGGCTGAGCGAGTGAGAATGTAGCTTGTGCTTGTCATTAGCTTTCAAGGAGAGCACACACACGCTTCACAAGTGCACGTCATGCTGTATGCCTCCTTCATGCAATACACTCAGTAAGCTAGGAATAATGAATAGAAAGGAAGTGATGAGAGAAGGTTATCGACAACTGTGGAACTTCAAAGAAAATCCCAAGCTACTAAGCCAAAAGCTGTGTATGGGGTGCATGTGTACAATGCAAGAAGAAGAAAGAGGAATATAGTGGCATGACAGTGGTATTTATTTACAGTCCTGATATGATCTGAGAGCAACCAGTTACTGAGTTCCACAAAGATTCAGATTTCCTTTTTTTTTTTTACTTATTTAGTTGCTAATCTGTATTGTTGTGCTTGGTCTGTGTCTATTGCAGTGTTCAAATTTTCATTATACACACAAAAACACACATACACACAGACTCTGTATATATACAGTGACTCTGTCCAGCATCAGTCCACATGGATGGTGGCTGTAGTTTCCTTTAAAAAGTCTGCTGATACATCATGTATCTCAGGCTGGTTGTTTATGTTCTGACACTATGTGCTCTGTCTGTGAATGGGGGCTCTCCTGGTCTTGATTCCTAATTTCCCTGATAGCAATATGCATTAAAGAGATTAGGGATGTAAGTCCAAATAGGTAGCCATCTTCCCGGTTTCCCTCAACCCATGGAATGTCATGTTTCAGATGCACATTACTGGGCACTGGAGTGGTCTTTCCAAAATCAATCATCCATATGTTGGCTTTGTTGGTGGGGCGATCATGGACGAAAAGGAGAGAGCCGCCTATTACCTAAGGGAAAGATGGAAGGAAGGACAACATATTTTTAATTAAATGCTTATGTTTATATTTATATTTACATAGTATATTTAATTAAATAATTTACTTTAGAAAGAATTATAAAGTAAAAAAAAGTTTGTTTTAAGAAAAAAACACAAGCATTTATTCTACTTAACCTCATGACTTCTGAAAAAGGCAGACTGCTGTAATGTCTCTTTCAATGCATCCAGTCTGGTCAGGTAAGTTTCCTAACATACAAGAAATAAAAGAATTTAGAAATTTTTGGATTTTAATACTCCTCATGGACATGGCCAGTAAGACTCTCACTCAAGCTGAAGATGTTCCACAAGGGGGAGCTTTTAGCACTCGAAATGTTTCGAAATCAAACACTGTGCCCTTTCTAAATAAAAGACTTTCTAAATATAAATTGCAGAAAAATATTTATAATTCATAAGAAGACATAATCCAACATACACAATATTGCCAAAAATCCGAAAGTATGTGGACAACCATCATACCCAAGTGTGCTTCTTGAACATCCCATTAAAAAATCATTGCAGTTGATATTGTGGTGTTTCCTTTAAATCTTCTTTAATAGCCTCAAAAATTCTGGAAAGGTTTCCCACTAGATTTTGGAAAATATTTGAAGATTTTCGCTTATTCAGCCACACTGATTAGTCAGATCAGGGACTGGTGTCAGGCGTGAAGGCCTGGGGTGCAGTTGGTGTTCCAGTTCATCTCTAAAGTATTCAGTGCAGTTGAGGTCAGGGCGCTGTGCAGGACACTCAAGTTCTTTCACAAAACAAAACATGTCTTCACTGAGCTTGTTGGTGCACAGGGGATATGTGCTTCATGCTGAAACAGGTTTGTGTTAGGACCTAAGCTGTGTTCATAGTGAAGTTGCAACTTGCAATTCCCAGCCTACAGCCAGTAACAGTCAATGAAAACTTTACACTTCGGCTTGTTAACTTGGGGTAGACTTCTCAACTATCAGTTCCTTCCTTGTTTATGTTTAACCAAAGTGGCCACTGTGAATAGTCCTTCTTTTCTACTTTTTAAACGAATTCTGAAGAAGAAGAAGCCTTTATTTTCATCAGATATACATCACAGCACAGCAAAATACTTTTCTTTGTATATTCCAGCTTTGGAGGTTGGGATCATAGCGCAGGGTCAGTCATGATGCAGCACCCCTGGAGCAGAGAGAGTCTTGGTTAAATCTATAATACTGACCATAATAATTACTGTTTTTTGAAGTTAATGATAAACATTCAAGTTATCAGTAATTGTAGCCAGCTAGATTGTTGCTTAGCTACATGCTATTGTCTTCTGTTGTTGTTTTACTGCAGTTTCAGTACAAACTGCAGTACATGCATTAATGCAATGCATTAATATTTGAAATTTGCTGTACTTGTAGCTACTTTGGCCTGCAACTATAAAATGTGTGTTTAAAGTAGCTTTTTATGAACTTTACATGCAGCACAAATAACAAGCATTTGTACATGGAGGCATCCATGATTTTCCCCTGTTTAACACATCGAACATCCCGTGATGGGTGGTTGCAACTTGCAAGAATTAATGGCACAGCATACAAAGGAATTCTTTAGACAATTCATTCATTCATTGTCTACTGCTTATCCGATCTATTGTCAGGTCACAGGGAGCCAGGTGTCATTGGGCATCAAGGCAAGATACACCCTGGAGAGAATGCTGGATAGTGCCCCCCTTTAGACAATTGTATGTTTCTAAATTTGTGGCAACGTTTGAGAAGGCCCACATCTGTCTGTCATGGTCAGGTGTCCACATACTTTCAGTCATACAGTATATCAGATCTATGCAAGGCTTTAGTGGCAATAAAAGTAAATAAAGGATATGGCATCAATAACTTACTAGAATGTGTATCTGCCTCTTGGTAAACAATAGCAGGGTCTCTGTAACTTGTTCTTTGCTCTGAGTTTTATTAAAATCTCGATGTACAATCCCATTCTCTGTCTGAAAACACAAAAAAACATAGTAGGCCATAAGAGACGGCATTGTTTGTTTATTTCTGTAACTTTGACAATGCATTACAATTCTGAGTTGTACCATCATGCCTTCTATGCGGAATCCAAGCGTTGAAGTACTACTTGTGCTGTCTCTCCACTGCATGTAGCGCAGCTTTGTCACGCCTCTCTGTGCATGTTCCTCTTCTGTAGGAGCTGTAGGATCTACTTTCACCATCTTCTGGTACATATCAGTTCGGATGCTAGCTTTGGTTCTTGCTTTCATAATCTCCTCCTCTTGGTAGGTGCTAAGAGAAAGGCAACAGAATAATCAGAGAAATACTTAAAGAAGTATGTGAACAGTTAACCACACAAGGATAGTAGTAAATACAGACCACAAGAATTGTACTATAAAGCCCACACTACTGAGTTCCTTTAGATTCTTTTAAGTCAGTTATTCCTCACATATCCAATAAAGTCACGTTAAAACCGAGGCTCCTCTCGTAGCACGTGCATATATGTAAATGATTTGCTGTGTGGGCACTGTGCAGAACAAGTTGTTTCACTTGTTATGGAGATCCTTGTTTACTTTTTTTTTTTTACTATGCGTTTGCATGAAACACAATGACACATGTATGAGTCTGGTACATCAGCATATAATACAACACATAAGCTTGTGTTGTCTGGACTATTGACAGTTGTAGTTTTATATGTGTATATACTATATGGTTGATACCATGCAACATGATGTCAGGAATCCATTTTGTTTTAATTGCCTTTACATTTGTAATAAATTATTCACAGGATTTTTTACAACTACAAAAGGAAGCTACAACTCACACAAGATTCAGCAGCAATTATATTAAAAAAATACTTTAGTGGATGATGTCTAAAAAACTTTTTATTAATTCGTGTACAAATGAATTTGGAGCTTATCTCAGCGACACTGAGTGCAGTGTGAGAAAATCCACCTGAGATACATATACCTGAACCAAGGACCCTGGATCTGTGAGGCAGTAACTCTATCCAGTTTGCCACTTTGACACCCAAAATTGTACTAGTATTTTTTTAAGAACCTGCATAACACCGTCATACATCTCTGAATGTCGGAAACTATGTTACAGATTGTGTCTTTCTGTATTTTTGGTGTTCTCCTTCTCCACATTCAGAATAGGAAATGTAAAAAGAGTGCTATAACAGCTTTTAATTAATTTTTTTCTGGAGTCCTTTTTTCTAAGTCCTGGAAAATATTTCACCATTAAACATTCGTGAGACTCGATTTATCACTTAAAAACAACAAAAATATTTTAATTTTTAACCTGCCTTTTTTATTTGGCTTCCTTTTACTTTGATATTTTTGTATTATTTTATTATTTTACTGTATTTTCTACACACTTTTTTTATTATACTATATTATATATATTATATTGTATGTTTGTATTTTATAGCTTTTTATTAATTTTGACCTGTTTTATTTGTCTGTTTAATTTTTTATTATTTCTTTTCTTTTTTGCATTTTAAATGCTTGAAAGGATGTATATAAATAACATAGAGATGTCATATGTACCGAATGCCCATTTTGCAGTCCATGATGACAGGCTGCTTGAGGCCACTCAGCAGGTCCTCGAGACGGATGTAGTCCTCTCCGTTCCTGCTGATGTGCCCGTAATAGCGAGGCACAAACTGATGGAGTGGATCAGACATGAGTGCCTGCAGGCAGGTATCCTCCACCTCGTTGAATCTCTTCAGCACCTCCCCACCTTCGCCCAGCTGGATGTTTCCTGATTATGAACAGGCAATGGCAGACATATTATTTCATCTGTTCTTCAGTAAAAAAAAAGTCCCTTGACAGATTTGTAATATGGTGGGTATCACATGTAACATATTGTACAGAGTAAACAACAGTGTAAGCACAGACTACGTGCCTTGGTGTCCAGCCAGCTGAACCCATGAACTCTGCCTGCGCTTTGACCACTGCATCATAGTCAAGAATGTCCTCCAGTATCGACACTGGAAAAAAAAGTATTTGTAATTTTGTGTAGTTTGTGCTCCAAGCGACTGATTTATCTTAAAGTGAGATATGAATATGATTATGATCAGTGCTCTGCTCAGAGGTGTAATCATGGAAACAATCTATTTTTCTTTAAACCACTTCTCTCTATTAAACAGCACGCACACAGCATTGTTCAAATGGGTATGAAATTGTAAGAACAGCCCAAGTCCCTGGGTTTTACCAGCTTTATCTACATTATAATAATAATAATAATTCATTCATTGTCTACTGCTTATCCGAACTATTCTCGGGTCACAGGGAGCCTGTGCCTATCTCAGGCATCATTGGGCATCAAGGCAGGATACACTCTGGACGGAGTGCCAACCCATCGCAGGGCACACACACACACACAACGGACAATTTAGAGATGCCAATCAACCTACCATGCATGTCTTTGTATTGGGGAAGGAAACCGGAGTACCCGGAGGAAACCTCCGAGGCACAGGGAGAACATGCAAACTTCACACACACACTCACACACACACACACACACACACACACACACACACACACACACACAGCGGAGGCGGGAATCGAACCCCCAACCTTGGAGGTGTGAGGCAAACGTGCTAACCACTAAGCCACCGTGCCCCCCTTTAAAAATAATAATAATAATAATAATAATAATAATAATAATAATAATAATAATAATAATAATAATTTTTAATTTTTAAATTATTATTATTATTATTATTATTATTATTATTATTATTATTGTAATTATTATTACAATAATAATTATGAGTATTATTTAGTTAGTATTCTTATAATTAATTATAATTAATTAGTATTATTGTAATAATAATTATTATTATAATAATTATTATTATTGTTATTATTATTATTATTATTATTATTATTATTATTATTATTATTATTATTATTATTATTATTAGCCTGCAAAAATGCCAGTAATATCAAGTAATATCTTGAATCTAGACAAATGTATCTACTATTTCTTATTATACAATTATAATAAACCAAACATAACATTAGATAGATAAACCTATTTCTAGGCATATTATGTTTTTTTATGCTTTCACTTTTCTTATTTCTATTTGCTGATAATTTAGCTGTTTTATAGAAATGAATACTTAAAATTAGCAAAGTGACCTGCTAACAGAACAAGAAAATTTAAAGCTTAGAAAATCTTAAATAATCTTATATTTGTTATTTTTAATCTTATACAGTACTAACCCCCAACCCTGAAATATCTGATTACGTGTAAGATATTTTTACTTGCTAATGTAATTTTTTCACACTTCTTCATCAGCTATCAACATGTTTGGTACATTACCAAATAACATGTGTAACAGTAAACGGCTACTATCATACTATCTGTCTACCCGGCTATGCAAATAGCTTATTCAAATGCCTAATGCCAAGGTTCTCTTTTAGAAGCCATGCAAATGTACTGCATGACAGTAAGAGTGAGTCTTAGCAAAAGTATTTTTCTTCCAAATAGCAGAAGTACTATGAAAGCCCAAGATCTGAGAAAAAAATAGAAGGTAACCTAGACGTTATGGAAAAAACGAGCATTTAAAAGCCATGCTATGTAAATATCTTTAATGAATATAGCTGAATAAAATGGTAATATGTAATGGTTGTATTTTAGACATACAGGCCATAATGTTTTACCCCTTCTAGTTTGAGTGTGACTGGATTACGCTGTCTGGACTTTGACTCCACTCACCTTTCTCACATCTTTCCTCCTCACCATCTCCTCTCCCTCACTGAAGACCTCATCACTTTCTGCTGAGGAATAGTTGAAGGATGATGATGACGAGGATGACGATGAGGCAAAAGAGTTGGCAAAAACCTTTGAGAATATGCGGTGAGGGACTGTTCCTCTCATCTCTGCATCCATGTCGATATTTCCTTGCACTGCCCCTCTCAGCCCTGTCACATCCTTTTCTGTCTCTTCATCTTGAGCCTCTTTAGATCTCCATTGCCTTTGTATGTGTCTCAATTTAATTCCTTGGTTCATTTGTTCCTCAGTAGTGTTGTTCTCCTCTTCTATGTATTCTACTCTACCTTCCAGCCTCTCTCTCCTCTTCCCTCTCCATCTTTCCCTCTGTCCATCTCTCCACATATTCTTTCTGGACACTTCATCAGCAATGTTTTTTGTATTTTTATGTTTTATCGGCACGCTGTTAGGTTCCCAGGCCTCTGGATTTTCTGATGGGGTCACAAATGGTTCCTTTTGAATAGTCTCTGGTTCTAGTCTGGATGAGAGAACAGCCTGAGCGGAAGCAAGTTTGGGTTTTGACCTTCGGCTAGCGAGCAGAGATTCCTTCATGTTGTTATTTTCAAATTCATATATTTTCTCTCCCTCTGCTTTTAACTGGTTTCTCATACTCTCTACAGTTTCTGCTTTGCTGGATCTTCCTGATTCGTCTTCATCAGCCATATATGTTGATGTACTCATTTTTCTTGAGGTAAACTCCAGTCCTTTCATGGAGCTAGGTTACCAAATACAATCCCCATAACAAATATAAAAAAGTGCAATAATCCAAAAAAAAAAGAAGGATCCAGGTGGAGAGTGAAGGGTTAATAATGAGAAACTGTATTAAGTTTACATCACAAAAAAATAGAAAGTAACACAATAGAAAGTTAACTGCAAATATTCCATTTAAACTAAACCAATAGCATTAAAGATTGTACTTCAAGTTAAGCAAAATTTTATCTAGTTTGACGGTATCTGTAATCTAATCTCATAAAAAATTAGAACTCACTTTTATACAGCCTTTCTCATTTAGGTGCTCATGTATTGAGTGTGCTCTTTGGTTTAGCTCAAAGGCTTTACTATTGACATCCACAGCTTTGTATTTGCATGCTATGACATCACGAAGTTTCCACACAGCTGAGACTCCTAGATAAACGAACCTAATGAATACATGCCCAGCTTCAAAATGTTTGCCAGTAGATTAATATAAGATGATCTGAATTACACTAAATCTGCATTATTTTTCTGTCTATTTAGTCTACTCTACCTATGTTGGTTGACACAGCAGTTTGTGTAAGACCAAGAATTTGGCACTGAAAAGAATGGAATTTATGACCAGCGTGACTAAAAAACTAAATTAAACTAAATTAAATTAAATTACAAAAAAAAGTTTGAAATACAAATGGTGTACATGCTATTATTATTATTATTATTATTATTATTATTATTATTATTATTATTATTATTATTATTGTTGTTGTTGTTGTTGTTGTTGTTGTTGTTATTATTATTAGTAGTAGTAATGGTAGTAGTATTTTTTATGTGAAAGTGACACTGAATTTCCAAGAAATAGTAAATACATCAACGAATGAAATCTCTTTTCAAATATATGCTGTGGCTCCGCAAGTGGAAACGTTGTGGTGCACAGTATGCAAATCGACATATCCTTTCCGGTATTCAGAACACATACATAGACTGATACCTTACCTCCTAATCCTGAATGCCTGGGACTTTCACATACAGTATATTGTATGAGGATATGATGGCAGTGGAGTTGAAGGAATTTCATTATGGACAACATAAATAGTCTTCACTGTAACTCTGACTAGAGTACAACCTTTGCTGATGTTTAATGAATGAATGAATTTGCAGATGTGCCCATTATAGGGACTAAAATCACTGAAAGTGACTTTACTGAAGTGAAAATAAAATAACAACAACAACAACAACAACAACAACAACAACAACAACAATAATAATAATAATAATAATAATAATAATAATAATAATAATAATAATAAAAAGGCTTGGTTTAGTTATTCGGAGTGACATATCCACATTTTTCCATGTTTTCAGCACATACAAAGGACATGTAAGTACATGCAAACCTTTTCATTTTCTACACACTACAAACAAAATTGTTCTGTTTTTTTTAAACATTGAACTACCTGTCGCATATGCTGACTAATAACAAATTAGCTAATGACAAATGAGAGCATTTGTCAGTCAACTTAAATACTGTACAAATTTATTTCTAATACAAATTAAATAGAAATAACACTGAACAATTCATTTTTGGGACAGATTTACAAAATGTGCATGTTGATAAATGCCAGTCACCTGTGGTGTGAAAACACATGCACATGACAGCTCATTTGCATATAGTGATGTCCATAAAGCCTTATAAAACTCACAGAGAGTTGAAATCTGGAATGATGACAAAATAGAAACCGAATTTCTCAGAGGCAGATTTTTATTCACGTCTACACCAATAAAAATATTCATTATTTCATGTATTTCAATAATACCTTTACACAAACTCAGGAGCTCTCATAGGATTTCTGAACAAATATGATTTTCCTGAATACCATTTTTTTCTGTGAATGCTCCTATGAATGATTTACAAAATTAATCATTCATATTCGGCTTGATAAATGAAGCCCACTGTTCACAATTTTTGCATGACTGAAACTCATGTCATGAAACTCCTGCTTGCTTTTCCCTTTGCTGCTCATACCTTTTCCCTTATTATTTAAACATCCACATCTCTTTGAATTTAGGAGCTTAAACTGACATTCCATCAGACAAAAATATATGTTTAAAAAGACTAAAACTAGAGATATGAGAAAAAACATACAGACTATGATCGAGATAAAGGTACACACATACACACACACACCAACAAAAGCTAAGTACTGAGGTGCTTACAAACTAGACTAATTTCTATAGAGGTGCTAAATCAGGGTGAGATGAGACTCAGGTGATCGTGTTTAGAGCATGTGATGTCCTGGGGATGATGGGAAATATGATTCAGCACCCTTTGGGCACTAACATGACACCCATCCACCAAAACAAACAAAACTTGTTAATCGTCAAGGTTTTTAATGTCATTTGTCTTAACTGTCTTCTTCAATCCTGTGTCAAAAATGGACTCTTCCATCTTGTCAGAACTGGAATCCATGATGTCAGTTGATCTTATTTTAGAGGGATCCAGCAAAAGTCTCTTTGCATCTAAGGAAATAAGTTTTTAAACTTCCAAATTCAACCTTAGATCATTTGGCGTTCTATAATGTGTGATGTGGTGTGTATATATAAACTCTTTTTACAAGTGCACTGGTGTTCCACTACGCTTGCACAATGGAGATGGACTTTTCAGACATTTTCAATCAGTATAAACAAATGAATTATTTTACGGCCAAGTCGTAAACTTAGGACGCTGTTGGCTTTCATTGTGAGATGTTTTTATCTCTGTTGGGATATCTTTACACAGAATTTTAGTGACTGAAGATAACACCTTCAAATTCTAGAGAGCTGAAATGGGTTTGATATCACCATTTACTTTGAAGATACAAACATTTGTGTGGAAAAAAAACAACCATTTTTGTTTTTTTTTTGGAACTTTTCTATAAAAATTCTGCCCTTAAATTAGCCCTTAGTAGGCTAGGATAAAACAGAATTACTTCTGACAAACTAGAAATTCTCATGTGTCATTAAACCCCACTGTAAAGTGTAACATGACAAAGAAATTCAGTGCTGTAAATTTAAACCCCGAATCAGATACAAATTCCATATTTTGGCCTCTGGTAAAAAGAGTTAATACATTTATGTGCATTAATTACCTGTGCAGTTTTCCTCAGAGTGTGTGTTCCTATCTTCTGGTATATCTTCTCTCCTCTCTCTGAGTTTATTCCATTTTTCAAACTATAATTAACACAAACCCCACCAGAAGTATAATGGAGTGGAAGCTTGAAACAACACAGATATATAACATGCATAACATGTTGGTTAGACAGTGATATTACATACATGTAGATGTGGCCACAGGGTGCTATCCTGCAAAAAGCCAATGAGGATAATCACACTGAGGAACATGAAGTTACTCATCACTCCCACGATGGCTGAGGTAAAGGGGAAGTGATAGAGGACGTACCTGTACTGAGAAACTTCAGTCACATTCTGTTTAAAGACAGACCCCCCCTCTCTCTCTAACACACACACACACACACACACACACACACACACACACACACACACACCCCCAACGCACACACAAACCTGATGCCACTGAAGTGAGCATAAATGTAGAGCTCTGCTTTGTAGATCTGAACTTGCTGAGAGTGGATTTCTATAACAGCACCAATGGTAGGCTTATACTGCAGAGAGAAAGGCAGAGAGAGTGCATAACATAATGAATGTGCAGACTTGGAAACTCTCATTTTCGTAGACCTGCTCTGTTTCCATTTCCCTAACACACCTATTAAGTTAAATCAGATATGTTAAAGGCTAAAAAAAATCAATAGTGAAAAAGCTAAAGTGAGAAATGTCAAAGTGGAGTTCATTAATTGGAACTGAATTAAAAGATTAAAACTCCATTCCAAGAGGCTGCCACTTTTTCATTAGATGCTAGGCTTTATGAGGATGTTAAGCTAGCTAACTTAATACATACTATATTAGTTACTCTGAGTTGATATGTTTATGCATTTACGTTATTGTGGATCTTTTTAAATGTACTAAAAGCAACTGACTTATATCAAGATTGTGTTTAAACCCATGGCGTCTTTACTTTGTACACTGGCTGGCACTGATCTGTGTATACTAGTGTATTGTATTGTAATTATTGTAGAGTATTGTATTGTACTGTCTGTCTTGCACACATTTGCACACATGCATTATATGTAGAACTATGTTAGTATACTTAATTCTGAGTGTTGTGTTGTTTTATGTAGCTTTGTGTTCTGTGTAGCAACATGGCCTTAGAGGAGCATTGTTTCATTTCCCTGTGTACTGCACCAGTTATATAGCTGACCTTGAAAAGATACATGTGCAATCTGGTTGCAAAAAGATTGAAGCAGCCAATCAACCTGTTGATATTTGGTTACTGCTAAAACACAACTAATCTAACACTTTCACATGGTGCAACTCTAGATGGCTTGTCACCCTGTCAGTGTCTAAATGATCTTAAACAGTGATCTAACCTGCAATCATTGCTTTTCTCTGTCTGTGGGGTTAGCATTGTAGTGTGTGAGTTCAGAACTGAAGCGAGGTAACAGTGGCAAAATTGATCAGTTACATCGTGTCTTCAGCACAAACAAAGCAGCTGAATAATCACTATCCCTACATCCCATTTGAAAGGAAACTGCCTAATTAGGGAACATATTCAGTTGAAATATGTGGAGTGTGCAATTTGGAAAGCAGTGTATTTTGAAAATGTTTCATATTTAAAGGTAAAATTGTATTGTATCTCTTACCGGAGTGGGTAATAACAATTATTTAGTACTGTTCATTTAGGAATACCACAGAATAAAGCTTTAGGAGTTATCATGATGTGAGATCATTGGCAAGATATTTAGTATGGGTATGAATACAGAAATTTGTGGGTCGTGAAATGTGAATTGGTTATAACACACTCTTGGGTGCCTTCCTCTTTCGTTAATGTAAAATACAATTTAAATCAATGCCTTTATATAACATAGTCATATAGTATGTTTGCATTATATGGCTTGTTATTAGGCCTCTAGTATCTAGTTGTGTCTAAGGGAAGGTCAGTACTCACAGAGCTGTCTACATAAGAAGAGTAAAGCTCGACCAGGACATGCTGCTTCTGCTCAATTACTCCCGTCAGCATCAAAGGAAGCAACATCAGAGTCTCCAGAGTCTGTAGCAGGGAGGAGCGATAGTGTAGCATTGTCTAGAATCAAAACACAATATATGGCTCAGTGAAAGATATTCTTGGTGAGTGGTGCATTTTCCAGTCTGTGAGACTAGAGTGGCAATGGAACACAAGCAATGGGAAGGTTAAGATGATTGTATATGTGAGTTTGTGTATGTACGTGAACACACCATGCGCACTGAAGCATCGACAGTCTGCCCTTCATGGGAGTAACATGATATCTTCACCAGGAACATCCCCAGTTCTGTATTGGTTGGAGACTCTGGCATTTCCAGGTCCAGTGTAATATGATATGGCTGTCCAGGTATCATCACCTACATTTAGACAAAAAAAAAATGGCGTGTAGAGGATAAAGTTTTTAAAACAACCAAAAGAACAATAATAAAGAGGCAACAACAACTATTAATTTGACTTTATTAAAAAATCTGCAACATCTATATACAAGTCAGAAAGGTATAAAAGGTATAAAAGTATAAGACAGCGGGAATATGACATCACCTGTTTCCTGTTGTTCATGAGCAGTGAGAAATTGGCCACAGGAAAGGAGCAGACAGAGTCTGAATGCATGCTGCTGGACAATAAAACACTCATTATGATGATGCATGGACAAACAGTACTTATACCACAGTGCTGTTGAATGCTCAATTCTGATTGGCCAGAAGGTGCTAAATCTCTGATTATAATTCATTCTAATACATATTTTTTTTCTAGAGTAACAGTTTACAAAAGAAATCACATCATGGTTGCTCCACATGTTCCATATTTAAACATTTGTGTAATCATTGTCATCGTAAAGCTTTTTCATGAGATGTTTAAGTTTTGAGTTTCAATTATCAGTGTTTTGTAGCGCTCTGAGGCTTAAAATTTCAGACACTAATTCTGTCTTATTAACTTAAAAAGAGAAAAAAAAAGTGAAGGAATGACAGTTTATAGCTATTGACATGACTTGTTTTGTGGCTGTTCTGCAACATTACAACTTTAAATGGGTAAACAGTATGACGTGTCATTCTTTTCTTACAAAAAATGTGTAATTATTAGCAAATTGTAATATAAGGGGAATAAAACACTTCAGGATGTGCTGTTTGGAAAACAAAAGCAATGGGCTGCATCACACAACCCTGGAATTGATTATTTTTCTTTAACAGTGAAGCACAATTTTGTTTAATTCTTTACTTATACTAGTACAAGTAAGTAAGTAAGCTTATACTATGACTTTTCAGTTGCAATTTTAACACCTCTCAAATGAATATAGAGCAATAGGGTATTTGAATGTTAGTGTAAATATTAAAACTCTCACCTGTAATGGAAGTGCAGAGGAGTGACGAAGCTTGCGGAAGGCATGAAAGTATAATAGAAAGTGATGTATAGAAAAATGGCCACAAATATCGTCAGTTGAAGTATACACAGGACATTGGCAGTCTGCACAACTTTCTGTTTGATCCTTACACCCAGTTCAGTTATCACTTTGTGGATTTGGAGCAGTAGGTTGCTGATCTCTGTATTCAGCTCATGTATGATAGGGCCCTCAAAATTCAAGTCCTCCATCTCTGAGCCGCAATTCACAACTGTCTGATAGCAAGCTGTGACAATTTTTTAAAAAGCTTTTGTCTTTTTTCCCCTTTCTTCTCTATTAGATGGAAGGTTTTCTTCAGCTCTTTCCTGTCCTTTTCAGTCCACTTACACCAGTGCACTTTTAGCACATGACAAACTCTTGAAAAACCTTGACACACATTTACAAATTAACATTCTTCTTGTTTCTCCACAATCCCCACAAAGCGATGTTCCTCATGACTGCCCATGTGGCACCACTCGTCTTGATTAATTTCTGTTCATCTTCCAAACAATCTTCATACTAATCACTGTAAGAGCCCAAGGTTTATAGTAGCAGATGTATCAGTGTGATTTCTGTTTCTCTGTTGTCTTATCCAGGGAAAAGGGCAAGTGGCTGGAAAACACTGACTGCGTGTCCCAAATGGAGTGAAACGTACTACACTGTTACTCATAATGTACCATCCTCTTGGCATACTTAGTACAGCATTTAGCTGGGTGTGGAACATTTTGTACAGATTACCATGAAACAGTTAGTTGTTCTTACAAACATGACCCATTCTGCAAGCTATTCCACAGCCATAGGTACTTTGAAATAAACGCATTTGTACTATTATATGTTCTGAAAGTACAACAAAGCAAAGTGATCGCTTGTGCTTCGTCTAAAACTCTTTCATTCTGACTGCTAGCTTGTCTGGCTACCTCATAGCATCTTTGTATCACAAGTTTTATGAGCTCTCGTAGAACCCAGTTGAAATCTTTAATAGAACATATCACGACATCCCTGTACTTTTCATCTACTTTTTGACTGCTGTGGTTTCAGACACACTATGCTATTTTGAGTAAAGGTATTTGATTTCAGATGCAGACAGTGGCACTTTCCCCAATGTGGAAGAGTTCATGACCAGCATGTGATGCAAGAACACAAGGACTGCTGCAATGAAGTCATGTGCTTTTAACTGTCATAGTCAGAAGTCAGAAAAGAAGCACCAGAAGTCTTTAGAATATTATGTAATATTACATGGCACATTACAATAACAGTAAATGAATAATGTTTCACTATTACCTGAATTGATACTTACCAAAATATGAACTAATGATGAGCAAAGGCATATACTAATCCTGAACTAATGAAGAGCTAACCTTAATGTGAATTCGTACATGAATAACAACCACCTTAAGTACATGTTAGTATACATTTGTTAGTTAATGTGTTAATTAACACATAGGGACAAACTCAATCAAACATTCTCTGTCTAAGACTAAAACACCAGACTATAATCTTATAAAACACTGCTGTTAAATGTTAACAGATAGTAACATCTTTTAAATAAATGTTATTTTATTCATTTCTCCATTGTGTGTGAAGAAGCAGAACCCTGTGCAAGTGTTACTGTGGAATTTGAAGAGAAATGGAAGGAGAACGACGCAAAACTGGTTGATTGACGTTTATTATTAGTGCATCTTTCTACATCTGATAAGGAGGATTTGGTTTAAATAATGAAAATAATCCAGCACCAAACAATGATGTTCATGTACACAGCTGCACACTGCAAATTCTATTAACAATTTGAAGTGATGCATCTTTAATTCAAATTCTTTCTTATAGAGCATGTCTGATTTAGTTTATTAATACATTAATACATTGTTGTTAATTAATACATTAACTAATAGAAACATACTAACATGTACTTAAGGTGATCATTATTCATGCATGAATTCACTCACATTTGTGTCCTTAACTGATCATTAGTTCATATTTGATAAATATTAATTCAGGTATTAGTGCTTATCAAATATTAGATTCAAATTCAGATTCAACTTTATTGTCACTGCACATGGGTAACAGGCAACAAAATGCAGTTAGCATCTAACTAGAAGTGCAAAGCAGTAGAATATATATAATGTTATACCTGAATAACAACTGACTATCTCCTCATCATGGCACCTGTTAGTGGGTGGGATATATTAGGCAGCAAGTGAACATTTTGTCCTCAAAGTTGATGTGTTAGAAGCAGGAAAAATGGGCAAGCCTAAGGATTTGAGCGAGTTTGACCAGTGCCCAATTGTGATGGCTAGACGACTGGATCAGAGCATCTCCAAAACTGCAGCTCTTGTGGGGTGTTCCCAGTCTGCAGTGGTCAGTATCTATCAAAAGTGTTCCAAGAAAGGAACAGTGGTGAACCGGCGACAGGGTCATGGGCGGCCAAGGCTCATTGACGCATGTGGGGAGTGAAGGCTGGCCCGTGTGATCCGATCCAACTGACGAGCTACTGCTGCTCAAATTGCTGAAGAAGTTAATGCTGGTTCTGATAGAAAGGTATCAGAATACACAGTGCATGACAGGTCAGGAATGTTTTTTTTTTTTAGCAAAAAGGGGACCAATACAATATTAGGCAGGTGGTCATAAAGTTATTCCCGATTGGTGTCACCACATCATACACTTATCACATAAATATACACAGCAATCAGTAAGACATTTCTTTGTGGATCTAAAGCACAGATTTAGATCCACAAATAAGCAACAATATTGATAGAATAATCTCTCTAGGTGGCACTATACAATTTCCCTCAGTTATCAGCCTCTGTGGTCCCTGGTGGCTGAGGTGTTGTATGTTGTCTACATGAAGCTAATTTTGCCTTTCATTATGCTGGTTGAGTGATAAGAAAATAAATTACATATGCTTGCTTGGTTTTGTACTAAATGAAGTCATCAAGCATGATGAGTGATTGCTTTTGATTTAATTATGCTACAGTGCATTTTGTCCTCAAACACGGTACATGTTCACTGCAATTTTTCCACTGACAGTACACATAAGCAAAGCCACTGATGTGTGAGACCTGATGTGTGAGGAAAAATAAATAAATAAAAATAAAAAAAATAGAAAAACAAGACTTCACAGGGCATCAGTTCCCCATAGTGTGGACAGTGTTTGATGTAGGAAAAGAGGGTCAGCAGATAATTTTGCTTGCTCCAATGTTTCCCCTTGAATGCAATGAATCAGTTTCAGCACAGGCTCCAATTTAAGATACCAGCAGAATTTTTTTTGGTCTCAGTAAATTTGATTGTAATCTATGCCAGCTCCGATGCTAGGCTAGCATTGTCATTAATGCTTGTTCAGCACACAGAAAGAGAGACACAGAAAGATAATGAGAGAGCAAGAGAGAGAGAGATATTGCAACTTCTATAAGTGGCACCGACTGCAGAAATACAGAAACACAGGAACTTCCTGGAACGGCTGCAGTAGTGAGGATAGGTTTTAATATTATGCAGCACTTCCCATGTCAGGCATCAGGGCGATTCATAGCTAA
Source organism: Hemibagrus guttatus (assembly GCA_033459395.1). Lineage (NCBI taxonomy): Eukaryota > Metazoa > Chordata > Actinopteri > Siluriformes > Bagridae > Hemibagrus > Hemibagrus guttatus. The sequence continues at coordinate 18,233,698 of JAUCMX010000009.1, read as the reverse complement.
GCAGATATAAACAGTCGAATGGGGCCAAGGAAGTGGGAAGTGGGGGTGCTGAGGGCACTGTAGCAAACACTGATTTCAGGATTCAATTAAAGGCAACTGAGACTTTAACTGCTAAAATAGTAAAAATAACATACAGATAAACAGAAATAGGAATAGGCAAATGTCATATGTAAGTATTTTCTATTAGCTTTTGAATATTTTATTTAGTAGTTTGTACTGTATGTTGGAGATAGTAGTTTTATTTTATGGGTTATTTTTTATTGCATCAAACTGACATTAATATTTCATATTAGATATTGATATTTGTCATTGATCTGCAGTCAACTTGGTACAGTACCAGGTAACTGCCTCAGCAAATGGTAGTCATAATTTCGCAAAAGCCAATAACAGGTTTTTTAAACAGCCCACTCGAACCAGAATGACTAAATACATGGCACAAAATGTCATGTATGCTGCTTAGAATTCCAGCACCACCAATGTAAATGGTGGCTGCCATAAGCATGCAGGATTTAAAAAAAAATATGTATACCGATTTGGGTGTCGCTTAACGTTCCAAAGCTTCAGCAACAGTCCTGTCAGTCAGCATCAACCAATAAAGGCTACACACCTCATCAGCGTTCACATTGCTAGGTTCTCTTAAATGTCAGGCAACTGTGAAATGTCAAGCCCTTGCAAACAATCATCTCAAAGGAGAGGAAAGGACTGCCACTTTTCTGAAAACACACACACACACTTGCATACAAACACACACACACACACACACACACACACACACACACACACACACACACACACACACATATATATAAATTTATAGCATAAGATAGGTTATATGATCTCCTTATGCGAGGTGATATTGATTGTTATGGCCAAAGGTAAGGATGTATTATTAGACTTACTGAGAAGAGTAGAGAAGCTTTGACTGGCAGCTACCAATTAAATTAGAGCAGCTCACAGCAGGCAATGGACTGAGCTCTGTGAATGTCAGATGGATGCGAGTCTGAATGTATATTCCACCAGAGGGCATTCTCATACTGTGCCCTGATTGGTGGTTTAGGCAGCAGCATTTTTGCCAGCTCCATAATTGCCATCTCATCTTCAACGACTATGTAGTATTTCCATGATATAGTGATGACAATTATGACTGGTTGCCATTTAGTCTATAATAGTCTATAATAAATTAAATGCACTGTACAAAAAAAGATAAACATTAGCAATTTTTTAGATCCTAAAAAATCCTAACACACTGCAATGGTGTGATGCGTATATATACCAAGCTGTGAAAGGTGTCTTTCTCCTTTATGGTTGATTTCTCAATGCACATTACTAATAAGTCCAGCTGTGGCCCCTTAAACTCTTGAATATGTTTCATAGTTACTCTCTCATCACTGCTTCTCTCATTACCCTTGCACTTGGCATGAGCCAGATGTCACTGAGCAGTCCTGTGACCCGAATTTGTGGGGAAGTCATTAGGAAAACAGTATGTTCTGACATCAATTTTCTAGCACAAGCTCTCTAATTACACTTCTTATGGTACATGCATTTGTACCTTTATATGCCATCTGCTTGGTGCATTCACATGATCATACTGATAGTTATTTTGTGAATGTCCAACATATGATTGTGTTCAGAATATTGTCTATAATTTTATTTCAAATCTGGCATAAGCAAATGTCCCATTGAATATATACAGAATAACAGTTTAAACATACACTGTTCAGGCATAACATTATGCCTAATATTGTGTTGGTCCCCCTTTTGCTGCCAAAACAGCCCTGACCTGTCATGCACTGTGTAATCTGACACCTTTCTATCAGAACCAGCATTAACTTCTGCAGTAATTTGAGCAACAGTAGCTTGTCTGTTGGATCAGATCACACGGGCCAGCCTTCACTCCCCACATGCATCAATGAGCCTTGGCCATCCATGAGCATGTCACCGGTTCACCACTGTTTCTTCCTTGGACCACTTTTGATATATATTGACCACTGCTGACTGGGAACACCCCACAAGAGCTGCAGTTTTGGAGATGCTCTGATCCAGTGGTCTAGCCATCACAATTTGGCCCTTGTCAAACTTGCCCAAATCCTTACACTTGCCCATTTTTCCTGCTTCTAACACATCAACTTTGAGGACAAAATGTTCACTTGCTGCCTAATATAGCCCACCCACTAACAGGTGCCATGATGAGGAGATAATCAGTGTTATTCACTTCACCTCTCAGTGCTCATAATATTATGCCTGATCGGTGTATGTATGTTTGTATCTGCTATAATGTTATTGAAAAGTTTATTGTCACATTGTAGGTTGATTGGCGTCTCTAAATTGCCCGTAGTGTGTGATTGAATGAGTGTGTGTGTGCCCTGTGATGGGTTGGCCAGGGTGTATCCTGCCTTGATGCCCGATGATGCCTGAGATAGGCACAGGCTCCCCGTGACCCGAGAATAGATTGGATAAGCAGTACAGACAATGAAAAAAATGAAATGAAAATTACTCTGGTATAAAAGGAATAAAACACTTCGGGATGTTATAGAAAATAAATCAACTTGGGCTGCATCATACCACCCTGACATGTTTTATGAGTACTTATCAAACACCAGGATTTTAATTTCTCCTTAAGACTTTAAAAAACACCCTTGAATAGTTTATCTAATCAAGAGTATTATTAGACATTTAGTGAGTGAGTGCCATGACTGTGAAACAGGAACACAGGAATCTGCTAGAGATTTCATTAATTCTTAACCAACTGGAGTTTCCCAGCTGGCGTTGACAACTACAAACATTTCCCAGATCCTCCATGTAACATAAGTCAAGACCAGTGGGTTTTATTATCATTCCTCCATATTGCTGTTGTTTTTTCAGGACCATAGTGCAACCCAGAGCAATACAGCACTAAGGTACACAAACGCTCATAAAGTGCCAATACATGAGCATTAAGAACTTTCAAGTTGTATAGATATAACAGAATATTACTGGAAAACACTGCAAACAATTATCTGTAAACAGTAACAGCTGGATGCACAAAGAGGTGTCCAATAGAAGAAGCCTTTATTTGTTATATATGTATCCTAGTAAATTCTTTTCTTATCCCAGGTTGATAGGATGTCAGGGTCAGCCACAATATAACATCCCTGGAGCATACCGTATAGGATTAAGGGCTGTGCTCAAAGATCCAGGTGCTGGAGCTTGAACCCAAACCAGACTGTCACAGGGAGGACGTTGAGTCTATAGTGGTGTTGATATGCATGTTTTGGTACCAATATGCATGCTTTTCTAGATGAGAGGGGTCTGAGAGGTCTTTCAAAAATGCTGGTGGCCTTGCAGATGTGCAAATGTGCCTTAGAGGTTTCAGTGGTGGACCCCAGTGATCTCTTTCCTGGAGAGTGCTGGTGTTCAGTGTGGTGCTAAATGTGGCTTTGTTGATCCTATATATACACACTATATATATGCACAACTATTTTTCGCTCAGTATCTCTTTCATCATGTTTGCACTGCAGTGAATAAGGTCAGATTTAAATTCTGCCTGGGTGACCATCTGCTAATCAGTGATTCCCTTTTTCCAAAACACACACACACAAACACACAAGCACACAGCCTGGAGCAGTCTGGCTCAGAACACCGTACTGGACAGGTGACAGCACAGGAAAGGAAAGGATACACTGTTCTCTGGATGTGCTTTTCTTCAGCATTATTTGGGGAATGACAATTCAAGGCAGGGATATGGAAGCTTATTTGATACCAAAACTAGTTTATTACATTGATGTGTTGCCTAAGGTATCTGCAGCACACATGCATAAACTCAGTTAGATGCAGACTAACAGGCATGCATAATGTGTGACTGAGTTCATGTAAATGAGTTGACAGCTTAAACAAAGCTAGCATTCACATGTGAGCTGCTGCTGAGCACTGGTTTTCAGCGACAAAATGGACAATACTATTTTTTTCACTAGTGTTATTCATCTTTTTATGAACCCTAGCAACACCCACATTCCCCCACCCTCCATCCAACACTCCTCGCTTACCTCCATAGAAAATTTCTTTCCCTTTGTTGGCTGGCTTTATGGTAGGAGAGCTTAGTCCTGGGCCAAAAAAATATTAAAAATACAAAGCCCAAAATGTTAAAAGGCTATCACAATATTGTGATTATAAGACTTTATAAGAATTGCTTTTAAGAATTCCATCTTCATTTTGAAATCTAGATTGTTTTCCGACATAATTCAGTTTATTATGCTTTGAAAGGTAACATGAAGGCAGATATAATTCTGAATACATATCTCTGTCATTTAGGTAGCACAGACTCACATAGGCTTGTCTGATTCTGTGTAATAAATGTTGGCATAAGGTCATGTGTCAAGTCTTTCAACTATCAATTTTAATTGTCTCAAGGACGCTTCCCTAACACGATGCAGGGTTTCACACTCACCAGGTTTCCATTCCAGTGATTTTTTTGTGAACTGTTTGTCAATGTAGGCAATGGAACTTGCATTTATATATTTATATAACATAACCACACATGGTTTCCATTGAACATTAACACATTATTATTTGTCAGTATGTGAAACACTGTGATAAACTCTAGTGCAAAGGTTTTGACAGAAAGAAACACTGCAATTATGCATTGATTTAATGTCACAAGGTGTCATTTTTCATTTGCTACACCAAACCAATAAAACACACTAGCAGAAATACAGTGCACTGGTGTTGTGCTGAAATCTTCCTGTGAACACTGTTTATCTAACCTGTTTTCATGACCAACTGCTGCTTCTACAGAAAAAATACCTATCTCATAATATTAAACACATATATTAAAAGAGTTTGCAATATTACTATATTGTAACAAGAATTTAAGCAAAAATCTAAAACAGGGAACTCACATGCAAGGCCTTAAAGGACAATGAAGGGCTTCATCCTGATTTGCTTGGAAAAAAAAAGATAATGAAGACAAGCAGGCAATTAGAAATGAATAAACAAATCCAAGGTTTAGGTACATGGCGTAAATTAATAACAACCATATAGATCTATATACAACTGATATACACATACAATTGCATGCAGTTATCTAATCAGCCAATTGTGTGGCAGCAGTGCAATACATAAAATAATGCAGATTTTGGCTAGGAGCTTTGGGTAATGTTCACATCGACCATCAGAATGAGGAAAAATGTGATCTCAGTGATATTGACCGTGGTATGATTTTTAGTGACAGATGGGCTGGTTTGAGTTCTATAACTGCTGATCTCCTGGGATTTTCACATACAGCCATCTCTAAAGTTTATGGTGCAACAAAGTGAAAAAAAACATCCAGCAAGAAGCGTTTGCCTTTGATAAGAAAGATAATCAGAGAATGGCCAGACTGGATCCAGCTGACCAAAAGACTATAGAAACTCACATAACTACCCTGTACAATTGTGGTGAGCAGAAAAGCATCTCAGAATGCACAACACATTGAACCTAGAAGCAGATGGGCTACAAAAGCTTAGGACTACTTCAGGTTTCACTTCTGTAAGCAAAGCAGAGGCTGCAGTAACACGGGACAGTTGAAGTCTGGAAAAACATAGCCTGTTCTGATGAATTTCTATTTCTGCTGAAGTACACATAGGGTCAGAATTTGGCACCAACAGCATGAATCTATGGTCCCAAACTGCCTTGTGTCAACAGTCCAGGCTGGTAGAGGTGGTGTAATGGTGTGGGAAATGTTTTCTTGGCACTCTTTGGGCTTGTTAATACTAATCAATCATTGAATCACTACACGGTGCTACAGTTTATTTGAATACGATGACAATCATGTCATCCCTACCATGGTCACAAGTTGTCAATTAATTCCAGCATCAAGGCACAAATCGTAAATAAACTGCTTTCATGAACATGACATTGGGCTCACTGTCCTTCAGTGGCCTTTCCAGTCACCAGATCTGAATACAGTAGAACAGCTTTGGGATGTAATGGAACGGGAGATTCTCAGCATGAAGGTACAACTTAAAAATCTGCAATAATTGAACGCAATCATATCAACATGGAATCTCAAATGAATTCTCTGTAGAGAATCGAGGCTGTTTTGAAAGCAAAACAAAGCCTAACCAGTATTAATGTAATGTTCCTAATATAGCATTAGGTAAGTAATCACCGCCATTTATGCACTTATCCGTTCAACCAATCATGTGACAGCAGCACAATGCATAAATTCATGATACAGGTCAAGAGCTTCAGTTAATGTTCACATCCAGGATCAACAAAAAAGCATGGAAAAATACTGATCTCCTGCAAAAAAACATCCTATGAGCAGAGGGTCTGGCAGCTGAAACACCTTTTGCTGAGAGAAATCATGGGAGAATGACAAAGCCTGGTTTGCATTGACAGGAAGTCTATAGTAACTTAAATAAGCACTGTTTACAACGGTGGTGCACAGAAAAACATCTCAGAAAGCACAAAACATTGAACCTTATGAGGGATGGGCTATAACAGCAATAGACCACATCAGGCTCCACTCCTGCCAAGAACAGGAATCTGAGGCTGTCATGGGCACAGACTCAGATTCCTGAGACTGTCCCAAATTGGACAGTGGTTGCTCAACAATCTTCATGTTGTTTTTACTTTAATTTGCCACTGATCTTTATGTGTTCATTTAAGAAAATCATTAATATTGTGGATGTCCTGAAGCACTAAAATTATGCAGCATGAACAACCTTCTGGTCTCATGAAATGCTTGTTATGGTTCAATGCAATCTGAAGACAGTATAATCTAAAATATAACAATAAAACTTGAATGCATTGGCCATTTTTGCACCACTGTTATTACACTACTGCGTCTTCTGAGGAGTGTGTAGGTGTGACATTAAATATTCATGAAATCATTTGGCATAACCCTGCACTACACTTACCAAATCACAGGGACAACAGAGACAAGGCTCACTGGCACTAAAGAAAAAGATCTCATTAACACTTTATTAAGCCATGCTTTGTTAAGTATGTTTATTAAGCATAATTCATCTAATGCTTCATTGCATCTACATTCCATATGCAGTCGCATTTTAATTAACCGCTACAGATGCTTTTGGGAAAAAATCTCAATTTGCTTTAAATAGAAATGAACTCAGTGCAGGTGTTTCTACAAACAGCAAACTGAACATACATCATCAGTGCTAGTTAGCATGGTGTCCAATGTGTTAAAATGTGTAATGGCTTCAGCTGTGGTGTCCTGGTGGCTTTTCCTTTCGTGCTTCAACACAGAAAGCCAATATAAAGGTCAATTGCACGTTTCAAATGCTGTGTTTCTTGCATGCTCATGAATAAATTAGTAAGGGGTGACCAGATCTGGTGTGTTAATGGAGCTATTAACATCGACAGCCTATTGAAAATGCCAAACCAGCCCTCAGTGTAAACAGTGAGAGAGCTCTGAATTGCTGTGTGAAGTTTTGCCTTTTGTGACGGCTGCAAAGTACTTGATTGTTGACATTTTTCCTCTGTTGTTGTACATGCATGCAATCTCAAGTACATTTACAACTGTTTCTTAGATTCTTTGGATTATTTTTCTTCTTCTTCTTCTTTAAAAAAAAAAAAAAAAAAAAAAAAAAAATATATATATATATATATATATATATATATATATATATATATATATATATATATATATATATATAACTACTGACATTTTCTAGGTAACCAGAACAACTAATAATGACTTACCACTGACTTGTTTTATTGTTATTTTAATCAAAGTTTAATGAGCATTTTATTGCAGATTCTCTCTGATTCAGACCAGTAGAGAAAGTCAAAATGTCTCTAAATCCCAAAATAGTACCCAAAGGACACAAATATGCTTTGACATTCCAGTGCTTTCAGGTACAAAATATTAGTAGAATGGGGATGCCTCTGCCACCAACTCTAGTCTTTCTTGTTAGAAATTGGTATGCTCTGGAGGCTGAATGGGCAGAAATCCCCACAAACATGTTCAACTCTAGTGGAAAGATTTCCTAGCTTTCCTTATCCTGTTATAAGAGCAAAGAGAAGACCAAAACTGTGTTAATGCTTTTTTTTCTGTTAATGAATTTGGACTGGTCACTGGTCTCCACATTTGGCCACTTTTGGCTAATTAGCATACATTATTACGTATATTTTATCTATTTTGACACAAAGTACTAAATATATTTAGTTCCTCATCTCAGCATTCAAGTATTGATGCTAAGTTCTGTTGATTACTATCGTGCATTTCTGTGCCTTGCTTTCTTAGTCCTGTGTACCCATTCCTTCCTGCTTTAGACCCATGCTTGTTTTTCATGTATTACAATTGAGGATTGTACTTGTTTGATGTTGTCTGTTTGTGATTTGACACAGTTTGTGGATTACGAATAATACTGTCATGAGTACTGGATTCATTCAAATAACAAAAGTTATGAGTTTACACACTTGGCAGAGCTTTAACAAAACTCCACAAATCCAAAGGTACACACAATATCCATGCAGTATAAATAGGACAATACAGTGAGTCCAAATGGCAGGGATAAAAGACAGACAAGAGTCTGACAATGTTCCAATAACTTTAAGAGTGTGGACTGTTTAAGTACTTTCATTAGCAAAGTGCAAGTGTATACAGTGACAGTAATTATTCAGTCCCTGGTAGATGGAGAAAAGAGTGAATCCCAGAAGACAACCAAGGCATATGGCACAGTCACCCTGGGAACCATGACACACCAGTGGTGGGGAGCCAGATCATGATAAAATATATTTCCATCCCATATAATAAAAGTGTAGAGTGCTTTGCACAATAGACAATCCAATTTTAAATTTATCATCAAAGTCGTTAATAAGAACAAGGGTGTTGGGTGTCCAGTTTGAGCCAATGTTGGTAAATCTCTAATTTTCCCACCATTTAAGCTTGACTCTGATGCTCTTAAGCTTGACTTTAGATGACTGTGAGTCATTGTCAACATTTTAATGCAAGTCGCACATGTAATGTTGTGCTTTTTCTTATTTGCATCCTTCACTCTGTTCCCAGAATGACTGTTTCTGTGAATAAATGAATCCTAAATTGTCCCAGGTCATGTTGTCACAAGAGGACTTATTTGCACATTCAGGACATTTGAACAGTGTTGGTCTTCCAGACTCCTCACATTTACTCTCAGGGCTTTCCATATTTCACACATATCTCATCTTAATTTCCACCTTCCATTATTGAAGCTCATTCTCATTTTCTCTCTATGGGCATTTTTGTCCTAAATATAAAATTTGCCTCTACCCTTTTCTTTCTTCATTTCCTGCATTGCTCAAGTGTTAATATTTGCCTAGTTTTCACTTTCTGGTTTTGTGATTGTTAGATCAGTTGCTAATAAACTGGGCATTTGGATCTTCACACCTGTTTCCATTGCACTTGGTCTGGATGGATTGAAATTTGGAGCCTGGAAGTTGCCATGTTGTGTTTGTCATCATGAGGAGGGAGCTGGGGAGAGCTGAGTGGGATTAGACCATTCTGGAAGGCATTTATTCGAGGCCCAATCCCATCTCCTGGGCTAATGGGCTGGAACAGATGGGAACGGATGAAGGGATCTGTTGCTACTGTATGTTGCTGTATTCCTTTGTCACCAGCTGTTTAAGGTCCATAATGGTTGCTGATGAAGGAAGCTGCATTGAATAACACCAAAAATCTCAGCCATGATCCCAGCTTTGGTGCTCCAGCCAAGCGTAGCCAGCAAAGACCCCAAAAGAATGAAGAATAGAGTTTTCACTGTGTGATAGACATTTGAGTACTGCTTTATTTCCTCGTAGGTCAAGCCCTCTCAGAGAAAGAGGACGAATGCAAATCAAATAAATGGAGAAGAAAACGTTAGACCGACATTACTGGAGAGTGAAGGAGAATGGCTTCATGTTTATTTATATATTCACATTAGAACCTCAACAAAGCCATTCAAAGGACATACAAGGATCTGTTGCTTTGGCTATAATGGCCTTATTGAAATACGTCAGAAGAAAATATTAAAATGCACTCTTAATATTTTTAGTGCCGTCCGCTTTTGCACATAAATTCATCACAAATGTATGACATGCAATCATCTGATTAGAATGAAACCCATAAGTGGGCATTTACATTTGAAATATGAATAGGTCCTGAAGGTGCTGAATATAGTGCAGTGTAAAGTAAAGTGATGGAGGAGAAAGATAAAATAAGAAAAGGTAGATGATTAAAAAAGTCAGGCTGTATATATCTGATAAGAGGCGACCATTTGCTGTATAATGCTCTTTGTAGACTTAACCAAAATATGAATTTTCAGTGACACAGTCAGCCTCTATGTGTTTCTAGAAAGTTCAATGCAATAATCTTATGAAAATCCTTACATTCATTAGGGTGCAGTATTTCAGAGACAGACAAGGTTTGTCCTCTTTGTGTTCAATCCTGCAATGTGTGTGTCTTTGCTGGTGACTTTGGTGGACGTATTGCAAGGTAATAATTACTAAAAAGCTGCTCTGTCTAAGTTGTATTTCTCTTTGAGCAGTAGAACTGTGAAAAGAATGCAACCTGACCAAACACTTGTGGAAAAGGCTAGTATTTCTGAATGAAATGTGTAATGGAAAAAGATCTGAAAGTGATCCTTCGGAAACACCTAATCCTGCAGAAGTCTCCTAAGATCAACCTATAGATTAGAGCCTACACAAAGAAAAGCAAGGTTAGATGGGAAAAGGGACAAAGAGAAATGCAGCCACATCTACAGATTATCACTCTGTGATGACAATTGAGCTGGTTTGATCATATACAATCAGATAGAGCTCTCTTTTAGAAGCAAAACCTCAGGGATGGAGTATTTATGGATAGCATGTTGTATGGAGTTTATCAGCTGCTGGCCAGAATCTGTCCTTGTTTATGGCAGGCCATAAATATACAACTTCCAAGTAGCCATGTCGATCTAATATTTTCATGGGCCACATTCAGTAACGCTAATAACAGTAGAGTTTACTTTTGGCTGGTTTAATGTGTTTTCCACTTTAAAACACTTGATTCAGCTCACAGATGACTAGATAATTAGCTCAGATAGTTCAGTCAGATGAATTAGAACAGAAGCAATTCTCTTGGCAGGACTAGGTCTGAATTTGTTCTATATAAACAAATCCATTTGCAAATGAATAGAAAGACATTTCATTCAGTATAGTTCTATGTTGCTTTCGGCTGCTCCCTGTTCAGGGTCGCCACAGCGGACCAACTGGTCCGCACAACAACTCGGCACAGGTTTTATGCCAGATGCCCTTCACCGGCACTGCATCCAGTGGCTGGGGTTTGGGCATTGGCTGGGAATTGAACCCGGGCCTCATTCAGTGTAGTTCTATAACAATCTTAAAATGTTCTATAAGATTATTTTCCTGTGTTTTAGTCTTAGATAGAGCATGTTAATTTAATTTATTCCTATGTGCGAATTAATATGCTAATTAACTTACAAATATGTATTGAATTGTAATTAAGGTGGTTGTTGTTCACACATGAATTCCTAAAACTCATATCGTGGCTCAGGTTAGCTCTTTGTTACAGCTATCAATGGTTTGTGATAAGTACATGCATTAATTTATCATTATTGTATATTTAGTGAGTATAAATCAGGTATTAGTGCATGATTATTCATGCACTGTTATTGCAAAGTGTTACCCACAAAATAAAAGTGAAAATTTTGAAAGGGTAAAACATCTTGTATGGTGATCACATGTCTGTTTGGTACAAGTGTAAAAATCTGTTTTCCAGCCCAGTTCCAGAGAACTGATCCTTGGTCCTCTTGAAGATGAACTTGAACATTTCTACCTATTTCAATTTTCATGCTGGTAGAAAGAGGGTTTTTATGGTCAGTGTAGGAGACAGAAAACCATTCAAAGCCACACTGTTATATTAGTGGACCTCTCTATTCAGCTTGCCTTTGTGGTGTGGTGCATGAATAAAAATCTACCTGTACAAGTAAATGCCATGCATCCAGAAAGTGCTCTTCTACACTGCTAAGGAAAAGAATAAACAGAAGAAGCTGGTACCTACCATTTTCACAAAACCGCATAGCATATGTAATCGTAATTCTTCTGTTTGAAAGCACACTTGTGATTAGGAAAATGCAGGGCTGTTTCAGAACATTCAGGGGTATCTGGCACTTCACTCATACCAATCATTTTATTTTATATGCAAGAATGAACAGAATTAGTAATCATTGATGAGGGAAAGTTTAATAAGCAACAAAAAGCAAAATTACTGAGCAAAAACCATGTACACATGTAATTAAAAGATTTGGCTTTAAATGTTCCTGCATCATTATTAGTAAATTCTAGTGCTTATTCCACCCCTAAAATATTTCCTTGATAGCAAAATTAGCATTACAGTACTTAGCATGGTGAAACCTATTATTTCATGTTTTGTGAATGGTTTATTTTCTATAGTTCTGCAGGTGATTGACGTTTTAACCAGCTGATTGTTGATTATCTTAGTCAGTAGGCTACTGTTGTCACAGCTAGTAGCAATGAGCTAGTACTAACTTCTTAAACTTCTTAAAAATTAGAAATGGTAAATGGGACAAATTGATGAAATTATATTAATTATTAAGCTTTTTTTTTTTTTTTTTTTTTTACCAGTGTACTAGTTGATCAGAACACTTTGTGAATAATGCTTCTTTGTTATCTTACATAGTTATCAATATTTTAATGTTTCTATTCTTTTCATACCACAACAGAAGCCCAGAATCTGCATGATACATAAACCTTTTGCACATATACAGTGTACATCTTCTGTGTATTCTGTGTGTAAAAATATAATACTGTCTTTTGTGGTTTAAAGGAAGGATACGTATAGCATTGGCTTTGAATATTCCTGCATTATTATGTAAGGGCTTGAGGTGCAACATGCAAGTAATAATTTCATTGTATTTTCTGTGCACATGGCAATAACAAGCTTTGACTCTGAGTTACATCATTATTAACATAATCAGAATTATGCCATATTATGTTTTACACTTCAATCAAATTGTGGTATTGGATTTTTCCATTCATATGAAGGTGAAAAGCTGAGGTGGGGAAGCTCAGCTCCCTCAAGCCTTTGAATTTAACTCATGGTTGTGCATTACACTCGTCTTGCTTTAGCAGGATATCTACCGGCTGACATTCAGGTGGAGGGGAAAGACAGAAAGACTAGTTAACCCTTGCATGTAAGATGTTCAACCAATATGATTATTCACCATCATCATTTGTATACATTTTCTATATATTAACAAATATTAATATTATATATTATAGGGAGATTCTCCAGGATTGACTTAAGTAAATCAGTAAACCATAAAACATTAAAAAAGCATTAAAAATGAATTAAATAATGCAACAATAACCCCAACTGCATCCATTTATTTATGAGATCATTTTAAATTTTCATGCAGCACCCTTTGTTATAACAAAAAGAAGCTGCTTACATATCCATCAGATGGAATTTGTATTTATTTTCTTGTTTATATATGCAAAGCTGACATGATTTTATATGAATAGGTTAACTCCTAAGACTCTCTGTAGACGAGTACATACACCTCCTGCTCATCATCTCCCGAAATGAGCACAAAATGGCTGCCAAATTGCACATGATGTCCTTCAGAATGTAGTTGTAATCAGAAATCATCACACACAGGAGATTTATGTCTTCTCTCTACCAATCATTCACACTGAGGCTATTTTTTGAAGGCGTACTGGTTGTCTATCTTTATTACCTGGATATAGAAAGGTCAAAGTATCAGACAATAATATAATATTTAGGAAGAAGAAGAAGAAGAAGAAGAAGAAGCCTTTGTCACAAATACAGAACAGTACAGTGAAATTCTTATTATTATCAGACAGTAGGCACTCCGGAAAAACAAACGATATACGAAGACTTACAAAGAAACATCTTTATCTCAGCTGGACAGATCATCTAAACATTGTGTGAAATAGCTATAATAAATCAACTCCCACTGTGTAGACTGTGAAAGGAAGAAGTTCGTTATCATTAAGATCTGGAATGCACATTCGGGCCCACATTTGCCCTATAGTTAATTTCCTTAGCGCATTGATAAAATTCTCCTCCTCCTCTTCCCTCCCCTTGACATGTTTAAAAAAACTCATCCTGTTTCCCCATTTCAATTTAACACTCTTTATCTGCACCTAAAGCCAAAAGATTACTCCTTGACTCACCCACATGATTTTCCCCATCTGAAAAGTAAGAGGGATGGGCTGCTTAGCTTCAAAACAGGATGACAAACGCACAGCTGGCAGTCTCATGCATCCTGTAGCAGGCAGAAAATGCCAGCTTCATTAGAGGAGGTTTGAAGCACCCTGCAAACCCAGCTTCTGTGGCCTTTGTCACCCTGTGATCAATATTTAGCATTTTAATTCTGTGTGCATGGCCTGTCTGACCTCAGAGAGTATGGAAGAATTGAAAGCTGGGGAGAATAGATAAGACACTTGGGGGCTCTTAGGAATCTGAAAGTGGTGTACTGGAAAGAGAAGGATGCTGGGGTTGTTTATTTAATATTTTCTACTTCAAGTTCTGGTTGGATATTACAAACATGGTAAGGGTAAAATTTGCTTCTGGAGTCAAAAATTTGTGATATATGTAATGCTGCAAATGCTCACAGCTTGCAAAATGATGCCACACCTAATGTATACAGGACAGAAGGATAGAACAATGTCAGATGAAGCATTATATTTTAGCTGAGCTGAAGCATCTTTACACTATTGTATATGTGATACGTGACTGCTGCCCTCACATTTGTCCTTGGATACTCAACCCATAAATGATCCCTCTCCCCATCTCACTCTATCTCTCTCTGCCGGAGCTCAGTTAGCAGCAGGAGAATGGCACAGGGCCCATTTGAAATGAAGTCTTGCACTCTCTGCTGTGAGGAAGATGTCTGATGCTCAGATACCAAGCAATGTGATCCCTGGCAGAGGAGAGCTGTCTGGTTATGCATTTTATCTACTGTAGTAATAATTTTAAATGATTGACTATGCAGATATTGAAGAAATATTGAAAGAATTCAACTTCACTTTCACACTATATTATATGAATGTTCCTGCATAGAAGTGTTAAAGAGTATTTCATTACATTAATGCATGGGGGGTAGAGGAATAATACAGCTATGACATTTAAAACAAATGCATCTCAGGGGTTATTTGGATAATAGAAGATTTAATTTCTCTAAATAGGTTCTACCTGAGCCCTCAATGAAGGGGAAATCCTTTACTGTAGTCTCCTGCAGCCCAGGATAACCCCTCTATGTACCTGCCTGGAGAGGAGAGTTCTAATCAGAGGTTCGTTTCCTGTTTACTTTCTAGTTTAACATTAGTACATTGTTTTTGTGAGGTGTGTTTTCTTCACTCTGCTTTTGTGATCATTACACTATTTCATGTTTGACTACAATTTAAATTGCCCTCTTGATGTGATGCCTAGTGCCATTATCGGGTTTGAGCATTTCCTGCTAACAATATGGATTTTTGATTTTGGATTAATTCATTCATGTTCAGTATTCACTTTTATCCTGACCATTGTTCAATTCAATTCCATTTTATTACTGTAGAGCTAATGGATATTTCCACAAAGGAACTTTACAGAAATATATAAATCAGGATAATGTAAACTTAATAAATGTATCTCTAATCTGTGGTTTGATGGTTAGAATGTTTTCTCACACCTCCAGCATTGAGGGATCAGTTCCCACCTCATGTGCGTATGGATTGAGGTTTCTTCCAAGTCCCCAAGTTTCCTCCTCCAGTCCAAAGACGGGAGCATAGTAAGCTGATCAACATCCCTAAATTGTCCCTAGTCTGTGTGCAATTATGATATGAGGAAGATACCTTGACAGGAACCATACTTAAAAGGGAACCTTTATCTAGGTGACACTGGATAGTGCAATTTCCTTTCTATAATGGTGTACTATATGATCAAAAAGTGCTATTATATAGAAGGAAATTCATTCTAGTTTTAACATAAAAGCTATTTTGTTGATCAACTGTTTACTGATGAAGACTGGAATGTAAAACTGTTTGTGGCAGTTGCAGTCCTAAAGCTGTCATAGCTATTGCAGTCCTCAGCCATCATAGCAAAACAGTTGTAGTGAATCTGGAGCCTATCCCAGGAACACCGGGTGTCAGGTGGGAATACACTCTGGAAGGAATGCCAGTTTGATCTCAGGACATCAGGCACACACATATTCACACATTCATTCACACTTTTGGGTGCTTTCACTTAGCCAATACACCTACTGGTGTGGTTTTGGGAGGTGGGTGGAAAACTGAGAATCTAGAAGCAACACATACAGACATTATGGCGAATATGCACAGAAACTCCACATGAACCGTAACACGAGCTCGGGAATCGAACAGGATCCTGGAGCTATGAGGCGGCAGTGCTACCCACAGCTGACAGACAATGATAAAGTGTTCTTTTCCAGTACTGATTTCTAAATGAAATGATTTATGGTTTCTCTAAACGATTGAAGTGACTGTTAAAGATAATAAACAAGATCATCTGACAGGCTTCTCGAGCTCTGCTTATTCTTCATTCTGTAGGGCATTGAACATGATGAATATCGTGAAGAAAGAATTGAGTCTAAAGAAGTAGCAGTACAAAGATTTGAGGATATTTTATAGTATAGATAACAAATAACAAATGAAAACGTACAGTGAGGGAAAAAAATTATATGATCCTCTGCTGATTTTGTACGTTTTCCCACTGGCAAAGAAATCATCAGTCTATAATATTAATGGTAGGTTTATTTGAACAGTGAGAGTCAGAATAACAACAAAAAAATCCAGCAAAACACATTTAAAAAAAATTCTACATTGATTTGCATTTTAATGAGTGAAATAAGTATTTGAACCCTTCGCAAAACATGACTTAGTACTTGGTGGAAAAACCCTTGTTGGCAATCACAGAGGTCAGACGTTTCTTGTAGTTGGCCACCAGGTGCACACATCTCAGGAGGGATTTTATCCCACTCCTCTTTGCAGATCCTCTCCAAGTCATTAAGGTTTCGAGGCTGACGTTTGGCAACTCGAACCTTCAGCTCCCTCCACAGATTTTCTATGGGACTGAGGTCTGGAGTCTGGCTAGGCCACTCCAGGACCTTAATGTGCTTCTTCTTGAGCCACTCCTTTGTTGCATTGGCCGTGTGTTTTGGGTCGTTGTCATGCTGGAATACCCATCCATGACCCATTTTCAATGCCCTGGCTGAGGGAAGAAGGTTCTCACCCAAGACTTGGAGGTACGTGGCCCCGTCCATCGTCCCTTTGATGCGGTGCAGTTGTCCTGTCCCCTTAGCAGAAAAAATCCCCCAAAGCATAATGTTTCCACCTCCATGTCTGACGGTGGGGATGGTGTTCTTGGGGTCATAGGCAGCATTCCTCCTCCTCCAAACACGGCGAGTTGAGTTGATACAAAAGAGCTCGATTTTGGTCTCATCTGACCACAACACTTTCACCCAGTTCTCCTCTGAATCATTCAGATGTTAACTGGCAAACTTCAGATGGGCCTGTACATGTGCTTTCTTGAGCAGAGGGACCTTCCGGGTGCTGCAGGATTTCAGTCCTTCATGGTGTAGTGTGTTACCAATTGTTCTCTTGGTGACTATGGTCCCAGCTGCCTTGAGATCATTGACAAGATCCTCCCGTGTACTTCTGGGCTGATTCCTCACCGTTCTCATGATCATTGAGGTGAGATCTTGCATGGAGCCCCAGACCAAGGGAGATTCAGTTATTTTGTGTTTCTTCCATTTGCAAATAATCGCACCAACTGTTGTCACCTTCTCACTAAGCTGCTTGGTGATGGTCTTGTAGCCCATTCCAGCCTTGTGTAGGTCTACAATCTTGTCCCTGACATCCTTGGACAGCTCTTTGGTCCTGGCCATGGTGGAGAGTTTGGAATCTGATTGATTGATTGCTTCTGTGGACAGGTGTCTTTTATACAGGTAACAAGCTGATATTACAAGCTGAATCTCAGCTTGCTACCTGTATAAAAGACACCTGGGAGCCAGAAATCTTGCTGATTGATAGGGGATCAAATACTCATTTCACTCATTAAAATGCAAATTAATTTATAACTTTTTTTGAAATGTGTTTTTCTGGATTTTTTTGTTATTATTCTGTCTCTCACTGCTAAAATAAACCTACCATTAAAATTATAGACTGATCATTTCTTTGTCAATGGGCAGACGTACAAAATCAGTAGGGGATCAAATAATTTTTTCCCTCACTGTATAAATCATCAGTTGTATTGTATTGTGTGAGTGAAGAAATTGGAGTATTGTTCAAAATCAAGCA
The DNA here is from genome assembly GCA_033459395.1 of Hemibagrus guttatus. NCBI lineage: Eukaryota > Metazoa > Chordata > Actinopteri > Siluriformes > Bagridae > Hemibagrus > Hemibagrus guttatus. Next base: position 18,215,416 of record JAUCMX010000009.1, on the reverse strand, counting down.
TAAATAGGAACTTTTGGGATTTCCATCACTTTGGATGTTTGGAAGCTTGTTATAACTGGTCCGAGTTTTGATAAAACCATTGGTCATGTCTGAGTTCCTAAATGCTTTGTGTTTAACTTTCAGTTCTCTCTGTCTGATACGAGCCTGATATGTTTAATTCCTTATTGAGGAATATACCACCGTTTGATGTCTGTGAAAGATCATGTGATATGTTTCACACTGCAAAAGCCAAAGCCATAATGGAGTATGAACATATTTATGAGAGATAATTGCTATCATTTCCATTGCTGTCAAGTTGTTTGATTACAAAGACACTGTAATTAATGACAGTAACTTAAACAATGTGTAGAAGCAACTCAGCCACAACTCCTCAATCATTTCCCTGAGATCAGTGTTGCTGGGTTTGGTATTTAGGGTGCATTTGTGAAGCAAAATGTAAAAATGCTGTTTATGTGATAGAGTTTAGACAGTATGAGAAATAACAACAGAATGACACCACAGATGCTCAGCCCCTCTGTTAGAATAAATAATAGAAATGAGCTATCACACAAAAAAAGAGACTGAGAAGGAGAATGAAGTGACACATTTCTTGCCATCTTTTCTGTCTTCTATACTCAAGAGCTCCTGTCAGTCAAGTCGTCTTAATCTTGAACAGCGACTGAGCTGAGTCTGGACCACAGGCCTGTGAAATCACTTTGTGGATAACTATGTGTGTGTGTGTGTGTGTGTGTGTGTGTGTGTGTGTGTGTGTGTGTGTGTGTGTGTGTGTGTGTGTGTGTGTGTGTGTGTGTGTGTGTGTGTGTGTGTGTGTGTGTGTGTGTGTGTGTGTGTGTGTGTGTGTGTGTGTGAGTGAGTGAGTGAGTGTGAGCACCTGAGAGAGAGAGAGTGAGAAAATCACAGTGTTCCACGGGGAATGCTAAGTAACTGAGTGAGGCAGTTGAAATTGAGTGGCTGAATGCTTTCTGAATTACTGATTGTTTTGCTCAGTGAGCAGAGAACAATGGTTACTTAATAGTGTTCACGTTACCTAAGAAGCATGAAGAAGTGTTTTTCTGAATATTCATACATCTTAGACACATCGTTATATGGGGAAAGTAGGGGGAAAAAAAAGAAAAATCTGCTTCTTCTCTGGGCATTAGGTGCTAATCCATGGTTTACTCTGATTTCCCTTGGCTTTGCTCTGTAGGGCTCTCAGTTAGGGAACATGAGCATGAAGCAGAACTGAGCCATTCAACGCTCTGGTACAGGTGGAAACCCTACTTTTGACACTTCTTTACTACTTTCTACCAAGTTTCTTTGATAAACTTTTAAGGAAAAAGCTTTTTACTGTAGCAAAGCAGCTTCTTAACTGGCTTTAGATTAGACATGACAGTACCAGCTATCAATCTTTAGCTATTGAGTTAACTTTAGCTAACTCAATTTCTTGGCAAAAAAGTTTATAGCAGGACTGCAGCTTAAGCCATCCATCCAATGTTTGTGCTGCTTATCCTTCACAGGGTTGTAGGAACCCATGGACTCAGGACACATGGACTTCCATCACAGGGCACAGTGCTCCCTACAGACTATAAACTACAACACATGTTAAAACCTGATTACTCAGGAAAAACCACTGAAGTAAAGGGAGATTCATGATCAGGGGCAGGATTCGAACCCCGTCTCTTGGAGGTGTGAAGCAAGCATGCAACAGATGCACTGCTATCATTCCATAGGGGTATGTGGTGGAGATGAAATGGTAAATGTGGATCATCATTGGGATGTTAGTCATTTGAGTTTGACTTGTTAGAAAAAACATAACTAAATAAATTTGCCCTTCCTGGATATTATAGAGAAAGCCATGTCAATTGACCATCTCATTATTTTAACCATACAATGACATCATTAAAGAATGTATCTAAGAAAGGTGTCTATCAGACTATTTTTTAATCACTCCCACTTACTCCTGTAGATTATCTTGACCAATCCTGCTTGCCCCTGCTTTTTTCCCACTACGAACTTAGTAGGTTCTATTTCCCAAAATAGAAACCAAATACAGCATGGCCCTGACCCTGACCAGGATAAAGCAGTTACTGAAGATGAATAAATAAATGTTGCAAATGTGTTGCACAGCACTGCATGAACACCCAGTATGTTCCTATGTTAATGAACATGGCCTTTCTGCATCCTGCAAGCTTAATATCTGGCTGCCTGCTCCCACCAGCATGAAAATAAAAGCCTCCTTTTCTCTTGACTATTTTGTTGCACGCTCTCCAAAATCTGCATGTTCGCACTGCATACACAGTTGGATCTGTGGCTCAATGTTTAGTGTTCGTATTTTGTGATCAATAAGAGTTAGATAAAATCCCATAACTGCTATAGACACTACTGGGGCCTTGAGTCCTTAACCTTCAACTGCTCAGCCGTGTGCTTGAATCATATATTTGTATCCTGTATCAATCTGGCAGATGATTTTGGATGAAGGCCTCTGTCCAGTGAATAAACTTAATGTGCTGTAATATACTGTGAAACATACTGCTGCTCAGTCTTAGAGAAAGGTTAATCTTCACTATAGCAAAAATCAGAAAAAGAGAATAAGAACACTGCAGTAATTTTATACAAATGGATTTTGTATTTGGCAGCCACGAATCTGTAACTGTATTGATTTAATATATAAGAAACCTCTCTGCAGATTGAACACTGTGCTGTGTAATATGTTGACGCAGCACATTCATTAATGCATCATTAATAAGCTGGAACAAATCGTTGAATCATTGGATATTATTAAATCATTAATAACAACAAAACAAATTAGTCAAAACCATGGAAAATTGATAACTGACAATTCATGTGGCTACATCGAAGAGTTATGTACTCTTTTTTATTTTATTTATAAAACCTAAGTGGAAAATGCTCATGAGTAGGTATTATTTCTATTAGGAAACCCAGTCAGATTATCTGTGGCAGCAGCACAACACATATAGTCACTCAGATACAGGTCAAGAGCTTCAGTTAATGTTCACATCTCAGTGACTTTCACCTTGGTATGGTTGTTGGTGCCAGATGGACCATTTTGAGTATTTCAGAAATTGCTGATCTCCCGGGATTCTCATGCACAACAGTCTCTATAGCCTACTCAAAATGGTGCATAAAAAAAAATCCCACAGTCAAAATGTGAAAGGATTATAGCAAATTATTTGTTTATCAATATTAAATGATTAGTTAATAAATAGTTACTGATTAATTATTAAAATTTAGGTAAACTATCATTAATAACAATTTGTTAATTTGCCAAATTAATTATAATCAACCAAAATTGCCAAATTAATTATAACAAGTGTTATAAAAATTGTCCTCAATGTAACAGCACATGCTGTTCTAGGCAAAACCCTTATATATATATCTAGTGTTCTCATTCTGTAGACAGGTAAGATGGAGATGGTGGAGACTGGGAATTTGCCGGAAAGAGAAAAACAGATTTGCTTCTCAGGCTGGAGCAGTTTTTCCGTCAATCTGTTGACAGGAGATTAGCCATCTCCCTGTAGCCGTGAAACAGCTGCTAATCCTACCTCTCTTTAATCCTATACGCTACACAGAGCATGCCTATGTTTATTCACAGCATCTGCTGGAAACTCCAACACTACGAGAATTTAGACCGGCAGGATGAGGAAGTTGCTTTCCTGCTTTTCCCTGGTGCTTCCAACAGTCTGACTGTATTGTGACTGTATTTCAAGTCCATTTTAATTGTTAATAACACATTTGCACTTGAAACAATGATATAACTATAGTCTATATGCACTTTATATTTACAGCTGTTGTTATCTGTAAGTGTTTTAAGTTCTTGAAATAAAGCACAGTTTGGTTTGTTGAATTCTGGGTTATTTCAGTAACCATACTGGATGTTTGTACCAACTTTATAGAAGTAAATACGTAAAACCCTGTACTGTAAAAGTGCCTGTACATGAAGGCGAAGCAAGCTCTAGGCAAGGCATACTGACTGAAACAATTTGCTGCAGCATGGCAGATTTCACAGAATGAAGAAAGAAGATGTTGCTTAACTCGTTCTGTTGCCTTGCAGAGCACGAGTCCTATATCGGGGAGTGGCAAGATAAGGGGAACTGTAATTGCTAGCCCTTTTTTCTCTTTGATGAAAAAAAAAAATACAGCACATAGCATACACAATTTTCTGCCAATTACTGCTGACAGATAAAAGCCTAAGCACTGGAAGTTCAGCTCTCCTAGAATAGGAAATGCCTTGAAATGGTTGGAATGGTTTGAATAGCAGGTTTCTGAGGAAAAGATTAGATTACTAGAAATTTTAATTTATAGGCAAATCCTGCATCTCTTCAACAAAGGATTAAAACATTGTAGAGAGTGTTCTCCCTGTTCCTCCATTTTACACCATGATAATTAACAGTTGTACTCCATTGTTTAGCAGAATACTGTGTTAACCATACACATTAGCATAATATCAATCTATTTTACATTTAAATTCAGAATGCATAACACTGAGTGGTCACAGAATACTAGCAAAATGGATAAAATACCAGAATGTTAGTGCTTTCTACAACTACATCTTGATAAGTTTTCCTCGCTGCTCTGATCTAAGGTAAGAAATGATTAAATTTATAAAAAAAAACAAAAAAAAAACCCAATCTGTCCTCTGTGACAGAATAAACCTGTGCTTAAATCAGTCAGCCAAGCCTCCTGTCCATAATCACATAAACATGCTCTGATAAATACACTGCTTATTTGCTCTTCTATCACTAAGGATGAAGGAGTTGGAGGAAGCTCATTACAGGTTGAATCTGTAAGTCTTTCCAAAACCTCTAGAGAAATAAGTCAGAGACACTAAAGCATTTCCATGCATAAAATACTAGCAAAGAATAAGCACTAATCCAGTTTGATAACATATTGAAAATTTAACAATTTTAGAGATGAAGTTTGTGGAATTACTTCCAGACTTCCAGACAGACAAATGACCGTTACAGCCTACTGGTCTTTAAAGATTAAAGGGGCATTTCACTGGCCTTGTCTATTTAATTAAAAGGTAGTGAGCTCACATTAGCATTGTGTAATTAGTCTCGGTTTGCATCCTGTCATCATTAGCCATATTAGTTTATATGAGATTTGTAATTATTTTGGTTGTTAAAGGTTATGGTCTGTACATTAGACTTTCTGAGGTAAACAAGAGCTAAATTCCCTTTACAGTTTTACTTCTTAGTGTGTAATGAATTGCAACAAGGGGTATATACTGACTCGCTAACTCCACAGTTTTATTTTAACATAACATCATGTAAGAAGCAGTCAATTGATTGCACCAATATCTTCTACAGGTCAATATCTTCAACAATTCAGTTGAGGTCAATGATACTCTTAAATTTAGGACATCCTTTCTTATTTCTTTTTTTTGTTGCTGATTTTAAACCAAGTTTATTAAACACTTTCTCTGCTTTGAGTCTAAAATGCCCTATAATGCTGTTTTGCCAACAGGAGGTTAAAGAATAGAAGTTTGAGACAACTTAGTAAAAACTTTTTTTTTTTTTTTTTTTTTTTTTACAAATTCTTGGACTTTATTTTCATATATAACAGCCAAAAACTAAAGGGAATACACATTCCTTTTTGAATAATTGCAAAGGAAATTAGCAGTTCAGCTTGGGTTATCAAGGAAATGCTTACCATGCAAAAATCTCTAGTTTGGTTTACCTTGTAATGTTTCACAGCTAACTGCCTCAGCTGTTTCACAGCTAACAGACTGTATAAGGAAAGGAAAAAGACTTCCTGCTCATAAAAACTGTGTACAAATGCACAGTAAAATCTGAAGGTATTTATTCTGAATAACATGCTATTCACCATGTTCGCTATGCAGGTCCTGAACTTGAGCCCATTCAGATTAGTAAAATTACCTGCATGCAGTTCATGCCTACAAGGCTGTCACTGTGCTTTTATTTATTTATTTATTTTGTATAAAGAATTCGGGACAGTTTTAGACCACCACTGTTAAAGACAAACTGAACAGATTGAATTTTTCCCTCTTGACTGTCATTTGCAATATGATGTCACATTAAACCATGAGAGAATAAAAACAGCTTAGAAATGATAATATATTAATATAAATTCAGCAAAGAATAAACCAGTTTTAGAATGTTTTAATGTCATTAAATATGTTTTTAATTATATCAGTGAAAAGCATATCATATAAGTATGTCAATAAAAACAATCGAGGACACAGTGACTTAGTTTGTCTTACACCTTCAAGTTTGGGTGTATGATTTGATTCCTGCCTCCACATTTTGCTTGTGCTTCAGAGGTTTCACCCAGGTACACTGGTTTCCTCCCCCAGTCCAAAGACATGCATTGTAGGCTGACTGGCTCAAGATTTTCCATAGTGTGTGATTGTGTGTGATTGTGTGTGGAATTGTGCACTGTGATGGGTTGGCTGGTGATGGGATACCCTGCCTAGTGCCCTGAGTCCCCTTGGATAGGCTCCAGGATTCACATGACCTTGTGTAGGACAAGTGGTACAGGTGGATGAAAGTAAAAGACCATGTATCTGATGATGAAGGCATCAGTAAGGATCGCACAGTAGACAGCAAGTGAGATTTGCTCAACAAGATGCTTTCTTTAAACAATTTGACTAGGCTGGAGTTCTTAAAACCACAAATTACATATGTAATTAATGTTACTCCTTTATAAAACCAAAAATCCTATCAGGTAAAGACTCAGTCAGGGTATGTTTTACTGTCAATGTGAGTAATATCATCTAGTAATGTGCATGGGTAACTGTTTAAGGCACCGGTAATCAAATACTGGCTATTTGATATGCCCTTCATAAAATTCTGGAGAAAATATGAAAAAGAGAAGCCACATCTGGCAATATTTTGATGCAGAAAACAACACTTTCACGGTGTGCTAGAGAGAGAGATCTAGACTATCCTTCAGGGTATTTGAAATTTGGTTTAAATTGACCAAGAATTGCTTACATTGTTGTAATCTAAGCATGATATGGATGGGTTACCTGCTGAGCAAAGCTGAGATATGAAGACTTGTTGGAATTCTTTCCACCAAGTCTGGTGCCTCTATGTACTGTTCATTATCACACTAAAGTGATTGAAATCTAATTCTTGTATTCATGTATTCATATCATTTGAGGGAGTTTTTTCTTGCCAACATTGTCTCTGATTTGCTCATCAGAGATAAATATACATTTAAATTTTAAACTTTGTTATTTTTATTCTGACTTTTTATATTCCTGTAAAGAATGTTTGAGACAATATAATAATAATAATAATAATAATAATAATAATAATAATAATAATAATAATAATAATAATAATAATAATAATAATAATAATAATAATATGTTTTATTTATTTAGCGCCTTTCAGGAACCCAAGGACGCTTTACACCAAATTGCTATATAAAATGAATACATATAAGTATATAGTCAGTATACAACATGTAATCAACCAGATGAAACATATCCACTGTAAAAGTACAATACAAATAAAATTGAATTGAATTGAACGGTATTCTCAGAGGTACAGTATTCATTTCCTGATAATACAACCTGATTCTGCATGATTAGGACAAAACTGCTATGTGACCTGTGAAGTCCAGCTGTTCATTTCCAACTTTCCGGCTCTTGATTGTAGTAGTGATAACAAACCAACTGTTACTAAGAAGAAGTTCATTTTGCTGAACAAATCAGTGTTGATTCACTAGTAATTTCACGCTTGATTAGTGAGCTGTTAGAAAGATCAGCCATGTTATCAGGTTTCAGCAAGGACCTAATATAATTTGTCATGGACTTATGCAATTCTTCAAGAATAAGGTGATTATGTTGTCAGGAATCAGTTGAGGATGCAAGTGCAGGTACGCAATGGTTTTTTTAACTGTAGAAAACAAGACAGACGTAATCCAAAAATGTATAAAAATAGTAATAAAAAGCAATAAAACTAGGAAAAGGTCATGTGATGCACAAACATGAACTGGGATAGACAGAATATCACAGAATAGGGAAACCAGAACTAGATCAAAACACCAGAGAGAGACTTTCAAAGGCTTATAACTTTCAAGGTATAGACAGGTGCAGAACACTGAGTCACTGAGAGTGAGTGTGTGTGTGTGTTGGGAGCTCTTTTTATGTGTGTGTGTGTGTGTGTGTGTGTGTGTGTGTGTGTGTGTGTGTGTGTGTGTGTGTGTGTGTGTGTGTGTGTGTGTGTGTGTGTGTGTGTGTGTGTGTGCGTGTGTGTGTGCGTGTGTGTGTGCGTGTGTGTGTGTTCAGAGTCCTTTTAGTGAGAGTGTTATGAAGGTGACTGAGTCCAGGTGAGTCCAATCAATCCAGTTGAGCTTGAACGCAATAAAGTTTGGGTATTGTAGTTCTCAGTGCTTGCTGGATGCACTGAATTCTGGGATATGTACTCTGTTTCTGTTGTTATTAAGTATTAATGGAAGAGCAGACTTCAAATTAGTTTCAGAAACAAAATAACCCTATTCTTTTTGTCACTTATTGTGACTTTTTTTTTTTTTTTTTTTTTTTTTAAATCAGAGAGGTTAATATATAATAAGTCAATGAGTTTTGCTGTCTAAACCTGAGCAATAGTCTGTCTAAACCTGACTCATAGTCAGTTCTAACAATCAGCCTGGACTCAAAGCTGTCAAAGTTCTAGCACTGCTAAGCCTGTGTGATGTGAAATGACCGTATGCTACAGGCAGCAGAGACAGTGCGTTCTGAATGTACAATAATATTCCTGCAGTGCGAGCAAGGCTGAAAGCTATTGCTTCCATGGCATTGACAATGCCTTCAGTGTACTGATAAAACCTTGCTTGCATAAATTACATAATATGTGTAATCATTTCCAAACATACATAGAGATAAGCTTTCCTCAAACTAAAAAAGACTTTATTTAACAAGCTTGTTGATTATAACCCTATAAAGCTATACAGTGATTAGGCATAACATTATGACCACCTCCCTAATACTGGGTTGGTCCCCCTTTTGCTGCCTTTTCACAGCCCTGACCTGTCGAGACATGGACTCCACCAGATTCCTGAAGGTGTGCTGTGGTATCTGGCACCAAGATGTTATCAGCAGAACCTTTAAGTCCTGTAAGTTGCGGGGTGGGGCCTCCATGGATCGGACTTGTTTGTCCAGCACATCCCACAGACACTCGATTGAGCTGAGATCTGGGGAATTTGGAGGCCAAGTCAACACCTCAAACTCATTGTTGTGCTCACAAACCATTTCTGAACCATTTTTGCTTTGTGGCATGGCGCATTATCCTGCTGAAAGAGGCCACAGCCATCAGGGAATACTGTTTCCATGAAAGGGTGTACATGGCCTGCAACAATGCTTAGGTATCTGGTACATCACAAAGTAACATCCACATGGATGGCAGGACCCAAGGTTTCCTAGCAGAACATTGCCCAAAGCACGACACTGTCTCCTCGGCTTGCCTTCTTCCCATAGTGCATCCTGGTGCCATGTGTTCCCCAGGTAAACGACACACACACACACACCCAGCCATCCACATGATGTAAAAGAAAATGTGATTCATCAGACCAGGCCACCTTCTTCCATTGCTCCGTGGTCCAGTTCTGATGCTCAGTTTCCCATTGTTGGAGCTTTCAGTGGTGCACACGGGTCAGCAAGGGCACCCTTACTGGTCCGCAACTATGCAGCCCCATATGCAACAAACTGCGATGCACTGTGTATTCTGACACCTTTCTATCAGAACCAGCATTAACTTCTTCAGCAATTTGAGCAACAGTAGCTCGTCTGTTGGATCGGACCACACGGGCCAGCCTTCACTCCCCACGTGCATCAATGAGCCGTGGGTGCCCATGACCCTGTCACTGGTTCACCACTGTTCCTTCCTTGGACCACTTTTGATAGGTACTGACCACTGCAGACCAGGAACACCCCACAAGAGCTGCAGTTTTGGAGATGCTCTGATCCAGTCGTCTAGCCATCACAATTTGGCCCTTCATCAAACTCACTCAAATTCTTGTGCTTTCACATTTTTCCTGCTTCTAACACATCAACTTTGAAGACAAAATGTTCACTTGCTGCCGAATATATCCCACCCACTAACAGGTGCCATGATGAGGAGATAATCACTGTTATTCACATCACCTGTCAGTGCTCATAATGTTATGCCTGATCGATGTACAGTATGCTTATAGTGAGAATTTTTCTTTTCTATATAAAGAACATATATAAAGAGATGTTTGTAAAATTATTATAAGTGGTAACAATTTTAAAGATACAGTATTTACTTTTTCTCAATAAGATTGCACCAAGTAACAGAGCGTTTCATAGTCAATAGGTACAATAGGTTCCCTGGTAGTCTATTGGCTAAATATCCCATGCTCTCACCAGGTTGCATCAGGAAAGGTGTAAGACATAAAACCTATGCCTAATCATATAAGCAGGTCAGATGATACTCTGGGGTGACCCCTAATGCGAGCAGCCGAAATAAGAACCACATCCTCACACAATAATCGAAAGATTCTTTCTTATTTTCTAAGGCATTTTACTGACATAAATTAAGTGGATTCTTCTGTTATCTGTGAATTCCCCTAAAACATTTGAGTTAGTGTAGAATGTTCCTGCATCAGAAAATCTTCCAACTGTTTTTTTTTTTTGGAAGCTGAAAACCCTTAGGGAACCAATTTTTACTAAACTCAGGCTAGAAATTGGAATTTATTTCCAGAAAGATGTTATCTACTGCCAACTAACACACTCCTATGCCACGGACAGTTTGGAAACTTGTGCAGATATTTGCTCAGATTTCTGTGCTGCTTCAGAGAAGCTCTGATTTAGACAATAAAATTGTTCATTTACTGCCAAAAATCGACACTAACATGGCAGAGATAAACAATCTCAGAACAAAATGTAACAGTATTAGAGTTAGATTCAGCTATAATAACTGAAAACATCCAGAAAGTATATACAGGATTTGACAGATGTTGTTAGTTTGTATTGTTGCTGCATTAATGAGTTTGTTGCTGATCAATTAACTTTGTAATTAAGGCCAAGTGGGCTCCAGATGGGCTTTTCCTGCACTAGCAACTGAGAGTTACTCCTATGGGGACTGGAATGGATTGAGATATGGCTTTCAATACAGCACTATACTAGTGCTGCACAGTAGTGTTGGGTGATTGCGTGGACGGCCTTGAGAACACCTCTGTATTTGGAATGATAAATAGGAATAATGTTAAGACAAGCAAGCATTTCAAGGGTAGTGATTTGGAATAGCAATATGGCATCTACTGCAGAAGATAGAAGGACAGATGGGTTTGTGTGTCGTATCAGTGTCGACAGCGAAGAATGAAAGCGAAAGTGGGAGGATAAAATGAGACCGAGAGAAAGAGTATGTCTTGTTTATGAGAATCTCATTATGGACTGTGTGCTTGAAGCGAGTTTGATCAGTGGAACATACAACTATTTTGCTTTAGGACTCGACAACAAAATGAACAGCAACATCAGAGGAGCCACAGTACCTTTTTTCATATTTAACAAGAAAACTAAATTAAACTTTTATTTTGCAAATTTTGTATTTCCATTCTTTACTTTTCATTCATACTAAGAGGTTTTCCACTGTCAAGTTATTCAGTCATTCATATTCCCTAGACGTACAACAATCAGGATCAGGTGCTGTGAAATGGGGCATGGTGAAAAACTTCGCTGATAAAATTTGCTTCTTGGCTTATATATATATATATATATATATATATATATATATATATATATATATATAATATATATATATATATATATATATATATATATATATATATATATATATATATATATATATATGGTAGCATAAACATTCTAAACATGTTCTCTCATAAACATGTTCTTCAGATGCACAGCCAACTCCATTAAAACACACATTAAAGGAAACACTCTTTCATTCTGAACTGAAAAACATTTGTCAGTAGAGTGGATTCAATAATGATAGAATGAGTGGATGCTGAAGGAAGAGGACAAAAGTGACAACACGGCAGTAAATCATATCTAAAACAGAGAAGGAGGTGGGAGAAAGGGGTGAATTTTCCATCAGTATCAAAGGAGACAGGTGTTTAGATGAAATGGCATTTCAAATGGCTTCACTGGGGACCAAGAAATGCTTTGAGTCTGTTTGTGTCTTGTTATATGAGAGAATCAAATATGCAGTGTACTTATTTCCCCAGACAATGTTGACTCATCCAGAGACTGCATGGTTTGCAAGGATGTCATATGGACTAAAGACAGGGTTCTCATCTCAGGTCAAAGCAAATGGAAAGATAATATGAAAGCAAAGCAACAGCAGGAGATATGTGTTTTTGGGAAATGGACTTTCCAGGGTTGGTAATCGTGCACGATCATAACAAAACAAAGCAATTCAACACAGATGAAAATGACACACAATTGATAGGAAAATGTTTACAATATTAATGTAAAATAAAATTATTAATTAATTATTATTAATTAAAAATTCATTCATCAGGTTCATTTGTATGCATAAAAGTATATGAAATGTAGCATTTTGTATATGAATTTCTTTAATCATGCAATTGGACAAATCTACAAATACCACATAAATAGTTACTGAATCAGAATCAGAATATTGTATTGTACAAAGATTTTCCTTTAGTGAGGTTTCATATAAATGAAATACAATGGAATGGTGAAATATGCAATACAATACAATACATTAATGTGAAAATGCACTAACACAATGTAATAAATACTAAATGCAATAAAGAAATAATACAGTTGCTGCTTTCGGCTGCTCCCTGTTCTGGGTCGCCACAGTGGACCAAACTGGCCCGAACAACAACTGGGCACATGTTTTACACCGGATACCCTTCCGGACGCAACCCTCCCATTTTTCCAGGCTTCTTTTCCAGTTATTTTTCCAGGCCCATTTAAGACTCCAGCCACTGGACTGGCACTGCATCCAGTGGCTGAGGTCTTACGCATGATAGGCAAGAAACCTACCACTGAGCCACCAATGCCCACAAAAATAATACAGTATAGTGCATAAATATTAAATATGTAAAAACTGGCAGTGGTGAAAAATGAAACTGGAAGTGGTGATTATTTACAAAATTGGTAAAAAAAAATATGTATGTGGCAAGAAGAAGTACAGTTAAATATCTGAGCAATGAGTGTTTTGTGCAATTACATTGAGAGTGTCATTGCTACACTACAGTGCCCATGTTTGGAGTGCCATAGCTGATGAAAGAGAAGGTCTGAGATATATATATATGAATATATGGAGATACTCTGAGCTGCCTCAGTTTATCCACAAGTAGGTCGAAGATGTTGAAAGTGGAGTTGAAGTCAAAAAACAGATTGCACTGTCATTGTGAGAGCTGTTAACATGCTGTAGAATGTTTCAGAGAATCAAGCCAATGGCATCATCTATAGCCTTGAGTTAACCTTGCATGTTCTCATTATTTCACTACACATTTCATCTCTTTTATTTTAGATTTTGTGCTAAACGTGATTAAACACAACTGGCCTGATACAGGATCTGCAATCAAGCCTATTACTCTGATTCCTGTTTAAATGAATAAACTATTCACGTCATGTGAGTTTCACGCGGCACCTTGGAGAGAATTCAAATTATACATAAAATGTTAGATAGTTTATTCTCGGTACACTGGGCATTGGTGGCTCAGTGGTAAGTTTCTCGCCTATCATGCGGAAGGCCTGTGTTCGATTCCCAGCCACTGGATGCAGTGCTGGTCCCAAGCCTGGAAAAATGGGAAGGTTGCGTCAGGAAGGGCATCCGGTGTAAAACATTTGCCAAGTTGATGTGCGGACCAGTTGGTCTGCTGTGGCGACCCCGAACAGGGAGCAGCCGAAAGCATTAACTATTCTAGGTACACTCATGCAAACCATTACAAAAGCTATGTGATGCATTCCCACGTAATGCGTAACCAGCACAGGTTAGAAACATCAACCATTTTACCACTCTAGTATTATTATGTCGGGTTTTTTTTCCATCTATACTGAACTGTGAAAACAGTACAAAATTGCTGGGCTTATGCACTGGGTATCACCCCAGTTTTGCTAACAAAACAAATAAAACTGAATGACCTATTTTAGAAAACAGCAATGCAAAATGTTCACAATTTTGGAATTGTGAAGATAATGTGATGTGGCAATCATACATCAGCATTTTTTTTCACCTAAACTATAGCGTTTTCCACATGACAGAAAAATGGCATTTTCAGATCTGTATCCTCACAGGACATCTGCCACAGGTTACAAGGTGAAAAGGCTTACAGAATTCAACATTAATCCTTTTAAAGGACATGGACAATAGCAAACGCCCCCTCCATGCAATACTGGCCTCACAACAGAGCTGCTTCTCCAGTAGACTATAGCAGCTTGCCCACTGCTATGCAACTCCACAGTGAATCCATGAGACTGGGAAGTTATTTGGACATTGGAGATGATGGATTATAGCATGATGTTGCATATTAATTACTACAATGCATGTTGCAATTGTATATCGCATATTGCATTGTATTTGAATATCTGTAGGAAGGAGGACTCGGGAGACAGGCGAACTTTTGACATAGCTTTGTGTCTCACTTAATTTTCCAAAGAGGTACTTGTTGTGTGTGACCTCTGTCAGCTCTATCTCCCTTACTCTGGTTCACGACATTCTTGAAAATGCAATCAAAGCACCTATAAGTAAGCTGGTGGTAATCACACACCGCTGAGAATCATGTTTTACCATCTGATTCAACCCGCCTCCTCTCTGTTCCCAGCTGACACCCAGCCACGCCCACGCTGCCACAGCTTATTGTACTCAGATGTGACTAGTCAGAAGGTGCTGATGAATTTTCTATAAGAGCACGGCTCTGATTGCAGCTCCAGCTGTAATTCCAAACGCTGGTTTATTTTAATGGCCTTACTCTACCATGCTTTTGTTTCTATGGTAACTGCCCATTTAAAGGCACTTGTATTGCAGACACTACACATAATCTAAGGCATATTGTGTGTTCGGGTTTCTCGGTAACATGACAAACTGCATTTGTTTTGTCGTTAATTTCAAGAGACAGGCTGGAGATGGAATGATGGATGTTAAATATAACTGTTTAAATGACTGACAACATCAAACTGACAACAAAGCAACAAGAGCTAGCTTGTCTTGCAGACATGCCATAACGTTAAAAGTAACTGTAAATAGTTTATTTAAAAAATATGATTTGTCATTCATTAATAAGTTAAAAATAAACATTACAGTTAAAAAATTATTTGTGAAATAATAACAACAACAACAATAATAATAATAATAATAATAATAATAATAATAATAATAATAATTAAAATAATAATAATAATAATAATAATAATAATAATAATAATAATAATAATAATAATAATAATAATAATAATAATAATAATTAGAGACAGCAATATGGATTAAAGAAAGTTTTGTTTTGTTTTTTGTTGGACAAGTAAATCATATCCCCCCTTTTAGAATAAGGTAAATGTAGAATATTTAGGTTTAATAATGCATGTTGTTGTTGTTGTCCTTCAGCTGCTCTCTGTTCAGGGTCACCACAGCAGATCCTCATATTTGTGATGTAGCACAGGTTTAATGATGGATGCCCTTCCTAATGCAACCCTTCCATTTTATCCAGGCTTGGGACCAGCACTGAGAGTTGAGTTGTATCCCTGCCTAGGATTCGAACCCGAACCGTGGCAGTGAGAGCACAGGATCTTGCCACTGCACCTCATAGTGCATAATACTATACCAAAATGAATAATATGAGTCTCAATTCACCACTAATAGAGATTTTACCAGTATGAATTTATAATGAATTAACTACTTAAAAGTTTCTAATAAAAGTTTTGATTAAACAGCATTTATGAATGTATTATCATTATTCATGTATTCAATAATTTTGCATAATAATCCATCCAGCCCTTTGACTGCTCCAGTTGTTATGACGAGAGGATCCTTCATGAAATTGAATCCTCAGTGTTCTTGCTAGTAATACTTGTATTGTCTTGACTAATATAGCTAATAAGAGAATATTTAAGGGGCATTGGTGGCTCAGTGGTAGGTTTCTCGCCTATCATGCAGAAGGCTCGAGCTCGATTCCCAGTCAATGCCTCAACCCCAGCCACTGGATGCAGTGCCGGTCCCAAGCCCGAAAAAATGGGAGGGTTGTGTCAGGAAGGGCATCCGGTGTAAAACGTTTAGCAAGTTGTTGTGTGGACCAGTTGGTCCTCTGTGGCGACCCCAAACAGGGAGCAGCCGAAAGCAACTTCTATTGAAGGAGAATATTTAATATCTGTTCTAAAGTGAGACAGGAATCTTCTCTTCACACTTTCTCTCGATTCAGGTGCCCCAATTTGGTTTGTAGTAAATGATGCCGTGACTCACATTAATGCATTACAGCCATGACGTGTGAGAGAAATTTCTGTAAACATTACTTAACTTTTAGTCTGCCAACGTCAGTTAAAATTTTAGTGTAATGTTAACGTTAAAATGTCTGCAAATCTACACCTGTCATTATGTGAATCTTTATTCAGCAGAAAGAATCAGTGCAATATAGAAAAGTGCTGACTTCAGTGTACACTAATGATGCTGGCACAGAAAAGTCACTTGATTAAAGTCTCTTTCGGTGAAAGGGAATTTCACTGCACTGCAACACACTTGATTTCTATCTTGTATTTATTGCTTACAGCTGAGGAATCTGGTGACATCCTCTCAAGCCGTGACACCTATACTGACAAGATCCTTTTTCTGCAATATTTTTTTTAGTATTCTATACCACTGGTATTTTCCCCCCTAATGCCTCAAGTTCTAATGCCTCAAGTTCTAATGCCTCAAGAATGACACTCAACCCACACACCCACACTGTCCACATTTACATAATAGCAACAGTGGACAGGAAAATTCATAAATCTCTTCCATTTGACATCTCTGTGTATCATCTCTGAGGCTGCAAGAAAACTGGACGTCCTAAGAATATGAATACATTTGCACCAGGAAAAAAGTGTTGCGTCACTTGAGACTAAATCTTCAGGAGAGGTTTTATACTAGAGTCTGCATTTCAGTACCACTTTTCTTACCATGACAATAAGATAACAAAATAGTCATTTCTATCTCATTTCAGATTAAGCTGACTAATCAGATAAGGAATTCTCTATGGATTACCTCTATATTACTACTCAATCATAGCCATAGATGTGCCAATCTCTATTCCTAAACTGAGATGAAACATTTTCCCACACTATATAACATTTTAAGATGGTTAAACATAGAAATGAAAGTTCAAAGCCTTAAAAATGTAAGTAAACTCATATTCAAGATGACTTTTAGTTCAACTCACAAATAGTCTGGTCAATGGATTACTTTAAGTTTCATTGTTTGAGTTCATTCATTCACTACCACTTATCTGAACTACTCTCGGGTCACAGGGAGCCTGTGCCTAACTCAGGCGTCATTGGGCATCAAGGCAGGATACACCCTGGACAGAGTGCCAATCCATCGCAGGGCACACACACTCTCATTCACTCACACAATACGGACAATTTAGAGAGACCAATCAACCTACAATGCATGTCTTTGGACTGGGGGAGGAAATCGGAGTACCCGGAGGAAACCCCCGAGGCACGGGGAGAATATGCAAACTCCACACACACAGCAGAGGCGGGAATCAAACCCCCAACCCTGGAGGTGTGAGGCAAACATGCTAACCACTAAGCCACCGTGCCCCCATTGTTTGAGTTGAAAATATAAAAATTGTCATGACAATTGTAGTTAAGGAGAAAAAATAAGTTGATATAACTTTATGAGGCTATCTTGTTTCACAAGGCAAGGCTATATGTTTCTCAGGACAAAATTCCAGCAACTTGTGCAGCAAATTCTACACTTAATTTGATGCTGGAGGAAAAAATATAGCTGTTGTAATTAAAATATCACAGGGAATAATAATGCTGAGATGCTCTTGAATTTTTGTGTCTATCAAAATATCATACTAACGCAAATTTAGATCAATTTGAAGTGATAGATGGAGTCATTATTGCCAGTAGGTTATCATTGTCATTTCTCACATGACAGTTTATTATATACACTTATAGCAGTCCAGCAGGGCAACATTTGAAATTCCTCTATCTATACACTGCCTGTGTCTGATAGATTTGCAGGTAATTGTAAATGTCAGCCTTCTCTGAGCTGCCCGTAAACTATGCATAACGAGTACTTCACAGCCTATCAATGGACTTCTCGTCCTGTCAGTCTTGAATTATATGGAATGCATTCTTAAGTGACTTATAATGTCTGTTACTCAGCCATGTGGACCAGTCATGAGCTTTCTATTGTGTGAAACACTACTGGATGTGACTTTAATAGAGCAGGACCAGAGATGCATTGAGCAGGAGAATGTGTGTGATTCATCCTGATACATCTGCATAGAGCTTGGGCACCTTCAATTTCCCTAAACAGATTATCTGGATTTCACCTGGATACTGTAAACCTACTGTATCTAAGAACTACTGCTGTAATTATTAAGACAATTATGCTTATACAGAACATCCTTTCAACACATTAACAGTTTGATTTTATGGATTTGTGGAAGAGTAATCCCACTGTCCGGTGTCTAGCTAGTAGAGGTTTCTTTTTGAGCCTGTATCCTATCAATTTTTCTTCCTTACGTCACCTCAAGGAGTTTTTCCCTGCCACTGTAGCCTCTGGCTTGCTCATTGGGGATCTAAATAAATGTGAGCTCAGGAAGCATTTGTGTGTTTGTGTGTGTGTGAGAGTTGGCAGGTAGGACACTGCAAAGCTAAAGCTGTGCAGACAGCAGCAAGCGAACTGGAAAGTTGCAATGTTATTTGTTTTTTTTTTAAAAAAAACAACAATGTTACTGACAGGCTACTGACTGACTACTTTGCCAAGAGAATAAGCATAAATAAAACCCCCTCATGTGCACTCTCACTCCGTTCTGCTGCGTTCTCTGAGCAGCATACTGCCAGGACATTCTCTTCTTTAGCTGACGACAGTCCTTGAATAGCCCTAATTAGGTGTGAATGATGGGAGAGAGAGAGAGAGAGAGAGAGAGAGAGAGAGAGAGAGAGAGAGAGAGAGAGAGAGAGAGAGAGGCAATTTATCCTGCAACATCTGGCATCTGCAGCATTCAATGTGATAAAACTTTGACTTTTGTTTAAGTGTATGCATCATATGTGGCCAGAGAGTTCACATAAAATCATATTTCACACATTTCTACCCTACATTGTTCAATCAGATGTGGTTTTCACTTTGAGTACTTTTCTCTAGGAACAAGCCAGGTTATAATCTCATATAACCTGCATTTTATCCAGGGAAAGGCATTATATACTGTACACAAGGGTGGAGTTTTGTCCCACTGTTCACCATAATGCACTACCTCACCATTAGAAGTCACAGCCTCAAGCCTACTAATTAAATCGCTTAATAAACAACTTCACATGCACCTCATTTAACCACAGTCTGTTCATATGGTCTACATGGTTCATCCACGGACAAAGGTTTCAAACAATGTAATGTCTGAGTATTAATAGAACCTTAGAGCTAACTAAAACGAAACATCTTAGGAATAACTTTTCAGCCACATTGAGCCAGATGAGGTCTTTAAGGATTATTATGCATCAGATCTGTCCATCAAGCCATCCATATTCTGTACCTCTTATTTCACACAGAGTCGTGGGGAGCCTGGACAATTGGGCAATTTAGAGATGCGAATCAGCCTACAACGCATGTCTTTGGACTGGGTACCTAGAGGAAACCCCCTGAAGTACAGGGAGAAAATGGAAACTCTGAACACACAGGATGGAGGTAGGAAACAAACCCACAGCCCCAGAGCTGCAAAGCAAACATGGTAATCAGTACATTTCTGGCATTTGGCAGTCACCCTTATCCAGAGCGACTTACAATTTTATCTGATTTTATACAACTGAGGGTTATGGGCCTTGCTCAGGGGCCCAGCAGTGGCAGCTTGTTGGACCTGGGATTCGAACTCACAACCTTCTGTTCAGTAGTCCAGCGAGTAGTCCTTAACCATTCTCATCAAATCTACTTATTATTACATCATATAGCTAAATTTTCTTTGGGAGTGACAAGGTTGGACAGGATTAGGAACAAGTACATCAGAGGGACAGCTCATGTTGGATGTTTGGGGGACAAAGTTAGGGAGGCCAGATTAAGATGGTTTGGACATGTTCAGAGGAGGGAGAGTGAGTATATTGGTAGGAGAATGTTGGACATGGAGCTGCCAGGCAGGAGGCAAAGAGGAAGGCCAAAGAGGAGGTATATGGGTGTAATAAATGAGGATATGAAGCTAGTGGGTGCAAGTGTTGAGGATGCAGATGATAGGGATAGGTGGAGAGGGATGATTCGCTGTGGCGTCCCCTGAAGGGAAAAGCCGAAAGAAGAAGAAGAAGAAGATATAGCTAAATTCTATGCTAGCTTTTTGAACCTGATATGTCATAATCCTCCACTAGAGCTGAAGTCCTTCTTCCATTTTTATGTGGGCAAATCTCATTGTTGTGTCTACTTCATCACCATAGTGATCAATCATGTGATCATCAAGCTTTTTATTTTGTAGTTGTCTTTAAAAATGCATTAATTATACAATTACTATAACATATTTAGAACAATCATAAATTACTTTCAGAAACATTTAATCAGCCCTTGTTTATTTTAATTGCCACACACTTAAGAAATCATACACAAAGCAGACGAACTGATTTCTCTCTTTCCATTTACACAACACATTTTATTACAGAAGAAAACTGCCATTTCTTGTATTTCACGTTACAATAAACTAACACTAGCTCTTGTTGGAAATTTACTGGAACACTGCAACTAAGGTTTCACAGAGACAGCAGTGCCATTGTGCTTCTCAAACCTGTGCTCTGGAAAGAGACATTTCAGCATCCCAATCCAGCATTTACTGTAAATTGCACTCTAAGCATACTGATTTGGCATCTAAGAAAAGCCCTAAAATTTAAGACTTTTTGTGGTATGTTATTAAAACTAACATTTTGTATGGTTGCTGTGTTACTATTTCATGTCTGAAGTTATTCCTTTAGAAATATACACAAACATTGTTATGCACAGACCACTTTACAAACTAAAACCACATATTAAACAGTGAGCCATATGGACCTTTAGCTTCAGATATCACTCAGTCCACTCGTAGCAATTCAATAAAAAGTTCAACATTAAAATCACTGCAGTACATAGCATGTGAATTTTATGTCTTTTAGAGAAATGTCTTTAAATGTATGTATTCATCCCATGCTGGCTTCATGATACTAAAAATTTGTATGCCATTGTGAGGTATAAAATGCCCACATTTGCACAATGGAACTGTACAGGACATATGCAAGACATAAACTCTATACTGGTGCAAGTGCTCAAAGATTTTCTATAGACAAAGCAACATAAGTGAATATTTAAAGTGTTTTCAGTTTGACTGATTTACTAGCAGCAACGTCTACTAAATAGGCTGCTGAGGAAAAACAGTCCTTCATATCAATAATAGTGTAGTCTTTTTTTGCTTTAAGTTTGAATATAGGGCTACAAGACAGTTCAAATGGTTTTTACCCACTTTTATCCAAGATTATAACCATTTTTAACAGCTTTGTTGCTTTCCTTTTGAGAAATGTTGCACCTTTTTTAAATAGCCTGGTAATAAATAAATAAATAAATAAATAAATAAATAAATAAATAAATAGAAATAAGAAAATCAGAAGACAAAAATTTAAGAAAACAAAAATGCCATGTCACAGAAATTCTGCCTATGTGCTTTTCTAAAGTCCATATTTCTGGAGCAATTCTGACTGCCACTGGCGCTTCCGTTCTGGGAATGCCTGAGGAATCCTGATCTTGCGGAAATCCTGAATGCACTGCTTCATATCTTCTTGAGCATTGGGTCTTTCCAGAGTCTTTCTGCGCACGAGTCCACCCTCGCGTAGCCCCACGCCACTGGTCAAAGACTGGAAGAGCTCACTGTTGCGCCTTTTATCTGGAAGCTCCATCCACTGCACGGAGGCACCCTTCTTAGGAGGCCTGCCGAGGGTCAGGGTACTGGGAGGACGAGATACTGAATGCAGGGCTCCACAGGGTGCTAGAGAGCCTCCAACTACCTCTTCACGAGGTACCAAGATGGCGCTTCCATCCTGGGGTGATGTGGCCTCTGAGTGGGTCTCTGAGCTGGAGGTAGACAATTCGTTCAAGGAAGCTCCACTTTCACTGCCCTTGTCTGCCAGCTTCTCAGGCTTGGGTTCCTCACACTCTGCTCTCTGAGACACAGTCCTGCAGGCAGGCCCTGACACACAAACAAGAACATCATTGAGAAAATAAAGATTTAATCATTTCTTAACACAAGATACATACAGTACATGCAGAGTATTTGTAGGTCCAATCACAAGGATTTAAAGCTACAGTACTGCACTCTGTTGTGCTTTCCCCCCCCCCTTTCTTAACACATCACTTCCTCATCCAATTATCATATCCCTCACAGGATCAATCATGCAGGACTACAAAACTCCATTATTAAGCTATGAATCATATCTCATAAGCTGCATTGATGAGACACAATGACTGAACTGAATGACTGATAAATTAATTCTGGGGAAATCTTAAATTGCTGTAAGCTCTTACACAAAGCAGCAGAGAAATAAATGCTGTGTGGGGAAAACGAAGTAGAGAATGGATTCTACAAATCAGAAAACCTTAAATGAGGCAACCCACATATCCAAAAAAAGGTGTTATTTTTACAGGCTCAAAAATGTTTTTTTTAATCTCTATGATCTAATTCTATCGTTACTCCATTATACGGCACCGTTTTTGGCAGAAGACGTTTTAACCTTACTGAGCCCTTGAATGCCATATGCAAGTGCTAATTGGTGATCAGAGGCTGATACTGAGGCACCAGGGAAGCAGAGATCCACTCTCCCCAGGCTAATTATACCTGGAGGCATGCCTGTAAACAGACGTTTTCACACACACTCACACAGACACACTAATGCATACCCTACCCTGTCTATCTTGATTTTACAAGACTGTCATTATATCCATCCCAACAACCATTCCAGCCATTTCCTAAAAATAAAGCCATGTTTTGGTATTCAGTGATTATTTCCAAGTGGTGCCTGCCTTATGGCACAAGGGTCTGTTCTTGATTTATAGACTGAATTTTCACAGCATCAATTCCCACAACAATCACATACACCTTAATAAACCATATTTTAATGCTTTTTTCTAAAAAAACAAAAAAACAAAAATACCCCAAAACAAAACATATGCTGTATAAAAGGTAGGCCATAATATACCCCCCCACACATATCTTTAATGAAATTTGCAACATCTGTGCACATGTCTAAGACACTTTTCCAATTAGATGACATGTAGCATTTTTTCTGATGTATTCTGTTATTTGTCAATTTTTCAAATCATACTTTTGTCTATCAGCTCTTACAGTAGTTGTACCACTGTGATGCATTCATTTAGTTAAAAAAAAAAAAGAAACCTGAACTAACCGACTGGACAATGTGGCTATAGCATTCCTATTACTTTGCCAAGTGTTGCTCGACAGCTGGCTCATGTGTAGGCCAGTATTCAGTGAAAAATGATAAGTCTATCATAAATGCTTGTCATAAAACCTTCTTTCTCACCAAACAGTGACAGTAGCATTTAAAGCTGGGTTTTCAAAGCAGCAGGAGGAGAGAGTAACCCAGATGTATCACTGATACACTATTTCACCTGGGTCTGTGACACTGACAGTTCCAGCAAGAATATAGGGAATTTCTAAAGACATCTGACACAGCAGTGAAATCCAGCAGTCAACTGGTTGGGTTGGGTTTGGAATGAGGAGACAGGAGGCAGGCTTGGGACAACTTAAACATGGCAACCCAAACTTTTTTTTTTTTGTGCATAGTAAAATAGACTCTCTGAAAACCAAATTAAAGGAAAAACTTTAATTTAGCTTTTCAGAGGGTCTATTTTACTATGCACATACACACATTCTGGCTCTGTGCTCGCTCGCTCTCTCTCTCTCTCTCTCTCTCTCTCTCTCTCTCTCACACACACACACACACACACACACACACACAAATAATCTCAGTCTAATAAGACACAGGTGAGAATCACCACGTGTCTTCTGCCTGTTTGACCTGCCTCTTCTCCATCCATAGCCAAAGCTTGACAACGCCCCCACTGCCTCACCCTTGTGTGCTGTGACCAGCTGAGTTTTGAGGACATAATGGCCACATGCAATATGCACTAGCACGTCAGCTCATTGTCACGTGCCGTTGGTACCAGGCGAGACGGAGCAGACCCATAAGCAGGGATAGACATCAAACAGGGGTTTATTCAAAATAGGAACACTCATACACAGGAACACAGGGGAAGAAAACCAAACACAGAACAAAGACTCACAATAACGATGAGAACTAGCCACAAACGCAGGCACGACAACCAATATAAATAGGGGTAATAATCAAAGTACCACAAGGGACAGGTGAACAGAGGCAGGAACAGGCGGGGCTAAAATGTCAACACAAAACACACATGGCACAGAGAAACAAAACCCCTGCTAGAAGCCCCCTAGTGGCCCAACAGGGAACTTTGCCCAGCATGACAGTACCCCCCCTCCCTCCCCCAAAGGCGTGGCTCCTGACGTGCCAACCTGTACCCATTCCCGAAAGTCTGGAAGGGCTGTGGGTCAGGTGAGAACCAGGAAGGAGCGAGGAGCACGGCGAGGCAAGTGGGGGGAGCGAGGAGCACGGCGAGGCAAGTGGGGGGAGCGAGGAGCACGGCAAGGCAAGTGGGGGGAGCGAGGAGCACAGCGAGGCAAGGCCAAAGGGTCCCAAGCGACGTCCACAGCCGAGCAGAAGAGCCAAGCGGCGTCTACAGCTGAGCAGAAGAGCCAAGCGACGTCCACCGCCGAGCAGAAGAGCCGAGCGACGACCTCAGCCCAGCTGGGGCAGAAAAAACCCCCGAAGGGAGGGAGGGAGGGAAACATCCTCCCACCAGAGCCCGAAACCAGGCTGCATCCCCACAGGAGCAGGAAAAGGTCCATGGGAGAAAAAAAAATATTCCAAAGAAACAGGTGCGGCCGGTAACATCCTCCGCCGACAAGTAGTGAGGCAGCATCCTCCACGGAAAACAGGAAGTGCAGCGACGTCCCCCACAGGAACAGAAGCGGAGCGAGCACCGGCGAAACAAATAAGGTAGGGAACATCCTCCGCCAACGAGAAGTGAGGCGGCGCCCTCCACGGAAAACCAAAAAGTGGAGCGACGTCCCCCACAGGAACAGAAGCAGAGTGATGTCCCCAGCAAACAAAAAAGAGTCCAAAAATCTGTGGGTGCTCGGCTAGGCTATCCCATTGGGTCTGTATAGTTGTGGCTAGTCCTTCTGTCATGTGCCGTTGGTACCAGGCGAGACCGAGCCGACCCATACGCAGGGATAGACATCAAACAGGGGTTTATTCAAAATAGGAACACTCATACACAGGAACACAGGGGAAGAAAAACAAACACAGAACAAAGACTCACAATAACGACAAGGACTAGCCACAAACACAGGCACGACAACCAATATAAATAAAGGTAATAATCAAAGGAACACAAGGGACAGGTGAACAGAGGCAGGAACAGGCGGGGCTAAAATGTCAACACAAAACACACATGGCACAGAGAAACAAAAGCCCTGCTAGAATCCCCCTAGTGGCCCAACAGGGAACTTTGTCAACCATGACACTCATGTTGTGAGAATTGTTGCATTTCTGCTGCTTTTCAGAGTATCATATAATGTCTGACAGCTGGAAGTCCAGTCCCTAGCTGTGTCCTGTTTAAGTATCCGCTGTAGTGGCACTGTAATGAAGGAATATTCAAGAAGGAATTGTATGAATAATATGCCAACCAGCCAATTGTACTGTTGATTGGAGTGGGCCTGTTGATGACATGAACATTCATAAAGTATAATGCCTATGTTGAGAAAAAACATGTATCTGTGTTCAGTGTCAGACTGTGCCTTTCCAGTGCAGCAAGCACTACACTGAGTTCATATGTACAGTATTCATTATATATATATATATATATATATATATATATATATATATATATATATATATATATATACTGTACACAGACAAGGGGACACTCATAGATAGTGTGGCAAAAAGTATCAGGTTCAAGCAACCGTTCTGTACTGTGATGAAACTTTTTCTATTGCAAAAGCCAAATATTTGTTTGAAATCCATCAAACCACCAAAAACTATTCACCAAAGCAAACCTTATTGTTATGACATAGCAACAAACCTTCTTGTTATGACCTTATTGTTATGACAAGCGAACAGCCTCATTGGATTGCCATCATACTGGAACAATTTGGCTTACAAAATGTCATAAAAACAGTGCAATTAGTTTTACTGGAACAATTTATGGAAAAGCCATAAATCTATTAAAAAATGCTGTAATAGATAATGAGTAACACTGATCAGCTCCTCATCATGGCACCTGTTAGTGGGTGGGATATATTAGACAGCAAGTGAACATTTTGTCCTCAAAGTTGATGTCTTAGAAGCAGAAAACATGGGCAAGCGTAAGCACTTGAGTGAGTTTGACAAGGGACAAATTGTGATGGCTAGACGACTGGATCGAGTATCTCCAAAACTGCAGCTCTTGTGGGGTGTTCCCGGTCTGCAGTGGTCAGTATCTATCAAAAGTGGTCAAAGGAAGGAACAGTGTTTAACTGGCGACATGGTCATGGGCGGCCAAGGCTCACTGATGCACGTGGGGAGTGAAGGCTGGCCTGTGTGGCCAACAGACGAGCTACTGTTGTTCAAATTGCTGAAGAAGTTAATGATGGTTCTGATAGAAAGGTATCAGAATACACAATGCATCGCAGTTTGTTGTGTATGGGGCTGCATCGCTGCAGACCAGTCAGGCTGCCAATGCTGACCCCCATGCACCACCAAAAGCATTAACAATGGGCACGTGAACATCAGAACTGGACTATTGAGCAATGGCAGAAGATGGCCTGGTCTGATAAATCACATTTTCTTTTACATCACATGGATGTCCGAATGCGTGTGCGTCGCTTACCAGGGGAACAAATGGCACCAGGATGCACTATGGGAAGGAGGCAAGCCGGTGGAGGGCTTGGGTCCTGCCATCCATAAGAATGTTATTTTGACACATACCACCTACCTAAGCATTGTTGCAAACCATGTCCACCCTTTCATGGAAATGGTATTCACTGATGGCTGTGGACATCAAGTTTGAGTTGTTGACTTGGCCTCCAAATTCCCCAGATCTCAATCCAATGGAGCGTCTGTGGGATGTACTGGACAAACAAGTCCAATTCATGGAGGCCCCACCGCGCAACTTACAGGACTAAAAGAATCTGCTGCAAACATCTCGGTGCCAGATGCCACAGCACACCTTCAGGGATCTAGTCGACGAGTCAGGGCTGTTTAGGAAGCAAAAGGGGGACCAACACAATATTAGGGATAATATTGTGGTCATAAGGTTATGCTTGATCAGTGTACAATAAATTAAGAAGCTGTCTAGCTAAAATGTGTATCCATGATAGGAAATGATAAGGTCAGTGATACAACCCTTATACTTCACTCCTAACCAAAAGCTAACCTAACCAATCTGTTGTAATCTACTCTACAAATCATTTTTCCACCTGAAACTTGCTGGCCTTGGCTTAATTTCTGTGAGAAACATGTATAACAATAATATAACCTGAGCTTAAAATATGGTTGAAAAGTGTACTTGAAAACAGGCAGGCCAAAGAACATAAAAAAATGGAAGCATAAGTTCATGACAGTGACATAAGGTAAGGCACTTGTGAACCCTCATATCCATAGATGAGAACCCAAGAACACAAGAGAAGTCCCATTGTCTTGAGCATTTGAAGTCATGGCAAAAAATGATTTAGGAAAAAAGTTTCTGTTACCCCAATGGCACATCCCAGTCAATATCTCTAATCTCTAAAGAAAGTGTACATGATTTTTTGTTAACAGTATGCTTCTCTTAGCTTTATTGTCTCCATCAGTATAAATGTCCATGCCTCAGTTGCTGTTGAGCAACACTCTCTCACTCTCTCTCTCTCTCTCTCTCTCTCTCTCTCTCTCTCTCTCTCTCTCTCTCTCTCTCTCTCTCTCTCTCTCTCACACACACACACACACACACACACACACACACACACACACACACACACACACACACCATTTATCTCTCAGTGCTGTACAATGCATGTTTGTCCACAGGGACAAAGTCATACCAAGGGATAGATGGATCATGTACAGCTGAAAATCTACTCCATATGAGCATATAGAGATGTAGAGCTAGCCAAACTTATAAAATTACGAATACACCTGTATTCACACCACACTCTTTGTTTTGTTAACCAAACATTAAAAAGATTTCTAGAGTTTTCAATTCTAGTGTTTATTGGCCACATGGAAAATGAAGTAAACTTATTTCAAGACATTAAATGAATATTGATTTATTTTCTCAGTTTCTTATTATCAAGCACTTGGATTTTGGTTGGATTTTTGTCTCAACCATGATAACCCAGGATAAATGCAATTTATTGATCCACATGTAAAACGCATTCACATCATTCACACACATTTACAGAGCTCAGTTTAAATGTGTTTCTAGACAAAAGACATAAGTCCTACATTTTTCCTATGTCTACATCTTGCTACAATCCTACATCTTCTAAGATCAATTTTAAATCTTACATCTTACCTTTTGCCACATGCTTAAATAGGCTTAAATTTCTTGTTATGGATTATGGCTGACAACTTTATTAAGCCAGCTTTAACTGTGTTGTTTTAATATTCTTCCAACGTTCGTCTTGCCAATTCCCACCCTCTAGATGTGTTGAGGGTGTGAAGGCTAACATGAGCTTCCTTTCTAAACTGTTGCTCATGTAACATTACTTGGTGACAAAACACATCTGGAGGAAAATGTTAGCTATTCTATATAAATAAGCTCAGAGGCTCTGTGATTGGTCAGAGACAGTCTGCTCAACAGTGGAGTGTGTGATGCATTCTCATTCAGAGACCGGGTCAGATCTGCTATTTCGGACTCCTGGCTATAGCATCACACTCTGACCAAACTATTCAGATTACTTGGTATGAATATAATCTTAAGGGATGGATGCATCCTTTAGAACCTGTTAGGAGATGTTCTTTTACACATCAGGCTTGTAAAAATACTATGGTGAGTTTACATCTGTAGACAAATTGTCCATTACTTCTGAAGAAAAATCCAAATTTGGTATAGCCCAAGCGTGATGAGCAGAAAAAAAACTTTGTTAATAAGTTAAAACCTCCATGGTCAAGTCCAAATAAATCTAAAGGGCAAGTCAAGATCAAGTCCAAATAAAGCAGGACAGAAACTTAAAACCACTGAATCCTTTTTGAGGTCAAACCTATACATCAGTTTCATATAATTAGCAAAATTGTTTTAGACAATAGAGGACTGAACATTCCTTTTCCTTTTTTAAATGTGGTCGAAAGCAAGACAATACCGAGACTGGATTTGAAATCTACAGCCCTAGTTGTTAACGCAGAATATGAAAAACAAACCCTCTAATCCACTAAGAGAATGATAATAACTAATGAAAATGGTAATTATCAGCACAGCTGTCAGAAATGTGTTAGCAGGCAGGCACAGAATTAGCGCCCATCTAATCTCTGTGAGAAGTCCAATTAGCCTCGACTGAGGTGCTATTTAGAACACTTTCCAAAAAAAAAAATCCTGAGAAAAGCTGCTAGCTTTTTATCCTGCTGTGCCTGGATCAGTATGCTGACAGCAGGACAGCAGAGGCATTGCTTATTAATACTGTCATGCTACAAACATGGAATCAATCCAACAATATGATCATTGTCTAGCATAAATTAAGTCAATGCACCGTTCTGAATCTTAATAGAGACCGACTACTGAAATATCTAGCACAGTAGTGAGGGCCAGAATGCTTTCACTGTTTGTCTAAATCAGACCACAAGAAGAAATGAAAACACAGAATGCTATTCCATCTGAATACTAAGCTGCTCATCATTTTCAACACAGCTAGTCTGGAGACATAAAAGCCCTAAATTACTAGATACGGGGGTTAGAGGTAGGTGAAATGAGATACCTATAATGCAGAAAACGTTCCTGATGAAACCTTGAGGAAAAAAAACAAAAGAGGATTGAAAAATGAAAAAAAATGAGAAAGAAATCAGATATATTTCAATATAGCGGTAATTTCTCTAGGAGACACATGAATATGAAAATATGAAGAAATGTAAATCTATAAACATGCTGATCTCCGTGGCATTGATTCATTTGAAAGTAGACTGTAAATTTTAAATCTTAGATGGAGCTAATTTCAGACCATGCACTGGCAATTCTTTTTTTTCTTTTTTTTTACTGATATGTATCTAGGACAATCCATGCTGAAATGTATTTATTTGGAGAAATGTCTCCAGGTCGATTGGAGGAATATTTATTACTCTTAGATCTCTTTCAATTGCAGTTGAAAAGTCACAAAAACAAGCTACACATGCAAAAAAAAACATACTTTAACATACTACAGATGCATACATACAAATGTTTGCATTTTAATGAATTGTTTTATATATTAAATCTTTGTTTAATGTATTACTCTTCTGTCATGGCTAATGGTGTGCTGCAGGCCGATCACCTGTGCTTAGGAGCAGCAGATGTCCTTAACAGAATAATTCTCTCAAAGGGCCAAAACTGTGTCCTATAAATAGTGTGCAGTAAAACTGTGTAAACATAATGTGTTCTCTCATGCTTTCACAGTAATCAAACCCATAGAAAGCTCCATCTGTGGCCACATTCACGCCTGGGCTAAACTAGGAAACGCTGTCCTTTAACGACTCTCATTTCCTCTTCTGCACTGCTGAGTATCATTTCCATCTCCTGATTCTTTTATATTAAAAGAGATACTGATTGAGGCCTCGTATTCTTAGCCCAGCGCAGCACTCAATTAAGCACTTTTTTCAGCTCACCTGTGGTGAACCGCTTAATGCACTCGCACCTGGAAATATGGACAAAATTCTACCCACTATGATAAATTAGTCACAGAAAACTTACGCAAAAGAAATATAATACCATCTGTAAATGTGAGAATTTCTCTATAGCAGGCTTCAACATAAAACTTTTATGAATTCCTTCAAATGAACAATGAATAGAAATGAAGAAATTGTGGAAGTGAAGAGCATAGGAACTAGGAATAGGGTCATAGGATACAAGAGTAGAAGGAACATTGAACATAAAAACCATGGCTAAGAATCAATGTACAATCACTTACAAGCTATTAAGAACTATCAATAATTTGTTACAATGATTTGTTAAATAGACAATAAGTAATTACAAAGAATTAAGCACCATCCAACCTGCCTCCATGTAAGTTATTGAATTAGCTGTTAATGAACAAATAAATAAGCCTAACAAGCTAAGCTGTAGAGAAAAACAAGAACACAACTAACAGATACCCAGAAATACAACCAATTTCTTTTTTCTTTTCTTGTGATTCAAGTAAAGTGATTCTTGTGTATTTCATTTATTTATTTATTTTTTTACAAAGCAGCATACAAAAAAGTGTTTTGAATACCTGCAATTTCTTATGTATGGTTACAGTTTAAGCAGTATTATTTTTCACAGATCAAATTAAATGATAGAAAATAGCAATTATATGAGGAAGAATTTTTGTTGGCAGCAGTAAACATATATATGAGTAGAGATTAGACACCATTTAGCAAACAAAAGACACGGGTCTGATTTGAGACGAAGAGTTCATTTGCATAACAAATGACCCCTCCCGGGCTATTTTGGGCTAACAAATAAACACATAGAAATGTATCCATACCTTAAAAGGAATTTAGACAAGCATTGCAGTATAGATCTTGGAATAGAGTCATCTAATAGTTTTTTTTTGTATTGCATTAATAGATGAGCTAATCAATTAGATGTCAGATTGAGGTTGATTCTAAATCTTATCCCAATCAGGCTGGAAATGTACCCTCTTCAAGACAGAAAGGATTCTCAAAGTGTGCAAAAGTTTTTGTGGCTTTTGGATGTGACAATGACTATAAAGGTATGCCACAAGTCTGTACAGCAGAACTTAGTAGAAGATGAAATATATAAGAAGAACCTTAGAGTGAAATTTCTTTTCTATCCTGGAATGTACAAAGACCAAAAATTGTGCCCATGTTGAGAAAAGATTACATCACTAACCTTTTGTGCATGTACCAACCTTGCCTTTATATTTCTCCAAGCTACAGTTTTGGCCCACTAGGACCGTTTCTGTTCAAATCTATAAAGCCCAGAAATACAGCTTTGCTCATTCCACCATCTAATAAGGCATTGTACTGTGGATAAACTGATTCTAGCATTGTTCCATCTGCCCTATTTCAGTTAATTAAAAATAAAGATACCGTGTCCAATTTAGCCCATGCATGTTAATTTGAAATTAAACTTCATTTCACTTAAAGTAATTTCTTAATAATTGTATATTTGTGTGAAAAAAGATTTATTTCTATATTACAAGCCTCACAAGCTGTGCTGCCTTTGTCAGTGATTAATTGACAAAAGTTTGTTGACTGTAGCAATAATGAATTAAAGAAATTTTGCAAACCTATGGGGAGTCATTTTGCTTGTAGATCGTATACAGATGAAGAGAGGAAAACCCATCCACCATCAACCTCATCTTTTCAAAAATAATGCCAGGATCTCCTAGCACTTTCTGTAATTTACTACCTCTCTTTGCTATGGATCCCACAGCTAGGGAGTGCTGCCTATATGATCTCTGTATCCACTGCATATCCTGTTGTGGCGATTATCTCATTAAGATCTAAAGTATACTCAACAGGTTATCATAAACTTTGCAAACCAGCATGTCAGCTCTTTATATTTAGTCTGTATGCATGCATTAATGCACAAAACCTCATTAGACTGTACCACTTGTGATGCCACTGGTCGCACTGTGAGAAGCATTGATCGCAACCCAAGGGCTTTTGCATCAGTCACTGCAGGTTGTATGGCTGATCTTTTATCCGATGCAGCTTCAATGCACTTTCAAATGCACATAAGAGGTCTTTAATTAAACCGGTTAATTTTAGAATAGCCCAGCCCCTCTCTTGGGTATATGTATTAGAAAGTGAATTATCTGCTCATCAATCGTAAAGTGTTGATTACAGCTTTATTTTGAACAGGCAGCCTTAATACCAGTCGGCACCACATTCACTGCTGCTGCTGAACAGAAATTCTGAACTGAAATTATAGGCCACGTGTCTGTTCTAATGACACAGTCAAATGTGGCTAGAATAGCAATAAGGTAAAAACTAGAAATACTGTCACCAGTAATTTGAGTCAACGCTTACCCTCACCCACTACATGTGTGAAGTCATAGTCGTGAGGTAATATTTTTGCACTTGGTACTTGGCACAGGAATTAGCACACAGGAAATAACCATTTGTTAAGAAACAAAGCTGCCCTGGAGGTCCAGCAATAAAGAATGTAAAATCCGGCAATGAAGAATGTAAAATATAACTTGTATTTTTAGATTAACATACATAATTCTTTTAATAAACCATTAACACACTATGTTTACAAAACAAGACATACTTATTTGCACAAAGAACCACACAGACTGTATACTGGTCAGTGCTTTTTTATGTATCTGTCTAACCCTAACCCTAAACCCTAACCCTAACAGACTTACAGGTTGCACACATGCACTTTATGTAAATAGGTTAATTTAAACTTTTTAACCCTTATTTCTGTGTTGTCTTATGTACCTCTGTGTCTTTATGTAGCACTGTGGTCCTGGAGGAATGTTTCATTTCACTATGTACTGCATCAGCTATATACGGTCGAAATGACTATAAAAGCTTCTTGACTTGACGTTTGACTCTTTTACAATCATAATACATAAAAGTAGAACATATAAAGATCAGATTTGAATCTAGAAGAGAGATTTAATCTAAAATAGAGATAGTCCAGACTATTGTTAGCATTACCTCATTACCTACTGTCTTGTTTAATCTTCTTTTGCTATTTGGAATAACAAAAAAACTTGAGACACAAAACGGAAAACATACAAACCATAGCTAAGAATATTTATTTTGCACAGCCATTTCATTACCAGTCCCTGTCCTTCTGCCAGCAATGCTTATCTAAATGAATGAAATAATTGCAAACTTGATTGAACTGATAAAATGTACAGGACAGAATTGCAGGAGGGAACTTGCAGGCTTGTTATCTGCTTGATGGCACTGTGTCATTTCGTTCCATGGTTAGAAAAGCACATCCATCTCTGTTTGAATGCTGATGAGTGGCCATGGTGGCATACAAGTACCAAGTAGATTCCATGGATGAGCAATCAGATGTCAGATGCTGACAGGTCCTGGAGTACTGGGTGAACACATTCTCTATGGGGTCAGTATGCATGATTAATGTATCAGCAGCACATCCTTGCTCAATCCCTGTCCACTGAAATTATTAGAAATTTAAATTGTTACTAAAAGCAAGCCTACAAAGTGGAACCTGAATGCCAGATCATAGACTGTTTATAGCTTCTGGTGTGATGGAATCATGCTGATACATCTAACTACCTTAATACTGATATTTTATTCTCTCTCTCAACACTTTTCCCATCTGATGCTTCCTACTTTCTCAACGAGAACAATATTTGTATAGTGAACTGCAAAAGCAAAAAGATTTTAATGTTAACTGTAAGCCAGATTCTTTGTCCAGGGTTTGGGTCGCTGGGGCCCCCGCCCATGACCGCTACCCAAAACACATGGCACCGGACCCTTATGCTCCTTCCTGCGGGTGGTGGGCCTACAGGAAGGTGGGCCTACGTTGTTTCTTCGGGCTGTGCCCGGCCGAGTCCCACAGGCAAAGACTCGGCCACCAGGTGCTCTCCTGCGTGCCCCAACCCCAAGCCTGGCTCCAGGGTGGGGCCCCGGTGACGCCAGTCCGGGCGACGTAACGGTCCTTGATTTACTTTCCATAAGAGTCTTGAACCGCTCTTAGTCTGACCCGTCACCTAGAACCCGTTTGCCTTGGGAGGAGCACTACGCCCCTGACAACATAGCTCTGGGAGTACGGGGTCCGTGGCCCTCTGTTAAGGACTGTTCGGTCTCTGTATAACCGGAGCAGGAGCTTGGTTCGCATTGCCAGCTGTAAGTCAGACCTGTTCCCGGTGCATGTTGGGCTCCGACAGGGCTGTCCTTTGTCACCGGTTCTGTTCATTGTTTTTATGGACAGAATTTCTAGGCGCAGCCAGGGGCTGGAGGGAGTCCGGTTTGGGGACCACAGGATTTCGTTGCTGATTTTTGCAGATGATGTTGTCCTGTTGGCTTCTTCAGGCCTGGACTTACAGCATGCACTGGGGCGTTTTGCAGCTGAGTGTGAAGCGGCCGGGATGAGGGTCAGCACCTCCAAATCGGAGGCCATGGTTCTCGACCGGAAAAAGGTGGTTTGCAGCCTCCAGGTTGGAGGGGAGGTCCTTCCTCAAGTGGAGGAGTTTAAGTATCTCGGGGTCTTGTTCACGAGTGAGGGAAGGATGGATCGTGAGATTGACAGACGGATCGGTGCAGCGGCAGCAGTAATGTGGTCTATGTACCGGTCTGTTGTGGTGAAGAAGGAGCTGAGCCGGAAGTCGAAGCTCTCGATTTACCAGTCAATCTACGTTCCTACTCTCACCTATGGTCATGAGCTTTGGGTCATGACTGAAAGGGTAAGATCCCGGATACAAGCGGCCGAAATGAGCTTCCTCCGTAGGGTGGCGGGGCACTCCCTTAGAGATAGGGTAAGGAGCTCTGTCACCGGGAGGAGCTCGGAGTAGAGCCGCTGCTCCTCCACATCGAAAGGGGGCAGTTGAGGTGGCTCGGGCATCTGTTTCGGATGCCTCTGGGACGTCTCCCTGGAGAGGTGTTCCGGGCATGCCCCACTGGGAAGAGGCCCCGGGGAAGACCCAGGACACGCTGGAGAGACTATGTCTCTCGGCTGGCCTGGGAACGCCTCGGGGTCCCTCCGGAAGAGCTGGAGGACGTATCTGGGGAGAGGGAGGTCTGGGCATCCCTACTTAGACTGCTGCCCCCGTGACCCGGCTCCGGATAAGTGGAAGACAATGAATGAATGAATGAATGAATGAATGAATGAATGTTAACTGTAAGTTAGTTTTTGATAAGACATTTAACAATTCACTAATATGCCATGATAATAAATGCACAGATTTACCACTTTATTAGATTATTAGGCACACTGTTCTCTGCATGAGATTCAGTGTATCTTAATAACTCCTGGCCCAAGCTAAGGCTCTGGGTTGCTGATCAGAAGGTTGCAGTTCGAGCCCCAGCTAAACTGCCACTGTTGGCTAATTGAGTGGGTTCTTAGCCCTCTTTGGCTGGTGCATCATAGCTGCCCCTGTGCTCTGACCCCAACCTCGAAAAAGCTGGGATTTGTGAAGAAAAGAATTCCACTGTGCTGTAATATATGTGCGGCGATAAAAGAGGCTTGTTCTCTTTTTATAATGATGAACCTACAGAAACTTTAGACCAGAGCTTTCAAATTAATTCAGCCTCTTTTTAGTCATCACACTAACTGAAAGTATGTGTTCTTATGTCTTCAATAACACTATTTTATTCTAACACTAAATAACAAAGGATGATTACTGTTTCATGGTGGTTCTCTGGCCTCTGAGTGATAAAGTATTTCCAGGCAGTTTTTGCAATCAACCGAGTCACAAATTTTAGCAAGAAGAAAATCATTAAGGGGGAAAAGGAAAACTATCACCCTGGTAAAATAATCACCCTAACAAAAACAGACTAGGTTTGAACATAAATGGTGTCAATATAACGTGTCAGGATTACAAACTTTAGAAAGGCTCTTATTGTTGTTAGATTGCTTTATCTTTTATCTGTTATAAAAGTCAATGAAAATAATCATAGATTTTTTATTCAGTGCAAAGATAATTAGGAATAATTCAATTCAAGTTTTTTTGTATAACACATTTAACAACGGATATTCTCACAAAGAGGCTTTATAAAAATATCTAAATTTGGGATATACATTTTAAATGTATAAATTTATTTCCAATCAGCAAGCCAGGTGTGAATGGCAAGGAAAAACTGTGGAATGTGGGATGTGGTAGCTTAGTGGTTAAGGCATTGGACTACTGATCGGAAGGTTGTGTGATCGAATCCCAGGTCCGCCAAGCCCCAACTGCTGGGCCCCTGAGCAAGGCCCTTAACCCCAAAAATGCTCAGTTGTATAAAAAAATGAGATGAAAATGTAAGTCGCCCTGGATAAGGGCGTCTGCTAAATGCCAGAAATGTAAATGTAAATGAAAAACTCCCCGAGATGATATTAATAAGAAACATTGACTCACAATGGAGCCCATCCTCATCTGGGTGATGCTGGAAAGTGTAATTATAAATTTACCACAGTGAAGGATGCCTTTATGACTATTGTTCAAAGTCAAAATTGAAAATATTAGACAGAAAATACACACGCACACACTTAACATATTCTTTTTTACACCAAGGCCTGACAGAAGCTTTACATATATATATATATAGACGTTTATGCACTAGTAGGAAATAACATTTATTATGATGTATTTTTAATGAATACAATGCCTACCTTATTTATTTATTTAATACCAGCTGCTGCGATGAGAAACAGGATCAGCTAATTGGAATTATATGTTCTTCCTGTTTCTGTTTGAAAGCTACTAGACAGACAACTACATTATAAGCACAGAGATACGTAGATCAAGTTTTATAATATAAGGTTTAATTTTAAACCTCTATTATTAAGATGTTATTTTAATCTTTTTCAGCAGAACAGTCATAAAGGTGTTTTATAACTATATTAATATGGTACGCTATTAAGATTGTAAATTGGGCTTTTAATAATTAAAGTGATTAAATAACAAATTACTGTTATCGCTCTTAGTACATGAGCGCATCACACTTACCAACAATCATGATTTCATTTTGTATATTTCATCATCCAACCCTTGATGATTAATTTCTGGTTACAAGACTGCCAGCACAACACACAACAAGCTCCTGAATTGTTTGGACACACAAGTGTAACTTACATCAAATAGCACACACAGACATTGATTTTTAACTCGCGTTTCAGACTGCGGCCAAGCCAACAACAGTGGAATATGTAACACAGTGTATACCAAAGTTTAGAGTAACTACTCGCCATATGGTTGTGCTTTAAATCTGCTAAAAAATTCTGGATAGTGTGAAAATGTTGAGCGAACAATGGGCCGTTTTACTATTATTTTTTATGTGGGTGGAATAAAAATCTACAAAAACATTGTGTGCACTCTAAATACTACTAATGACCTTTATAGCACTGAATAGCTGTCTCAGCCACGATCACGTCTGGCTTGTTCACTGTAGATCTAACTCATCTGTATTTTTCTAAAGCTTCTTTGTCAATGTCTGTTGCTGAAACCATAATAAAAACTGAATGGAATAAATGAAGATCATATAAATATAATCATAATACTATATTAATTTTGGCTATCGTTATCTAGTGCCTCTGGAGAAGCATTTAAAAGCACAAATAAATAAATAAATAAATAAATAAATAAATAAATAAATAAATAAATAAATAAATAAAAATTACTGATACAAAATCAGTATCAGATACAGTTACAGGTTTTTTTTCTGCTAATTGCGGGAAACATTTAAAAGATATTATATTAATATATTAATAATATATTAATATAATAGCAATATTTTATCAACCGATTGATCCACATAAATTAGATTTTGCATTGAATAATGTCTCATGAAAAGAAGGATGTGTTCATGAACCATAAGTAAATAAGTGATTAAAAAAACAAACACTAAATTGTTATGCCTGAATTGTCATGTGAGAAACTAACCTCTGCATGCACATGATAAATAAAAAAATAATAAATAAAGCAAGCTTTAGTTAAATGTATATGCACCTGATTGTCCATTATATTGTCCTTAGGTGGACAAATTAATTAGTCCATCTAAGGACAAACTTAATTTTTGCACATTTTCAGTCGTATGTGTCATACGTATCCCGCAGCAAAATTTAACATTCCTGTTTCAATGTTTCAGCTGTTTTGTTAAACAATATACTATTCTGTGGAATTTATACCCCTGGAACTTTTTATTATGTGCATCCAGATAGAAATATTTGCCCGAAAAATATTCATAGTTCCATAGGCAAAGATCTTTGTAAAACATAGACATATATATGAATGGAATAATGAATGTGACCTTGCTTTTATCAAAACAATCATTTCTGATGAAATGGTCTATATTTTGTGAAACAGGCAATCAAGCTTTTTTATGGACCCTACTGCCTGTACTAGAGCTCAGCCAACACTGCAGCATGGGGAAAAGAATGGCATATAATTTTATCATTCTGTAACCAATATAAAATTGAATGAAAAATCTTTGCAGCAGACAAGCAGATAGTCCTGGCATCATCACTACATTACACACTACAGCACTGATATGCTGTGAAGAGGATGATGTCCAGACTGCATTTAATGGATATGTCAATATCCAGCTATACTACTTATGTCTATAAATAACTTAGCCTCTATTTCAAGTGTTCGCAACTTCCATTAATGCTCTTTATCAAGGATGATTGATTCTTTTTTATATTCACTGAGCCCCATTCTTATGGTTCTTAAGATCACAGTTACAAAAAATGATTTGAGCTGTTTGTACTAATTTCTGCTCTCATTTAGGTTGGTATGACATGAATGTTGTCGTGTTCTAAACAGCCACCATTTCTTGCCATTTCTTTTTCTGCTGGCGAATGAAACGATGCATTGTCAACATTCTTCATACATTTCAATTTGTTTTGTCAGGCAGGAGATGTTGACAAAAGCACTCCAGCAGAGACTGTGATGAAAACAGGCACGGTCATTTACTTTTGTGGACAGTTACGGCTGATGAGGACCAGCTCCCACCACCCGGGATGAAACTGGAAGAACAACTGCTGTCTTAATCATAAGGGTGTGTGAAGGTACCTGGAGGATGAGTACGTCTGGCAGATGACAAGGATTTATTTGTCAGCCTCCTGTGTACGTGTCTGTGCCATCTCCTCGCTGACAGAGATGCAATCAGAGTTTACGTTCACCCACAGAGACAAAGCGCTCACCCATGCATATCAGTCACTCATTCAGTGGAATAATAATGAGATATGACGATATGCCACTGGGGTAGGGACCACCATATTACACACTCACTCATGAATACACACGAACATCCTAACAAATATGCAGTGCCTAAGCTAACAGATGCTTGGCACCTGTTTTTGCATCTAAAGATGACCTTTCGGATATGTGTAGTATAACGCCAATTGCACATCTGCCCCAGATATTCCGTTAAAAAATGCCACAAGGAAATATTTAACAGCAGGACTACATTACTCATGTAAATTTTTTTATCATGCTCTGACCAACTGCTGCAATAAGCCGATCAAGAGTACTTTTGTATATAAAGTAGATGTATTTTATTCCACTACGAAGCTCAGCTTCTCTCTGTGATGATTGGCAGATCTTTCAGCCTAAAACCTAAAAGCTACCAATAATTGAAACCGTAATGCACATTTAAAGCTGCATGAACATTACTGCTACCTATTCAGAGTGCTGCACTTGAAAGCTAGGGTATGTGCAGACGTTTTATACAAAATGTAGTGATTGTTGGTCTTTTGCAATTAACATTTGTACTCTACTTATAGTAAATCAAATGTAAGTAACTCAGAGTTATGAATTTGGTCATTTGCTAGTAAGTTAAGGTAAGAAAGGTATTGTATTGTATTGTAAGATAAAGATAAGGTATTGTCATTGTAATCAATACAACATTTAAACATAACACTGAAAGGAATATAAATTAAGAGGTTAAAAAAGAAGAATTA
This sequence comes from Hemibagrus guttatus, assembly GCA_033459395.1. Lineage (NCBI taxonomy): Eukaryota > Metazoa > Chordata > Actinopteri > Siluriformes > Bagridae > Hemibagrus > Hemibagrus guttatus. The sequence goes on along the minus strand of JAUCMX010000009.1, from coordinate 18,174,449 downwards.
AGAAGAAATAAAAAGAGTAAACTGTAAAATGTATACAATATTGCACAGAAGTGTAAGGCCTTAATTATCAAATTGTATAGTGAGGTGTAATTGTTTAATTTAACTATTAAAAATCAATTTAGCAGATAAATTGAGCTTTATTATGAGATACTATATATTTTTTTTTTTACAAGAGTGCAAACTCATGTCTGATATTAATTTAGCTACAGTTCAGGCAGTGATGGATTTTTCACCTTACTATCCAGCCAGTACTGGTGCAGTAGCATTAGAACATCCTAAGAGCAAAAAAACATGAACAAGATAACAGATGTACACATATTCCAAATTTTAAACCATTTAAAACAAGCCATGAGATTAAGCAGAATATGCAATATACTGCCTAAAGATATGAAGAAACTGTACAAAAAATGTACAGAAATGTGCAAGACTTGGGTTTGCTTAATAATTAATTTGTATGAGCATGGGCAACATGGAAAAATATCACAATACTATTGTGTTTATCATGATTGATATTTCATAAATCATGATATTTAGCTGTGAGAAACAGCAACACAGTTAATTTATTGTCTAATTAAATAAAATGGACTGACAACAATATATTTTATCATTCACTCTGACAATAATTGCTTAGACTACTTACAAAAATGGAATGGGTCTGTACTGGCAATACCTGTCTTTATAAGTGTTATAATTTAGCATTATAATTTAGAATAGTGAATGATATATGACAATATTATTACAATGTCCATGCCTAATATGAATTAATCTTTAAAACTGGCCACTCTGGTTGATTATCCAGCTTCAGTTCCTGTACATTAGTGTTCTTGTGACCCTCATTAGGCAGCAATTTTGAATATTTACCCATTTCCCTAAGCTGTAACCATCTCTGACATGCCGAAACAAGTCAGTGCCCTTCCTCAGAGCTCCCTGGGCAGCCATCATTATGCTAATTGAGTATGGATGAGGAGGGAGTGAGGGAACAGGGAAAGGGCTCCCCATGAGGCACAGCCATCATTTAAAACTCAGATGACAAGGCTGCCTTCCCATTTTTGGGCTGTTTCCTCCATTTTTCTACTAGAGACAGGGCTTCTTGAACTTATGCTTTCAAACCTCTACTCTCTACCACTGTGACTGCTCTCCTCTTTTTTTTTCCGCTCCATGTGCTGCCTCTGTCTTGCCCATGTCTCTGAGACTGCATAAAGTGTACTGAACCTTCACAATGCAGACTGACAGAGGTGGAGAGAGGGTAATGGGTGTGAGGTGCCTTGAATGAGGCTCTATTTGGAGGCTCAGAAAAGAGTGACTGAGAACGACAGAAAGAAAGAGGCAGAGTGTGTTTATGTGAAAGAGAAATGCTTCTGATTTTACTCATGTTGTAACTTCATGATGTAACACTAAAGACACACATGGTCTGGTTATCTGTGCTGTGCAGTGGTAGGATTAACACTGAAGTTCTATTAACTTTCTTAAAACCACAGCCATGCCTCCTTCTAGTCAATCACTTGCACCTTTTATCTGTGCGTTTCCTCCATGCTGCCTATTCATACACTGAGCCTTATCTCTGTACACACTCTCGCAACCAACACACACACAATCTCGTAATCCCCTCACCCCCACCCCCCCACACATATCTTTATATGGACACACAGCTCTGTTGAAACACTTTGAATTCTGCAGAGCTTGACAGCACAGATTTAACCACAGAACTGCAATTCACTCTCAGTCAAACATCAACTCAGGCTTGGACTACACACAAAAGTACTAGAAATGTGTTTTTGTGTTTTTTTAGTTAGGGTTAGGACTGAACAAACACGGGAAGGGGAGAGAGAGAGAGAGAGAGAGAGAGAGAGAGAGAGAGAGAGAGAGAACAAGAGCGAGAGAGGAGCACTAATCTAACACAGTTTATGGTTGCTAGGTAGTGACATCAAGTTGGATATGGTAACACATAATTGATCTCATGCAAAAATTCACAATTACAACCCCCCCTGAAGCCACCACCAGTGCCACCACAACCACCACTATACACACCTGATTGATTTGATACCTGAAGGGAAGCTCTGTAATGAGCAAATTATTGCACAACACCAGTATTGGTTAGAGTGCAAGGTAACACTACTAATGCAATTTTGGGCTAAGAATCCACATTCATTCATTCAAGCCTTTGGCAAAAATGCTCTAATTATCACATGCATTTGCATGGTGGAAAACTCGTTAGCATTCTAGGTGTGTGCAAAACATGAAATATATGAGAAATAAAAAGATGGGCACAACAGTGAGAGGATTTAAAGAGAAATGTATAGAAAGTAAAAAGAGAGGTGTACCAATATGCAAAAGATGAAGCATGGCTGAAGAACTAAATAAAAGAGAGAGGAGAGCTTGTGATGTTTGGCAAAGGAATTCTTCATTACTTACTGAAGAAGATGTATTCAGTGTAGCTACTCCAAATTTTATCGTCTCTGTAGTGGTTAACAAAGGCAGATGTCCCTGTGGAATTGCAAGCCACCATATGAAAACCGGCCTCGCTCAGTCTGTCGAAGGCCTGCTCTAGATAGGTGAACTTCAGGTAGAAGCGGGAAGTGTACTTCTCAGGTGGCCGGTCTGGGTCACGACTCTCGTTCAGACTCTCACCGAACACCTCTTTGGCCAGAGCAATGCGCCCACACACCATGATCCTTGCCACACGCCGGAACTTGGCATCTGCTTGGTTGTCCCTCACTGTGGTATAGGAGCCACGGTAGCCAAGGGTGATGAACCCTGACCTTTTATCGAGGCTTGGGGTGCGTCCAGGCAGCTCGCTGCTCTGAGAGCTCTCCTCGATGTCACTGTGGCAGCCTTCATCATTGAGTGAGCCCTGCTTCGCAATACGTGGTGGACCCAGCAGCCTCAACAGCTCATTCAGCTGGAAGTGCTCAGCTTCACGCTGCAGGCGTTCACGCTCAGGGAAGTGCTCAGGCAAAACTACGTGCCGGTCACGCAGAAAGTCCAGGACATAGCGGAACAGGAAACCATCACGGTCGATGAAAAAGCGGCCACGGCTATCTCGGGGCAGCTCACCAGGCGCCCGCCGTGCAAACATGGCATGAAGCGTGGTGTCGGGAAAGCTGAGCAGGGTGGTGCGCTTGGTCACATACACTTGTCCACCAACATTCAGCTCGATCACCTCTGGGAAGGGGCTGCACACCTCGCTGATGGGCAGCACCGTCTCCTTCATGGCCATGGTCCAGACTGGAGAAGCAGGAGGAGAAAAGCTACAGCAAAAAGAACACAGGAGGTCAGAGAACAGGATTTAAGAGATCCATGGAGTAGCAGAGGACTGAAGTGGACTGGGAGAAGATGGAGCTCAGAAAGGGCTTCAGCACTTCATCAGCAAAGAAGTATGAAAGTTTGAGATGGAGAGGGCTACATCTCTCCTGAGAGAGACAGAAAAAAGAGATATAGAGAGAAGGTAGCCAAGTTGCTTCAGCTGCAGCAACTCAAGATAGAAAGCACAGGAGTGAGAAACAGAGAGTAAGAGAGAGGCACAGGGAGAGGCACTGGGAGAGGGAGAGGGAGAGAGTAAAGCCTCACTGAGAGGCTTCACATCATTTGTCCATGGTCTGGGGAAGCCACAATGACATCATTCACAGTTCAGGGGGAGGAGCAGCCAAATGGCTCTGCCTTTTAAAGGAGCAGTGGTGCATCAGTGTATTAGTAAAGCTTCTGAAAAAGAAAGCACTAATAAAAATTACACAATCCCTGATGAATATAGTAGACTTCCGTACATTAGGATCTGTTTGTAGGAATGAGGTAAAATTACAGCCTCTGCCACAAAGCTGGCGTGTTGTCAGGCTGAATTCCTATTCATGTTCTGGCACAGGAGTGATAAAAACAGGCATGTAATTTGATATTCTCTGGAGAATAAAGACAGATTAGCTGTGCTTCTCACATTGTCTATGCCAATCCATTACAAAACACACACACACACACACACACACACACACACACACACACACACACACACACAAACACAAACTTCTAGTATACCACAGCTCCATCTAATGGATAGTCATAACAACAAGTGTATTGCATTGAACCAGGCTTGGACCGGTGAAGTAATACTGATATTTGTACTAATTGTACAAAGGCAATTAAATCAATATCTGAGCCTCCATATCACTAAAGATGGAGCTCTTCTTCTTTTACAATTGAATTACATTATTATTACAATAACAACATGAAGATGTCTCCTACCTGAGCCTTGTAACTAGGTAACACAGTAAACATCATAACATCTCACTAATGAATCCCAGAGAGATCAACACACTCATTATTTAAAATTTCTTACCAATTCATGCCGGTGTCTTAAGCTCCACAACTGTTTCGTTCCTTAAACTTCACAGACATTGGTGAGTCCAGACACATATCACACTTTTCTATACTGATAATACATCTATGACTCTCAGCAATACTGCATACTGATGAAATGCTGATATTCTCTTACATACCATGCTACTCAACAGAATTTGTATTCATTGGATAATATATGTGAGTGGATTTGATGAGAAAATAACATAAATCAGGCCAGTTAGGTGTTTCAGGTCCATGTCGGGCCAGATGCCTCAATACTCAGTATTGGATCAGAACATTCATAACCTTTCCATATGAAAAACTAATAACTTCAGTGTCATTTATCAGAGTCACATTAGCAATTCTACCCTGTCTGATAATGCTCCGCAGGGGAAATAATAAGCATTTTCCTTTTATTTATTTATTTATTTATTTTACTGCTAATCACTACCTCCTCCTCTGGCTGTGTTAATTCACAGAGTAGTAATCATGCCAAGTCGATTGTAACGCTCAATACACTGTCAGCGTGGTTATGATACACGTTGGTCAGTATCTGCTTTGGAGTTGAGAATATGGTGACTGATCAGGATTAATGATTCCCTCAAGGCTCCTGCTGGGATATAACCAGTGTGTCGACTAATGTCCATAGGCGAGGACAGCTAGCATGACATTTGACCTGAAGCTCTGACAGTGAATATGTACATGCACACCAAGCACCTTGGTATTAATTACCGACTTATGGCCTGACATCTCTTTAATAGCAAGTTTGTCCTTGGCATCAATATTACAAAAAGCATGTTGAAAGGTTTTGAATGAATCTATAAATATTTCTCTCTCTCCCTCTTGTTCTCCTCCTGATACTGCAGTGATTTTAAATCATCACTCCTCCACCTGCACTGTTAATTGTTGTCTCACTCTTACACACCTCATTCAACTGATGCACTAATTACCACATCCTTTATGAATTTAATCAGGTGGAGGGAGATCGATGGGGGTGTAAATGTTTATCTATAGCTCACAGCTTTATATGCATAATATGAAGTGATTCTGTCAGCAAAGGAGAGAGAAAAGCAACCCTGGTCAGGCTCACTGTATGACCATAGGACTGAAAGTGATCACCGCTTCTATGCCAGATGATTATCCTCCTTTCACACATCCAATCTCCAGTCAATCAGCTCTCTCACACTCCATTGTGCATGCCACACTCTCACCACTGATTACATTTGGAGTTAAAGCAAGGGGCTGATCCTCTCACAGCTCTCTAGCACTAAGGAAGTGTGCATTATTTCTTTTATGAGTCTGGGAGCAAATCAGTGACATTAACCTGCCTGCAGGAAGCAGTGCTCATGAGGCAAACTTCCTGCTTAGCAGGGTAATAGAGTGTGGCCAATGACATGGTAAATGTCAAAATGTATCAAGCACACTCTGAAGCATGCTGCGGCATGTAGGAGAGTGGAAAAGGTGTTTTCATCCTGACGTGATATAAATAATCCAGTATTAGCAGTATGATTGAACAAAATGAAAAAAAAAGTCAGGAACAACAATAAGCACAAACCATATTAAGAAAGTTTTATAGCAGCAAATCCACTTCATCACTTCATCACTCTCCAACACTGTGATTTAATGCTGTGATATTCTCTTTTGCAGAGACAGTGTGGAAGGGAAATGAAAAATCTGGCCTGATGGTCCTAAACAACTTCTCTGTGCTGCAAATCTGCTTTGCCCTCAGCAGGGAGAAAAGAATGACAAGCTGAGATGAGACATCCCCTGTTCAGGAGGCATGACGGCTTGCAAAGAGGCAAGGCCCATGTCATTCTCACACTGGGAGCAATGACGGGGAGAAAAAAAGACGACATGAGCATGGCTGGTTAAGCTGGCATTCACCAAGGTTAAAATGGAAGGGTAACGTTTAGCAGGGGACCGTTTTGCCTCTGGCTATTTTTACTGATGATACAAATCAAACAAACGCACACTGTTGTATATGGATGGAAATAACAAAAAAATTGTTTCAAATACTTTTCAAATATTGATGTTATAAACAACAACACGTTCATAACGCCAAAATACATGGCAAGCTACACTACACTACATCTTTGGTATACATTAAACATGCATTGCCAACAAGACATATAGCTAAAACTATTAGGATAGATGTATTGCTGTGCTGACACAGCAATACTAAGTATACTGTCTTGACTTTCGGGTCAAGACAGTATACTTAGTGCTCTTCTTATAGATGATTAAACAAGTTCCCTGTCATTCAAATCACTCATCTGTAAAACTCTGATTAGATTACTGTGAACAAAGTCAATTGGCATCTCTAATCAGGCGATCAGTGTTACACATATTAGGAAAGGAGTGCAGATCTGTTTTCTTGGCATCACAGTGTGAACCTCAACACAAGCCCATAAAAACAGAGCTTTTGTCATCCCAAGTTTTTTATGTGCTGCAATCGATGACGTCATTGTTAAAATATTATTATCACATGCAAAGTCATCAAGGAACCTCATAATGTTCGTTGACCTGCTGACCATCACAGCCCACCTTGCAGATCTGCCATTTGTGCAAAATTCACTCTGATATAATATCAAGCAATATCAGGCCTCACCTGTCAGCGGGTGCAGTGCAGTTCCTTATGCAGGTGATTAGATAGTCATGAGGAATTTGTGTAAAACATGTATTTTTGTTATACATGGTATTTTTAAGTTAATATCCTAATTCGTGCTGTCAGTGATGGGCTTTTTCAGAGCTCGAGTGGTCAGTGCAGCTCATAATAAATGCTGAAACGCCACTGATTCCATCTGATCTGATCTTTCATAGGTAATCCATGACCTTAAAGCAAACAGATTTTTTTTTTTTTACTAAATGTCTCCAGTGCTTGAAAGCTGCAGGGATGTATGAATGAGCTGCAATGTGCTCATTAAGCTCATGGCCACAATTTTTTTTGTAAGATACTTTGTTAAGATGCCTTTCTTTCTAAGTTAGATACTACTAATTCAACCCTATGTTTCACCCCATCCACTACAGTCTGAGGATAAACAATGTTGGTGCTCTGCATTACATGGTTTTAAGTTTGACCTCAACCACGTCTCTGCTGAAATGTCTTACGACTGCAAGAGCATCTCTCAAAGCTCTAACTGTGAACATTTCATAGCCTGTAACTAATTTTTCTCCGCTTTAGGGCCTGCTGCATAACAGTGCTATTTGTGGTTACATAACTTGTCTCTATCCTCTTCTCCCCCCTTTCCTCTTGTAGTTCATATCCTTGAATTGTACTCTCTAAAGCTCATGTAACTTGTGGCTCTTGGCATGCACTGCAGATTTTTTCTTAGCTCCTGCAACATTCTTGCACAATTCCTTAGACAGATATTTTACCTCTAGCGCTTGCAAAGTATTACTTACTACAGTTACTATGGCTTGGATTGTACCTGGCATTCAATCATGTGCCAAATACTGTATACACGGGTAAATATACATGTAAGGAGATGCAAAAGAAAGAGAACAAACTCTTTAAAAACTAAAAGCTCTGATGTCAGAGTGAGTAAGTAAGGTAATATCTAACTCGATAGATTTGGCGTTATTTCCCTATACAACACACGACCATAACGCTCTGAACCTATATGGAATTTCCGGCGCGAGTAAAAATAAATAAATAAATAAATACTTAATATAAACATTCATCAATATCCGTTGATATCAATATCCAAATTCAATAATAATGTGTCAAACTAACAATTTCACCTGTGTTTGAAGCGAAACGTGTACGTGAAGTGATTTTAAGTCGCGATGTGAACACTAACTAAAGAGTCGGTTCGTTGAACCGACTCTTTAGGGCGAATTTTGGGAGTCGACTCGCAGTTCTGAAGAGTATATTGGAGGAGAGAAACAGAGTGGATTTCGTGATGCTTTCGCTGCAAATATATCAATACTCATATCAGTACTCATGACACATGAGGTGAAGGCAGCTGTAGTATAGTCATTTGTTTACAGTAATTTAATGGAACTGATGATAAGAAAGATTAGTAAACACGTCAAAATCCAAATATACAGCAGTGCCTTGCTTAAGTAGTCACCCTAAGCCATTTGACCATTTTCACAATACGTAGTGGTACAACCTCATTTGAGACTATGTCATAGATTAATACAAATGAATCATGAATTAGGCCATAAAAATCAACAAAGTTTACAAAAATATTATGAAACATTAAAATGATTGCTGTGAAAAACAGTGTTTTGAAAAGATTCACTGCTTAAAGCGTCAATTATTAGTAGCCTGTATTACAATATTTTCCCAGAGAGCGCCCCCTTGTGGAGTGACTGAGAACAGCTCGTTTTCAACGCTCAATTTTTTCCGTCCAATTAACGGCTCACAAGATGATTTTATGTAGAGCAAAGACAATTCATTTATTAGGACGGATGAGAAGCTTTAGTTACAACCGGCTATATGCTTTGCATCCCTGATTTAGACGATAGGCAAGGACTAACAAACTAGTAATGAGCCATTTGGGAGTCGAGTCAGTTGTTATTGGCGAGCTGATCTGAGTACTCTGACTCACTGAAAAGATCCAGAATTTCCATCACTACTACAAACACATGGAACAGTCTGTACCGCCCTCTCTGGAAACTGTTGAAAGTAGGCAGTGAGGACTCTGTGAACTTCTCAACACAATCCCAGAGCAGAGTCTGTCTCCAATCATCTCTCTCTCGCCCCTGAACCTGAACACAGATCCTGAACAGACTCTGCAAAAAACTCCTTTTGTACCATTAAGGAAAACTGAGCAGATGTGAAGCAGCAACTATAAACACAGGTAGGAGGAACTAGGTGTTTTTCTGTCAATCAGTGTAGAGAAAGAGGTAAAGGGATTTGCTAGAATAAATTTCTGTATAAACTTTGCATTGCATGTCATTTCAATGGCTCGGAATATAATAGATACAGATGGAGGAGTCTAAAGGAATCAATCGGTTCAAGTCATAAACTTTGTAGGTTCAGGTTGCTTTACTTTGAACTGAAAGAGAAGAGTTAGGATGAGATGGGAAAGAATAATAAAAAAAAATACAAAAAAACAATAATACAATTTAAAAAAGAAGACAAAATGTAGTCTAAACAATGAAAAATAAGACAGTTAAAATGAATAATGTTTATGAAGTGATGTGACTTATCTCAATTTCTGATAAGCTCCAGGTCATAGTTGATTTCTGTAAACTTATTTAACTCATTTGAAATCTTATTCATCACTTGGTTGAATATATGAACAGCCATCGATGAGTATGTGATCCTCCATATGCAAAAAAATCTGTCAGTTGTAGAAGCTCCCTTGTAAATGAATATAGCATGCAATTGGAGATATTTTAAGGTTTCTTTTATTTGTGTTAAAAGTGCATTTTAACACAGTTATTGGGATCTTATTCTACTCCTCCATTGCACAACCTTTTTCTGAAAATCATTTTTATGCTTGAAATATTTTATTGTGTATGTATTTTATATCCATATCTGAATTGTGTTGATCAACAGTCAGCTTTTTTTTGTGCATTTTTTTTTTATTATTATAGAAAGCCCTTTGGTTTCTATGATCATGACAAAGGGTTTTTACTCGTCTGCAACCTCATACTTAAACTTAAGGAATAAAGGAACTGGTCAATGAATGTCTGAATGACCGTTTCTAGAGACTGACAGAACAGTTAGAAAAGAAACCTTTTATGAGTTTGCTGAATGCAAACATGCAAATTTAGCCCTGAATTACTTGTTGCAGATTAATTAGGGATCTCAGATAAACCCCCACCTCCAGCACAGTGAGAAGCTCCTAGCAACTAGCATGGTTAAGTACGAAAGATTTAACAATGCTGGATTGGATGTGCTTCAATGGGAATCTATCAGATTCGGAAATTTCAATATAGTGTATTATTGTTTTAGGGGGAAAGTAATTAGATTTTGAGTTAACTGTATGTAAATGTCATTTTTGTTATTAAACATTTTCTATTCATCGCTATTTACAGCACAGCCCGAGATCTGCCCATATACAATAGAATAAAGAAAAGGGGGGGTGACTAAAAATTTACAATGCAATATTACAGAATAATATTAGCGGGATAACAAGTACATCTCAGGATTTTAAGAGATCTGATAAAGAGTCAATAAGGTCCAAGCAAAACTGTATTGTGTTTATATTGGCACTGTGTATTTTGCCTGTGGTTTTCCTCCAAAAGGGCAATATCCAGCAAGTATGACATCCAAGTAAACCTAACTGGGGTAGATGGATCCAACAACAATTGCAGAATAACTTTTTTGGCAGCAGTAAGAGCAGCAGACAGGATCCTTTTTTGATTGACAGTCAATGAATCCGCCGAATCATCCAGCAAGAGAAAAAGCAGTGGGTCCTTTTGGATCTGAGTCTTCAAAAGATCTGACAATAAGTCCTGTACCAAGGACCAGAGCAATGCAACAGTCCCAGAACATACAGTGGGGCAAAAAAGTATTTAGTCAGCCACCAATTGTGCAAGTTCTCCCACTTAAAAAGATGAGAGAGGCCTGTAATTTTCATCATAGGTACACTTCAACTATGAGAGACAGAATGAGAAAAAAAAAATCAGAAAATCACATTGTCTGATTTTTAAAGAATTTATTTGCAAATTATGGTGGAAAATAAGTATTTGGTCACCTACAAAAAAGCAAGATTTCTGGCTCTTACAGACCTGTAACTTCTTCTTTAAGAGGCTCTTCTGTCCTCCACTCGTTACCTGTATTAATGGCACCTGTTTGACTCATTATCAGTATAAAAGACACCTGTCCACAACCTCAAACAGTCAGACTCCAAACTCCACTATGGCCAAGACCAAAGAGCTGTCAAACGACACCAGAAACAAAATTGACCTGCACCAGGCTGGGAAGACTGAATCTGCAAAAGGTAAGCAGCTTGGTGTGAAGAAATCAACTGTGGGAGCAATTATTAGAAAATGGAAGACATACAAGACCACTGATAATCTCCCTCGATCTGGGGCTCCATGCAAGATCTCACCCCGTGGGGTCAAAATGATCACAAAAACGGTGAGCAAAAATCCCAGAACCACACGGGGGGACCTAGTGAATGACCTGCAGAGAGCTGGGACCAAAGTAACAAAGGCTACCATCAGTAACACACTACGCCGCCAGGGACTCAAATCCTGCAGTGCCAGACGTGTCCCCCTGCTTAAGCCAGTACATGTCCGGGCCCGTCTGAAGTGTGCTAGAGAGCATTTGGATGATCCAGAAGAGGATTGGGAGAATGTCATATGGTCAGATGAAACCAAAATAGAACTTTTTGGTAAAAACTCAACTTGTCGTGTTTGGAGGAGAAAGAATGCTGAGTTGCATCCAAAGAACACCATACCTACTGTGAAGCATGGGGGTGGAAACATCATGCTTTGGGGCTGTTTTTCTGCAAAGGGACCAGGACGACTGATCCGTGTAAAGGAAAGAATGAATGGGGTCATGTATCGTGAGATTTTGAGTAAAAACCTCCTTCCATCAGCAAGGGCATTGAAGATGAAACGTGGCTGGATCTTTCAGCATGACAATGATCCCAAACACACCGCCCGGGCAATGAAGGAGTGGCTTCGTAAGAAGCATTTCAAGGTCCTGAAGTGGCCTAGCCAGTCTCCAGATCTCAACCCCATAGAAAATCTTTGGAGGGAGTTGAAAATCCGTGTTGCCCAGCGACAGCCCCAAAACATCACTGCTCTAGAGGAGATCTGCATGGAGGAATGGGCCAAACTACCAGAAACAGTGTGTAAAAACCTTGTGGCGACTTACAGAAAACGTTTGACCTCTGTCATTGCCAACAAAGGGTATATAACAAAGTATTGAGATGAACTTTTGTTATTGACCAAATACTTATTTTCCACCATAACTTGCAAATAAATTCTTTAAAAATCAGACAATGTGATTTTCTGATTTTTTTTTTTCTCTCATTCTGTCTCTCATAGTTGAAGTGTACCTATGATGAAAATTACAGGCCTCTCTCATCTTTTTAAGTGGGAGAACTTGCACAATTGGTGGCTGACTAAATACTTTTTTGCCCCACTGTATGTATACATGTACCGTGACTTGAGCTGCTACATAGGTGACAGAAGGGATCAGGTTTTCTTTTCATTTTCTATCATAACAGGGAGTGGCATATGAGTTATAGATTAACTTATAATGAATCATTTGGTGAGCTGGGTTTTTTGAGGTAGCACAACATTTCCCTCAGACAGTGTCCCAATCAATCACAGTGTTAAGTTCTCTTTCCCAGAAACCCTCCTTTGGAATGTTTGAATACTGGCATACCACAAGTGATTGATCAATTATACTCACAATACCTCTAGAAGCCATAGGAGAATCTATCCAGTTTATCATAGGATGAGGAGATATTAAATGTCATGTTTTTTTATTATTATATATATTTTTTATTAATATGTGTTATTGATACCAAAGAAGGACCAGAATGCACCAAAATCTCTACCACTGATCACTGATCATTTCTAAAATCTTCTCTGTCCTTGCCTGTCTTTCTGACTTTAGATCATGGTGAGTGTTTGGGATGTAGTGCTGACACTGGGTTGTATGTGGCTCCCCTCCTGCTTGTGTCAGACTATCTCTCCTCAAGCTGGCAAACTGAAGTTCCGTCTTGCTGGCTACCCGCGCAAACACAACGAGGGCCGGGTGGAGATCTTCTATAACAGCGAGTGGGGCACAATCTGTGATGATGACTTCACTCTGACTAATGCCCATGTGCTCTGTCGCCATCTAGGATTTGTGAATGCTATCAGTTGGTCACATAGTGCCAAGTATGGAGCAGGCACAGGTTGGTGAAACAGCCAATGTTTCCCTTTGTTATTTTGAAATGAGGACACAGTATGTCTATTGCAAAATTTAGCTCAAGACATATACCCAGTGTGGTAAAAAATTGGAAAAGGCCCAGAGTTTTATAAGTAAAGATCCTGACTGCTTTAAATACATGATCCAGTATTTTCTTGGATTTATACAAAAGCCACTTTATTTCATTTGCTAATCTACTTTGCACAGCTATATTCACTTCTTTGAATTGATCTAGTTTTATTTATCTAGTTTTTATCTTCTATTCTATTTCATTTTAGTGATTTTTATTTTATTTTTTATAAAAGATACAGCTGTAGAAAGCATTTCACTGCATTTATTCTCTGTATGATTGTTAATGTGACCAATAAAATTCGAATTTGTTTTAAGCACTGTTGAATTCACAGATCTGTTTTCCACTTGGCTTGCAGTATTAGCATGTTCATTAACTGTGCTTCACCTCACTGTCTCTGCAGGTAAGATTTGGCTGGATAACCTGATATGCACAAGCTCTGAAAGCAGCATTGAGAGTTGTGTGTCTCGAGGGTGGGGCAACAGTGACTGCACTCATGACGAGGACGCAGGGGTCGTCTGTAAAGATGAGAAGCTACCTGGGTTTTTGGAGGACAACATCATTGAGGTATGCCAAGAGGAAGATAGGATGTGGCTGTGTAATACAATGAAACTGTAATAAAATTTCCAGACCCCTCAAAGTCTACTGAAAATCTGAGACACTGAGATAAAAATCTCATTCAAACAAAAAAATAAACAAAAAAAAATAAATAAACAAAATTTATTTCTTTTCTAATTTGACAAAATATTTAGCATAAGTTAGTGTACGTGCTGCTCATGTCAAGCTGAACTTTGAAAGACAAGTACATTGTGCTTCAAATGGTTTTTTGTCTCTTTATGTTTTCTTTTTGTGCCCTCATGCTGGAACCAATTATCATGCTTCAAACCGAGCAATTTGCATTAATTAAAGCAATGACTCAGATTGTGCAAAAAAGAATACAATAGAACGAGGTCTATCAAAGCAATGTCATTATCTGAATACTGTGAGTATTCTTTTCCTTACAGAAAAGACGGTTTTTTATTGTTGTCATTTACTTTTGTTACTATGAATATTATTCATGTAGCTTTTTTTTTTTTTTACTTAAGACTCGCTCCAATTCATTTTTCAATTTGCATAAGTTTTACTGGGGAATTGTAATGATCATTCGATTTTCTTATCTGTGATGTGACCTAACAGTGTTTTATTTTCTTTCATGCTCTCTTTTCATGCTTCTTTCCCCTCTTTCCTCAGCTGGCTTCTACAGGATGGGGTTTAAGAGTGTAGAGTAGAACGTGGAGAATGCTATCTGCTAGTGTAAGCTGTGCACTCTGCTGCAGCCTTTGCAGGAAATTAGCCTCTTATGGTCTGGCTGCCTGTGTACTGACCTCACATCCTCACATCAGAAGGAGAGTGTAGTAGTAAGAGAGAAGGAGTGGGTGCTAAACAGCTGCCTGGGCTCTTTACTTCACACACATATAGATAGGCTGGAATATTGCTTATTAGAGATTTGTGTGAGAAATTTTTAGCATAAATTCTAAAAAACAGAGCACAAGATTTGTATATGTGAAGTCTCACTAATTAGGCATGATCCCAAAAATGGGAAAATTGTTTACCGTGAAAAAAGAAAGCAACAGGACTGGAAACTCACCACAAAGCCACGTACAAACAAATACTCAGTCACCCACACACAAATGCAAACACATAAAGAAACACAAAAACAGATGCACAGGGAAAGTTAGAGGTTCTCATTTTGTTCCCTTCTACAAGGACATGCATACCATGGCAATGATTCAACAGACTGCGTGTTTGTGTGTGTGTGTGTGCCTGTTTGTGTGTGTGTGTGTGTGTTTGTGCATGTACTCAGCTAACATCTGGATTTTTTTTCATATCATAGACAGTCGGCCCCATGTTTTAAAGCTAAATTTAATGATTGTACATCCAGTCACATGCCACAATGCTAACAATAATAATAATGATAATAATAATAATAATCTTTGCACATAGTGTATTAAAGAGGTTATGTATAAGCCAAATTACAACTTTTTCTACAAAAGGTATGAACTACTGCAGTAAGTAGAACTGTAGTGTTGTCATTTTCTCCTTAATATACTTTACTAAATCCCAACAGCTCTGGGTTGTTGATCGAGAGATCAGGGTTCAAGCTCCAGCATCGCCAAGCTGTCACCATTGGGCCCTTGAGCAAGGCCCCCAGCCCACCCTGCTCCAGGGGCACTGCATCATGGCTGACCCTGTGCTCTAACCCCAACCCTCAAGGATGGGATATGTGAAGAAAGAATTTCAATGTGCAGTAATGTATATGTGACAAATAAAGACAACAACTTAAAGACTGATATTAAAGATGGAATCAGTTTTCAGGAATATTACTTGATTTTTGTTTTTTTTTAAGTATTCTGCAAAGGCACTCGAATATCTTCTTCAGGCAGTTTTATGTGGTTTTATCTCATGATGGGTGAAGTGGGTGAACACATGAAGACACTGAAACTATCAAAATTTTATATTAAGCAGGTTGCAGGTTTGTTGAAGTAGAAGTATTTTGCGTGAAGAATGAATGCATTAATGTAGCTTGTTATATTAGAGTATGTGTGTGTTTGTATCAGTATCGTAAGAGGTTTGTTCAGGAAAGTTCGAGGAAAGTTCTTCAAACCAGTCTTTGGTTAGTGGAAGGCTCCTGAGAGGTCACATAACTTAAAGGTTATGGAATTCTTCTCATATGAACCATATGTGTAACTAAATGTGAACAAACATTTCCAGAATGTTCTGAGATCCTTACTGCTTCATGACCTGTTTCATTTTTTACCAGTAGCTGCTCTTTATGTGGAATGATGCTTGTTTTTACCACTGGAATTTAATTTCAGCTTTTTTATCCACATATATTTCACCCCTTTCCTCTTAGGCAGTTGGTTAAAAGTTTGAAGCTACTGAAGGGCTACAGGCTGAAATACTGACATTGGACTGGTGATTAATATTTATCTGTATCAAGTCAGTTAATCACTCATCATTTTTGTGCACTGCCACCAACAGGGGGAACGTTTAATTTACAGAAATGATTCTTGGTTGCACCACAATAGAGATGTTTCCCTGTTTCCTGATGGTTAAACAAAAACAGAGTCATTTACTTAAATATTAAAATTAGACTGAAGGCACATCCTGAATTCCTGCATAGTTACGTTTCCATTTTATTCCTACTACATGCTACAACAATATAAAATTTCAGCTCTGTGAGAATATGTGGAGTTGTCTGAATTTGTATATACATGTTCAGAATGCTTCTTACATATAACAGATTCGATGTGACAGATTTAAACATTTATTTTTTTAAATAATAAATTAATACTGTATAGTTTTTCTTGTCTAGCCTTTTTGCTGATGGGATTTCTTGCTTTTTTCTTATTTTGAAGGGACCTGATATAATACAATATTAGCCTCTGGTTTGAAGCCCAGTTATGTTTATTAAACTTAGATAGATCTGTTCTTTTAACCCCCTTAAAGTCCCCACTTATTATTCATATATTCATCTTAAAGCATATTATTCAGAAGCTTTTATGAATTATTCAATAAACAAAGTGAAACTAATAGGAAAAGTATGTACTTACACAAGTGAGGAATGTGAGTCTTGACCCAGGAGTTTAAGGGGCTACATCTGCAAAAGAGGTTTATTAATGGTTAGACTTAACGTAATATAATCCTCAAGTGACTGAATTCTCACATGCCATTATAGCAAAGTAATCTGCACGTCGTTTGTTCCGACCACTGATTTAAAAGCAGTACATTTTAGCAGATTTTTAAAGGGGCAGTTTGTGCTGTTCATACAAAAAAAAAAAAAAAAAAATACTGGTAACACAGCTGTGTGTTTCAGATGCAGGTGGATGAGAACCGGTTGAAAGACATCCGCTTGCATCCTGTCAGTGCCCAGTTGCCTACTACTGAGGGTGTGGTGGAGGTGCAGGATAAAGAAGACCGGGTTCACATCTGCAACATTGGCTGGACCACCAAAAACTCCCGTGTGGTCTGCGGTATGATGGGGTTTCCCTCAGGCAAGACCATAACAAAGAGGATACACAGGTATGAAATCAGACTGTACATGTGGGTCTGGAGGGGAATAGTCTTTTTCCCTTGACAGTACTGAGCATGAGGGAATGAGTAACCTAGGAATGAACTGAAAACACCTTTAAATATTAATAAATACAATATGTCTATGTGTAACTATGTGGACACCTGACTATCACACATATACAAGCGTGTTGGACATCCCTTTCTAAAACCATGGGTACTAATATGGAGATGGTCCCCCTCCATGGTTATAACAACCTCCACTCCTCAGGGAAGGCTTACTATAAGATTTTGCAATGTGTCTGTGGGAATTTTTGCCTATTCAGTCAAAAGAGCATTTGTGAAGACAGACACTGATATTGGAAGAGCATTTCATGTTCCAATTCAGCCCAAAGGTGTTCACTGGGGTTGAGGTCAGTATGGAGTCTCAATGCAGGGCACCTTTCCACTAAACTAGTAAAACCATGTCTTTATGGGCATTGCTTTGTGCGTAGGGAAATTGTCATACTGGATCAAGAAAGGGCCTTCTCCAAACTGTTGCCACAAAGTTTGAAGCATACAGAAATCTCTTTGTATGCTGTAGCATTAACATTACCCTTCACTGAAATCAAGGGTCTAAGCCCCAAACCCTGGAAACTTGATTTTATGCACCTGACTGCAAAAAGTGTGTAAAGTTGAAACTCCTGAACACCAATAATTAGGAGCCGTGTCAATATACCTTTGGCCATATACACTACATGAAATATTCCATACAAACATACAGTATATAACAATTAAATACACCCACTGGTCACTTAAATAGGACCTGTCACTTATATACCTGCTTGTTTATGTAATTATCAAATCAATCATGTGCCAGTCACACTATTTATACAGTCATGCTGAAAATCAAGAGTTTCAGATAATGTGCCCATTAAACATCCTAAATTTTAAAAATGTGATTTTACTATTGACTGTGACATGGTTTTGGCAGGTTTGAGCACTTCATAAAGTGTTAATCTTCTAGGATTTACTGGAGTTTATATTGAAGGGTAAAAACATGACCATAACCACTTCAAAGGTTCAACATGCTTAACCTGAATATAAATGGGCTACAAAAGACCATACTAGGTTGCATTACTGTTAACCAAGAACAGGAATCAAAGGCTACAGTGGCTACCCAGGCAAAATATATATTATAAAGATTATTTGAAACATTCCTGTGCTAAAATGTATGTTGATGCGAAAGAGTGGATAAGTGTGTGAGCAAGGTGCCTTGTGATGAATTAGTTTCATCAAAGTATCAAGGGTGCATTCCTGCCTGATGCCCAGTTTTCCTGGGATAGGCTCCAAATCCACTGCAACCTTTACCTGGATAAAGTGATTACTGAAGTTGATTAGTTGAAAATATGTATGTCTTATTTCATAGTTTTTCATGACTTTATTTTTGTCAGTTTCCAGATTTTCCAGAACTTCTCACTGATACTGCATTGAAAGCATAACATGGCATAACTAAATATATAATAAAGGAACAAACAAGTTATGAATGTTAGAAATAATCATGAGAAGTGGTGAATGCGTTGCTGGAGCCTGAGGAAAACAGGAACCAGCCGAGAGAGTTCAGCTGCCGGCTGCATTTTGAGTCTTTTATATATTTTAATCTTATTCATTGAGTGGTGAGTGTTTATCTTAATTTTAGTGTATCGAGGAGTAGCTGCTCAAAGAACACATCTTATGTAATTATAAAGCATTCATCTTGAGATGTGTGTGTTTATGTCAGTATGACTTTAGAGTTACTGTGGAAAATCTCTTCCATGATGAAGAGATATTGAACACTGAAGCTTGGTGAGATATGGAACATGATAGACATAAACATGTAAATCCTAATTTTATCCTAGACTATTACTCATTCTATTCTAGACTATTACAGATTTTCATCTGTGAGACCACATGCCAAAACATTGCAGGAGAATTTGATGCTTTTCTGAGGCTTGTTCAGGTGTAATATATTTTTTTTTATCAATTTTTGAAGTATTTGTCTAGCTCCCCCTCCAGCAGTCTTCCTGCCTCTTTCACACTCTCTTTCTGTTCTCAAACTACAGTCCACGTCAGAGACGCTTTTGCAGATTCGCACCAGATGGTCAAAAGTAAGCAGAGAGTGCTGTGCTAGACAAACCATGTTCATGAGTGATAGATGTGTGTGAGAGCACAGGAATGAACCAGTGAAAAAAAAAGATTGTAAATGAAAAAGGGGAAGGAAAAAAAAAAATAGAGCTCAGCCAAAAACATGGTGATTGAGTCTGTCTATATATATACTACTGCTCAAAAGTTTGGGATCACTTGCATATTTCAGCTTGATTTCAGCTACGGAGGAAGACTCCATCAGCCAGTCCATCTTATGGGAGATGCTCCAGGAAGCATGGGGTGAAATCTCATCAGATTATCTTGATAAATTGACAGCTAGAATGCCCACGCTGTAATTGCTGCAAAAGGTGGTTTTATGTGATGAAGGCAAAGTTTGAAGAAAACAATCATCATTTCCATTAAAATCATTATTTCTAACTCTGACAATGTCAGCATGTCCTGTTGTACCATGGTACCGGTGGTACCATCAGTCAAAGATACTTCTTTTATACCTTTAATATGTAGCTTTCATTTGGAAACAAAGGTACAGTGCACCTTTAAAGATGATTTAAGGTACATAAATGAACTGTAATTAGGTTACAGAGGAAAGCTTCAAAGGCACACTACATGCAAAAGGTTATCCATTGAGGGTACCACTCCAGCAACCAGGAACATGTAGCTGAAACTGAGAATATCAGTATTCTGAGGTTTGATACTCCAGTCTTACACTTTACACAGACATTTGCACAGGCATACACGTGCATAATTTACACACACACAATTTTCACCTTGAACCTGCTTGAACTTTCTGAATGCTTGTCCACAGCACTTTTATGGCCTCATGCCACTGTGTGCCCTCTTTCTGCGCACTGCTGTAGGTCATTTATATAACGCTGACTTCAGTCTGGTTGTGTCCAATTCAGAGGTCTCCCTTTTATTTAGCTTATGCCTGACTAGTTAAGTGGAAGTGATACCTTTCGTGTTATGGTTCTTAATAGATCATTTCATTTTTTTAAACATATTCATTTATTCATCTTCACTATTCTGGTCAGGGTTGTGGTAGATGTGAGGTGGGAATACATCATGGGTTGCATGCCAGTATATTGCAAGGCAGTTTTTTGTCTTTTGGAGGTGGAAGGAAAATGGACAAGCCAGAGGAAACCAACACAGACACATGAGGTGAACACATGAAACTCCACATTGACAGTAACTTATGCTCTGGACTGCATCAGGGACCCTTGACCTGTGAGCAAGCATAGCTACCACTTTGCTAATATGCCATAGTTTTCATTATAATACATAGATTTTATTTTCTGCTCTGTAGCTGTTTATAAAAATGACCTTTCACCTCTTATGTCATCATAGTTTTTTCATAGCTATGCAATCTCTCATACTAGAAGCTAAGATGTAATCTTAACCAAATAACCCTGGGGAGATGCCTGAGCATGTCTAGAGCAAAGGTGTGCCATGTGTCTTGCACACCAGGTAGACAGATACACACTGCATAGCTTACACTTAACAATGCTTACACTCAAATGCTAGACTATTCCTATAGACCTTATACTCTTCTATTTCAACATCTGGTCCATTTTAATGTTCTTAACCTGAAAAAGACAATGAAAGTTACACTGTATTCTTGTCAGGGTCAGTTGTGTCAAAAGGGTTAATCCAGGTTGCTCACACTGACCTGGAAAAGGAATATCAGCCTATTTGACTATTTAAATCTAGCATCTATACTGATATTATATATTTTCTAACGAAACATTTTTCAGACAGTAAAACAGCAGTTTTATTATTTGCTGTTGTTGATTAATTTACTAATCCTTTGTGCAATTATTGTTCCTAGTCATAATAGCGTGTATAGGATTCACTCTGTGGCCTGCAGTGGGAATGAAGCTCATCTGTCTGCCTGCACTATGGTGTTTAGTAAGAACACTAGCACCCCCTGTCCTGGTGGAGGCCCTGCTGCAGTCAGATGTTGGCCTGGACCCCAGTTCTCTCAAGGTCACAGTCACAAGGGCAAGCGAAATCGTACGGTAAGCTCAAACTTGTTACCTCTTTAATGAATAGTAGGCAGCATTAGTGATAGTAATTTTATTTTCCTTCTCTCCAAACTCGGGCAAGAATGGAATGGGTTTATGCTGAAAGCTCAATATAGTATAGTATTTATTGAAAACGTTAATTTGTGTAATGTTCATGACTGTAAAAAATACTCCATACAAACACTACATCACATATTAAACTGCTTAAATTTATAACAGTAATGAGTAATTCTTTGTCTCTGACCCAGATTAAAGCGCGTCTGAAGGGTGGTGCGAGGACCGGGGAAGGCCGGGTGGAGGTGCTGAAGGGCTCGGTGTGGGGTACTGTGTGTGATGACCACTGGAGCTTGCAGTCGGCTAACGTGGTATGCAGAGAATTGGGCTTCGGTACTGCCAAAGAGGCTCTTACAGATGCACGCATGGGCCAAGGTGGATTACCCTGAGCACTGAGCACCTAACTTTTAGCTTGGACAGAAAGTATTTAGCCATTATAGGCTGAAAGAATGAAATGCTGAGAATGTCCTTGTAAGCTTTCTGTATAGACCGTGCCTGCACGTGAAACTATTATAAGTTGATTTTTGGCTTTATTGGTGGTGTAACCATTTCTTTGCTCATATTAATCAGAAAATGTGTAATGCTAACCTTATCATAGGCACAGGACGCATCTACATGAATGAGGTACGGTGCCGTGGGGATGAGAAGAGTTTGTGGGATTGCCCTCATAACAACGTCACTACTTCGAAATGCAAACACACTGAGGATGCCGCAGTCAAGTGCAACATCCCTTACATGGGCTTTGAAAAAAGGGTCAGAATCTCTACTTCTAAAGATATAGGATTAGTTTAGCTTTATAACTTATAAACTTGCATATATTAAAACCACATGATATTTTTCCTCTTTGACATAGTTTTAAATTAGAATTTCTTTTCTGACTTACTACTGTCAGTTTTGCTACTCAAATGAAATACATTTTCATTGGGATTAAATTCAATATAGTTTAATTTAAATTAGATTAAAAGTGTACATTTTCCTGTATCTTAGTTGACAAAGTAATCGGTGAGATATTCTTTTTCCTGAAAGTATCTAAAATTTCATTTTAGATGATCCTTTGCATTCAGTGGATATACTGAAACGTCTAGTAAAAAAAGCACAATGTAATTTCCACTTGACTGATGCTTAGTGTATCTTTAATTGTAAGATTCTTTATGCTTGCACTAGCTAATGACTTTAAACAGTCACTGTTCTGAACTGTTTTACTTTTTTTTTTTTGCTTTTTGCTGCTTGTCCCTGAACCCATCCCAGATCCGCCTGACTGGAGGCCGTACACAGTTGGAGGGCAGAGTGGAGATTCTGGCTACTAACGCTGGTGTTTTAGGGGAGTGGGGCCTGATCTGTGGGGATGACTGGACTTCTCGAGAGGCCATGGTGGCATGCAGGCAGCTGGGACTGGGACATGCCAGCAGTGGTCTGAGAGTAAGAAGAAATTTAAGAGCATGTGTATTATATCAGATGTCCCAAGCTCAGTTACCAGAGACTTATTTGTCTTATCTAACATGCCTAGCTTTACTATTCAGAGCATGGATTTTTGTTTTTTTGCAAACATGAGAAGATTTATACCAACTTTTTAAAATATGTATCTGCTTTGACCTCATTGAATGATTAAAACTTTATAGCTCAGTATTTTAAAACTCATAGAATTGTCAGATAGAGACATATAATTCAAAGGTCTTGAGGCACTTTAAGATCTTGGCATGCAGAATGTATTTTAGTAGCGTTACATTTGAAGTGCATTAAGGAACATGGATCAGCTCCAATGAATTCTATAAACAGGAGTGAATGTCTATGACAACATACTGAGATTGTAGCATGAGTTATCTCAGGACAAGACACAAAACACATACAGACTATAGCGCAATAGAAAGCGGGCTTCATTTATAGATACAAGCTGTGGACTGACAGGATCCAGATGCAGCAAGTGTAACAAGGTTGCCATTTCCTAGAAACAATCAAATTAGTGGTCTTTTTTATGAACAAGACAGCTATTTGAGTCAGTTCTTTAGTTAAATGTTGAGAACAGTTGTCAACTGAAGACTAGATCATACGACCTTTTCATTAATATTAAAAGTATTTTTGGAAGTGCATATAATACCCAGAACAGGCATTTGGCAAATATGTTATATATTGTTAGGCTTTCTTCTGACAGAGAGAACGGCAAATTAACAAAGATATCAGAAAGGGGATGCAGGCATAAAATGGTTTATTCCACTGCTATAGACCACGGTATTGTATTGCACAATATTGTTCGAACCTAAACTGGCCATCAATATTAACTTATTTAGGTAAACAGTGAGAATGTTTTGTACATGAAGACAGTACAGAGTGCTTGATCATTAGTATTCTCCACTCCTAATGTTGTTCATCTATGATTAAAATCCATTCTGGGGAAACTTCTAATCAAAATCTCAAAGATTTTCGTCACGCTGAATGATGAGATGTGTATTTGACTTTCACCTGTTTGCAAGCAGCGTGAATGAGACTAAAATGCTTCTTCTTATGCTAATATATTCAGGGATGTTTATAGTGAGGTGAAGAGTAATCAAGATTAATAGGCAGGAATCTTTCTCAAATTACGAAAGGAAGCAGCGACACAGAAGGACAATAATGTGAACGAATGCTTATTATATTCATGCACATGTGCAGCACATGCTGTTTATACAATCAAACACATTAAAAAACACTGTGTTAATTAGAAGGAAGAATATGATTTTACTGAACAATTGAAGTGGTAGGTAGACAAAGACGAACAATCACTAATTAAAAATATTGCAAAAGTGTTAATCAGGCAATGAACCATTAGTGTCTTATTGGTAAAGTAAACCAAATGTTTTGACTCACTGAAATGTATCAAAATTTCCAGAATTTGCCAAAATCAATCTATTCATTAAGTAATAATCTTTGAAATAGCAGAGCATGATGATGTGTAACAGAATTGCTTTTTAGTTTATATTCACTACATTGTCATCAGGTAGCTCAGTGAATAGCCGTTGATTTTGGGATCCATGTGCTGGTCCGTATGGTTAGGGGCAGGACGGGTCACGAGGGCAGAGCGGAGGTACCGGTTGGCTCCAGATGGAGCGCTAGGGAGGTCGTGGAGGCCTGCCGGCATCTAGGCCTGCATGCAAACAAAATAACAGAGGACTGCTGTATGAATAAGCGTTTTCATTCCTGAATTTAGAAATCCTTAGTTTTGAAAAACAGTATGCATATATTCATATGAAGGAACTCTATCTATCTGTTTTTATCTATCTTTTTCATATACATATATATACATATATACACAGTGGTGTGAAAAAGTGTTGGCCCCCTTCCCGATTTCTTTTTTTTTTGCATGTTTGCACACTTTAATGTTTCAGATAATCAAACACATTTAAATATTAATCAAAGATAACACAAGTAAACACATCATGCAAAAAATTTTTTAAAAAAAAATCCAAAACTACATGGCCCTGTGTGAAAAAGCTGAAGCGAACTTGGGTTCTGCAGCAGAACAATGATCCAAAACACACCAGCAAGTCCACCTCTGAATGGCTGAAGAAAAAGAAAATGAAGACTTTGGAGTGGCCTAGTCAAAGTCCTGACCTCAATCCGATTGAGATGCTGTGACATGACCTTAAAAAGGTGGTTCATGCTCGAAAACCCTCCAATGTGGCTGAATTACAACAATTCTGCAAAGATGAGTGGGCCAAAATTCCTCCACAGCGCTGTAACAGACTCATTGCAAGTTATCGAAAATGCTTGATTGCAGTTGTTGCTGCTAAGGGTGGCCCAACCAGTTATTAGGCTTAGGGGGCAAACACTTTTTCACACAGGGCCATGTAGTTTTGGATTTCGTTTTCCCTTAATAATAAAAACCTTCATTTAAAAACTGCATGATGTGTTTACTTGTGTTATCTTTGACTAATATTTAAATGTGTTTGATTATCTGAAACTTTAAAGTGTGACAAACATGCAAAAAAAATAAGAAATCAGGAAGGGGGCCAACACTTTTTCACACCACTGTGTATACATTATATATATATATATATATATATATATATATATATATATATATATCTGCCATTATAATCAGGCTGCTTGTGTGCCCTTATTATAACAATAGACATGATCTTGTAAGAGCTCATTTTAATGCGTCATTAGCATCATCTTTTCTGTTACTAAGGAAACCTGGTACTGGGACAGCAGTAACGTGACTGAGATGGTGATGAGCGGGGTGAAGTGTCGTGGTGACGAGATGACTCTAACTGCATGTCAGCACCATAGTGTTGTGAGCTGTAAGAGGGCAGGAGCTGCATTTGCTGCTGGAGTTATATGCACGGACTGTATGTAATATGTACATTTACAACTACACGATGGTATCTGGTTTGTTAAGTGTTGTTATTGCTGAAGAAAAATGACATGGCTGTCTTGAAGCTTTTAGATAATTTTCAGTTAACATATCCTCCTCTCCTTCAATCCTCAGCGGCACCAGACCTGGTCTTGAATGCCCCTCTGGTGGAGTACAGTGTCTACATAGAAGACCGGCCACTGCATTTGCTCTACTGTGCAGCAGAGGAAAACTGTCTCTCTAAATCTGCAGTCAATGCCGACTGGCCATACGGGCAGAGGCGCCTACTTCGCTTCTCCTCAGAGATCCACAACGTGGGCCAGGCCGACTTCCGTCCCCGTTTGAGCCGTAATTCCTGGGTGTGGCATGAATGCCACAGGTAAACGTGTGGACAGTTGGTTGGTGCTCACCATTTTCCAGAGATGTTCATTAGCATATTAAAGAAAAATCGAATGAAAAAATAGCAGAGACACCAAATAACACATCTGCGATTAGTTAGATGACAAAGTCAGCTTGGTTAGATCTACAAGATGATAAGCACAATGATTTTAATATTGGTATGAGCATAAAAGTTAAACCGTTGGAACCTAATTTGCAGAGCGTAGAGATGAGGTGGACAGGCTAAAGAGCTGCTGCATTAGTCTCTAGATTTGGAAATGGCACAAGGTCTAAAACTCACTGGCACAATTAAAGTGTTGATAAAAAGAAGGTCAGCTAATTTGATTACAAAAATAAATATTAATTATAATGATTAATTATGCAAGTCTTTCAGGGAGGATTTTTCCTTTAACGTTTTGTACCATTTAAAAGAAAAACCAGGAAGTCAATGTGACATGCAGAACTGAGCTCTAGTTTTTATACCTTGGGTTCAGTCCCCACCTACAAGGTTTGTTAATATTTAAATTTGCTTCTGGAAAACACATAGAAGCTTCATACCACATAATGACCCAGTCACATCTGAGGTATTTTATGCGTTGTGAGTAGGCATTAAAATGAATTAGTCTAGTTTTATATCTGGAAATGGTTTGCGAGAGCAGCAATAAATCTTGCTGTAATTTTGCCTGCAGCTCTCACTATGTGTGTGTTAACAGGCACTATCACAGCATGGATATCTTTACCGACTACGACCTGCTGGATCTCAATGGCACAAAAGTGGCAGATGGTCACAAAGCCAGCTTCTGCCTCGAGGACACTGACTGCAATGAGGGTAAGGCAAGGGTTATGATTATGGCTCTTTTGATATGCAGAGCCCTAGGCTGCACATCTGGGTCTGATTTTGGATTTTACGAGTGTAATATAGATGTTGCGCAGCTGGACTGTAATTACCAGCATACAAACAGAAAGGGTGCACAATCCATATATCAAATAACACATTTGTCCTCCCAGTTAGACAGTTATAAGGACATGTCTCCAGAAAATAAGAAGCATGTGATTTGTTCAATTTATTGCTGCAGGTGTTTCAAAACAATACGAGTGTGCCAACTTTGGTGAGCAGGGCATAACGGTTGGCTGCTGGGACACGTACAGACATGATATAGACTGCCAGTGGATTGATATCACTGATGTTAATCCTGGAAACTACATACTACAGGTATTCACTAAGAACCTTATTCGTTTAAAATATCATTATTATCAAACACAATCCACAAAAAAAATACAATTTTGGAATGCAGAACCACACTGTAATGAGAAAGAAAGGTGTTTTGGCAAATGTTAAATATGGCGTTCATAGACTGCACTCTTGTGGCAGACATATGATAATGCAACAGCACAGCAGCTCACCAATACATAAGTGCAGTTTTTCTTTCAGCAGGGTGAGGTATGTAAGTGGTTTATTGAACTGATATAGCACACAATACTGTACTAAAAGAAGGAAGATACACATGTAGGATTCAATAGTTAAACCGTCACAGTCATTTATTTATTCAGCATGTTCTTCCTCCAAAAATACGGAAACAATTTTGTTGGTTTTGTCTCTCACAGGTTATACTAAACCCCAATTTTGAGGTAGCAGAAAGTGACTTCACCAATAACGCCATGCGCTGCAACTGCAAATATGATGGCCATCGAATCTGGCTGCATAAATGCCATTTAGGTAACTATTAACCCTATTTGTATAGATCTATTGTCCAGAATTTTCACTTCTCAAGAACACTGATTAGCTCATTATTTATCTAGCTTATCATATTGTTTCTTAGCAATACATTTATAACATTTGATTTAATATTCTGTTCTTAGGTGACTCATACAGCGAAGAAGCAGAAAAGGAGTTTGAACTTTATCCTGGTCAGCTGAATAACCAGATCTTTTAACACCGATCACGGCACCTGGAACTGATTGCAGCCACTATGAGAATAGCTTCATAATATACTCAACTATTTATTCTTACTGAATACCGTTTTGCTATAATGCCCACCAGGTCCTAAGCAAAGATATCTCTACCAACATCTTAGGAGTTCTGTGGAATACCATGGACAACTATCCAGATAAAGTGACATGTAGGAGCTAGCATTGTTGCTTTCAGCCTTTCCAGTCCAGGACCTGTTGAACAAGGGCCCTTTGTCTACAAAGAAAAGGAAATAGGTGTAGGGAGCAGCCCAATTTAGTACTTCCTCATTTATGAACCAGTCCAGGTCAAACTTTTTAGTTTCTATGTTAGAGAAATAAGCTTTAAGAAACATTTTTTGAAGAGAATGTTCATAATGGATGCATTTATAAAATGTTGAGCATATTTTTCAACAAGAAGTTTGAACTATGTTTATTTATCCTTGGTGATTGAGCAGTTTGGTATAAGCCTTAAGAAAGTGGCTATTGATTTTCAGGTGGGCATATGTACACTCTAGCCAACTTTGAAGAGTACACGTGGCATGTGGTTAAACTCTCAAACTCAGTCTTACATTTAAACAAGCCCAGACCCCTGAGAGAAAAGTGATCTTCGAACCTTCTTCACAAAGGCAGATAAGTCTTCGCAAAACAACCCATAATCCACTTTGGGCACCCAACCCACAACTGCAGGCAGTTTTCTTAAAACCTGCCGTTTATGGCTTGTTCTTGGTAGTTTTCCAGCACTAAATGTACTGCCAGTTTTTACAAGCATCGTCTGGAAGAAAAGTCAAATTTTAGCACACAATGGCCCATAGTTCTTACTGAGAACAGAAAGGAAGCTCTTAAAAAACACTCCAGCAAAAACACAAGGGGATAAACAGATCTGTAATTATCAGTTACTAATTTTTCAATGTTTTTATTCAATGTTGTGCAATATGCGACTACTGCAGTGGGTCACACTGAATGCTTAACATGCTTTGGTGGTTGAAATGCACAAAAGGAGTTAAAGTCCTTAACTGCTTAAAATATTTGACAAACTGACCATTATTCCAGATCACAACAAAGCCCTATTGGTCTTAACAAGTAAACAAGAACGGCATTAATATTTCATAAACACTTGAACAAAAAACCTGAGACGATTATTAATTACGTGTTTTATTGGTATTAAACAGACAAAGAATCTGAAAAGAACAAAAGTGAGAAAAGCAACTTGACAAACAACTGAAAAGGGGAAAAAAGGAAAGTTTTGAACAGAAAAACATGGAAAAAATGACTGACAAAATATAGATTTAAGCCAGCTCCTCTTCTCCCTCCTCCTCAAACTCTCCTTCATCTTCAGCAGTTGCATCCTGGTACTGCTGGTACTCTGACACCAGGTCATTCATGTTACTCTCAGCCTCTGTGAACTCCATCTCATCCATACCCTCACCTGTGTACCAGTGCAGGAAAGCCTTGCGTCTGAACATAGCTGTGAACTGCTCGGAGATGCGCTTGAACAGCTCCTGGATAGCGGTGCTGTTCCCAATGAAGGTGGCAGCCATCTTCAGGCCACGGGGTGGGATGTCGCACACAGCAGTCTTCACGTTGTTGGGGATCCATTCGACAAAGTAGCTGCTGTTCTTGTTCTGCACATTGAGCATCTGCTCATCCACCTCCTTCATGGACATTCGGCCACGGAAAACAGCAGCCACCGTGAGATAGCGCCCATGGCGTGGGTCGCAAGCGGCCATCATGTTCTTGGAATCGAACATCTGCTGTGTTAACTCGGGTACAGTGAGAGCACGATATTGCTGACTACCCCTGCTGGTCAGTGGGGCAAAACCAGGCATGAAGAAGTGCAGACGAGGGAAGGGCACCATGTTGACAGCCAGTTTGCGCAGGTCAGCATTGAGCTGCCCAGGGAACCTCAGGCATGTTGTGACTCCACTCATGGTGGCAGAGACTAAGTGGTTGAGGTCACCGTATGTTGGTGTTGTGAGCTTGAGTGTGCGGAAACAGATGTCATACAGGGCTTCGTTGTCAATGCAGTAGGTCTCGTCTGTGTTCTCTACAAGCTGGTGGACAGACAGTGTAGCGTTGTAAGGCTCCACCACTGTATCAGAGACTTTGGGTGAGGGGACAACACTGAAGGTGTTCATAATGCGATCAGGGTACTCCTCACGGATTTTGCTGATGAGCAGAGTACCCATACCTGACCCAGTGCCACCACCCAGTGAGTGAGTGAGCTGGAAGCCCTGCAGGCAGTCGCAGCTCTCAGCCTCCTTACGCACCACATCCATGACAGAGTCCACCAGCTCAGCACCTTCTGTGTAGTGGCCCTTGGCCCAGTTATTACCAGCACCACTCTGGCCTGTGGAGAGGAAGCAATGACTATTACATATGCAGAGTTACAGCAAACAGGAAACAGCAAGTCACAGCAAATCAAACTGAGGAAGATTTGACTAAGACAGATATGACAGTATCAGATTTACTGCTTTGCCTATGTATTAGTTTGAGAAGAAGAGACAAAGAGTGAAATCTATTATAGAGTGTTTTGAAGTGGTTACCAAAAACAAAGTTGTCAGGCCTGAAAATTTGCCCAAAAGGTCCAGACCTCACAGAGTCCATGGTTCCCGGCTCCAAATCGACCAGCACGGCACGGGGGACATACTTGCCACCTGAAAGGATCAAAATAAAGTTTAGAAAATAAAGATTATTTATTTAAAAAAAAAAAAAAAAAAAAAAGTTTAAAAAGTAAAAATTTTATAAAAAAGGTACATAAATGTTTTGGGGGAACCTCACCTGAAGCTTCATTGTAGTACACATTAATCCTGTCCAGCTGAAGATCACTGTCACCATGGTAACTGCCTGTAGGGTCAATTCCATGCTCGTCACTTATGACTTCCCAGAACTGAGGGCACAAAAATTTTGGGTTGCTAGAAAAACTATTTCTTACTAGTTTTGCCTCAAAATCTCAAGCATAAACCAAACCGAACAAGTACAGGAGAAGCTTTACTCAAGTCACCAATTGAAACGTTATACCCGTCTGACACACTGCACCAGCGGAGTCTGCCAAGTCTCTGAAGATACTCAAACCGCCAACGCAGGCTGGTTGGTTAAAGTATTTACGCTGACTGCTAATAATAATAATAATAATAATAATAATAATAAATCATCGAGTAAAGTTTTACATTTTAGTTTTCCGTACAGCGAACGTGTAAAGAAAGTGGATTATCTTTGGCGAGGCCGCTGAGAGCGCTTCCCTGATCCTAACCAGATACAACCGGCCATGTTAGCGGCAGGGCGCGCGCGCGCTGGCCAACACCCTTAAGCAGCTGCGTTGTTTCGCCATTAGTTCATTCACAGAAAACCGTTTATCAGAACAAAAAGGTCCAGGAAATGAAGTTTTCACACATTTGGGTTTTACATTGAAGGCTCACCAAATGTGGGATTTATTACGGAGCCTGATCGTTAACAGTATAAAGTTATAACAGTTATAAAAAGCTTTAATCGAGGTTGTGATACAAAAATATAACAATTAATCATCATAGAAAATTGTCATAGAAACTTTTAAAACAAACCGTACTGTTAAACAATCATCAAACGCTAAAGCATACCGAGGCCTTCACACGGTCTGGGAAAAACCCAGAAATACTTGTTAAAACGAAAGTCTTTAATTCTTACCTTGGCACCAATCTGGTTGCCGCACTGTCCTGCTTGCAGATGAACAATCTCCCTCATTCTGTACGCAGTAAAAACAAACAGATCACCTGAAAGAAAACTTCTGACTCTGACCTGCAACAATGAAACAGCAATGTGAGAACATCTAGTTAGGCAGTCGGTTACATTCACCAACGCGCTCCATCATTGGTTGATTTATGTTATGCGCCCGCCTCCCTGATGATTTCATTGGTGAATGATTGTCACGAGTCAACTAACAAGTGTATGCCTATTGGCTGGGGGTGTGTACACTCCCTTGTGATTGGCAGATGCGGTTACAACAGTTTTTCAAAAATGTTCCGTGTTCTCCTTTTACCTGGAACATTGTAACGGTTCTTATGAGCGGTAAAAACAACGTAGTCCAGCTGTTCTCCAAGAGTCCCTGAAACAGAGCCAGGGCTCCCTGATGTTTGCCCACTATTATGAATAATCTATTTCATTCATTGCTGAGTTGTTCTAACTATCCTGTTTGACCGGTCACTTGTGTTGGGTGTAATGGGGTTCATCCAAAGCTCAAAAATAAATAGCCTAGAAATAATTCTAGCTTAGACCTAATGTGTTTTGTAACCAAAAACTGAAAAATAGAAGACTCTAGCTTCAACAAACAGACAAAATATTATTGTACACAATATGCACAATAAATCTGTACTGATTTAGGTCCATTGAATTTATTTGTACAGTTAAAGGGGTCCCTGACGACAAAAAGTACAAGAACACTTGGCATAGATTAGTCCTAAAGTCTGCTTAACATTTACTCAGTGTTTGTCTGGTTAGTATGTGCATTATAAAATACTGAGATTTGTAAATTAGCTACATGAAAATGTTCAGTTTGTTTCGGTCAGTGTAAGGCTCTTTATAAGTTGGTGGAAAATATTAGTCACTGATCTGACTGGTAAATTAGGTCATGTACACTGAATAGGTCTTGTTGCATTGTTTTTATTACAAACACCAGAAATTCATTGACTGAGAAAAGGTATGGCAATGATGCAGAATACAGACTTCTAAAGCAAATGAGTTAAATGTATACAGATATTTTGAATCAAACTGAACAGTTTGTCGTCATAATATTTTGAACAAATAATAAAAACAATTTAACAAGGACACTTTCAAGACATTCAAGTGTGTTACGTTCTGTGGTTGTTTATTTATATAATGTTATCGTTGGACACTGTGTGCTGCTGTGTGCTTCTTCCGTGTGCTTTAATAGGTGTTTGTAACAGGTCCATGTGTGCAGAGTTCTGCCGGCAATATAAAGTGTCTTATGTGCAATGAAAGAAGTGTGGGGTGAGCTGTAGATTTTAGAGTTCAGGAGTAGGTAGGGGATAGGGGAGATAATGGACAGAGTTCAGCATCCTGACAGCCTGATGGATGAAGCTGTTAGAAAGCCTTGTGGAACGAGCCTGGAGGCTCCGGTACCTTCTCCCTGAAGGCAGGAGGCTGAACTCAACTAGTCAACAGCTAATGTTGTTCACTACAGAGCTTGATACTGTGTAAACTTACTCAAAGTTGTGGCTTATTGTAATCTACTGAAATTAAGTGATTAGTAGTGTTGATGCTGCTAAATGTCTTCTGTTTATTGGAAGCCGTAGGGAGGTGCATGCCATTTTATTTCTGTGAACCCTTTTCTCCTGTTTTTGCTTATCTAGGGAGTTAGTGTACATTTCTGCTGTTAAGTTTATTTTGTCAGTTTAGACAGTTTTACTCCCGAACTAGACAGAGGGTCCTTTTGTTTGTTGTGTTGGCCTTTCCCACTCCTGAAGTCTAATTTTGCTTCCTATTTTACTTTGCCATTTGTGATTTTTGTTAATAAATACTGGAATTAGGAATTTAACATGTCTGTCATGCCGGGCAGAGGACTGGTACTCACTCACCCCAACCAATTTTATTTACACTTTTCTCTGTTACTCCTGTACCCTAGACTCTTTTTACATCTGGGACATTACACAAGGAGCAAAATAAGATTTTTATGCATAAGTGGATGGGTTGGCACTCCGTCCAGGGTGTATCCTGCCTTGATGCCCAATGACGCCTGAGAGTATAGATCGGATAAGCGGTAGACAATGATTGAATGAATGTATAAGTGATCTTTAATGTCTGATTCAGCCTTAACACAACATGACCTCAAAATGGGTTTTGTTCAGTACCACACAATGCCAAGCTCCTGCTTTTAAATTCTAAACTAAAAAAATAAGATGAAATGTTTCATTGGTACTGAGGTATAAAAAACTGTTTACCAATTTAATCTTTTTTTGCTGTAGCAGAGAAATCATTAAAAAGACATGCATGATTGCCATGCAAGAGGATTAATAAGAATCCATTTAAGTCAACTTCAAACCTTCTTTCAAACCTTCAAAACTTTAGAAACTTCTTTTTGTATATCTACTAAACACAAATGCAGGTAAATTCAAAGTAATGTTTTCTTCCCTGTGTGCCAGGAACATTGTGTGAATTCCACAGAGCTTAAATGGTTTATCAACAGTCATGAGTCTTCCTCTATATCCATGCCATGTTTCTCTATGTAACATCTATAAACGAGGGAGAGAAAAATAAGACGCCTCAGTATTTTGATGGTTAAATGATCATATTTTGCTTTCTCTTAAAAATGCATTTCATTTTTTGCCGTTATGTATGAACGCATGAATGTGACTAGTGTGGAATTCTATCTTTCTTCCTCTTGCACTTCCTCTTGCACAGGTTTTGCTTAATAACACTGGGAACTTGCCAGTCTGCTGATGTGTGGCTTTTATGCAATTAATGAAATGTTACAATATACAAACAGTACTTTTTTATTTACTATACCAACTGACTTTCATCACATCTATTTTGAGAACTTATTGTATACACTGTGCAACATGGAATAATATACATGGTGGCTTGGTGGTTAGCACGTTTGCCTCACACCGCCAGGGTTGGGGATTCGATTCCCGCCTCCGCTGTGGGTGTGGCATTTGCATGTTCTCCCTGTGCCTCGGGGGTTTCCTCTCCCGGTCCAAAGACATAGATTGTAGGCTGATTGGAGTCTCTGTGCCCTGCGATGGGTTGGCATGCTGTCCAGGGTGTATCCTGCCTTGATGCCAGATGATGCTTGAGATAGGCACAGGCTCCCTGTGACCTGAGGATAGATTGGATAAGTGGTACAGACGCTGGAATAATTTAGTGTGATTTTGTTTGCATTATGCTCAATGAAAAGTTAATGAAGTCTTAATTTTCAGTTGTCATATTTGTTCCCTACAATGCTCCTCATCCCAGTTTATTTTAATTAAAATGAAATGAAGTAATTTTCAATTAAATTACATTTAGAATGATTTTCAATTCAACTGAAAATATAAGTATAAGGAGTGGTGGAGGTTAAAGTTTGTGATGGGCCTGATGGTGCAGCTTCTGTAGGTGTTGTATGATACTGCTTAGTGCTCTCCAGCAGGTTGGTAATAGTCTCCAGTTTGTTTGCACTAAATGGACATAAAGGACCATCATGCAAAAGAAAATATGAAAGACATTTTAAAATAAACTGAAGTACAACAATATAAACCATAAGTTAGACAATTTTGTTGAGATTAATGCAGCTATTTGACTGCTGTTCCTCAAATATTTCTGTAAAGTTTCAGTACTCAATCCAGTTTTTCCCAAATGAACCTGCACTAACCTACGTGTGTGGTGTGGGAACCTGTGTGCCTTTTCCATTTGATGTGCTCAGCTTTGTCTGCTTTGGTGATCTGTATGGAGAAAACAAAGATCTCAGTGGCTGCAAGCTGAAGACAGGAACAATAGATAAAACAAGATCAAACCTA
Organism: Hemibagrus guttatus; assembly: GCA_033459395.1. NCBI lineage: Eukaryota > Metazoa > Chordata > Actinopteri > Siluriformes > Bagridae > Hemibagrus > Hemibagrus guttatus. Next base: position 18,138,829 of record JAUCMX010000009.1, on the reverse strand, counting down.
AAACGATCATCTCATTCAGTTTAAAGACAACACAGTGTATAGTTAAATAACTGGGGGGAAAAAAAATCCAAACAAAAAAACATGGTAAGCCTGTTTGGGGATATTTTGGTCAGATGAAGCATTCTATATTCTATTTTTATATTTTATTTCTAGAATGAAAGACATTCAAATGGCTATAATCATCTTTAGATTTCAAACAGGGATTTTTTTTTTTTTTTTTTTTCTTTACAAATATAACGTGTGTCAATTATGCTATGTAGTAAATATAAGTTGCACTAAATGGAGTAAATATATATTACAAGAATGAAGTGTTCACACATTTAATAAACATTTCAAACATCATGTATAAATGAGTTTTCAGAGAATTCTAATCTACAGGTAGGGAATTGGTTAAAATTTTAAATAGCAACAATTACATTTTACCAGTAGTAGGAAGATTGAGATATTTAGTATAATACTTGATACACTATGAATTGGACAAAAATGTCAACAGCAATTCAGTCAGCTACAAAGAAAAATGTTTTTTTTTTTGTTTTTTTTGTTTTTTTTTTATAAATTCAAGATAGTTGTGTAACTGTTAAAGGAGCTTAAATTCAGCTTGCACTAGGGATGTTGCCCCATATATCTCTACCTGCCAGCTGTCTCTGCCATGACTCTGAACAGACTCAGTCATAGCTAAACAGCATGCTGTTATATTAAATACAAGCATGGAACATTTTTCTGTTGTGGAAAAATCACAACAGGGCTAGCAAGTGTATACCAACTGATCCAGTGACCTTCATCAACTCTCACATCATTCCATTCAGTCACTTATTATCACCATGCCTGCAAGCTACTATAAATATCCTTATAATGAGACAGTCACTTAGACAAACAGTCCTCTGTGTGAGTACTGTGGGGATTTATTTCTGACACTAATTCTTTCTGTCACACAACAAACCTAAGATTTTAAGCTGTAGCACAAGTTAAATAAACTGTTCAAAATCCAGTTGTTGTATTTACTACAAGGGGGCACGGTGGCTTGATGACTTGGTGGTTAGCATGTTTGCCTCACACCTCCAGGGTCGGGGGTTTGATTCCCACCTCTGCCATGTGTGGTGTTTGCATGTTCTCCCTGTGCCTCGGGGGTTTGCTCCAGTTTCCCTCCCAGGTCCAAAAACATGCATTGTCGGTTGATTGGCATCTCTAAATTGTGTGTGTGCCCTGCGATGGGTTGGCACCCCGTCCAGGGTGTATCCTGCCTTGATGCCCAATGACGCCTGAGATAGGCACAGGCTCCCTGTGACCTGAGAATAGATCAGATAAGCGGTAGACAATGAATGAATGAATGAATGAATGTATTAAGTACTGATATGCAAATGAGCATATTAGAACTTTCAGTGTTTTGCTGTTTTATAAATAAGATGCATTAAAAAATGTGATTACTTTGCATGGTACTGAAGAATCTGTCCTCTTATTCAGGCTTGTGGTGCATTCAGGCAACTTGCTGCTCTGTGAGCTGCCCTCAGTGTCACCTGCTGAGTACATTTGCCTGCTGTGAGACCTGCTTGGCAATACATACTGACCACAGCAGCCTCACAACAGGTCATTCAGCTGGAAGTGCTCAGCTTCACGCCACTGGAATTCAAGCTCAGGGAAGTAGGAAGTCCAGGACAAAGGAAAACAGGAAATCATCACTTCTTGTACATCACACCTCGCACTAGCAGAAGACATTCTTCCTGTGCTATTATACACTTTTAAATCCCAACCTGTGGTAAACTTGGCTGAGGAAAGATGGAAAAGAAGCATGAAACAAAGAAAAGAAGTGGACAGAGGGAGCGAAAAAAATATGTGAATGATTGTGAAAGAATAAATGACTTTGTGTTTGAATGTACTGTTTATCCCACTGTCAGAGAGTGGTAACATTCAGGTCTGTGTCCAGACCTGTTTTTTTCTTTACCACAATGGCTAAATTTCCTTACATTTATAGAAATAAAATGTGCAAAATCACAGAGAAAAGCATCAGCTCTAACACGAACCTGTGCCTGCTCCATGCTTGGTACAATAAAAAAAAAAAAAAAAAATTGACATTCATAAGTCCCAGATGGTGATAAAGCACCCACGTGGGTATTAGTCAGAGTGAAGTCAAAGATTGTTCACCTCTCACTGTCATAGAGCTCAACCCAGCCCTCGCTGTGTTTGTGCGACTAAGCAGCAAGGCGGAGCTTCAAGTTTGCCAGCTTGAGGAGAGACAATCTGACACAAATAGGAGGGGAGCCATATACAACTCAGTGTCATCACTACATCCCTCACCATGAACACTCACCATGATCTAAAGGCAGAAAGACAAACAAGAAACAATCCTCTAGAGACAAGGAATCCACATATCTCTCCTCTGATGTAAAGATGATTCTTGTGGAGACATGAACAGCACTTGCTTGGCATGGGTCACATGGGTATCCAGGGCTGGTGAGTATTTCATCCATGTATGCAATTACCAGTTTTTTCATCTATGAGCATGTTTTTAATAAGACACTGGAAGACTGAGCATACATAGCTAAGCCAATATGCCATTATGCAATACTCATAGTAACCAGAGGTGCTGCTAAACATTTCAGTACAACTTAGTGAATATTTGGGCATCTCTGAGGTTCTCAAGGACTGATGACAACAGTGGTAGATGATATCTATACTTGAATGCAACCTAGTTCAACCTTTAATAGTCTATTAAATAGCACAGTGAAGAGGTGAAAAGGGACTGCTCAAGATAAAAAAAATAAAACATACCAACTCCGCCTATAAACACTATATAAACAATGATTTTGGAGACATTTTCCTATATATAATATATAGGAAAATGCCATCTTAACCATCCATGCTCTTGTCTTGCTTTCTCCCTTTCATTGCTCCCAGCATGAGAATTGCTCTTTCCAGGTCTGCATGTTTCCTCATCTCAGCTTGTCTTCATTCTTTGCTCCCTGCTGAGGGCAAAGCATTGGCCACACTCTATTACCTCACTAAGCAGGAAGTTTGCCTCATGAGCACTGCTTCCAGCAGGCAGGTTAATGTCACTGATTTGCTCCCAGACTCGTAAAAGAAATAATGCATACTTCTTTAGTGCTAGAGAGCTGTGAGAGGGTCAGCCACTTGCTTTAACTCCAAATGTAATCAGTGGTGAGAGTGTGGCATGCACAATGGAGTGTGAGAGAGCTGATTGACTGGAGATTGGATGTGTGAAAGGAGGATAATCATCTGGCATAGAAGCGGTGATCACTTTCAGTCCTATGGTCATACAAGGGTACAGGGTTGCTTTTCTCTCTCCATTACTGCCAGAATCAATTCATTGTCTATATATAAAGCTGTGAGCTATAGATAAACATTTACACCCCCATCGATCTCCCTCCACCTGATTAAATTCATAAAGGATGTGGTAATTAGTGCATCAGTTGAATGAGGTGTGTAAGAGTGAGACAACAATTAACAGTGCAGGTGGAGGAGTGATGATTTAAAATCACTGCAGTATCAGGAGGAGAACAAGAGGGAGAGAGAGAAATATTTATAGATTCATTCTAAACCTTTCAACCTGCCTGTTTTTGTAATATTGATGTCAAGGACAAACTTGCTATTAAAGAGATGTCAGGCCATAAGTCGGTAATTAATACCAAGGTGCTTGGTGTGCATGTACATATTCACTGTCAGAGCTTCAGGTCAAATGTCATGGTAGCTGTCCTCACCTATGGACATTAGTCGACACACTGGTTATATCCCAGCAGGAGCCTTGAGGGAATCATTAATCCTGATCAGTCACCATATTCTCAACTCCAAAGCAGATACTGACCAACGTGTATCATAACCACGCTGACAGTGTATTGAGCGTTACAATCAACTTGGCATGATTACTACTCTGTGAATTAACACAGCCAGAGGAGGAGGTAGTGATCAGAAAAAAAAAAAAACTGTTATCAGTTTGGCCAAGCAGCTGATGAGTCTTATCACAAAAAAGTCATACAGAGTTTGCCAGTAAATTTCATTCCATATGGAATGTTTATGTCTCTGTAATGGATCTATACTCTGACATGGCAGGGATTACATCTAAATAAGTACACTGAAACATGTCTGTTGTTATCAACCATCTGAATTCTCTGCCAGTTGAACATAAAACATTATTTAGAAACTACCAAGAAAAATTCAGTAATTATGGTGAAACTTTCACAATACAACTTAGCCTAAAACCATAGCCGCCACAAACACGGCTATCTTTTTCCTATTGAGCTTAAAGTTATGTGGATCACACAAACCTGTATACAATCACAGTCACAATATTTAAATGCGAATGCTCATCATCTCTGGTCACTGTGAAGTATGCACACTGCCTCGTTGTTGCCAGTCATTACCAATCCTTGTATTTTGTTGCTCTTACTCTCTGGGATTTTGAGCTTGTTTCTGGTTAACCTGGTTTTTAATCCTTTTTTTGTCTTCTCTGTGTTCCTGCGATTGTCTTATGATTTGGATTTGTCTGCAAGCTTTCTAAATAAAGCTTTTGTTTACCTGCACTTGCCTCCATCCCTGCTGCCTGACATTGTTTTGATAATAAAACGTCATGGTCAATATGTGATTTCCCCAAACGGGTTTTTTCAAACACCATTCCATGTATATATTTAATAGAATGAAGATATCTGTCGTGAAAGTCCGACACACTATCTTAAAGCTTAAAGATAAGCCTCAGCAATCTTCCCTCTGACAAGTTCAAGCTTGCAGAGTCAGCTACTGAGAGAATGTAAGCGTTAGACTAATATGTAGTACTGCTGATACTCAGAGATGTATTCTCATTATACATAAAACGTGATCGGTGTAAATCTTGACCCACTAATTTACAATGAAAGTTTATGGGGCTAGAAACTGAGGCAAGCTGAGGACATGAATCGATGAGAAATCATGACAGAATGAATCATTAGTGAGATGCTGTGATGTTTACTGTGTTACTTGGTTACAAGGCTCAGGAAGGAGACAGCTTCATGTTATGATTGATGCTCAATTCTAATAAAAGTAAACTGTAAGAGAAGTGAGCAGTTTGTAATGACATAGAAGCTCAGATATTGATTAAATTATATTTGAATACTCAACATCAGTGTCACCTTAGATTCAACTTAGGTCCAAACCTAAGATTAATATTTATTCATTTAGAGTACTACTTAATACTTACAGGTTAAAACTTATTATGAATGATCCATTAGATGGAGCTGTGGTACCCTAGAATATGTGTTGTAATGGATCGGTAGAGACAATGTAAGAAGCACAGTGAATATGTCTATTCTCTAGAGAGCTTATTAATTAATTAATAATTATTGGGATAAACTTAGATTCAGAGTTACAGAATCCCTGCTGAAAAACACTGGGCATAGACTAGTTCTAAAGTCTGCTTCTGGTTTGCAGGTGTATTATAAAATATTACTTACAAATACTGCAATATTAAGATTGATAAATTAGCTACATGAATACACAGTCATTTTTAGGATCTCCATTAATTGGTTGCAAGTATATAAATTATCTTACTGGAAAATTAGGACATGCATGTTGAACAGGCCCCGAGTGTTGCCCCCCCCAGAATTTCATCAACCAAAAGCTATGACAAATGATGATGTAAATGAGAGACTTCTGAAACTCATTAGTTAATTGTACACAAATATATATAATTAAACAGAAATTTGTCAGTTTGTCTCCACACTATTCAAAACAATCAGTATATTAATGACACTTCCAAGACATTCAGGGCACAAAATCAAACAAGATTTTTCATGTATAAATTTCATGTATTTAATATCTGATATGGATTCAACACAGATCTTTACAACATAACCGCAACTGGGTTTTGTTCAGTACCATACAATGCCAAGCTCCTGCTTTCTAATTCTGAACTTTATAAAAATAATATGAGATGTTCCACTGGTACTGGGGTGTAGTACAAACTGTTTACCAAAATAATCTTTTTTTTTTTTTCTGTAGCAGAGAAATCATTAAAAAGACATGCATGATTGCCATGCAAGAGGATTAATAAAAATCCATTGAAGTCTTATTCCAAATCTCTTATTGCCAACCCTTCTTTTCATATGTTTACTGAATACAAATGCTGCAGGAAAAGTCAGTGTAATTTTCTTCTCCTTGTTGTAGGAACATTGTTTGAACTCCAATTAACTGTCCCTCAATTAACTTGAGCGATGTGTCCACACTCACGAGTCGTCCTCTCGATCCAGGCCATATTTCTCAGTGTAACGTCTACGAAAGAGGGAGAGAAAAGAGACACTGTTACATATGAGGAATGGGACTTGACTGAAATGCTAGTAAGAAACCACTTCTACCAAAAGCTGAAAAAAGCCTTAATTCTTCCCCTCTTCCTCTTGAACTCTTCTGAACTCTTTTTGGAAACTATGAATTGCTCACTGAGAACTTGCCAGTCAGCATTTGTGAGTACAGTATGTGCTGCTGCTTGCCTGTGTGATGAATCTCAGAAAAATGCTTTCAAACTTGCACTGCTTGTACAAACACTCTCAATGCGGATATGTAGTTTTATGCTACAAATGTAATTAGAGCATACAAAACAAATGGCCACCGAGATATTTAACCACAATACCAATAAACACTATATACGAAATAAAATGAACAAATTTTACCTTCTTGCATACTCATACAAGGCTGCTTTTCTCTCCTGTAAAGACATGTGTCTGTCTGCTGGTGATTTCTCAAACAATTTGGCAGCTGGCTGTAGATTAAACACAAAACAGTTTTCAGAATAAAAGAATAAAATGATCCGAACAAACATGGACAAAGTTGCACAACAGCGTCATGACAACATGACAGCAAGCAGATGGACAATACACAAAATACTGTCTGGACTATAGACATTACTCTTAACACTTAGTCACTGGGCAATAAATACTATATAGCAGTATGTTTTATGGATCAGGCATGTCTTTTCACCAGTAATGTTAACGTTTCTAGAGTCCTGATGTACAGTGAATAAAAATATACAGGGAATAGAAACTAATTTTTTTTATTTTGGTTTGTTCTGAACAGTAACAATATTTTTAAGTTTCTGCTCCAAATTTTTTTTAGTTGGAAACCAGTTATTGTTAATAATAATTGTTTTTTTTTTTTTTTTACACACTTATGATCCATGTACTTTGCAGTGTAACTGTTGCTTGCAGAAAGGTAGGAAAATTGCTTTCTCCACAGATTTTCCTGCCATCCAATTTTAGAAAACCCAGCTATAGTAGCTATATAACATCATGGGAAATTGTTACAATTTAGGCTATACAGTGAGGGACAAAATTATTTGATCCTCTGCTGATTTTGTACGTTTTCCCACTGGCAAAGAAATCATCAGTCTATAATATTAATGGTAGGTTTATTTGGACAGTGAGAGACAGAATAACAACAAAAAAATCCAAAAAAATTCATTTAAAAAAAGTTCTACATTGATTTGCATTTTAATGAGTGAAATAAGTATTTGAACCCTTCGCAAAACATGACTTAGTACTTGGTGGAAAAACCCTTGTTGGCAATCACAGAGGTCAGACGTTTCTTGTAGTTGGCCACCAGGTGCACACATCTCAGGAGGGATTTTATCCCACTCCTCTTTGCAGATCCTCTCCAAGTCATTAAGGTTTCGAGGCTGACGTTTGGCAACTCGAACCTTCAGCTCCCTCCACAGATTTTCTATGGGACTGAGGTCTGGAGTCTGGCTAGGCCACTCCAGGACCTTAATGTGCTTCTTCTTGAGCCACTCCTTTGTTGCCTTGGCCGTGTGTTTTGGATGGTTGTCATGCTGGAATACCCATCCACGACCCATTTTCAATGCCCTGGCTGAGGGAAGAAGGTTCTCACCCAAGACTTGGAGGTACGTGGCCCCGTCCATCGTCCCTTTGATGCGGTGCAGTTGTCCTGTCCCCTTAGCAGAAAAAACCCTACAAAGCATAATGTTTCCACCTCCATGTCTGACGGTGGGGATGGTGTTCTTGGGGTCATAGGCAGCATTCCTCCTCCTCCAAACACGGCGAGTTGAGTTGATGCAAAAGAGCTCGATTTTGGTCTCATATGACCACAACACTTTCACCCAGTTCTCCTCTGAATCATTCAGATGTTAACTGGCAAACTTCAGATGGGCCTGTACATGTGCTTTCTTGAGCAGAGGGACCTTCCGGGTGCTGCATGATTTCAGTCCTTCACGGCGTAGTGTGTTACCAATTGTTTTCTTGGTGACTATGGTCCCAGCTGCCTTGAGATCATTGACAAGATCCTCCCGTGTACTTCTGGGCCGATTCCTCACCGTTCTCATGATCATTGAGGTGAGATCTTGCATGGAGCCCCAGACCAAGGGAGATTCAGTTATTTTGTGTTTCTTCCATTTGCGAATAATCGCACCAACTGTTGTCACCTTCTCACTAAGCTGCTTGGTGATAGTCTTGTAGCCCATTCCAGCCTTGTGTAGGTCTACAATCTTGTCCCTGACATCCTTGGACAGCTCTTTGGTCCTGGCCATGGTGGAGAGTTTGGAATCTGATTGATTGCTTCTGTGGACAGGTGTCTTTTATACAGGTAACAAGCTGATATTTACCTGTATAAAATATATTACCTGTATAAAAGACACCTGGGAGCCAGAAATCTTGCTGATTGATAGGGGATCAAATACTCATTTCACTCATTAAAATGCATATTAATTTATAACTTTTTTGAAATGCAGTCTCTCACTGCTAAAATAAACCTACCATTAAAATTATAGACGGATCATTTTTTTGTCAGTGGGCAAATGTACAAAATCAGCAGGGGATCAAATAATTTTTCCCCTCACTGTATATTCTTCAAATCACAATGGAATTTAAAGATAAAATTGTTTACTGGTTAAGCAGTTTTAAAAATTAGGCTTTCAACTCTGAAACAATTTGTGATTTTTCAGTGATGTTCAATGAGAATGTAGTCTGTTTCTTCTTTGTTTTTTGTGTCCTGTTAGTGATGTGGCTATGTGAAATCAGTGAACCCTTCTGACCTTTAGATCAGGTGGAGGAGCAGGAACAGAAGGAGTGGTGGAGGTTAAAGTTGGGCATGATGGTGCAGCTTCTGTAGGTGTTGTATGATACTGCTCAGTGCTCTCCAGCAGGTTGGTAATAGTTGTATCCACACAGTTTGTTTGCACTAAATGGACATGCAGCATCATCATGCAAAAGAAAACATGGAAAACTTATTAAAATGCACATCGAAAAATGATGCAATTGCAACAGTATAAACTATGTTAGAGATTGATGGAACGAATTACGCTTTTTGGTTGAAAAGGTGTCTTACACAGATCTCTGGTGATAACACTCAGAGGGACATCTGGTAGCACTTCCTTCACCTGATGCGCCATCCGCATTACTCTAGGGTCATCTGCCCCGGTGCTCGAGCCCAGAAAACCTTGCGCCACAGTACGGGGTCTGGCCCCGAGATCTATAAGGGAAAATAGTGTGATTTATAATAATGGAAGGTTTTTGACACTGAGTGTATACAGCTTAGGCAAAAACTCTCTTCCAGACTCTTCAGTGAGGACAGCATGCCATCTTCATTCAGCATACAATAAATCAGGTTATAAATTTCTGTACAGTTTCTCTCAGATGAACCCATACATACCCAGGTGTGTGGTGTGGGAAACTGTGTGCCTTTTCCTTTTAATGTGCTCAGCTTTGTCTGCTTTGGTGATCTGTGTTGAGACAACGCCAATCTCGTTGGCCAGAAGCTGAAGACAAGAACAAAAGATAAAGCAAGATCAAACCCTGAAAGACTGTCTCATTTGTCCAAGTTTTCATGTGATGCAACAGTGTACAAGACAACACACAGGTGTACAGTTTAATATAATAAAAGAACTGCAACAAAAGAAAAAGAAAACACAATCTGATTGGTTGAGCAGAATTCCAAGAGTGCCCATTTTTCCACACTGGAACGTTTCACCGTGCATCACTCTGCCTGCCTATGCTCACCATGTACATTCCCACTTTCTATTTCAAACCTGTTACTACAATAGTGTTATCATCATCAGTGGACATTGAAAACTCTACTTCAGGAATATAACCTGGCTTAAAATATAAAAAAATAGTCAGTTAAAGATGAAAAGGAAGAAGGCATGCCAATTTCACCTGAAACACCTTTAACAGGAATGTACAAATCAATGTAAGCTTGCTAGCCTACGCACTACAAAATGAGTGTGGATTCTTCGGGATCCATTTCTGCTAGAGGAACAAAAATAAACAGAACATTTGGCTCTATTGGGTCCGAAATGTCACTTACTCGATATTCTTGTTTATAGAACTGCTGTATAAAAGCACCATCACACTCTTTATACTGAATATCTGCATGGCTGTGATTACCAAACAGCACTCCCCCTGTGGGACGTGTGTCTGCGGAGAATTCAACAGTGCCAATATTCAGTAGAACTGCACTTAATAACTTGCTCATGATTAATTATAGAATGGAGACCATAAATAGCTCTTGAAAGCCTTAGATTAAATTCATTTCAAACTGTTATTTTATTTCTTTTATTAATGTGTAAACACTTTGCTTATGCTGCTTCATGGAATATAGTATTTTTCAGTTACTGCAACCATGCAAATGATGCTGCTTGTACATGCATGCATTTATATCTTTTATAAATGTGTAAAGAAAAAGTTAAGAAGGTACCTCTTGGACTCTGTTGGCAAATTCTTGATGTGATTCCTCATCTTGTCTTTGCACTGGAGGAAGCCACCTGATGGTGTTTTATAAAGGGAGAGATAAGAGAGTGGAATTGAAAAAATCCATCCTGTTACACAAATGATTTAATGACTCCATAGTATAAATGACTCAAAAGTATTAACTTAGTTAATTAGTTAATAAAGTTAATTAATTTAATTACTAAATAATAGATGGAATTATTCAATTAAATTATTTAACTAGTTTTAATAAAGATAGTCATTAAAATGCGATAAAGATTGCATTAAATATAAATAATGCATGAATCAGTTATCAATGATTTCTAATCTACATGCAGGGAACTGTAATGGAAAACTGCCAATTAAAAAGTCAAGAATAAAATTGTAGTAGAAAGACAGTAATATTTAGTACCTTACTTGATACACTGTGAACGGGACAAAGAACGTCCACAGCAATTCAGTCAGCCACGAAGATTCAGTTACATTCTAAGAGAAGAAAAATAAAAAGGGCCACCAGATTTTATAAATTCATGATAGCTGGAGGCATCATCCACTCCTGTCTACTGGATGGGGCTGTGTAACTGATCAAGCGGCTTAAATTAAAATTGCTCTAGGGATGTTGCCATCTAGGACTCCACTTTTTCCATATTTCTGTTGTGGAAAACACAAGGGAGGTAAGTGTATACTAACTGATCCAGTGACCTTCATTAACTCTCACATCATTCCACTCTGTCACTTATCATCACCATGCCTGCAAGCTACTATAAATATCTTTATAACAAGGAAATCATTTAAGGTGATCAGTGGAGTCTGGTACACTTTCTTTTTTTTTTTTAATCTCTTCTTTTTATATAGAAGTCTAGAGTCATAGTCTAGAGAGCTATGTTTGGAATGTTAACTTAAACTAATGCTCTCAAGTGATTTGAAGGTGATTTACATCTTTATATTTTCCTAAAATATAGGAACAAACCTTAAACTGACTGTCCATAAAATAGTACACTGCATGAAAGGGATAAATTGTCCAAAATCCAACTGATGTATTGAGCATAAAATACAAATTAGCTCATTGCAACTTCCTGTGTGTTCCTAATTTTTACCTTAGGAATAAAGAGGCAGCAAAATTGTGATTTCTTTCAATCTGTTTTTAAACTTACTGACATTTTCAAAAGATAGAATTAGTCAAAGAATTGGGCAAGAACCACTTACTGGAAGTGTTTTTTCATCGATACATAGCTTAGGAGGAGAAAAGGCATTCACATGAATGTTTCTCAGACCACCTCAAAATGAAGTATTTTACAATAAACTGTGTTGTATAATAATTAAAAAAAAAACTCAAGGTGACAATTATGACAATGATGATAATTTTACTAAAATTTTTACCACAGCAATGAAGGGCCTCTTCACCCTCAGGGCCACAGGCTGTACAGCATCTGCCACAGAGAAAGGCCAGGAGCTAAGATGGGGAAGGAGAGAAAGAAAGAGAGAGAGACTTTTTAAAATTTTATTTCACATATTCAAACTACTACAATGATTACTACTACTTCTAATAATCATAGGGTTTAATTGAACTGTTCAAGCTTCAGGAATTATTCAATCTGAAACTGATTGGGAAATAGAAATATTTGAAATCCTTTATGCTTTCAGAGGCTGTAATGAGCAAACACACATTACTGTCCTGTCATAGCTTCATACCAGGTGATTAATCATCTCCCAGACAGGCAGCTTCAGGGAAGCTTATTCAGAAGCTGGCAAACATCCCAGGACATATCTGCTTCTAATCACCCAAGTGTTTACACCAAGCACCTTACCCAAGCATAGAAAGCCTTCTGCCATATTCTCACATTATTCATACCGGGTTTTCACTTACTATGTCTGAGATGACAAACAGCCTCGCACAGGCTGGAACTCTTTACAGCACTAATACTGTTCTCTACAAGTATGCATCATGGACTCACCTGAACTTGAGCAGGCCAGCACGTCCGTTGGTTGTGTCTTCTTCTGGGAAGAGTAGCAAGGGCAGAGCTTCAGGAACAGAGCAATACCCACGCAGGGTCTGTGTCAGCTCAGCCCTGCTGCCGGTCACAGTGCCCAGTTCCATGAAGCCCCGTGCCCAGCACACAAACCCTGAAGGGCCCTCTAACAGTGGCTGGAACGGCATAATTTGAGATTTAAAAGAAGTCAGACTCAGCCATTATTTGTCATGTATTGTTATCTACTGTATAACTGCAGTATTATCTGAGAAGTTGATGAAAATAACTGGTAAATGATCCTTTTATATGTCTAATGCTTAACTTGCTGAATAAACAAAGTAGACAATGTGAAATGAAAATAAAATAAAATTGCTTGTGCATATTTCGTCCCTCTAATCTCTCCTTTCTCTTTTCTCTATATCTTAGCATGTGTCTCTATATTAGACTTGGATACCTGGCATGAAAGTAATTTTGTAAATAAACTAAACTTTGAGATTACTTTTCTTTACAAAAACAGAACATATCTGCTTTTATGTACATGCCATTTTTCACTTGGTAGTACTTGAATACTACCCACAGTATACACCAGTTTAACTGTGAAAATGGTCTGACATCAATCTAATTAGGAAAACTCGCTGAAATTCACAAAAGAAAAAAAATATGAAATACCCAATTTAACACAAGCCTAACATTAAGTTACAACAGCTAATAAAATACCTCACTGAGAGTACAGTATTATAGAAAATCAATGATGGGTGTAAAACAATACAAGAGAGTACAACAGCACAACTAGGCTGCATTATGTTACCACTCTGGAGATAACTGGAGATATAGAGGACACTCACGGTGTGGCAGGAGGTAAGGAGGTTAATAATGTTGTGGTCAAACTGAGTAATGTGATTGCTGACATACAACTTGACATTTTTGTCCCTTAAGCGCAGGTTGTTCTGTTTTACATGCAGGCCCAACACAGAGCACATGACTCGCACTATAAATCTGAAACACAAAAAAAGACACAGACACAGGTACTTGAGAAAATCTCAGAAGCCATCTGTAGCCATTTATCTGGGTACAATAAACATTATACAGATAAAGTATGCTAATGAAACTAGCACAAATCCACAAAAACAATTTTTCTTTTTCTAATGATCAACCATAACATTAAAACCACTGACAGGTGAAGTAAATTTAACAAGGGCCAAATAGTGTTATTTAGATGACTGGGTCAGAGCATCTCCAAAACGGCAGGTCTTGTGGGATGTTCCTGGTATGTATTGGTTAGTAAATACCAAAAGTGGCTCAAGGAAGGACAACAGGGTGAAAGGCACCCGTTGAATGTTCCGATCCCACCAAAGAGCTAATGCTGGCTACGAGAGAAAGGTGTCAGAACAAAGAGTGCACAGCTGCAGATAGGGCTGAAACGATTCCTTGAGTAACTCGAGTAATTAGAATACAAAAAATCATCGTGGCAAATTAATTGCCTCGAAGCTTCGTTTAGTCCATTTACTGTAACTACACACAGAGCACTGTTTCCCCATAGACCATTATTACTGATGCACAACCCGCTAAACTCGGGGAGAAAAAATTCAGGCCAAAGAAAACGGCAGAAAGTTTTCAAAGTTTGGGATCATTTCACACTAAAACAGAAAGAAAACTCTGTATAGTGTGATTACTGTAAGATTCAAAAGGTTTACCACAACAGTACAAGTTCGATACTTCAATATCTCATTCGAAAACACCCAGTCCAGGGTGTCGACACAAGCTAATGTTAGCATTCGCACTTAGCTTAAATCAATATGACTGCTAGTTGAAATTAAGGCCCGTAAAAATGTATGTAGAGTGTGGCTACATGTAGTGACTACTAAATCAGTATGGTGGCTAGTTATGATGTCCCTAATTTAGCTAAGATTTGTGAAAGCCTAAGCATCATTCATGTTGATAGCCTCACTCTCTCTCTGTCACTCACACACACACACCAGTATATTCAGAGACATTTAAGAGTGTTTATTCTCCAAATAACTCTAATTTCATGTTACAGATAAATGTGTTTTTCTTTATTTTATGTGTATGGACTCTTGTTCTTTTTCCAGGTTACCTTCCTGTCCACTAATGTTTGCCTCTTAGAAAAGCTACAAAGTCTTTCAGAAAACAGTAAAGGCTTATGTCCTGCTTGAGCTGTAGTTAGACTGAAACTTGAAAGTTAAGTTGCACAACATAAATGCAATGTTTAGGTATTATTATCATTTTGTTTTAGGTTGTACTACGTTTATGTTTTTTAAGTAATTAAGTTTTTTTATTTATATATTTGTATTTGCATTTTGAATGTAATATGTCAATTAAATGCACTAAATGGGTTCAGATTTTATTTTCATTTTTCTAAATAGGAAACAACATAGTTGTTCATTTTAAGAGACCTGTCTTATTTTCTCTTGCATATTTAGTATTCCTCTTTAATAAAGAAAAAGTACTTTAGCCGATTACTCGATGGGATAATCAGTTGAATACTCGATTATTAAAATAATCAATAGCTGCAGCCCTAGCTGCAGACCCTTGCTGAACCCTGTCCACTGCCTACAAGTGCCTACAACAGGCATGTGTGCATAAAAACTGGACCATGAAGAAATGGAAGAAGGTGGCCTGGTCAAATCATGTTCATGTTTACATTCAACTGAGTTTGCATCACTTAGCTGGGAAAGAGATGACACCAGGATGATAATGTCTGAGCTGTTTTGGAAGAACAATGAAAATCTACATAATATTAGTCAGGTGTTTAATTTTATGGTTTAACGTAACTGGCTTAACTAATTATTTATAATAATTTATAAAAGTTTATATATAAACTCTCAAAATCATAATCTTAAGTGCAAAGGCATGATCAGAGAACATTATATCAATTATTAACCAACATCACTATTATAATCCATATCATGCTCAATCACTCAGCTGAGAATATAATAGAACATGTGTAATATAATAGCAAAATAAATACATATGAAAGTAGTTAAATGTGCATCATACCGTATGTATATTATGAGTTCTGTAATAAAACATTTGTTCCAGCTGTAAACAAAATTTAGTAACACATACTGCAATGCCTCCATTACAGCAGAGCTCAAAATATCTGCTTTATAAATAAGTACAGTTCCTGGGAACTGGCAGCAAATCTTGGAGGTCAGTTTCCAGATTGCTCTGCATGTATATTTTAGGGGCCTTTGAGCATTCTATATATGGAATGTATTACCCCAACAAGATATTATGCTGATAAATATCTTGTAATATTAATATAATTATATTGTATGATCAGACCTGTTTATCAGTAGAGTATGCTAGTAAGAGTTCTTACTGAAAAATGCACGAAAATGTTTTGTATTCTTCTGCCCAATAATATGGGTGAACGGTTTATAATATGGGTGAATAGTCCAGTATATTTCACCTCAGTTAATTAGTATTTAGCAGGAATACCACGAATAAGAATGAACATACAAACATTTTGATCCGGAAATAAACAGGATCTAACACGTAACAGATAATGTTAATGGTGGTGATAAAGAGTGATTAAGTATGGTCTGTGTTTTTTAAAATGGATTTAAACACGTTCAGTGCATGTATACAAACAAATGATTTTACAGAAAATGTACTGTCATTTATCATAATCAGGGACAAATCAATACTGGACAACCGAGAGCATTCAATCCAAATCTAACTTAAAAACTGTTTGTGCTTTCCTACTTACCGTCTTACAAAACTGTCAGGAAGTGCACAACTCACTAAGAATATATGAACACCTATAAACATACGTAGTATCATTAAGCAAAGGCCAACTGGGGAGTACAGCAGCAGCAGTAGCAGGATCAGTCCATCACTTGGCAACCTACAAGGAAGGTTTTTGTCATGAATAAAATATTTAAAAAAAAAAAAAAAAAATGTAAGAAAATTCATATCAATGCTGCATTCTTCATTTCTGCACAGCCTAGTTTCTGCTGTGGCTCCATAACTCAATTTTACCTGACTGTATTAACTGATGAAAATATTTCCGCTGATGTTACCGGAGATTGAGTGAAGAAATGACAAATAGGCATGTGTAAAATGTCACAATTGAGTTCAAATGCTGAAAAAGATTGTTCATAATCAGTTCCTATTTTAACCTTGTGTATAAACTTTGGCATTAATTCAGCATACCAAGACATTTTAGACAATTTCATGCTCCGAACTTTGTGGGAACAGTTCGGGGATGGCCGCTTCCTGTTCCAACATGACTGCACCACTGCACAAAGCAACGTCCATAAAGACATGGATGAGTGAGTTTAGTGTGGAGGAATTTGACTGGCCTGTACAGAGTCCTGACCACAACCTGATAGAACACCTTAAAGTTCTATCAGGAATTAGAGCGGAGACTGCGAGCCAGGCCAAAACTGTGACGTCTTTACATGCACATGAATGTAATATGGAGTTGGCCCACCCTTTGCAGCTATAACAGCTTCAACACTTCTGGGAAGGCTTTCCACAAGGTTTAGGAGTGTGTTTATTGGAATTTTTGACCATTCCAATAGAAGCGCATTTGTGAGGTCAGTCACTGATGTTGAATGAGAAGGTCTAGCTCGCAGTCTCACCTCTAATTCATCCCAAAGATGTTCTATCGGGTTGAGGTCAGGACTCTGTGTGCAGGCCAGTCAAGTTCCTCCACACCAAACTCACTCATCCATGTCTTTATGGACGTTGATTTGTGCAATGGTGTTCAGTCATGTTGGAACAGGAAGGGGTCATCCCCAAACTGTTCCCACAAAGTTGGGAGCATGAAATTGTCCAAAATGTCTTGGTATACTGAGGCATTAAGAGGTCGTTTCACTGGAACTAAGGGGCCAAGCACCACACCTAAATTCAATGATTTGGAGAGGTGGGCAATATAGTGTACATGTCTACATTTAACTATGGAAAGGGTTTTCCCCAGACCGCTACAATCCAGTATGTACTATAAATGAATCACAAATTCTGCAGGACTTGATTCATGCCGCTGCTAATCGACCCAAGTTACTGAGCCGTAACTGAAGGTCTTCAATGAAGCACCAATGTTACTGACATGAAACTCTAGCTTTTGAAAGTACATGCCATTTTAATAATAAATAAACATGCACAATAATAACTTTAAGTCTGGGTCAAATAGAAGCAGTTTCTACAATTGAAACAGCTAACAGGTTTTAAGCCACCTAAGACGTCATTTAGAGCTCTGCTAATGAGCTAATTTAGCCAAATAACGTTTGCTAGCTGCATCCAGAACTACCATAATCTTTCTTAGGAACTGGGTTAGATAGACAGATTACTGTTCTTACTTACAATGTAATAATATTACCTATCTAAACTCGTGACGGCTTAAATAATTTGACAAGCATCAGCTTACACTTCTTATTTAGGTAGGTTGTCTTCTAGATAGCCAGTCAACTAATTAATCAGCTAAGTTAAAGCTAGCAGTACAGTCTAGTCATTGCCAAACAAGGGTAAATTTACTAGTAAGATATTGCTAGTATGCAAGCAGACATCAAGCTATGCGATGAGCCATTTGTTTACCATATACCCATTAAGCCAATTATTACATTATCGACATCAAATCTACAGTATGCTATAACTCAGCTGACCTTAGCTTATACTTCTGTATATTAGGTAACCTTTACTAACTAGCTTCGTAGCTTATCTAGCTAATAACTAAACCTAGCATTAATATTAAATGTGAGTCTTACCGCTGAAAGTCAAACATCTGCTCTATACCCCGCGTTTCCATTATTAAAGATTTGTATACGTTTCTGTCAGTAGCGACAAGCTAGTTTCCTGCATACTACACTTCAACGAGTTATAAACTTGTTATTAAATTGAAACACTAGCTTGTATTATTTATCTGAAATCCCCCCGTCGCCATGTTGAAGTCTTGATATTTGAGGGGGAAAAACCTCACGATATAAGTTTCGCCTTTACACTGACACAGGATCAGCTCTGGGTAACCCCACTCTTATTTTTAATCATAAAGACGAAACGTTGATCTGATCCCAGAGCAGTTTTAAACGCCTATTTCTGTCTTCGGAAGGACAGCTCAGGCTTTGTCGTAAACGTGTTTCTTTTGAAACACTGACATCTAGCGGTTTGGAGTGTGAAAGAGGACGCGACCTTTTATCGTTGGAAATCAGTATCTGTTTACTGTTTCTTTGTTCCTACGTTTGTTTGTTTATTTGTGTTTTTTCCCCCTTTAACTAGTGACTTCAAATAGCAAAGAAAATGTAAAAACCTATAACTCGTTCTGGTATATTAGTTAGATCTCATATTTTGAATAGATTAATTTGCAATGCTACTAACCAGATGTGTGGAAAAATATAATCACTGTGATACAGCTTCCAACATTTTATTTATCTATCTATCTATCTATCTATCTATCTATCTATCTATCTATCTATCTATCTATCTATCTATCTATCTATCTATCTATCTATCTATCTATCTATCTATTTATTTTTAAATGTACATATACATTTGACAGTAAGAAAGAAAACATATATTGCTGACCATGCACAATGATCCAGGAACACTTTCTATGCAAACCTGAAACATCAGAAATCACAATCATTTTATTTAATAATATGATGATTATGAGAATATGATGGGATTCTCAAACCTTTAGCAGCCAGGATGCTGTATATCTATAATATGTTCTGTTTGACACTCTCACTACAGTAATGAATGTAACCTAAATCTATGGATATTAGGCTTATAATTAAACTGTGTGCAATAATATTTTGTCTAATGCCTAAAACTATAGATCTATATATTGCTGACAGGCCACGTTAAGTTCAAGCTTCTTGGCTACATGTTTTTAAGGTTATGAGTAAATCCAATTAATTCAAATAGACAAATAACTATACAAGAATTCAGCAATAAATATAAATTTCTCTCTAAGGATTTCCTACAATAAATAAATAAATAAAATATTTTTAAAAATTGCCCATTTATTTATTTATTTATTTATTTTATTTTTTGTACTTGAAATACTCAGCTCCTTAGTTTAATCGAGTAGTACACTAACAGTTTCCACACACCAGAGGGCAGAGTTATCTTTCTGGTAAGTACACAACGAAAATCATGGCAGCATTAACTTTGTTTGGTTTGTCGTTATTAAATGAAGTTAATCATAAGTTCTTCATCCAGAAGGTATTCTGGTCTCTTGAAATGAAAATGTATAAACATGTCAATGTCAATTTCATGACATCACTTGTCAATGACCCAAATAATAGGTCAAATTACACAATGAGAATATAGAAACAATTCAAAAACACAAATACACAAAACTATCATGTAGTTGATGAAGATTATACTTTATTATATTCATTATTCTTGATAAAATTCAGTTTTAGACTTTTTAAAAAGATGCTACTAACCGTTGTAAAGTTTAAATGAACAAGTAAGCGAGGCCTTTACTAACTTTTAACATTTAAAAAAATAACACCTCCAACTAAAGTTCATCTTTTTTCCTCTCACATTGATAAATAACAGTTGTGCTTCTTCAGCTCAGTGCATTTGCCTCCAGCTGCATCGCCCCAATATGTCTCTGCAGCAAGAGATTAAATCTGCCCCATTCATTAGCCTAAGTGGATGAGCCTTCCTAATAGATGCTCCCCTTCCCCTCAATAATTGCTGTTGAT
Source organism: Hemibagrus guttatus (assembly GCA_033459395.1). Taxonomy (NCBI): domain Eukaryota; kingdom Metazoa; phylum Chordata; class Actinopteri; order Siluriformes; family Bagridae; genus Hemibagrus; species Hemibagrus guttatus. The sequence continues at coordinate 18,118,489 of JAUCMX010000009.1, read as the reverse complement.
TGGCGCAAATTAGACCCTAGTTGCCAGACGAGTGATTCTCGACGACGATAATCCGATTCCCAACTCAAACTAATAGGATTTTAACTCCAGCTTGGCCTAATGTCCGTCTGTAAGGCCTGGCCCGACTCTGCTTAGTCCAACACTGCTCCTCTGGCCTTCTGTTTCTCACTGCACGCCTGCGGGACAGAGAAGCAGACCTGCTGAGTATGTGCCTATGGCTGAACACACAGTTATTTTCACAATATACAGCTGAAAATGTGTCAGAAGATGCTGTTTTATAACAGTTATTTGTACAGGCTATGAATGACTAGAAATGCACCAGACCAAAGGCTTGGCATATGATAGGACATAGACAATTCTTTTTCTAATGTATTTTATTTTGTCCTTTTCATCTAAGTATTGTGCAGCAACAAAATGCCATTGCTGTTTTAAAAGGGTGTAAGGCAGAGACTAAAACACTGGAATTAGTTCTAATACCTTGCTATTTTTCACTCCTGGTAAATCATTACTCACTAGCACAAAACACTATGCATGTTCTTCATAAGCCACTACCCAAATGAGGACTCGCACATATTTGATAGTATTTGTCATTGGGTTGATAAGAGGAGATCGGATGCCTGCTTAGGCCTCGAGTCTAATGAAACTCCACTCCATTAGAGCTGAATCGGACAGATTGCCCTCCCAGAGAAATGAATTGAGTTTTTTGTATTTGTGAGATCATTCTCCCTCCATTAACTGCTCTTTATCCCGTCTCTTCATCACAGCCAAATCAGGTTAGACGGCCATGATTAGCTGGGGTGGCCTCCCTTTTTAAGCAGTAATTGGGTTTGGCGGCTCAGCTGATAGCGCCATTAAGACCAATAAAGGCTGGGCTTGGCTTGGAGAGTGAAACAGATTCTTGCAGAACAGATGGCAGGCGCACATAAAGGGGTCTGATTTAGAGCTGGCAAAAGCAAAGTTTGTGTAACTAAAGAACTTGGTGTACAACAGCGTGCCTGGGAGGCAGCTTCATGTACACTCGCTGTTTGTTTTGGTGTTGACTGTCTTTGAGATGTTACATCATCTTGCATAATGCAGCATTTTGAATTAGGGTGTAGCAGCATGAGTAAATGTTTCATAATAGCAAAATCTGAAAGGTTGATGGATGGATCCTGAATGAGTGAATAAGGTAAACATCTGCGAAACAAGATGTTATGTATGTGGATATGGTGAGGAATTTGCAATAAGCTGTAATTTTAAACTGAAAAATGTGAAATGCAGGGAGTAGAAAAGCAGGGAGTAGTATGGAGAAAATTTGGAAAGCAGATATCAAATGATGTTATTTCACATCATTTGATATCTAGAAGACAAGAAATACTTAAAAATTTTTGATTTAGAATTAACTCAACTATGTTGAATTCTTGATTCTGATTGGTCACATGGTACTGAAAAAAAAGCAGAAAGCTCAGAGAGTTCCTCTTGCAAGATTTAGGGCTCGTCCTAACAAACTGTAACATCTTACATCAAGACTTGTATGGAAGATGCTCAACATCAATAGATGTTTCTTGGTAACATAACAAACTGTGGATTTGTTTGTCTTATTCATTTAAGTAGAGAGAAGAAAAAGATATATTGGATTGGAAACTGCTGTTTTTAGCTTTTAAAACATAAGTCACAACAGGAACTTGCTACGCAGACGTTCCACAACATGCAGGAGTCGTGTAAAAGAGTAACAGAATCTCCGTTCGCTCCTGTATGAAACCAGGGGGTGTGGTTGAGTAACAAGTCCATAATGATGATGAAGCTAGCCTGATGTGAAAAAATGAGATAAGTAATGACCAAGCTGCTGCATTTGTTAGATTCTGCTAATGTAAAAGAGTGAAAGAAAAATATGACAGCGAAAAGCAATTTCATTTGAGATTGCTCTACACTGATGATTGTATTTAAATGTCTCACAGATCCTTCACCATGCATTGATGGATAGACAAACGGAGGATATTTAAAACCCCAACAGGGTGTAATACCAGTTAATATCTGGTTTGTAGATCTATATTTGTTGTCATGAATTAGGCCCTTTAATTTAATATCTTGCAGTTTTTCACTCATGTAAGCTCTGCAGTGCTAAGCCTGAAAAAGAAATCATTTTGTTGTTTATAGAACTGTAAAATGCATTAATTCCTCATCATATAAATAGATATCAATTGTTTTTATGGTCACTGATACCTCATATCAACCACATGTAATGACAGCTCATGCACCTTCATTTCTGCCCTGGTCTATCAATCAGATATTTTCATTTATTTCATTCATTCATTGTCTACCGCTTATCCGATCTACTCTCGGGTCACGGGGAGCCTGTGCCTATCTCAGGCGTCATTGGACATCAAGGCAGGATACACCCTGGACGGAGTGCCAACCCATCACAGGGCGCACACACACACTCTCATTCACTCACGCAATCACACACTACGGACAATTTAGAGATGCCAATCAACCTACAATGCATGTCTTTGGACTGGGGGAGGAAACTGGAGTACCCAGAGGAAACCCCCGAGGCACAGGGAGAACATGCAAACTCCACACACACATGGTGGAGGCGGGAATCGAACCCCCAACCCTGGAGGTGTGAGGCAAACGTGCTAACCAGCAAGCCACTGTGCCCCCCCTCCCCCCCCTATTTTTTTTCTAAATATCTAAATGTTTCTTGTTGTTTTGTCAAATATCTTTCACTAGGAAAAGTTGCCAACAGAAGTAATAAGAAGAATTAAAAGAACACACACACACACACACACACACACACACACACACACACACACACACACACACTCACACACACAAACAAACACACTCTTGCTTATCTAGAGAGCTAAATGCTGTGTATAAATTGCATAATGGCTATGGAGAGCTGTATATCTTTCCTGAGCCTCATTAGGATGAAGCGGAGTGCTTATTTTATTTATTTAAGAGCATTTCACAATACGGCTTTTCCCGCTCGGACCTTCCCGAGAGGAAAAATAATGAGAGAGCACTTCAAATGAATTACTGTATACACAATCACTTTAATTATTCAGTTCTAGCTAGGCATTGGGTGTGACTGTTGGGAAATACCATGCATGCTGCCAGGTCTACCTGTTACAGTGATGCGATTAATGTAACAGTGAGATATGCACTTAAAACATCGGATGTCAACAGCTTCTTGCAAATTAGCAGTGGTATCATGCTGTGCAGTGTGCAAAAGGCCCCATGCAGATGCACTGCTCACTTGTGTGAAATCCCTGCACCCTGGCTGATCATTTGAGCCTGAAGACAATAAAAGAAAAAGCTGCAGTTTAAATTAATTTTAAAGGAATATAACAGTGTGTAGAAGGTTTAGCGATGGCTAGTGGCTAATATAGTTGATGGTTTCTAAAATACTTAAAACAAATAAAGAAATGATTTAGAAAGAAAGAGGGAAATGAATGTTCTTCCTGAGCTGCCAATCGGAATTTTTTATTGTCTGTTTCATTCATTTATTTATTTATTTATTTATTTATTTATTTATTTATTTATTTATTTATTTATTTGTGTGTGTGTGTGTGTGTGTGTGTGTGTGTGTGTGTGTGTGTTTGACAGTTTACAAGACTATAATAATTACAATTTACATACTGTTTTAGGCAACTAAAATTGAATGAATTGGATTTTATTTCATTTTCTTTTCTTTTACTTTGCTTAATTTAATTAAATTTTACTTTATTTTATTTTATTATTTTTTTCTAATTATTGTGTGGGGGAAAACATTGCCATTCCCACATGAAATCAGATATATATCACATTAATACGTATAAAGCCCATGATATATATGAAACAGTTTACAAGCAGAAAAGAACCCTATAGAGATGAAGTCCTTCCTCTAGTGCAGTGTTTTATGACCCTTTATATCATCATGAAGCAGTATGAAAAATCCCTCATATTAGGCATATTCTTCCCCTGTTTGCGCTAAACACAATACAGCTGCAATTCATGTCGTATACAGCATCCAGAATTATAGTTTGACAAGCATTTGCTCCAGCTGTGACCTCCCCTCTGTGACATTCTTATAAAAGAATTGAATTTGCACCGGCTCCGAGATGACTGTGAGGTTGCTCCTCCTATTTGCCTCCTTGTATATTGCTTTTATAAGAGACAAAAGGGGGAGATACGGGGGAGAGAGAGAGAGAGAGAGAGAGAGAGAGAGAGAGAGAGAGAGAAAGGAGATGGAATGATGCCATGGATCTTCATAGCTCTGGCAGCAGCTGTCCATTTGAAAATGAATCACAAGATGCAAGAGCCCATTATAGAGGACATTTACAACCAAGTATATTACTGAAACTCTTTAATATATGTAAACAACAATAATAATAAAGTGCAATGTTTTAGTTTTGTATGCCTAAATAATGTGTGTGCCGGCTGTTTTTCTTTAATACAGTAACTAAAATCTAGCTTTAAACTTGCACACATTTTACACGCTCCCATTTAAATATCACTATCTAGAACAAACCCATAACATATAGTAACAATTAGTCATGACATGCATCACTATCGGATTATAGATAGTGTTTATGGATTTATATTTCGGATCATGTTTCCTTCTCAGTTATACTCAATAATCTGAAACAATACTGTAGCACGGGCAAACAGAAAGCATTTGAAATTGAATTGAGGAGAAAATGTCTGATCTCTGTGCAAATATATATAGAGATATCATGACCTATATTTTACTCATCGTTTCTGGCAGAAAAAAAAAAGAGATTTTTCTAACTTCTTTTAGAAATTACTGAAGATACAATGACAAACTTTACACAGAAAGCAGAAGATGAGCAATTTGTTGCTGAAGAAGCTGCTGATATTTAATGATTTATGACTGAAGATTTTATTTATGTTCACAGTTATATACAGTATATAAACTTGCAGTGAAATGAAAACCAGGCCACTTCCTAAACTGTGTATATAAATAGACTACATTTAAGAAACTATGTTAAAAAGAATGGATAGAAATAATAAGAAATTGGAAGAGGTAATAGAATGTGATGTGTAATGTTACATGTAGTAGCAAGATGTGCATTTTGCCTTATATGTAGTACAGAATGTGCAAACATTACATGCAGGTAAGTTACATGTAGTAACAGTAAAATTTCAGTGCCTTCTGTGCCTAAGGAAGCATTGCCTTGAACATAATATAAGAACATGTTAGTAAGTAGAATAGGTCTTATTTTTTTTACCCATCATGACATACTGCTGACAAGTTGACCTGAATAAACCAAACCAAGCAACAGGCAGGGACAAGAAAAATATGTAACATTAAACAGTATATGATCCTTCTGAAAGCACCATAGCTTTTTAAAAATGATTATTAATAAATGTTATTTCAGTGTTGCTGTAGAGGAATGAAAGTGAAAATGCATGCATGCATTAAGAACCACTTTCTCTGTCTTATAAATAATAAATACATTCTGATTGTTTCAAATCCTTACTTATAATACAAGGCCACGGCTCAGTGGAAAGCTACCTGCAGCTTCTCACACAATGCATCGAAGCAGTCCATTCATTCCAGCACTCCATTGAGATGGCCTGAAGCAATTAGCCCCACTAAGACCAACTCATTAGGAGGCATGGGCTGAATGAGCTCTGCTCACTGCAGCTAATCAATATTAATGATGGATTATTTACAATTAACAATGGGCCCTTAATGGCCCCCTAATTGTTTGTTTTGCTCTAACACAGAGAGGTGAGAATTGCAGGTAAAATGGAGAGATTAGTGAAAGGAGGAATAAATGTCTTCTCAATTACCCTGGCCGGAATGTATGCCATGAGCTGCGTTCAATACAATTCAAGGAACATATTTGTCTGAATAGTTCATGGTGGAAAAATGTGAAAAAGAATGCTAGAGTGGTTGACAATTTGTTATTACTAAAGGTTACTGCTTTATGATTTAGCGTGTCTGCTTTTAAGCTTACCATAACTACACAAATTAAATAGTCCATTTGACTCTCTCATCTAAGAAAATGAGATGCAGGTTATGACATGACTATACAACATAATCATATTTTACTGTGACATTTAGAGCTGTAAAGCCCCAAGGCTTGCAGGTAATCAGGTATCTGTAAGGACCAGGTGTGTTGCATTGAATTTATGACCTTTCCTGCTAACTGTTAGATTTCGTGTTGGACCAGTGCCCATGCAGCCCCTTCCCCCCACACAGAGCATTGTGATTGGCTGATGCAGGTCTCTAATCACACCTTTCTTGCATATTGAGGTAGCACCCTGCAATTTAAGAAGGGTCCCTATAGTCCCCTCTGAGGTTTCTCCTTTCCCTTTCTTTACCCCTCTCGTGCATACACACTTTCTCAGCTGTATGCTTGTCTAGGCTGTGGGTGAAGACAGACATCTCCCTTCTCTGTTTTTAGGAAGAGTTTAGGCTGGAAGAGTGAAAGCAGATAAGCAGCTTTACTTTAAGAAAATCTGCAGCCGACTATTGACACCAGCAGTCTGGGACTTGGAGGCCTGCAGCCTGCTAAGGATCACTCATCTCTGTTAAGAGCTTGTCCGCCAGCAGCGAGATGAAAGGATTTGCGGCTGTTTGAGACACAACAAAGATCTCCAAAACACTGACTTGCTTTTCAGTTGTTTGTCAACAAATGCAACCTAGGGAACAGACAATGCCATATTTGACGGTGCTGATAGCTCTACTGCTAGCTTCTCTCTCTGAGCCTCTTTCCCTAGAACACCTCAGGCATTTAGACTGGCAGAGGGACATTCGGTCAGGCCAGCGTTGTCCAGCAAAATGCCAACGTGAGCAGTGCCCGGATCCCAGGCTGCTCCAGAGCTGCCAGTGGGGTCAGGTCCGGGACCTGTGCGGGTGTTGTTGGGAATGTGGGAATGGAGAGGGCCAACTTTGTGACCTTGAACCCAGGACTGGGTCCACGTTTTTTGGTCAGTGTGCCGAGGGACTCCGATGTAAAGCCCCACGCAGGGACCCCACAACGAAAGCAGACCCTAAACCTGTGTGTGTGTGCACCAAGCAGGAGATTTTTTGCGGTACAGATGGGAAGACATATGAGAATATTTGCCAGCTACGAGCAGTGCAACGCAGGCTGGGTGAGCAGAAAAAGGTCACAGTGGCACATCATGGACCCTGCAGAGCAAGTGAGTATATGTCCTTTGTATTTTGAAAAAAGGCTAAAAGTAAGAGCTTATTGTTGGCTCAGATGCATTGGGTAGGATGCAGGTCATTATACTGGGACACTGACACTATTGCTCAGCAGTTTTTTTTTTAAATCTTGCATGTGATTTGCAAGGGTTCTATAGACTATAGCAAAGTAAAAAGTAAATTTGTGATTGTAATAAAAGCTATACACAACCTAAGTGGTTCGCCTGCTTTGTTGAACCTTCCTTTGTCTTATAGGTGCTAAGTAAGTTTTTCATTTCTAATACTTTAAAAACAGATTAAATGAACTATAAACTGCCACTGCACTGAAATAACAAATACATTAATTTATATTTTTATTTCATCCTGCATCCTTCTTGTGCTTTCTCCACACTCTTAACTGCAGTCTTATAAATAATAGCAAAGCTGCAGTGTACATGCTGCCTATATTAATGGAGATACACAGACCATACGGTTATCCTAAACACTCGAAAACTTCTTAGACTGCTGATTCTAAATGCTAAAAGCTCATTTGTCTCAAATCTATGAAACTATATATAGCCTGCAAAAGCAGCTGATCAGTCCCTCATATTTCTCCTGCTGCATGTAATTCTTCCTCTATGGTGTCATTGATTTTTGTGAATTGATAGAGTGCTCGCTTAGCACAAAAGGGACCAGAGCCCATTTTTAATGCATGCCTGTGTTCATTTTTAAACCGACATTAACGACCAATTTATGTCTTGTGTTAACTTTACAGAGCCAGTCATCACCTATGCTCCGGGTGACATCATCGCTCTTGAAGGAAGCAACATCCTTCTTTCCTGTGAGGTGTCATCATATCCGGTGGCCTCCATTCAGTGGAAGAAAGAGGGAGACAGTACTTTCCTTGCTTCTGAGGATTCCAACAGAGCCACACAGGTATGTAAACACATTTTATTTACATTCCAGTAAGACCATGATACCGATATATCACACGTATGTGTTATATGCATACGTATCATTATCAGCTCTGTTCTATACTCACAGAGCTTTAAAGAAGAATGTTTACTCACACAGCTTCATGGATACAGATGGTGAATTAATTTGTGTGTATTTACAGGCGAGTGGAGGCCCGAGGCGGTTTGAGCTTACTGGTTGGCTTCAGCTCCACAAGGTTGGCCCTGATGATGCAGGGGTGTACACATGTGCTGCCAGGAACACCTTCGGTGAAACGTCTGCCTCTGCAAGATTACGGGTTATACACAGAGGTTTGTCTGATACCCCAAAAAACACACACACACACACACACACACACACACACACACACACACACACACACACACACAAAGCCATTAACAAACAATGTGAAAGGTCATCTGCCTGAGAGAACAGACATTCATCCAAAATAATCTACAGAAAAAAACTCTCTCTCTCTCTCTCTCTCTCTCTCTCTCTCTCTCTCTCTGATCAACTTTTGAGTAAACTTGGGTAAAGTAGGAAAAATATCCAACCCTGCCACCCTTTTCTGCTCTTAAAATGTATTTCATTTGCAGTTTGACTTGCAAAAGTCATAAATGCATTCTTTCAAATGGGATGGCGAATGAAACAATTAAACGATTGTCACTGTAATGATTAAAAAAAACACTGTTGCTAAGCAACTGGTAAATATAAAGCCGAGGATTTCATTAAATAATGAATGAGTCTACGTAACATGTGGCTGTTAGGCTTTTACTGTACAAAAAAACTAGTCAGCACTAGTCAACATTTCCCTCAGATGTTTTGGTAAATTACTAAGAAAATACTTTGCATGAATAGAAAGTCACTGGCATTTAATTAGCATTAATTACAAACCAAACTTCCATGGGTTCCACCACAATGAGACATTTCAGCATATACAAAGTAGGAAGTGCTTCACTTTAATTAGTCTTTTATCTGTAGCTGTACAATAAAACTGCAGCTCTCTGAAGAAATAATAACAATATATGAACAATAATAAACTTATTTTAATTATTTATTTTCATGCATGTGGGTGCTGAAAGTGCTGTATAGTCAAGTTGTGAAAATTAAATGATAATATAAAATAATAAAATATAAAATGAAATTGAATAAATAGAAAAAAAACACGTAGGTGTATCAGACACAAAGTAGCGGTCCACCTCATAACTCACCTAATTCACACTTATTATTAATTCATGGGCTGAATTTGGTGTGTTAGAAGATGCAAAATGTTCTCTTTAATGTTGTCGCCCCACAAAACCTGAATTTTCCCACTGCTAATTTACAGACAACATTGGCCTGCTGTCCTGATAGTTTAAAAGCATGCATTAATGCAAGAAGCAGTACAGTTTGTCCTTTTTGCACGAATGTCAGTGACATGCCGCTTCCACTTTTTGCGGTCTGGACTGTGGTAGAGAAAGACGTGCATGAAAATCAACAATGGAACCCAAATCGATTTTGAGCCCCAACTATCTGCACCCATCATCTCTGCTTGAGTAAAGGTGAACTTGGTTTTCCGAGAAATCCCACAGAACGGCAGATAGCTTTACACCAGTCACAGACTTTCTCTTGAAAGAACACAGTATTAGTGATGACAGGAGGTCGGGAGAGGACGGAGATGAGTGAGATTTGGATGATGGGGGGTGGAGGGATGTGTGTATTATGTGGCAGGCTTTTGGTGTGACTGTCTGGTTACTATCTCTTTCTCTGGGGGGTCTGCATCTCTACTATCCGCCTCTTATCTGAGCCACAGGCAACTGACCCCCCACCCCCACCCTCCCACCCCACCCCCCACTTGCCATTTCCCGGAATGTTGCCACCGCAATGAACTCTGGGAACTCTTGGCAGTGGAGAAAGGTGACACAAGGCAGACCTGCTCCTACTGGCTGAGTTTTATAACACCATAAGAGATTTTCTATTTTTTACTATTACAAAATAGTAGTGTAGGATTGTGAAAGGGTAAAATTATGAAAAATGTTTAAAGAGACCAAATGAAAGGGTCAAACAGGAGATCCACTCAAATATCATTCATTTCTCCTGAAAGTGCTGTCTTTTGAGCATAGAGTGCTTTTTTGAACCCGCTTGTTAGTCTGTCAGAAAAACATACGCTCGATTTTTATTGCCTTTTATGGCAACATCTGTAATTCTTACTTATTTTAATCTTTCAGGGTCTCAGACAGGCAGAGAGCTTCCAGAAGGAAAAAATGAAGCTCATAGCACATCTATCAATGAAGCTGAGAGTGAAGATGATGAAGATTATGAGGGACAACCAAGTGGATATATGCATTTGTAAGATATATCGATTCCATTTGTCAAATTTCTAACTGTGTTTCAGGTCTGCATAGCATCATCACTTCTGTAAAATAGCTGATGTCTTATTTGAGCAAGTACCTGTTATCTGAGCACTGTAAATAAACACTTATTATACGATTCATTTTTAGCTAAACAAAACAGATTGATTTAGTTTATATAAGTGAGTTTTTGTTTTGATCTCATAGTTAATATTTTGTTTTTTGATTTTTGAAAAAAGAAAAAGCCTAAAAACAGACAGACTTATATCGTAGTTAACGATTTTATTTTGTCAAAATAATGTTTGCTGTATGCTAGCAGTTTTGTTCTTACAGCTTTCATCTCATGCTTCGCATCATCGTATGATTTACTTCTGCTTGCATTATGAAGTTCACCAGCTGTTAAAAGTAACTTGTGATTTTGTGTGTGTACTTGCATGTGAGCATGTATGTGTCTATCCATCAACAACTCTATAAAAGCTGAAAAAAAAACTATGTTGTTGTGTACTTACTCTGGACCCCCTCCTTTTTTACTAAGTAAACTATCAGTGTCTCTATATTTGTCTTCTCCAAGAGAGCCACCAGCAGAGCAAGACACAAAAAAAGCACTGAGGTTAAGTTGTTTGAAAGCTCGGGTATTAAGAGCCGTTTTACACTTAAGAAGTTGGTTTCGCTAGGTTTTCTGTTTCCTTCTACCATATTGATTGATACTCAACTATCAATGCATAATAGAAAAGCACTCAGAACAAATGCAGGGTTATGGCCTTCCAGAGAGAGAGCAGACGAAGCTGTAGCTGAGCGCCATTATTGCCCCATAAAGGATCCCTAGGGACGGACACAGTCCTCTCATCAGCACACACCAAATACCCAATTAAAAAGGAAGACCTTTAAATTCTTCCCCTCTTTCCCGGGCAGAAATCAATCAGAATTCAATCTGTTTCAGTCGGGATCCTGACTGTGCAGGTGATAGCTCACTACAGCTCAGCTAGGTGACAACAGCAAAGGGGAGCCAGCAAAGCAGTCTGGTGTTAGCTTTCAACACTGCTGGCTCCTGGGCTGATGCGGCTGGCTGAGAGGGTGAGCCATCCAGGGTGAGAAAGCAACACTGCCCTTCTTAAATGCTTATCTAAAGTTTCAATGTGGCTTTTATTTTTAGATGCATGTGGCAGGTGAGGGATTTTTTTATGGCTGGCTGACAGAGTGCCCAGGTAAATGATCCGTCTTGAACTTTTAAAATAAATGGATAATTTAAAATAAGTGGTTCTCAGATTCATCTTCTGAAGAGGTTAATTGAAAATGAATCCCAGTCTAAAATGGAGCGCTTTTATTCTCCAATGGATGTGCGTTTAATGAATGGAGAGAGAGAGATGAGAAAGGAGTGTGTCTGTATGCTGATAAATATATGTGTGTGTGTGTGTGTGTGTGAGAGAGAGAGAGAGAGAGAGAGAGAGAGAGAGAGAGAGAGAAAGGGAGAGGCAGAGGGGGATAGTGGATGGAGAAAAAAACAGAGAGGGAAAAGAGAGAATGCAATTAAAAGATGATTCATTCTCACTTTCGTGTAACAGTATCTGTGAATATTAGAATGGACACTCTTTCTCATGATAGTGTTTGGCTCAGTAAAGCTCTCCCCTGGCCCTCTTTCTCAAGGCCGGCTTAATGATTCCCTCTCCGATGAGAGTGTGAGCTGATGTTGGGATGGGAGGTGGAAGGCAAGCACAACTCAGTTCCCTTGGTCAGTACCACCATGTGTAGGGGTCAGTTAGGGTCAAAGGTCATGGGCAGATACCAGCTAATAATGGACAGCTCAGTAAAGTGCAGGGTTAAGTTACCCAATACCCAGCTTGACCCCTCTAGCTCAGAAACTCTCAAGGAAAACAATTATTTCAGTCTGTACAGTCTGAGTTACTTTTACTCATACAACATGTTGTCCAGTATTATGTATCTACCACCAAATAAGCTGTGTAGATCACAACCAGGAGTAGATAGTGAAATCTCAGGAAAACAATAGCGATAGGCTCAAAATATCACACGCACACCTTACGTGTATCTTGTCTGGATGGATTCAATAAGGTGTGAGTGATATTTTGACCCTATCTCTATCGGATTCCTGAGATCTTGCTATTTTGCATACCACTAATCAAGACGCTCAGCTATTGACTCTCAGTTGTTCTGAATTTAAATTAGTTTCGGTCACTGCACGGACCATTTCAAGAAGTTCATCGTTGTTCTAACAGTAGAAGCATTATTAATACTTGATTAAACACAAGTCTGAGTGAAACCACTGACATCCATCCCAGTTCCACTGAAGTAATGCAAAAAGAAAAAGAAACGTTAATATTAATTTTAATGTTAATTCTGTTTGGATGTCTGTTTCTTTGTCTGTTTTTATGACATAGATTGCCGTCTTTTAATTGTTTAAGAAGATCCTCAAAATTCTATTTAAAATAGTGCCATTTTTCTTGAATTCTGTATAAAACATTCCACATGTGCTAAGCCTGATGACATGCGATAGCTAGAAAAGTTGGAATTTGTATGCTAGCTCTGTTAGCAAAATAGTTTTAATCGCTATTTTTTTTTTTTCGTCAAGTTTTGCAACTATTAAGTGACATAACAATAAAAATCGAGTAAAATCGAGAGGTAATTAGATACAATTCGTGTCTAAACTACTAGCTAGTTAACTAGCAGGCTAGTGATGCACTAGGAGGAGCTTTGGGCGTTAACAATTTGCATGCACTGTTTTAATTGGAATAAAGCCCAGAGATATTTCAGATAATTCTCAGGCACTGGAATATTAAACAATTTTGTCCCGTGCTTATTATTATTATCACTGGTTTTAATCGACACGTAAGATAAGACCGTTAGAGTGTAAATGTGCCACTGACAAACAGAGAGATAAATCTTTGATAAAAAACCGGATGCTTTAATCAAGGCGGAAGTGTTTACGTTGGCCGTCAGGTGGCGCGTGCTGCTTTCGTAATCCCGCGCTCCACCGGGACTGCCTGGCATTTAGATAGCGGGTTCGGGGCTCCCTCATTAAGCTGCCAGTGACTGAAATATGTCTGTGTGTCGCCGAGTAATAAAGCCACCGAATTCTTCAGCACAGCTGTGCGTTATTGCGCGCTCTCAGCTGGACGGGTTTTTTTTTTTCCCCCTTTCCGCTCTTCCGCCGGTACTAATTGACAAACGAGAGAATGAAAGGTTATTACTGTCCGCTTATCTGAGGTGCAAATGATTTTAGGCCGCTGAGGACGATGATGTAGTGTTTTGTTTACATACGGCTTAATAGCACAACTCGTTGCTCAATTAAACTTTTAAAATGGAAGACAGTCGCATTAAAGCGTAGCCATGGGCGAATTTCTCACATTTACACACAGGGTTGGTTAATTATTGGATTAAAACTTATTAACATAGCACTTTAAATTCATGCTTCTTATGAGGGTGATATGGGCCTGGCATTAGGATGGGGCAATTTTGTATTATTATTATTATTATTATTATTATTATTATTATTATTATTATTATTATTATTTTTTCGTAAGTCTGTACCTGCTTTGCACATTAGGATCCAGATCCAAAATCAAACAAAAATGTATTACTGAAAATCAATGAATGAATGAGTAATAGTATTAATACTAATCTATACTAATAGTATAATAGTACTAATACAGATATTATTCCTAATGATAACAACAAAAACAAGAACAACAATACTTCTACTACTACTACTACTACTACTACTACTACTAATAATAATAAAAACTAATAAAAAAACTGCTAATAATAATAATTTGGATATGCTATTTATTACCAAAAAAAAAAAACCCCTAAATGAATAATTAAATAAATAAATAAATAAATAAATTAATTAATTAATTAATTAATGTTTTATTAAAATGTATTTTCAAACTTTGCAATATACTTTTTAAAAATTTTTTTTTTTTAAAAAATACGATAAAAAAAAAATAGAATCCATGCAATTACATAATCAGCCTTCTTTCTTTCTTTCTTTCTTTCTTTCTTTTCTTTCTTTCTTTCTTTCTTTTTCTTTCTTTCTTTCTTTCTTTCTTTCTTTTTCTTGTCTTGTGTATAAATAGCCCATCAAACTTCCATTAGCAGCATTGTATCGTTTAAGAATCAGAACTCCTGTACTCTTCTCCCTGGAGAGCGAGTCTTTCACTTAGCCTTTCTTGTGAAGGGCAGGATTTGATTAGCAAGCTGATGCAGGTATTTCTGAGTCCTGTTCATGTGCTTCATACTCACAGTGCTCGTGGCAGTTCAGACATCATTTACACCAATCTGTCTCCTACCCACTCACATACCAGCACAAGCATCTCTGCAACAGAGAATTTTCTAGGAATCATTTCTTTGTTAATATCTGGCTAGAACATTAAATACAGAAGGATTCCTTAAACATATCTAATCTAAAATAAGATCTCTTTAACTAAGCTGAATTCTTGCTGCTCACATTTTTTTTGCAGTATTTATAGGTAAGAGAGAGTTTACCAGATAAGAATATTTTTCAAACATTTGATTTTTTTTCTTCAAAATTTTCTAGCAGCATTTCCTCAGTACTTGTGCCTACAGGTGGCACTTCTGCCATTTATTCAACTGACAATTTTTAAAATTACAAATACATTTGCTTTACTCTACTAAAGGAGCATGGTGACTGACAGGTACATCAAGCTCCTGAGAGAGATGCAGAGATTATGAAATGTGGGTGCGTTTTGTTGTTTATTGTGTTTGTCTGATCCAAGCCAGCAGATGCTGCCAGTGCTGCCAGACCCTTGAGCGATGCTAGAGGTAGAAGAGGTACGGTGACCATGGTGATAAGAACGGGATGCTGAAGCCTTTGATATATCCCTGTCACTAGAGGAAGATACAAAGGAGGAGGAGGAGAAGTAGGAGGAGGCGGCATGACAATCACACCTGCAGCTGCTGTCACTGACATAATGAAGCAGTGGTCCAGTCTGACAGAAATCCTTCGGGCATTTGGCCTGTTAGTTTCACCATTTGATTAATTTCCTTTCCTCTGTAATGATTTTTTTTTTTTAGTTTTGCTTTACTTGCCATTAGTTGTTTCATTGTTTTACTGTTTTATTAGCGTTCATTAAAGTTATATTATGCTATTTCCACAAATATTTGGGATTAAAGTAGCTATGACTGCTCAGCCTTCAGCTTTGCACTTTTCTTCCCCTGCATCATCTCCAGTTTCGAGAGATGATTGTGCCTGATGGCACTAGCACACTTTCATCTGCTTCTTCAGAGAACACCATCACTTAGTGTATGCTTGGATTGATTTCAGCTCAGGAGTGACAACGGCATGCTGACAAGATGAATCGAATCTGGAAATGACTGTAGGTGATAAGGCTGAGGTTTTAGATACACATGCTGCGCTGCCTCTGGCTTCAAGACGCTGCGCTCAGTGCAGGGTAAAGTGATAAATGGGCTGTTTAAGTGTTATCTTTGAGTGAAATAATACTTTCAGTTAAAACTCTGACCCCGTTGTTAAGCACTACTGATTGTTCGTCATGCAGCAAGGGAAATTAAGTTGCATAATTCAAACAGTAATCATTGTTTTCATCCATTTTTTTAATGATCTCCAGTTCTCATTTGCAAACAATTAACACCAGGCTGATTGCCGCCATACACATTTGGGTTTCAATAGCTCAGCGGTCGCCTCTTCGCCAGCTGTCATATTTCCACGGCTTAATAACAGCAGGTAGCATCGTTGGGAGCGTGTGGGTTATAAGGCATAAAGGTGAATATGTTCTGCTCTCACCATAACAGGACCTGGAGGGGACATCAGAGCTTTACAAACATCGCCACTGATAGCATGCTGCTAGCAGTTAACAGACAATTTGAGAATGTGCCTCGAGACATAACGCAACAATGGGCATGTCTTTGTTCAAGACCTGGTCTCAGGGCATGATGGGTAAACAGCAGGTTTATGGGACCTTAGAGCACTTTGCGACAGCCTCCCGAACACTTTTCATGACAATGACATCATAACACATTGTCAGTGCTTGAGCAAGTGAGAGAGAATGAGAAAGAGAACAATTCACGAACCCAAAAGTGTCATCTTTACAAGGGAAAAGTGATCTAACAGAGGGAGCACAGGGGTTAGAAGGGGAAGCAAGTCTCAATGTGATTATCATTGGAAAAAAGAAGAGAAGACAATGGACGTTTAATGCACAAATGCAGGAAAAAGTGATATTTTATTACAGCAAAAAGGCTTTCAAAAATTACAGGAAAAAGCAGGAAAATGTGTCTGCTATGGATGGCACTAAAACCCAGTTTAACAGGGTCATAATTCACTTAGGCCTGATGTGTCCCGTCATTCACATGCTCAAATGTGCTGCCCCGAGCCCTCACTCCATTCTCAGAAAGTACACTTTTGACAAAAAAGCACTTTGTTGCTATTACTGTGCTGTTTCAAAGAGGAGTAAGAGCAAAAAATTGGCGCTTCAAATTTCATTTTTTGATGTCCCATTCAATTGATTAGCTTATACAGTGAAAAACGACCATGTTTCCTTTCAAAAATGGAAGGGCCTTTTGTTACATGTACTATGCAATGCAACATAATTAGATAACAGAGGCTACATTAAAGATGATTTATGCCAAAGATTATATCCATGGAGATCACTCTCTCCCAGTGTAATCTCATATATCTATGAGGAAAATATGAGATGTCTGCCATGCAGACTTCAAGCGAAAACTTTTATAACTTTATAAAAGAAATGTTCGTTATTTGGATGGAATCGTTTTATATTAATTGATATTTGACATATAAGGAAAACCAAATGTTTTTTGTTTAAAGTGAAATATGTTGCAGAAGCCTACAATGAATGTTATGTATTAAGTTTCTGCAAAATTAAGTAAAATAAAAAAACATAAAACGCACGAGTGACATTGTCATTTGAATGTCTTTGAATATTTTTCCATGTATGATTCTTTCTTTTAAATAAACACAATGCATTAAAAAAAACTTTTAATTAAATGCAGTGAAAATGAAAGTAAAGCATTTTTTAATTTTAAGTCACATATAATTTATTAAATATAAAACCTCTACATTTAATATTAAACTGGATGGCAGTGATCAGAGATCAACAGCTAAAACTGTTCTATATTTACACATCATTATTAATCAGGCAACGTTCAGGAAAAAAAAAGTTCTCATGCAAAAACTGTAAACACTAGCATCTAGCTTACGTCGTCACGTGCACTTTTGTGAAGCGCTCAATAGTAGTTGACACAGTGTCAGGATCAGTGTGTATTGCTCAATGACCCGCCTTAACGTTAGCATTAGCATGCACCCTGTGGTGCTTGAACACAGATCACCCGAGTGTAGCGGGAGGATCATTAACCTTAATTACCCCTCTAATCCACTCACGGCTTTGCAGAGTAAACAGCCAGGCCCATTAGGCTGGATGACTGTCGGCCTGCAGGGCCCCATGACTCCTCTGGCACTGAGCTCTGCCTTTAGGGGATATTGGTCTTTTCAAGAACACCATTCAAACCTTCTCTCTCTCTCTCTCTCTCTCTCTCTCTCTCTCTCTCTCTGTTTTCAGTAGCAACACCTCCCTCTCATTTCTCCCGCACTTACTGATATAAGACAGGAGGAGGGTTGACACACTCACTGGCATCCCTGATGCTTTTGTTTGTTGTCTTTCTCCCCCTCTTTTATGTACCCAGATGGTTCATTTTGAAAAAGCTGGTTACTGATTCCACCCCTACACACTTATTTGGAGTGCTTTTTGTTACTTCTGCCCCGCAGGCATCCCTGCTCATTCTCACTCAGTTGCCCTCCCCCTTTCTTCCCCCTTTGCTCCCATATTTGAAACAATGTTCCTTAAAGTAAAACAGCTTCCAGAAGCTGGTGTTGCACCTTCAGCACTTTTTGCCTATTTGCATTTTTGATTAAACTTGACATTTGATACGGCATCAATAGCTGATTTGAATAGTATCATAGACACATATGTTGCCTTGTAGGAGACTGTCACTATTAAAGAAGTACCTTGTTCAATACTATCAGTATTATAAAAAGTACCTTGTAGGAGACTATCACTATTAAAGAAGTACTTTGTTAAATACTATCAGTATTATAAAAAGTACCTTGTAGGACAGTATCAGTATTAAAGAAGTACCTTGTAGGACAATAACAGCATCAATAAAGTACTTGGACACTATCAGTATTAAAGTAATTGCCTGTAGGACACTATTGGTATTAAAAAAGTACCTTGTTGGACAATATCAGTATTAAAGTCTTACAGTACAGTCATTTATGTTTCTGATTAATGATAGGGAAGAAGAAGGTAGAGCCATGCATGCAGCAGCAATCATGCATGGTTTCTCTCTGCTTCAGTGAAGTTAATCAAAGCACACATACCAGGGTCTTACATGCAAGTTACTTACATTCACTTAGTCTCTGGTTCAAAACATTCTTCGGTTTCCCGTCACCTTCCTTCAGATCTACCCTCCATGTATTTACACCCAAACCCGTTTGTATGAACCGAAATGCAATGTTTGGTATCATTTAAGCTTTAAGTATGAAAAAGGGAACAATAACGCCAGTGGTGAATTGTTGGCTTTCACTGGACATTGTTCAAGGCTATTTCTTTTAACTCTGGCAAAAGTCCAGAATGTTATTAAAGTTTTCCTTTCCTGTGCTCTCTCTGGAGTGAAGTGTGGGCACTGAACCAAAGTCAGGCTAAGCGACGATGCAAGTCATTTTAGGGCCTATGCTATGGTTTAGATCTCACGTCACTGCTGACAGGGTATAACTATCTGACCCAGAGATCTCTAGTGGCTTACAACCAAGGATCACTTAAGTCACTACTGTAAGGTCAAATGGAGTTTTAAAATGATTACTACTTTAAAAATGTTTTATTTTGCAGTGAGCCACTCATGTATCTAAGGATTACTGTAAAAAAACAACAACTGTAGTAGCTTCTTTTCTATAGGAGAAATAGTGAGAGCTAAATAAAGCTAAGTAAATCTAAAGTTAGGAAATCTAGGAAATAAACCTCTCCGTTTATAATGAATATTTGCTGAGGATTCTCCAGGCATTGTTCATTGTTTTCCTCTAAATTTAGACTCACAGAAAATCAAATTCATCAAAGCCTGTGCATATTTAATTTTGAATAATGGGGAATATGAAAAGAGATTTGCCACTGGCCATGTAATTCTGTAACAATATTCTCTTCTGACTTTGCGGAACTGTGCAAAAGTCCTTAGAGGAATCGAGGACTAATGTAAAACCAAATAATGCGTAATCGTAGTAATCTTTCAGCAAGCTAACCAAAATGTTACGGTGGGACTGTCCTAAAATCCTTTGCTATATTTATCCTGTGAACACAATACAAGCTGAACTGTTTTCATCTCTCTCCAGGTCATCTGTCCCTCTTGATCTTTAAGAGTAGTCCCTGCTAACCCAACTTCCCCGATGAGAAGCTTTGCTCCCCGTGGCACCATCGGTCGCACTAAAAGCGGTCTGGCCTCTTCGAACAACCGGGAAACATTAGCCCTCACCGCTACTGCCTGGCCCAGCCTCTAATGGATCGCTCTCATTTCATCAACCCACTGACATTTAATGAATATATATTTTATCTCTGCTAGGCTCCGTTATCGGAATGCCCAATATGTTCCGAGAAAGAGTCACCCTGGGAGTGTTTGGGCTGGACCAGAAGATCCTCCGGCATGGCACCTGCACACCAATCTCAGGCCTCCCCTCCCCTTCCTCCGCCTTCCTCATGTCCTCCTCTCCTCCTCCTCCCGGCCTTCAATATCACATGTAGATTAATAATTCATGGGCAGTTATTAGGCCTGGTTCAATAGGAGCTGTGCTGATGGAGGACTGTGCAGAGTGAGCGTGCCCGCAGGGAGGGAGAGTGTTGTTGTGTCAGCCCCCATCTGCCAGAATGCAATAAGGAGAACAATGGAGGCCTTGATTCCCACCAGCAGGCCTATAATCTTTAAATGGCTATTAGCAGAAGAGTGCAACCAGTCAATAACCGACAAAATCCTTTTAAAAGCTTCTCTCTCTCTCTCTCTCTCTCTGTCTCTCTCTCTCTCTCTCTGTCTCTCTCTCTCTCTCTCTCTCTCTCTCTCTCTCTCTCTTTCTCTGTCTCTCTGTAAATCTCCATGCCACAATCACAATTGTCTCTCACTAGCAATCTCTCCAACTGCGGATAGAGACAGTTTGATGGAGAGTCGCTGAGTTGCAAGTATTTGATTGACAGAAATGCAATCTCGTACATTACAGGCTATTCTTTACAAATATGAAGCTGTCATGTTTATCCACCTGTAAAAACAAAGAGATATAAGAAACAATACTACCGCTCTCCAGTAGGCCCAATCTCCCCAGCCTTCCTGTAGAAAACTAACCTGCCTGAGATGTTTACTCCATTTCATTAAACAGTGAGTCGGGAAATGAATTGAATCACATTACAGTCCCACAATATGATAAATCCCTGTCTCGTATTTATTATGGCCCTGAAATAAGAGCACAGCAGCATGCAAGCATTAGAAGAAGCATATGTAAGGACATAACTGTGACAGCTCTGATTTGCCTTCTCAGGTTTGAGTGAAGGCAGGGAGTCGATCGTCTACCAGAGGATTTTTATTGAAGAGGCTTATCCTGACTGTAATGTATAAAGCATAAAAAGCAGGCTTCACCGGGAATGTGGTTCTTCCCGAAAAATTAATACATTCCTGAAAAACCTCCATGGACTGTAGACACTTAATTGCTGGTTTATTAAAAGTGATCATTAGAAAACCACAGTAATGCTTACCAGGATGGTAGTGCAGTAATATCATAAACCACACTACATCAATGTAAATATTAGCAAATAAAATGAATGGCTACTTAGTAAATGGTAAGGAAGACGCAAGATCCTTTCAATAGGAATAGTGTTAAATAGTTAAATAACGTTTAAAACAACCAAGTGAGAATGTCGAATTTAAAATGCGTGATCTATCCTGCAAAAACCCAAGAGAATTCTGTCGCTTAACATTTCTCTGGAGATGAATAAGAGCACTTGAGTGCAGAACGGCCAGATTATGTCAGAGACAGCCTTTGCTTATGGCAATGAAATATGGAGCATCTTACTTTTACCCAGCTTGCCTTCTGAACACCTCAGGCAAGATTGTAACCTGATCACATGACCACAACCTGCTGGGGTCATAGGTCAATCAAGACACATCTTTGGTGTGACATTTGCGTCGTTCAGGGAAACAAAGCTCTCGTAGATCTATAAAAGATATTTACCTAAGATATTTGCTTTTTTCCCCCTGTTACTACAAATATTTCTGTCTTGCTCTCTCTCTCTCTCTCTCTCTCTCTCTCTCTCTCTCTCTCTCTCTCTCTCTCTCTCTCTCTCTCTCTCTCTCTTTCTCTCCATCCATCCCTTCCCCCAACCACTGTAGGGTAATCTATCTTCATTGTTGAAATGCGCTGTGTTGTGACAGCAAGGATGCTGGGAGAGTCTGGAGGAAGGAAAACAGGTACCTAAAACAGACACACAAGCAGACAACCAATCGCAGCACATCACATACCAAAATGTCAGTGAATGAATCATATAAACAGAGAAATATACAAGGCAGCCGAAAGGGAGTCAGTCTCAATCAAGAGGAACAAATGTCCAGTTTTAAACGAATCCTTTTTGAAAAACAGAGATATTAGAATTCAGACCAGTCAAGCCAGTGTTACTTTGGTGCGTACCGTTTATTGCTTTTCCTGCTATCCAGTGGAAGTCCTCTCAGCTTATCCACAGACAGCGAGTGTTACATCTTGTCTGTGCACAATGCTGTCATCATGCTGTTATCAGTGACGTGCTGTCAGTACCCATACAGACACTGTTCCTCACAACACGGCTAGTGACTTCCTTTTCCCATTCACTCAGTATGGGCTACAGGCAATCCCATGAGGCTTTGCATCTGTCATCGAGATGGAGTGGAGGTAGCGGGCGATGTCATCAGGAAGTCTGCAGACTAAACAAACTACTCTTGTCTCTGCAATCCTGAGTCTCATCACTCCGCTCATTATTAACACATGCCAAATGAGAGACAGGAGCGATTACTATGTGGCTTGTGTAGTGCAATGGAAATCATGAAGTAAAACACCGGGTCCTGCTTATTTCCATTAAAAAAACTGGATCTGGAGCAAACATGGAGTCTTCCAATCGATCTGACAAGAAAAGTATTGTCGTGTGGCTCACTAAGCCTTTTAGTAACTTACGGAAACTCACAAGTAATCAGAAATGCTTTAAAGAGCTGCCCGGCTCTGGCCAAGAGCACTATGAAGGTCTCTTAGGGTGACTCTGTTGCGTGTAGATATCTAAGTTTAAGTGCTGTTCTTCCTGCCTGTGAGTTGAGGGAAACATTCACTTCCAGACAGATACGTAAGCAGTTTGGCTACGGCAGGGAGTTCAAAATACCCCAGAGATCCTGCAACCTATTGCATGAATTTGAGAGTTAAGGCTTAAGAAAACATATGCACAATGCCACGTAGGCGCCCAAACAGTCATCTATCATCTTTTTTAGTCTAGCTTGAGGATTGAGGATGTTCAGAATGGTATGTGTACAGGAAACACGAGTACATACTTCTGCATTTGAGAGAGTATTGAAGATGAAGATTAATTGTGCTGTAAGAGATACACATTTTCTTTGTTAGAAAACATAATTTGTAAAATCATCTGGTGACAGCTTTCTATTCCTTGCACACCAATGATCCATTATAGAGAAATGTATCCCAGGAGTTTCACTATGATTTGTAGTAAAGTTTGAAGTAAAACTAAATACAATATAAAGATATTATAATACATGAATAATGGGTACATTTATTTAAAATAAATAAATAAGTAATTAAACACATACGTTAGTGGTAATATAATCCATAACCCAAAGTTAAGTGTTTTATTCCTCTTATACCACAGAGATTTGTCAAAATCTCAGTTTCTATTTTTTTTTTCAATTTTGAATTAATAAACACTTCACTGTGCCTATTAACTATTTACAGTTACATTTGTTATGTTGTTTCTGATATGATTTATATTATAGGTTCTATAAATAGCCATTACCTAAACACCCCCCCCCCCTTTTTTTTAAGGTTAATAATAATATAAAAAAATCACTCACATGCTGTCACATTACAGAGAAACTTGTTTTGAAGACAGGAGAAAATGTAATGATCATTACTGAGCACTGTCATTGCAAACGCCCTCCATAAATATTAGATAATTAAAGGTGTACTTATAGATAGCTTCACCACGTCAACAATTATGCAACTTTTTTTCATTAAATAACAACACATATTTAAACCTGTTTATTATTAGCTTTAGATTTTTTTTTTTTAATTATTGTAACATCAAGAAACCTCAGGAAACACAGATTAGCTTGCAAAGAAGCAAGAGAGAAAAGTTCAGTACTTAAAGTGTAAGTATTATTTTAATTATTACTTTCATGTAACATCAAGCTTGCACCAGTAAAAAAAACAGAGAGAAGATGTGCCGTGATTACCTTGTGTTGATTTAAACTCGCCAAACTCGCAAAAAACTCATTCATCTTCACTTCAGGGTCTCAGCCCAATCATGATCTGACAGCTCTTACTGACACTCAGCTCTTTCTGACAGTTCTTTCTCACAGAAAGTATGGACAGACAAAGTATGCTTGCATTTGGAAAGAAAAAAAAAAAAGCTGAATATGAAAAAGGGAATGATATAAGGTTATGAAAGGTTTCCAGATCATAACAGTGATAAATGAGGTTTATGGTGAAGGCCATGCATCAAAAAGCTGTGACTGTTTCGAGATCGTTTTAGTTGCCTGGTGATAGTCCTTACGAACTACATCTGAGCTGAGTTTAGAATAAAAAAAACTGCTGCTAGTTAAAGATGGAATGAGGAAAACAATTGCGGTTACTCTTAAAAGTGACAGTTTTACTGTAGTAAAGTAGAACAGTAGTAATAACAGATAAGGAAAAATAAATTGAAACACGCCCTTCTGTATTTACTATTTTGCCTTGTTTGTTTATTAACAGCAGCTTTTAGGAAAACCCCATAACAGATTTTTCATTTCAAGTCCAAGTTTCCTCAGGGGCATGAACCCCTATCAGTGTGCTAAGAGGAGCTGTATCAGCTTGCCTGACAATTACATTTTAAGAGATTAATCATCTAAGTGACAAATAATAGTATAAAGTAGGCATGTGGTGGTTTGGAAGAAGCGCTGTTTGGTTGGTGATGGATGACTGGAAGATGAGTAGCAGACTGAGGCACCATCATTTATTATAAAGAGCTGTGACAGTGAAAACAGTTAAGCATGGGAGTTAAGTATGTGTTGTGAATGTGTCAATCACTCGGAGAAGGATTTGTACTCACTGAGAATGGAAGGATCACTTGTGACCCTGAAATAGAGAAACGTGATACTCTGCTAACAATGCAAAGACAAAGAGCCAGGTAATTCCACGCAACTGTACATTGTGTTATGTTGCAGTGTGTACACACTTAATCTGCACAAAAATTCATTGCTTAAAAATGTATAGTCAGATATGACAATCAAAAAGGCATGCATTTTGGAGGGTGCATGATTAAAGCAACACTGGCTCGGTAAGCTCCATCTTTCCGAAACCTGATTTCCTTCAGCATCACCATGGCCTCAGGCGCGTGCAGTGTTTGAGCTCTGGGACGATGCAGTGCACTTTATCATTCTTATGAGCGGGAGTAAGACAGCAGCACTGCAGCCGCTCTCTGTACCAGCCTTTAATTCATCATCCTTTATGGAGAGTAATGGCTGTGGGCTGACACCAGGGAACTGGATAGCAGGCAGGACGCTGGAGCCACTAGCATATAGCCTTGGCATGAATACAGTGAAGAAAGGCTTCTTCAACAAAAACAGCATTTGAAATAACACATCTATAGATGCTGTATTTAGATAAAAGGATTAACAAATGGCCACTACATTTTCAGAGAACTGTTCATGAGACACTTAGGAACCTATTCAAAATTAATGGCTTATTTTACACAGAGGAAATGTTTGATGACCCTAAGAGGTCAAAAGTCATATATAAGTCATAACATACACTAAAGCTTTATCACACTCCTCCTATCCTTAAATGCTATTAAAAGCAATGTGTTTGAATAATGGATGGGATAATAGATGGGAGGTAATACATATGGAAGTAAACATCTTCTGTAACAGTATTGGGGTATGGGAGCACACCATATCATAAAATCCTGCATTGTAATAAGCAAAAGTCAACATAGAAGGTTAATTAATTATGGGAATTTTCTTCAAAATGAACAGGTGGTCATATTTGAACTCTAAAACCAATGAACACAATCCTTATTGAAGAGAAGCTTCTGTAAAAACACCCAATGCCCAATGGGTTAAACTGTGTAAACTTTTTTACTCTTTTATTTTTTGCTGCTTAAATTAATTGCATTGACCTGAATGTCAATCATATCTTTCGGCCAGTTATTTTAACACCCTTTTCTCCCTGTCATTGATTCGAGATCAGTTGATCATTGATCATTGATTCGAGAGTCTGCTCTGTTCTGAAACTAGTTGGAATATTATTATCAGGTTACTGTGATTAAATGAGAGTGAGATGTAGAAAATGACATCTGTTGCTTTGGTCTTTGGCCTGGGACCCCAGCCACACCCCCCTCATCCTGTCACTTAAGCAAACAGATCTGACCCTCTCTCCCTTCTCTCCTTCTGGCACTTTCCGCTTCTTCAAAGTTTGGCAAATCGATTGGTAACTTTGACGCCTTGACTCTGGCTAAGGGCCAGAAATGATAAGCGCTCATGGGGGACGTGAGAGCTAAGTGCTAAATCAATGGTTCCCCGTCTCTGATGTGGATAGCATTACTGAAAGGAGCCAGTGGCAAGAGGTGGAGATGATGATTCTCTGGGGGCATCTTTAAAAGACACACTGGATTCCCCATTTTGGGGCAATCATCCACATGATCAATCATGTCTTTCTTTCTTTCTTCAGGAAATCTTCTGTTCTTTCACCCACCCGTAACACTTTCTATAACGGTCTAGTTATTTACCAGGTACAGTGTGATGTAATCCTCAGTACTGGTAATTATTTTGGCTAAAATGTAAGTAGCAAGATGTTGCAACTAAAGACCACTGGAAGGTTTTACAAGTTCTGTGGATTAACTGTGTGTGTGTGTGTGTGTGTGTGTGTGTGTGTGTGTGTGTGTGTGTGTGTGTGTGTGTGTGTGTGTGTGGTACACTACTATAATAAAGATACTTCATTGGTTTTTTAATGGTTTGTGGAAAGATTCTATGTTTTTTAAGTTCCCAAAAAAGGGAACATTCTCCCACAAGTTACATAGAACCATTTGAAGTTCCCCCAGAGGGACAACCAGAGAACCCTTAAGGGGTCTAAATGTTTTAAACAACACAGAACTTGGTAAATATTTTGGGGTAAAAGCATGCTAAGGAAATTTTACTGAAATGGAGACAGAATCTCAGTCTTCAAACAAACTGCCATTTTATAATTTTTTTCTTTGCAATAAAATGAAAGATTAGCAGCAAATAACAGGTAATTTTTTACAATTTTTTTTTACTACTGGCATAAAGTATTACTAATGAAAGTTTTGTTGGACACTTTGACACTTTTCTTACTTTGAAATATTTTGCTTTCCTTTAAACAATTCCTGTCAGATATTTCAGTAAGAATTCATTTTTACACACTAGTTACCAAGTTCTATGAACTTGCACAACTTTTGTACATCACATGTACTGTATTTGCTACATTTTTGTGTATCTTCTAACCCAGAATAATTATTCAGTACTTTCAGATAGAGAGAGAGAGAGAGGGAGAGAGATCGAGATCACTATAATACTGTATATCGATATATGCTGGAATAACACATATCAAATATCCTACCTCTAAAAGGACTATTATTGGTTGTGTTTATGCTAGAGGCTGTCAAAAATCAGTTTTGTCAGAATAGATCATTCATAACTGAAAACAACATACCTATTCTCCTTTTAGAATCGACATTGTTCCATTATTCATTTTACACTATGATTGATCCAGTCTGATTCATCCTGACTACACACAGATATGAATTTCTTGCATAGTGCTGCTGTTAAAGCATCTGCCAAGTCTCTATATATTTATAACACTGATGAAGGGGCTAAAAAGCATTTGGTAGAAAAGAGCTAAGCTGAGGGGCTACTGTCTGCATCACCATATGTGAGTGATTGAGAGTATATCCACGGCTGCCTGACATCTTGTTGATGTCTTTGTAGCTCAGTGTGCACATATTTCCTGTCAAGCTGATGTGCTGCTACACAGAGGCTCATTTTTCAAATACCTCACAAAACCACCTGACAGTAAATTTGTAACAGAATACAGCTTTGACTAGCAGTTTGTGACTCCAAATCCTCAAAATACGTTTGACTGTAATAAGTAGTTTTGATTAGATCACAGCATTCTTGAATTCTCAACACTGATGAAGGTGTTGATTCATTTTCTATAGCAGCAGCTCTGACAGTAAATCACAAGACAAATCACAGGTTTATAATAATGTGCTTAGTCTATGACAATAGTGTTTACAGTATAAACTCAATTGTCATGTCAGCGCCAGAAACTCTTGTAACACAAAGCAACCTAGAAACGTTGTAGACGATTACAACTCCCTGAACTATAAAGCAGCCTACTGATATGGCCACTGAGGACTACAACATCCAACCACAGAGGCTGTTACGTTCACATTTACCGGCTTACTGAACACACACACCAGGACTCAATTACCACCTTCCAACAGCCCACTGCAAAGTACACACTCAGTGTCACATATCTGTATATACCAAGCCACTTGATTCAGCACTATAATGTTTATGGTTACGACTGGTTTCTGGTTCATCTCTTTATTTCATGCCCAAGTATTTGTTGACTTTGACTCTTCTTGTTTGCTTTTGGAAAAATAAAGAAACTTAATCTACAACTGTCACCAACTGTTATGCGTGCAGTCTTTGATAGTCTGAAGTCATCTGTGAGGAAGATTGAGCCTTTCTGGACTGACCAGTACCTGCATTTCATAATAATTACATGGAAATCTGTTCCTTTAAAATTTCTGACATGAGAAGATGGCCTTTCATCAGTAACATGACAGGTTTCATTTTTTTGTCTTATGAAGTTCAAGGTAGAGAAGAAAGACTGGTACAGGAGCGAAAATGTATAGCTCCTATATTCTAAGTGATAAGAGGAACTAATTTTGTCTCACATCCATATGCACATAAGTGCAGGTTTTTAGGTCAAATCATACATTAAAATATTTCTTGAATACCATTTTCAGACTTCCTTTTCCCTGTGTGTATAAACAATTTCCGGCAAATAAATCAGTAGTGATGCACTGAACAGGTACAAACATCTGTGGAACTTTGTTTAATCGTTTTATATGTATTTCACACCCATTACTTTTTTACTACCAGTATAATCACTGTTTAATTGTGTTGCACATTCCTGCACTCATAATGAGCTGAGGTAATCTCTGCAGACGGTGTGCCGTGGACCGAGGACTTTCGAGCGTAGGCAGTACGTTATTGACATACTCTCCTTTTTCCATTTCATACCCTCAGAGACCGCAGACTCAAGCCCTGCTGCTCCCCAGATGACTGCCTGGCCTCTCTAATGTCCGAGGTTTCTAAACTAGGGTGCACGGCAGATTGGCCACAGTTGTCTGAGGAAACACGAGCTCCCCTCTCCAAAGTTCACATGGCTACGAGGGATGGATCAATAAGCTAAAGCGGGGAGCTATTGACACGCTAAACCTGGTAGCAGACAGGGCCAACACACACACACACACACACACACACACACACACACACACACACACACACACACACACACACACACAATGTTGTGCACTCACTCACACCCACACATACAAGTGCACACTGGCACTAGCAGGTTATTTTGGTCCATCAATATCACTATGAATCTGCCTCTTCAATAAGTATTTCAGCACGAAAGTATTTTACAGCAAAGTCTTAAAACTAGATTGATTTTTATCACTACAAGCAGCAATGCAAAGTATTGAAATGATTTCCATCATATGAATATCACCCACACATTAGCCCCAGTGTGTTTTTTCTTCAGTCATTTCCTCTCTCCTGTACTGCTGCGCAGGCCTTGGTGCTCCTTCACATTACAGTTTTATAATATCATCATGTCATTTCAATTGCTTTAATGAGAACAGTAATTGGAGGAGCCCCTTGTAGCATACTGCTTTATTTCCCTATTGCGATGTAACAATTACATATGATTTGAATTTTTTTTCTTCCAGTTAAATTATGAAGAATCATCAGAGGAGACGAATGACAGAGATTGCAGCCGTGAAAGCATTGCCTTGTGACTCCTATGAGCCATTAAATTTCTGACGAACCAACAGAACTAATAGTGTAAACGTTTCCCATGATGCACTGCTTCCAGCAGCTCTTAATATTATGGTGGTCTAATTAGTTGGTGCTAAAGCGCCGGACTCCCAGCATGCTCTTCAGGACAGTATTGAGACATGGATCATGTTTGCTGCCACTGCTGAATGGATCTACTGGGGCGACTGAGACCCCTTTTTATGTCTGACAAGCTTTATTGCAGCAATCTCAGTGAAATTTAAAGTGATCTAGCATTGTTTTTACTCACCATTAAGTACTGAGTTATTATAGTTAAACTTTGATGTGCTGCTTCAAAGATTATGAGTAACAATAAGCAGACATTTCATTTTCTGAATTTTAGACAGAAACAACATTTTACAATATCTATTTACCTTACACAAATAGATCACGAAATACTATTATGTTTTCTATTTTGAGAAATTACAATGGTGTGTACATCTCCCTTGGGGAAGACATGAGTGTATAACTTATATAAATATTAAATATAAATGTACTTGTATATCTTTAATATAAACAGCTTCCTCTTTCTTTCAGCTAGAAATTTATAATGCTGTTGTGGCTCTTCAGCTTTTCCATATGTTTCATTCAGATTCATTTTTTGAACCTATCAGATGACCAGAGGGAAAATATGCAGGCGCCCTTGTAATTTTCTCTGCATGAATTTACATATAGCACAATAATGAGAAAACAACACAAAGACGGGTAAAAGTTTCCTCAGTAATGTTGTTATAACTTTTGATGAAACCACCTCTCGCTCAACGTGCTCCCCTCTAATTAAAAGCCTTTCGGCTTTGTTGTAGCGTTTCAGAGAACATCTCACGAATGAAGAAAAAGGACTGAAACAGAATAACTAAAATGTCTTCATGTTAGACTGAGAACTGAATAAGTGAATCATTCTTGTATGTGGTCTAAGCTTCACATCTATCACATTCAAGAGAGGGAAGAATTTCCTTTTTTTGAGATGGGTTAGCACTTTTTTGTGCACTTTTTTGTTAGCAAGTAGATGATGCAACTACATGTCATAATGCCTTTTTGGACTCGGGATGAAACCCTCTACAGTGGATCTGGGTCCAGCCACAGCAAACCAAAGCAAAATCAATGACTGTAAATAAAGTTACATTCAAAAGGTTTACAGTATTATAAAGTGTTTACAATGACTTATTTGTAATGAGTATACAAGCCATCTCAAGACTGTGAAAAGGCCTATCAGGTGACTCTCATCAAACAGCGTCATTAACTAATACTAAACTTCAATTCTGTTCTTTTTCAATTCATTTTATTTGTATAACACTTTTAACAATGGACATTGTCTTAAATCAGCTTTACAGAAAAACATAGGATAAAAATTGCAAAGTTTTAAATTAACTAATATTTTTTTATCTCTTTCATTTATCCCTAATGAGCAAGCCTGAGACGATTTTGGCGAGGAAAAACTCCCTGAGATGATATGAGGAAGAAACGTTGAGAGGAACGAGGCTCAGAAGGGAATCCATCCTCATTTGGGTGACACCAGAAAGTAACGTAAATGTAAACATGTCAACCACTTATGATTCACTTTATTCAGATGGTCCTTTTTCAATTTTTCATGTTAGTTGATGTGGTAAGGGGATGTGGAAGATTAGTGGTTAAGGTATTGGACTACTGATTGGAAGGTTGTGAGCTTGAATCTCAGGTCCACCAAGCTGCCACTGCTGGGACCCTGAGCAAGGCCCCATAACCATCAATTGCTAAGTTGTATGAAATGAGATAAGTTGTAAGTTGCTCTGGATAAGAATGTTTGCCAAATATAAATGTAGATGATAATATTTGCAGTTAATACCTTCTGTCTTTTACTGTTTTTGGATAGTTCAGTTTATATCTGAACTAGTAACTAGTAACTCTAGTTTCCTTTTAATGCTTAACCATTAACAATTAATTTATGGCTGTAAAAAATGACTCAATAAGTTTTGGGATTTTTCTTTCTTTTTTTTGTCATCATCGTTTTTAACAAATACCATGGTTGTAGATGGTTTGTAGGGTGTCTACTTTAAAATGTATATCCATTCTAACCAGTGTATAATATTTGTAAAAGTAATTGTGTAGGGGCTGCAACACAGCAACAGAAATGACACAAAAAGAATGTGTTTACAGTGTTTGTGTTTGCCAACTAGAAGCAAGTATCTGGTGTAAAAGAAGGGGGACATGATGGCTTAGAGGTTAGCATGTTTGCTGTGAATCTCTGAGGTTGTGGGTTTCATTCCCTCCTCTGCCCTCAATCAGAATCAGCTTTACTGCCAAGTATTGTGGGTTTTACATGTACAAGGAATTTGTCTTGGTGTATTGGTGCATAGTAATGTAAACAAGGGAGCAGAAATATAAAGAATTATGATAATAAACATAACAATATAAAAGAAATCTAAACAAAAAGAAACTATAACTGTATAATAGTGTGGTATAATAGTGTATAAAGGTGAACCAGTGCAAAGCTAAATTGCAAATGCTACATGCAGTGCAGTTGAGCCATTAACTTTACATTAGTGGACCAGTGCAAATGCTCACAGTTTGAGGTAGGAAGGTGTGGAATTTGCATTCTGGGTAGACCGGTTTCCTTGTGTTGAAGGTTGATCGGCATCTCTAAAGTGTGTGTGATTGTGACCTGTGATGTGTTGGTATCCTGTGCATTGTGCCCTGTGTTCCCTGGGTTAGGCAAATAACAGAGTGATATTAGTGGGTTGCTTATCTGTCAGTCACAAAAAAATGGATAATTATTTAATGTTATTATTTAACAGTCTTTAAGGTCATGGCATTGTAGGTCAAAGACAGTGACAAGTGGATACAGTATAAGCTCTATATATATTGGTAAATACCTAAATATTTTATGCATAAACATAACAAAAAAACTAACAGCATTAGACATCTGTGACCCAGTCTTTAAAAACTCTACATTGTGAGTTTCTGTAAAAATGAATTTTATGGTATTATTGCCATTTTGTCCTAAAAGCCAAAAGACTACTTGGTGAGAAGAAAACAAAACCTTGAGCTCTGACCAATGGCCCAAAAAATAATATAGTCTTCACACTAACCTAAACCAACCTTCACACTATTCCCTGCGTGGAGACAGATTTACATTTGAAGAGAGGTAAGAGATGCCTTCAACTCACAATGTCTGCTGCCATCTGTCAGTAGCATGGATGACCACTTGATGAAATTCTTGATGAAATCATTAGGTCCATATATTGGTTTGAGCAGGAAAAGGGGCACCCTATGGTGCAAATGTTCATTTCAGATGATGTTATAATATTCCAGAATGATAATGCCCCCATTATACAGTGCCATAAAGAAGACAGCCTCTTACTGTCCTCTATATATAGATGCATATTTATCACACTAAATGGTATAACATTCTCATACAAAATGGAATATAAGACTATGAGAACATGAAGAAACACAAAATACAGTATATAAATACTCTCTTAACTCGTTGAAGGAAAAACCTCTCTCTTCTGGCAATTATGGCAAACCACTGAGGCCCTGAACCAGCAAGGCATCCCCACACCCTTACACTACAACTATGTTTGGCTGCGAGTATGATGTTTTTACTGTGGAATGGTGCATTAGCTTTACTATATATATATATATTATATATATATATATATATATATATATATATATATATATATATATATATATATATATATATATATATATATATATATACAGGTGCATCTCAATAAATTAGAATGTTGTGGAAAGGTTCATTTATTTCAGTAATTCAACTCAAATTGTGAAACTCAACTCAAATAAATTCAATACACACAGATTGAAGTAGTTTAAGTCTTTGGTTCTTTTAATTGTGATGATTTTGGCTCACATTTAACAAAAACCCACCAATTCACCTCAATTCATCTCAACAAATTAGAATATGGTGACATGCCAATCAGCTAATCAACTCAAAACACCTGCAAAGTTTTTCTGAGCCTTCAAAATGGTCTCCAGTTTGGTTCACTAGACTACACAATCATGGGGAAGACTGCTGACCTGACAGTTGTCCAGAAGACAATCATTGACACCCTTCACAAGGAGGGTAAGCCACAAACATTCATTGCCAAGAAGCTGGCTGTTCACAGAGTGCTGTATCCAAGCATGTTAACAGAAAGTTGAGTGGAAGGAAAAAGTGTAGAAGAAAAAGATGCACAACCAACCGAGAGAACCATAGCTTTATGAGGATTGTCAAGCAAAATCCATTCAAGAATTTGAGTGAACTTCACAAGGAATGGGCTGAGGCTGGGGTCAAGGCATCAAGAGCCACCACACACAGACATGTCAAGGAATTTGGCTACAGTTGAGGTATTCCTCTTGTTAAGCCACCCCTGAACCACAGACAACGTCAGAGGCGTCTTACCTGGGCTAAGGAGAAGAAGAACTGGACTGTTGCCCAGTGGTCCAAAGTCCTCTTTTCAGATGAGAGCAAGTTTTGTATTTCATTTGGAAACCAAGGCCCTAGAGTCTGGAGGAAGGGTGGAGAAGCTCATAGCCCAAGTTGCTTGAAGTCCAGTGTTAGGTTTCCACAGTCTGTGATGATTTGGGGTGCAATGTCATCTGCTGGTGTTGGTCCATTGTGTTTTTTGAAAACCAAAGTCACTGCACCCGTTTACCAAGAAATTTTTGAGCACTTCATGAATCCTTCTGCTGACCAGCTTTTTGAAGATGCTGATTTCATTTTCCAGCAGGATTTGGCACCTGCCCACACTGCCAAAAGCACCAAAAGTTGGTTAAATGACCATGGTGTTGGTGTGCTTGACTGGCCAGCAAACTCACCAGACCTGAACCCCATAGAGAATCTATGTGGTATTGTCAAGAGGAAAATGAGAAACAAGAGACCAAAACATGCAGATGAGCTGAAGGCCACTGTCAAAGAAACCTGGGCTTCCATACCACCTCAGCAGTGCCACAAACTGATCACCTCCATGCCACGCCGAATTGAGGCAGTAATTAAAGCAAAAGGAGCCCCTACCAAGTATTGAGTACATGTACAGTAAACGAACATACTTTCCAGAAGGCCAACAATTCACTAAAAAGTTTTTTTTATTGTTTTTATGAAGTATTCTAATTTGTTGAGATTGTTGAGTGAATTGGTGGGTTTTTGTTAAATGTGAGCCAAAATCATCACAATTAAAAGAACCAAAGACTTAAACTACTTCAGTCTGTGTGCATTGAATTTATTTAATACATTTGAGTTGAATTACTGAAATAAATGAACTTTTCCACGACATTCTAATTTATTGAGATGCACCTTTATATATAGACCCATGACTTAAATATTTCACTCTTGGGGGATATGAAGTTTGGGGGTCACAGAGCTTTTTCTTTTGGCAAAAGTAAGATGGGCCTTTGGTTTCTCTAGGCAGTTGGTTTTGTCCTTTCCCATGGAGGCCATATTTATCAGGTCAACCAGGTGGTGAAATCATGAACACTGACATTACCTGAAGTGAGTGATGCATGCAGTTCCACTGATTTTTATCTGGGTTGTTTGCTGACTCCCTAAATGAACTGTGAATTCAATAATGCAGGAATTTTTCGCAGGTTACCACTTCTGGAAGATTCACCGTGTTCCAACTTTTCTCCATTTTGAGATAATGGATCTTAGTGTGGTTTGCCTTATAGCCTTTTGTATGGTTTTCCAGACTGATATATTTCCAAATCTTTCCTTTTTATCTCTAGTGGAATTTTGTTTGATAGCGTCATAGTGTGCTGCTTGTTGAGATGTCTTAGCCTATTTCACATTCCTGAAATGAGTCTATTTAGATGATCGTTATATTCAACAGTGGTTGCAGTAATCAGGACTGGGTGTGTCTAATCTAATTGAAATGATTTATCAATTAAATTGGTTAATAGAGAAACAAAGGAGGCAATTAAAGGAGGCACCGGGCCAGTTGCTGTTGGATAATGCTATTACATCAATAAACGAAATGATTGTTTACTCTGGTTGTCTTTGTATGTTATTAAATTATCTATGAATAACTAAAACAATTAATTGCGACAAATATACAAAAAATACAGTAGAAGTAATCAAGATACTTTTTCACAGCATTGTACACTCATAAAATTACTCAAGATTGGATTATAAGCATGGAAGTCAGATGCCTCAGTCCCATGGCCTCTCTCATGCCCAGATATAAACAAGATTTGATGAAAGATTTTCATCTTTAGGAATGGTCAACATTTCTATCTATCTATCTATCTATCTATCTATCTATCTATCTATCTATCTATCTATCTATCTATCTATCTATCTATCTATCTATCTAACATATAGAAAAGAAGAATATTTATGGAATGACAACTGTTATGCAACACCTGTACACATGTGAAAAATGTATTGCCCCACTAAACTTCCTATAACTGGAGAGCAGTCTTTCACATCACTGTGGAGGACATCTGGCTCACTCTTCTTCGCCATATTGCTTTCATTCAGCCACAGTGGAGGACTTTGGAGCATGAATGCCTGTTTAAGGACCTGCCAAAGGTCTCAATGTGGTTTAATTCAGGACCTTGACTAGGCCACTCCAAATCCATATTTTTGTTTCTTTTGAGTCATTCAGAGATAGACATCCTCTTGTACTTCAGATCACTACAAACATACAAATTCAGCACTTGTGTGGTCACATCATAACAAGGATTAAATCTGTTTTGTCTACCACTGGCTAAATCAACATTTCAAACTGTCACGCAGTGGGATCTTTTCCTCAAGTAAACTTTATTGTATTCACGTTCAAGTCCCTGGAACATTTTAAAGAAACTTATAGAGTGATTTTTTTTCTTGTAAAATAACATGGCTTGTCACTCCAGAGAAATATATTGATATGAAGCTTTCATATTTGAAACACAAGAGACTTGTGATCTAGAACAGCCTTTGGTTTAAAGACTTTAACTAAACCACTCTAGATTAAAACTAGGCTAAAATGTCCTATATATTGTTGATATATAAAACATACTTTTGAAAATGCAAAAGTAATGTCAGTAGCAACCTATAAAACAAGTGGTATAAATATTAAACATCATAAAAACCATATTACAACACAATAGTGAGAAAGTAAAGAAACAGAAATTCACATTTTTATGTCTTTTAACTATGGCGACTGGCTACCATTCTATGTGAGCAGTTCAACATCCTGTTTCATATCCTAAATAATGATTGACATGCTCTATACAATCTTCAGAATGCAAGTGGGGCATAACTGACTGCTACTGGTGACAGAATAGATACCTGCTTCTGTGCCTTAGCTTATTCTGTAGAATTTCAAAAAGACTTGCAACGCCTTGTTTGACAAGTTCTTAACCGTTTCTATCCACTGTAACATGATATGTTTAAACTGTAAAATTGATCTAATGCAAACTCGGGGAATAAGAAAACACATGAAAGCAAAAGCATGTTTGAATTGGAAATGTAAGTTTTCCATCGGCAATGATTGAACATCTTGTTCTTTGAAAATACATGACATTTTCAAGACACTGTTTAAGACTAGGCTTATAGTTTCTGTAACACCTTACAATAACAATCATACACTGATACCTGACATAATACTTACTTAAATATGGAACTTATGATGAGTTAAGGCATGCACTCATGACAAACATATGAAGAGGTCACCGTAACAATGTGTGTCTTAATTCATGATTCTTAACGCTGAATTAATTCAGTTATTAGTGCAAGATTATTAATGTTTTGTTAATGTAAAGTGAAACCACAGTTGTTTTCTAATTATGCATACACATAATGCTAGTTTTTGTCTTCTATTGGTTTTGGATCTGATGAAGGGCATCCAGGCTAGAACGATGGCATTGCTATTACACAGTTAAAACAAAGCTCATCTTCATGTTTATTTTACTTACATATTTAAGGCAGCATGTGAACATTTGTTTCTAAGTTTAAGCATCTTGAAATGTTTTTCAGTGTAACATATATGTGTTACAGAATAGGTAACCAATGATTAAGCTGACATACCTTCTATTGGATGCAACTTTTAATCCTCCATGTATATAAGCTACACAGGCAAGAAAATCAAAGATGCCACTCACTCATGAAAATTCAAAACATTACTGATTTATGTGAAATGAGCAGAGCTTATTAAATACCCAGTAACCACTGTCATTGTTTTCACAACATGACAATCAACACAGATTGCAAAAGTTTGGATTCCTTCCTGATGAGTTAAAAGTGTTTCTAGCTGTAGAGCAGTCCTGCAAGTTCCTTTGTTAAAATTGCACATAAACACAGCTTCAAATTACAAGTCACCATATACAATAAGTCAAAAGTACAAACCAGAAAAGTATTTTGAAACAAACTACATGCTTTATTTCAAACCAACAAGCAACAAATACAAATTTCATAATAGTATTTTCTATTTGAAATACATGCCATCAGAGATATACATGAGGGATCAGGATTTATGCTTACAACTGGGTTCTGGGATTCGGATTAACCCTTAAGTATTCATAGTATTATGAATACTTAAGTATTTATACAGAGAATCATTTGTAGAAATTGACCTACTAATAACAGAAGTTAAAGACCTCTTAAACCATATGCTTTATCTGCATCTGCCCCATTGTCCTCTGTTGTGCTGTGCTAGGGTTTCAGCTGCCCTGTAAACGATGCTACAGTGGAACAAAGCTGTACTGCTTTCTGAAAACATCCCTGTACTAATGGACAACAGGGAGTGTAAACCTTCTCTTCTTCACCCAATGTTTGGTCAAGTTACCATAGCAGATATCCCCATGCCAGATGGTCCACAGTTTCTCCATTAAAACCCCTCTCTCTCTCTCTCTCCCTCTCTCTCGCCCTTGAGAGGACAGACTCTAGAGTATCTATAGCCCAAGGCCTGGGGACCTGAGCTTCAGACAATTATGAGGCCACGCCACCTTAATTGCTGCACTCATGCTAGTCGAAGTGGCCAGCCCCAACAGCCCAGCCCACTGCATTATTCATGCAGGAGACAAGGGTAGCACTTACAGTCAACAGAAACAATTCACAGCGCTGGGTGATGTCACAGCATGTTCGGCACCAGTCAGACGGGCCTGGGTCTAGATTCTGGGTGCTGTGTGCTTATGTGTGTGTGTGTGTGTGTATAGTGGGTGTATTTGAGTAGGGAGAGGATCAGCTCATCCATCATAGCCACTTATGAGCCATAGGATCCTCTGAGTGCGAGAGCTAAATCACGTTAGCTCCCGCTGCACATACCTGCTGCCTCATTAGGTCAACCGTGCTGCACGCAAGCTTGCAGTGCATCCTGTGGCTGCAGTTAGGAATTATACTACTATATTTATACTTGCTCACAAAGAACACATCAAAACTAGTACTGTATTGTCATGAATGCAATAATGCTAGTAGCAACCATAGAGTAGGCTATTAGCATGGAGTTTTTTTTTTTTTTTTTTTTTTTTTTTTTTTAATTCATCACTTCCCAAAGTCCTTCTCTGCTTCATCAGTCAAATGCCAGTGACAATGTAGTCTGGTTGTGACTGGAGCACTTCTCTAACCGTAAAAGTGGTGATTAAATATCAGACCATCACTGTAAGAGGAGAAGACAAAACACATCTCTGACAGGCACTGCCACAACACTAAGCCACAGCTCAACCTCTTGAAAATGCATTTCAGGTTGTGGAGAATAGCTTAATGCTATTGGAGCTCTGTCACTTTGGCTGCAGACTGACGAGATGAAGTGTTTAGCACTCTGGCCGAGGTGTTTCATTTCTGACAGCTGAACCACAATCAAAACCCCAGCATGTGCAAGATGACTGACAGCTTTTAATGAACAGAACCTAACTGATGAGAGGGGCAGAAAGAGAAGCAGAAAGGGAGCAAGAAAATGTGTGCGAGAGTACATGGTATGTGCTTTGTCACAACAAAATAGATCTGTTGGGAAGATGTTTTATATTTACTTTGGCATATTAAGGAGCTGATGGCAGTTTCCAGTTAAAAATGGTTAGAAGCTGAAATGGAGCTGTGGAGCAGTAACATGACAAGTATTTTTTATTTACTGCTCTAATGATGTAAGACTGCAATTTAAGAGTAGCTTCTACCCACTCTGAACATTTTACAAAAGCTTCTACCATAATAAGACTGCATATACAATTATGTGTGCGATTATGAGAGCCAGAGGGAAAAAAAAGTGTATATCTATCTGCATTTATGTGTCTGTTAAGTGGTTGTGTTTAGATGTAGAAAAGTGCAGCTGCAGCAGTATCATGTTTCAGACCAACTAGAGCAAATCTCCATTTCAGTCAGCTGCTCCCTTTCACCCTACACAATACCACAGTCCGAGCACAGAATGCCCACGCAGGTGACCAAACAGACAATCAGATATAACTCCACATGCCTAGAAATATATTAACTACCAGCATGACTTCATTAAACTGAGAAAAATCAAATATACTCTGTTTTTAGCAATGAATGGCTAAATAAATCCTTTCATCTACCCACCATTTTCTTCTCTATATCTGGTTTATTACTTGGGATTAATGAAACAGGAAAGAGAATAGTAATCATCAGGAATCTTTTTAAACATGATACTTTTAATATGCTCAAAGAGGGTGCAGGTAATCTAACTCAACCTCAGAAAACAGCTGAAGATGGCAGGGAGATACAAGTACAGTGCAGTAACTGAGAGCCAGCACAGTGAAATAGAGCCATGGTGGTAGTATTTAGGTGTTTGTAAAACCTCCCTTAGTCTCATCTGTGTGAGCTGAAAAACTGCATAAGTGTAGTCTCATCTATCAGCCAAGCTCTGATGGTGGATGAGGGTTACTCACATCCTGTGAGCTGATCTGGAGATGAGTATCGAGCCATTTCCCAAGTAACTAATGAGGGAAGAACAAAGATTCTCACTTTAGTGGAACTGCAGCACGCCGGTCATGTCTCACTTGAATTGTCTTTGAATTCATTATTGCTTAATGGTTTGGAGTGAGCACGATGAGGGTGAAACCTGACTAAGCTTGTAAAGATAGACTTTGAATACTGGGAATAGGTGACCCACTGGAAAGCCATCCCTCATTCGAGGACTATGGCAAGTGATTGCTTGCTTCAAGAGGAGAGACATAATATTCAGTGTTTGAAAAGAACATTATCAAAATAAATACCATATCACACAGGTTACTCCAGTTGAAATAGTCTCGAGGGTAAAAACAACAACAGGGAGTTTAAGATTTGCATCGCTGTCAAATATGAAAGCATGTTTACAGTACTATAAGTGGCTCGTCTTAACTGCTTAAATGACCCTGTGTGTGAGTCACTTAGTGCAGATTTGTAACAATACTTTTATTCACTTGGCAAATGATTTCACCCAAAGTGACCTGTTAATTAAGATACAGTGAAGCTTAATAGGTAGCTCTTATAGTGCATCCATCTATTCACCTCAGCTAATACATACCTATTGTGTTTATTCACTCATATTCATTAAAATCAGGGTGGATGCCGAGTCTATCACGGGGACACTGGGTACAAAGCAGGCACGCACCCTGGGTGTTACACCAGCCCAGTTCATTCACAACATAGAGCAATTTAAGTTTGTCAGTCCTCCTAAGTCAATTGTCCTCTGTGATTTTGGGAAGAACATTATGGCTCAGATACAAAGACACCATAAACATGAACTTGAAACTGGGAAACACAGCACAAAGCTCACGACTGACCCAGGATTGAACCCCAGAGCTTTGAGGCAGCACAACTACATGCTGCACCACCATTTAACTAGCAAGTATGTAGACACTAGACCATGTTCAGGTACATATAGGGCAGAGGTGAGCTTTATCACCTAAACATGTTTGAGACACATGTATATGACATTATATAAGGTTCCTCACTCATCACTGCACTGATTGGTCAGATCAAGCTGAGCTGTCATCTTCCTGTCAGGAAACAGATAGTTTCAAAAAACCTAAATATGGATTGGAGAAACGTGATGAAGAAATGAGGCAATGCTTTCTGCAGAGGTAGTAAAAAGATTGTCTAAATCTGTTAGATGATTCAGACTGCCTTAGATTAAAGTGTCCGTGTAAAATGTCTTTTGCAGCTTGTAGCATGAGCAATATGGTCGTTAACCAGTAAAGGTTTTGTCACATCTGTACTGATTTTCTTATTTGATCCATTATGTTATAAAATCGGTTATGCTAACTTCCAAAATCAGATAAAAGCAGAATCTAAACACCATTTAATTAACGAAGTCGGCATTTATTTTATAGCAAACGTTTTTTTTAAACTGCTCCCTAAGAGAAAATGCAAAAACAATGTCACTGATTATTACTTATTCTTTATACATCAAACAGAAAAATACATAAAACATATGCACACACACACACACACACACACACACACACACACACACACACACACACAAAAAAAACCCCCATGCGCACGCACACATGCGCACGCGCTGGCTGGAGAGCTCTCGTTTTTGTGTTCTGTCAACACACAGGCCTGGAGGGCCACTCTGGGATGACAGGTGGAAGGAAAGATGCAAAGAGGTGGGAGGGATAGATGGAAACTGCTGGGTCTGGGGCTGCATAGTTGAGAGGCCAAGAAAATACTGTCCATTCTAGCCGTCTTTAATCAGTCTTTATCATAGAAATGTGTGAATACAAAGTGTCATTTGTGTCATCAACTTAAAGGCATGCCGACAA
Source organism: Hemibagrus guttatus (assembly GCA_033459395.1). Taxonomy (NCBI): domain Eukaryota; kingdom Metazoa; phylum Chordata; class Actinopteri; order Siluriformes; family Bagridae; genus Hemibagrus; species Hemibagrus guttatus. Next base: position 18,076,021 of record JAUCMX010000009.1, on the reverse strand, counting down.
ATCATAATAACTAGGGTTTATGAAGCCAATTTATTTAAATCAAATGTGACAAAAAAGGCGAGCGGGTCTTTGTGATATGGTTTGTCACATTATGAATTTTTTTATGCTAGTACAATTTTAATAAATGCAATAATATTATTGTGTTAGTACACAGACCTTGAAGCATTGATTCTGTCTGACAGTTCTGGGATTTTAATATAAGATATAATGCTTAGAGCATTTTGGAAATACTTTTGGAAATACTTTTTAGCTATTTAGTGTAAAAATATATTTTACATATACTATTCAGCAGCCTTTAAATAATATAATTATTATAATTATTTTGAAATAAAAAGGACTCGTTCTTGCCAAAATAAAAAGAGGGGAAAAATGATAATTTCATGGTCTATATAAAATAATTTATAATGTGGTCTGATTATACTTCAATTAAGTTAAATGGAGCCTAACAACTA